>CM064865.1:9471406-10071406 GCA_032719365.1 Prinsepia uniflora | reverse complement strand
TCATGCTTCATGTTTATCCCTCACCAGGCAACAAGGTAAACTAAGAATTCGTGAAACAACCGAATGATTGAACACAAGGTCATGATTGAGTTTATAGCTACCGATCTCAAACCTTCTCTCAAATTAACTCCTCTATACTCCTAAAAATTAACCACATAAAAATAATTTAAGAGGATTTAAATCTAAAACTAGATACATTTTAGGCTTGCGTCTTCACTACTGGACACTCAGATGGTTAATTTTCGAACTATATTTAATGAAATAGCAACAAAATTCAATGAAGAACAGTTTTTCGAGAGAATCAATTTTTTTTTTTTGGGGTGAGAAATTGACAACCACTTGAAATGAATGATGCAGATGCTCATATATTTGATTAAAGCCTGCAAATGGCCATACACGTCTGCTGCATGCCGCGTCCAACTCCATTAAGCAATTATTCTTTATCTCATACCGAAGAATATTAGTCTGCTTTTCATAGTCAATTATCTCTCAAATTTTTTCTTCAACAAATTCGTTTTTAATACGATGGAATCTGAAGCATATAAAGCGAAAACTTTTTAGTACGTACGATTTTCACGTTTTTTAAAGATATATACATATCAATGGATTCAATTTCACGTTAATTTTATTGTAATAACTTAATTATGATGCACAAATAAAGATACAAATTCAACGATACGATATGATATGATATACTGAATTTTAAAAATTAGAATATGATGATAAAATATTATATATTTTGAAATAATAATAATAATATAAATACAAAAAGAAAATAAATTCATGTCATAAATTAAATTACATATATATATATATATATTATAATAGAACATATAAATTCGATAAGTTATGGGTCTTAATACCTAGATTATAGATTTGTGGGTATTAAACTCTTAGGTCTTGTTTGATATATTATATTTACTATTTCAGTCGGATAGACTAATCTGTCCACTAAATAGATGAACTATTTAATTCATCAGTGATATTATTTATGACTATTATTTAATTAATTATTATTAATTTTATATTATTATTATTATGCACAATTTCAAGATTGCTAGCCATCTGACTATTTAATACGGATAATCTTGATTTTATTATTTTAGCGAGTGTGGATCGTGTAAAGGTACTCAGGCGTGTTACCTTATCCGGTGGCTATTAATACAAACGATATCAAACACTGATTTCGTATTATATATATTATTCTATCTGATTTTTTATACGACATACAAAACGCAGCCTTAATGAGTTGTGAGACTAATTAAAAGATGTATCGTCATTAAAAATTGACCCCGGATATTTTTTTTAAAAAATTTAATTAAAAAAATCTAAATTTCTTCTAATTAAATCCTTTTATCGTATCCAAATTCCAAAACATTTACACATGTATTTCTCATATGTCCAAGCCGTGTCCAAAAAAACATATTGCACGGAATTTCCAATAGCGTCATTTCCATATTCATCGTATTGTATGGTATTCACATGTTATGATATTTTCGCTGCACAAAATCTAAGGTATATGTATGTGCATCATAAAGAATAATATAACAATTTCTTATTAAATATTTTAAACTGGTATAAAAAAAAAAGGCGTTACGGAAATTTTTTTATTACAAAGACTTGATTTGGCCTTTGCAAGGGTTACCTTTATTTTATAGTATTTTAAATTTTGGGATGTAAATGTACATCAAAGAAATCATTACGAATTCTTGATTAGGAGTCGGGCACTCTCTCACAGTCCACATACTCAATAGTCATATCCAATTAAACGAATTTGATTATTTATTTTATTTGCTTATTCAAAAGCTTCGATCATGATATCCCAAGATTCAATAAGAAGCATATCACAAGTGGAGAAAGCATTGTATAATTGACGTGAAATCAAGGGCGGTTGTTGTTGCTGTAACACAGTTCATTGTTATAGGTTCACGAGAGGATTATCATTTGATTCTTTTGATATAGAAACTCATAAATTCGGCTATATAATAGAAATATCATATTGTTAAACATCTTTAATATAGGTGAATCATTTTCGTATATATTAGCCCTACTTGTGTTAAAGATGTGATTTACAATGTGATCTATGAATATAATATCTTTTATCATTACCCTTTTTAAATTTCGAATGATTTTTTAGATGAAATATAACGAGAAATTTGAAGAGAATAGGACGTAAGTTAAGATATTTTCACCTAATAAATTACTGAAAAGTACCGAACTTTTTTTTTTACCAAAGCCTAAGGTGATCCCCAGCTCATAAATATGGGACTAATCCTCAATGGAACCTGAAAAAGTTAATGTGTTTTCATACCCACCCCTAAGCACGATTAGCCCTAGCTGGCCACAAATCCCATGCCTAAAAATTGGGCACCAAGTGGGAGTAATAGACTTTGATAGATTGACTAAAGTGACTCAAAATTAAATGTTTAAAAACTTTAAAATTCAAAAACTCAATCGAGGGGCCAATGTTTGAGCATTTTGTAAACTCTTTCTGACATACCCTGGCCCAGAAAATCCATTTATGGTACGGAGGTCGAAGCAAACTGGCTGGCATCTGGACGATAATGTCCAGATAACGAAACCATTTAAGTTAATGACGCGTTTTTTGGGAGGTCAGGTGAAACCGAACTGGTGAATACCGATCACCTTTCACCCAACAACAAAAGTTTAGAGTATTAACAAAAGTTTGATGGTCACACACCACACATTACTTATCATTACCCGATTATTCCATCCACTGCACTCCAAGCTCGGGAGTGAGTGTTAGAGAAGCAGCTGCTCCTCCTCGATGTATGTATGCACCAACGAAACCTGAGGGGTTTAAAACACAAGGGTGAGTGGACCTAGATGCTTATTTAAGTGTAAAACCACGGTTTAATAAAAACATACTTTAACCCCTCGTTTTGAATAAAATCTCAAAATAGTCATACTATACTTGCACATAATACGAGAAATAATAATATCAATCATTTAATAATAAGTTAAATAATACGACTAGATGGCCATACATAAACTATACATACATCACAATGTGAACCCACATCAAAATTGCTCATGAGTTGCTCGAGTCTCACACTCGTAAGTAAAACTGAGTATCTTTGCTCGGTATCTCGACCACATGAAAACTAGGTGCCATGCATGGTCACCTCATGCCCCCTAGAGCTCGAGGAACAAGTTGTTGCATTTTTAACTAGTATTACGAGCTGCACGGATGATCAATCACGTGGAGGCTGTTCTGTGGCCATATAGATGGGTACTAGATACTAGCGACTCCTAAGTGAGTTCTAACATTTAAATCACATCAATTGTAACGACCCGTCCCGAGTATCGGGATTAAATATTAATTAATTAATGGTTTAGAATGACTAATCTGGGATTAGTTGAGTGAAATCGGACGAAATGTGCAAAATGACCGTTTTGCCCCTAGGCGTGGGTAAAATGTTGACTTTTAGATCGGGCTGTCAAACGGACTTTGACCGATGACCGTGACGTATTTCGGGACGTCACGAGTTCATAGACAGGTGGCACGTTCGATTTCGACATTCGAGGAAGAAGTTGTGATGTTCGGGAGTCGAGGGGCATTTTGGTAATTTAGTTGAAAAAGGGCCCAATGTTGACTTTTGACCCGGGAGGTCCAATGGCGAAGGGCCAAGGACCATTACGTAGAACAGGTCGATATGAATCCGTAGACAGACGGCACGCCGAAATCGGAAGTTCGACGACGAAGTTGTGGTCACGGGAACGAAATCGATTAATAGAACAAACCGAGTTTTAGATTAAAATAATAATATAATAATATAATCTGACCGAAAAGTTGGAATCAATCTGGACCCTTGGATGAGTGACAAGTGTCACTCATCCCCACACTCACTTTCCCTAAAAGTTGGATCATGTCTCCACTAAATAAATTAAATATGATTTTGTTCCTCCTTTTAATACCAACCGTTCATCTCATTTCCAAGATTGAATCTGGACCCTTGCTCTCATCTCCCTTTCTCCTTTAATTGGATCAGACATTCCCTCACACTTTGATTTTCTCCTTTCAAACCGGGAACAAACCTCCATACCTTGCACAAACATGATCACCTCCCTGCCTAGCTCCACCTCCAGACGACAACCACCACCCACCACCTTCACCAAACACGGCCACCACCACCACAACCCTATCTGAACGACCCGAATACCCCCCAGACCCGAAAGGAAACAAAACGACCCAAAACATCCAACCGTCCAAAACTTCACATCTAGACTCGAACCAACGTAGAGTTAGGTTACCTAGGACGGCAGGAGGCCTGAGAAGTGGACTGGACGGCCTACGGCGGCGACACGACGGTGGTAAGTTGAAAAACCCGAGAAGGCTTCATTTTCTTCCCTGCTTCGAAACGGTTAGTTTTGACGTTAGGTTTCTTTGTTCATCTCTGAGACATGTTTTAGGGACCTAGACGACCAGCTTGGACCAGTTCTCGAGGCTAGAACTAGATCGACTCGCCAGAGAAGACAACCAGAGTTCCAGCCGTTCTTCCTTGTGTTTTTCAGGTATCGTCTTCAACCTAAAAATTAATTTTGAGTCCACAGAACTTTAGAGGGGATTGTAACGAGTATGTAGGACCAAGCCTCATAAAAAATGGTGGTCTGGAAGGTGATCTATGATCGGGTCAAACCGTGGGTCAACGACGACCCGGTTTCTGACCCGGTTACTGTAGCGATGATGTCATCATGCTGACGTCAGGAGTGACATCATGATGACATCATCATATCAGAATACAGTCAGAATAGGGACCAATGAACATGTGACATGTGTCCTATGACATTGTCAGTACTGACGTCAGCAGTGATGTCATGCTGACGTCAACATTATTGTAGTACTGTTAACCAGCCCTTTGACCAGGCGCATGGGGGCGCGTTTGAACAGTAATTTTTGTGGGACCAGTACGATTTTCAAGGTTTCGACGATACGAATCCAATGGCGGTGGTTTCGTGTCAATCGGAAATTGTTAGGTTGGTCAAATTAGGGTTTGAAGCCTTGGGAAGTGTGTTCGGACGGCTTTCCCGGGCCGATTTTAGTCTAGGGTTTCTTGATTGTTTAGTAGGGACTTTTAGTGACCCTTACGTATGCTTTGGACATGATAGGAATCGTGCTATAGTACTCGGACAGGGTTATACGCTCGGATTTTCAGCGGGATTGTACTGTGAGTGGGCCTTTGATTTCACCAAACCTTGGCATGCATAACTATTTTCCTTTATATATATATATGTGATTCAAGAAAAAGTATCTATTTATCTTGAGTTACGGCACGTATTACGATGTTTGGGCATGAGACCCGTCTGGTTGGTTTATGCACTGTTTGAGTTAGATATATGTATATGGATTTCGATGTTTATCTTTAGTATTGCACTGTATAGATCTACCCTAGTGATATTGTCTCCTCCGGATGAGGGTACCTCGGAGTGGTCACGGCGCATTGCCTGCAAGGAGTCATTCTACGGAGGGACCAGACCGTAGAGTGGCCCAGGAGCGGGGGTGCTATTATTGGACGTCTTGGACGTTAGACATCTAGGATGCCATACCCGGACTGGGTTCGGGATTTAGTGACACGACCCATCCCAATCCCCCCGGGATTACCATGGAATGTGACGTGCTCCCGTCTGACAAGAGGCGTCAGACAAGGGATAACCGATTGCCATTGCCCAAACGGGCTTCCAGAGTGCGTAAGGATCGATGGAGGAGGTGTGCGATGCTCAAGTCTCTGCTGCAGTCGTATCCGGAATCAACCTGAAGGGCATTGAAAACAAAAGCTGTGAGTGGACGAAAATAAACAAGTTTGTTTAAAACATTTATAAGACATTTATGCCCCTCAGTAAAATCATATGCATGCACCAAAACCAATAATCCCATATTTATTTAGAAATAACCATTAGGGCCTTAGCCCGGAAACCAAAGCATAGTTTCAATTTCCAAAAGTAAATCCAAGAGTTATTTCATAAATCCAGTAATATGAACCATAAGGCATATAATATAAACCATAACCATTATTTTAGTCACTGCACTATACACTCCAATCCGACATCCCTGATGTCTGACGTCCCTGACGTCAATAAGGTCACAATCACAAGGCTACGCGTGCCACTCGGGTCTCAATTTTCTGAGTTAAATCCCCGAACCCCGTTCGGGTACAGCATCACCTGATGCTTAGCGTCATAGACGTTGGACGTACTAGACGCCCGTGACCTCTCCGGGGTACCTCGCCGGAGGAGACAATATAATATGGAAGGATCTATACAGTGCAGTACCAAATGCATTTTATCGATATCCACATGCAAGGCATATATATATACATGGATAAAATCCAAACCAATCTTTAAGTTTCATCAGACGGGTCTCAAGCCCAAATACCGTGAAACGTGCCATAACCATATTTTCCATATCATCAAAACCACTATTGTTTTTAGCATGTGAATATATATAAAATGTAAACCAGAAAATATTTATTCAATTCCGTTTTAGGGTCCCCGACCCGCAATCACCGGTAGAAGTCAACTGAGCCCTTGGCTCGATTCATAAGTTAACTGGGCCCCTGGCCCGATTCATTAATTAACTGGGCCCCTGGCCTGATTCCATTTATCAAATTCGTAACTGTTTCATGAAATCATATCCAACCACATTTATGGAAATCGGTGCAATCCAGAAAACCTTGATTTACGTACAAATACGTAAATCGCCTCGAAATGCGTGAAATCATTTAAATTCACCGATATCCAAAGTAAATCATTTAATCATAACCATAACAATCATAAAACAGTTATGCATGCATCGAATTTATAAAACCAATGTCCACTCACAGACCGTTTAACCGAGCGCCTCGATACGCGTGCCATAGGCCTTCCCTGGCCACACTACCAACACCGGGACTCCCAATCCTGTTCAAATCACATTAGAGGATTACTAACCTCATCATTAACATCCTATTTAAGTCCCGTAATTTTCCCGAATTTTTAAGTATTTTTAAACTCGATTTAAAACCTTCGGACATCCCGAACAATATCGAGACGGTGTCCGATCGACACAAAACCAATCCCAAAATGTTCGTTACATTGCATAGGATAAAAGTCATGTTGACCTCACCTCGATATTCGTGTCCACGCGCCGTCACGTGCCGCCGTGAGTGGCTGCGCGTGAAAGCCACGCGCCTGCTACAGTGACTGCTACAGTGTTCCTTCTTCACCCGTTTGTCTGGTAAACGGGTTGGAAAGCCCGCGATAGGATCCGGTTCAATCACCCTCAATTCGATATCAATTCAATCCGTTCTTGATCCTACAACAATCATCAATCCACCAATTTCAGTTCTGTGTCCATGATTAGCATCAACCATCGATCAATCGTGTCGACAACCCGTGATCACCCAAAACGGGTCGATCACCAAAACTCCTCCAATCCTTAACCATTATCAAATTAACTTCACAGGAAGTTAATAAGGACTAATACGAACTAATTAGCATGATTAATTGAACTCGACAATACCTCAATCGTCACAACTCAAGCTTGAGTTTTCCGGCCGTCCACCATGTCCGTTCACTGCCCTAGGAGCTCCCAAGCTTGCCCCATTTGATCTGGTTCAACGCGTTGAAGTTCCAGAAAGCTTAATCCATCATCAATTAGGCTTGGGCTGGCCTAAAACTGGAAGTTCGAATTTGAATTTCCCAGAAAACCAGTTTCGGGTTTTTGAGCATTCCACCACCATTTCCACTCCAATTTTCCCTCTCTCAATCTCAGTGAACTGCCCACGACTCACACTTCATTCCTTTAATTCAATTTAGCCGTTAAAGGCATCCAAAAGTGTCCAATTTCCACTGTGCAAAAGTTCCCGCACTGGCCAGAAAATCATAGAAAACCCAGTGCCCATGTCGTGCAATCGATGCCAGCACAATCCCCATGTGCAATTCCACCTCAAACCGTCCCAATCCAGCCATTTAATTGATAAACAATCAAGGGATCGATCGCACAAAGTATCCACTCCACGGCCAGTGCAATGAAACAGTACCCCCCGTGTGAAATTACAATTCTGCCCTTGTGCAGAAAATTACCAAAATGCCCCTCACGCATCCTGACCCGTAACTCGGTCATACGGACTCCGATTGATGCGTGCCGCCTGTCATTGGATTCGTATCGACGATACCTACGTAACGGTCCTTGGCCCTCGGCCATCGGACATCCCGATCAAAAAGTCAACATTTCCCCTTATATCGTCCAAATTACGAAAACGCCCTTGAACTTCCGCACATCATAACTTTTACCACGAACGTCGGAATCGAACGTGCCACCTGTCTATGAACTCGTGACGTCCCGAACTACGTCATGGTCATCGGTCAAAGTTCATTTGACCATCCGAAATAAAAGTCAACGTTTTGCCCACGCCCAGGGGCAAAACGGTCATTTTGCACAATTCGTCCGAAATCGCCCAACTAATCCCAGATTAGTGAATCATAATTAAATATTATTAAATCCCGATATTCGGGACGGGTCGTTACAACCTTCCCTCCTTAAAGAATTTCGTCCTCGAAATTACCAACAATCTTATTCCACAACCACCTTGTGGAAAACAATTCGACCACACATCTGTGTACACTTGTACACCCACATACTGGGACAACACCGGCCTCGTTTGTACCCAGACATCCCATCACAGTCATACGTCACAACAACAACACTCGACCACCTCGAGTGGACATAATCACCTGATTCGCGATAAAATCGCTTAACCATTTAGCTGACTCCTTCAGCTAGATGGTTCCTTTCCATTGCCAATAAATCCTTACATTTGCTCCCATTGGGAGTCACCAACTCTCATTTGTCAGTCCATGCTGACACCATCAGTCAAACTGTCACCACAAAGCTTTACCACCCTAGTAAAGCCCCAACCATCTGTCCGTCCGTGACAACACCACGTACTACATCACCCTCGATGTAGCGTAAGATCAACCACATGATCTCAATTCGCAGGGCAAGCCCAATCC
This sequence comes from Prinsepia uniflora, assembly GCA_032719365.1. Taxonomy (NCBI): domain Eukaryota; kingdom Viridiplantae; phylum Streptophyta; class Magnoliopsida; order Rosales; family Rosaceae; genus Prinsepia; species Prinsepia uniflora. Next base: position 10,062,394 of record CM064865.1, on the reverse strand, counting down.
TGCGACACAAAATAACCTCAATGTCCATAATCGCCGACTCCCTCAGCGAACCAAAACGCTGGGAAATCACGGTGTGATCAAGTCACACAAGGCTACTCGTGGTTACTCAGACCACCAACTCACTCACCCTGAGTGTACGTATACCGTCAACTTACTCAAACAAGTGGTGTAACTAGAACACATTGAATACCAGCCCAGCAGTGAACACACATCTCAAAACTAGGGTTCCACTAGCCAACCGTGGCTAAGAGCACCTGCTCATACAATCACTGAACCCGACAAAATCACTCTGCTCGGCGCACAGTATCCAATGTTCAGTCCACAACACAGCCAAACAATTTATATCAGAACCAAGCCGATTACCAACACATTAGTTACACACCACTGGTACATCCCATGTACCGCCACCAGGCACAACAAGCCTGCAAGGTACCAATCCTCGTACGACGTACCCTGCACGTACATCAATCCATCAACCCACCTACAACCACCCAGGTCATAGCCAAACACGTTCTAGTAACGGAGTACATTTGCCTAGCCAACATGAGACAAACGAACTCCACCCATCATCTAGTTCCAATTCCGAATCCGAATTCGCAATTTCGTAAGAAATCCCGAATCCGAACCCAGACATCATGTTTTTAATCCATTTCCAAATCCGAATCCGAAATCATTACTCCGTAAGCTAGCATTGGAATAATCATTCCGCACCCAAATCCAGTAATCCATTTCCGAGCTTCGCAATCGAATCCTGAATCGTCACCCAGAAATTCGATTCCAGAACCCAAAATCTCGTTTACGTCCATCAAGACGTAACATAACCGAACCTATCTGTTGCCTGTCCAAAACACTCGATTGACTTCATAGGGAAGCCAATCCCAATATCCACACGTCAAAGGTTGACAAAATCCGACCACATCGGAAACCTACTCAACCAAGTCACAAACCAAATGGACTCACTCCGAAAAGAAGTCAGTCCCGTCATTTACGACTCACATAACAAGGTAAGAGTGATAAACTTTCATCCAATCTGGATCATCACGATCACGACCCAGATCCATCACTACGTCATCGGACAAGTAACATCACGATCCTAGATCGTCACCATGCCCAAAGTCGACAACATCACAAATCAGATCCACCTAGGATCCACACATGCTCACATAGCAAGCAATCCATCTGAAAGCTGATCGTAGGGTCTTACACCCTCAATTGAATCTTTCGCCAAATTTCCCTTGGTGGAAATATGACCTCGCATTTCCCACCAAATCCAAAATCATACACAACTTCTTGTGTCCAATCACCCAAGGCCAAACCTGGGTCCACCTACCAATACACGCTCAACGTACTGGTAGCAAAAATCATCATCTGCCACGGCAGGAAATATGAATTCAACCCCAAAGACTTCGGAATACCAACACCGATGTGGAAACGAGCACTCCTCTCGTCTCCCAATCACAACTCTCCCCGAATCGGGAGTTCCAACCATGTCGGAAACAGACATGCTCCCAATGAGATGTCAAGTCCAACCACTTGACTGCCCACGTCCTTACCTCTCTTGGACCACCACGTGTCCAAAAATCAATTCATAACTCGGACCTCACGTCCGCCAATAATCATGTATGCATACACCCCGATTCCAAACGGAATATCCACAACTCTGCCTGGATGTGCATACCCAACTGCCTTCGTCTCACATCACAACCTAAACAGGTTCAATCCTCAGGTTCCAAGTGATCCACAATCACAAAATCCCACATCAATACCACGAATGGTTTCCCCGACTTTTCCAATTTCAATAATTTCCTTGTACTTTCTGGGGATATAAGAAGTATACCATCATACCAATCTCGGAGTTGACAACAACTCCCCAAATCCACCAATACACATGACCTAGGGGACAGCATCCGAAGATTCCCCCAAATTTTCAATCATACCTTTTGATCCATTCATCACTTGTCATCATATATCTGTTAGGACTTATCCCAACACGACACAACCTCCACTGGATCCCATCCAGTCCAAGACTCAACCACCACTGAGTCGCAGATACCAATCATCTGTTCATCATGATAGAGTCACACCCCAACTGGTGGCTCATCGTCATCACAATTACTGTCACCAGCACCAACGCACCATCATCAATACCAGTATCAGCACACAGGCATCCATACAAGTATTGGCATATAGGTATCACCATACCAACATCCATACATAGCACACGAACATCCATGCTAGCACACGAACATCCATGCTAGCACACAGTGTGCAAAGTTGTTACCCTGGATCTCCGTTCATTACGAACGACGATCCTGTAACAGCACTCGTACCCCACGACTATGGGTACCTCCAATTTGACCACTAGCACATCAGGATAATGGTCGTTCCCTGAACATCCCCTGATCCTCAAGTGTGAAAGCCACACAAAATACCCTCGATAGCCAGTCATCTCGACACAACTGTCGACCAACAGTCATCGTTGTCAAGATCCGTATCCACACATCATACTAACATTCGATCCAAAACAGGATTCCATATTTTATCTCATAACCGCATCCGTGGATCGAATCCCATAATCCAGACTAGACTCACTAGGGTTATCCACATGGTCATCCAACTGGGTCGTAAATCAACTGGGTCCCTGGCCCGATAATATACTCAAATGGGTCTCAGCCCAATTTCGTAACAACTGGGCCCCTGACCCGATTTCATAAAGTAACTGGGCCCCCGGCCCGATTACGTAACTCAAATGGACTCCAAGTCCGAAGTTTCCAAAACAATTGGGCCTCAAGCCTGAGTTCATCTTTCCAATTTCAAAACCATTTCATCATATTATATCCAAGTCATAAGTATGGAAAATTCGTGTAAAACCGGAAAAACCTCGATTTACGTGCAAGCACGTAAATTGCCTCGAAATACGTGAAATCGTACAATTTGCCAATATCCAAATCAACATCATACAATCACAATCCTAATCCATATAAAACAGTTATGCATGCATATAATTTATAAAACCAAAGTCCACTCACAGACCGTTCAACGATACACCTCGATACGCGTGCCATAGGCCCTCTCGGGCCACACCACTATCACCGGGACTCCCAATCCTATCCAAATCACATTAGAGGGTCACTAACCTCTTCATTAACATCTTATTAAATTCCCGTAATTTTCTCGAATTTTTAACTATTTTTAAACTCGATTTAAAACCTTCGGACGTCCCGAACAATATCGAAACGGTGTCTGATCGACACGAAACCAAACCCAAAATGTTCGTTACATTAAATAGGACAGAAGTTATGTTGACCTCACCTCGAGATTCGTGCCCACGTGTCGTCACGCGCCGCCTGAGTGGCTGCGCGTGAAACCCACGTGCCTGCTACTGTGTCATCGTCCCAACCCCGTTTCTCTGGTAAACGGATCATGGCCCGCGAGATGACCCGTTCAGTTCTCTATTAATTCAGCCTTAATTACTTCAATTTATCATTCAACCAGCTTCGTTTTAAGTGCAATTAAAGGTCTGTAAACTCAATTACACGATTGCTTACCTAAAATCCAACGATTCGACGATAAACATCGAAGAACACCCAGGTACTGTTCATCCTTCGAAATTCCTCAATGGCAACTGATTTCTTCCAATTGATTCACCCAGAAGCATCAATGGACCATGAGAAACTATTTCCCTACTTCAATTTTGTCATTTGATCGCTCAATGATCACGACTCAACTTCGATACAAGCTTACTGTCGTTTTGTCCGTTCAGAGTGAATTGGGCACCAATTTGCTGCCTTCTTTCCATGATTCTGATCGTGGCACTCCCAGAAAGCTCGAAGTGAGCTCAATTTTGATCCTCAGAGCCCATCACTCAACATTTGAATTTTCTCCCCAAATTTCTCAAAATTCGATTTTGGTTCCCGTTTCCTTCTCTCTGTCTTTCATGATTTTCTCAGCTAAAATCAGTCCTTAAACCTCTCAATTTCACACTCTCAAGCTCAGTTGTGGAGGGGAGCTCAATTATCTCATCACTCAGTTCATGCTTGTTCACGGCAGGAAGAAAATGAAATGAAGAAAATAATAAACTGATAATGAAGGAAGACAAGATGATTAGAGATGATAATGATGTAGGAATGATGATGTTGGGAGGGAAACAAGGATAAGATTTTAGGGCTTAAATCAAGGGATGGGTGACACTTGTCACTCATCCAGGCATCCACATCAACGATCACTATTCAATATTATTTTAATCAGAGTCTCGGTTCGTTCGGTTAATCGAATTTGTTCCCGTGACCATAACTTCGTCGTCGAAACTCCGATTTCGGCATGCCGCCTGTTATTGAATTCGTATTGACACACTCTACGTGACGGTCCTTAGCCCTCGTCCATTGGACCTCCCGGGTCAAAAGTCAACATTTGGCCCTTTTTCCGCCAAATTACCAAAATGCCCATCGACTTCCGAACAACATAACTTTTTCCTCGAATGTCGGAATCGAACGTGCCACCTATCTATGAACTCGTGACGTCTTGAACTTCGTCACGGCCATCGGTCAAAGTCCATTTGACCGTCCGATCAAAAAGTCAACATTATGCCCACGACTAGGGGAAAAACGGTCATTTTGCACATTTTGTCCGATTTCGCCCAACGAATCATCTATCAACCCCACTAATCAAGATTAGTCACTAATCTAATCCCGAAATTCGGGACGGGTCGTTACATCTGGGATGTCAGGGTTGAGTTGTATAGTGCAGCGACTAAGGTTATGTTATGTTGATATTATTCTGCTTATGATTATATGATATGATATTATGGCTTTTGACACTGATGCATGCATTTTGGAAAACGGAGGGGTAAAACTATATGTTTTCGATATGGAGAACTGTTTTATAAACTTGAGTTTCGGCCCACTCACCCTTATTGTTTTACTCACCCCTCCAGGTCGTGCTACTGAGGAAGAAGAGGAGGATCTCGAGGAAGAGGCATAGGTTTACGTTGCGCACCTGAACCCTACTGCTGGGTTGTAATGAACCGTCCCGAGTATCCGGATTAAATATTAATTAATTATGGTTTAGAATGACTAATCTGGGATTAGTTGAGTGAAATCGAACGAATTGTGCAAAATGACCGTTTTTCCCCTAGCGTGGGCAAAATGTTGACTTTTAGTTCGGGCTGTCAAACGGACTTTGACCGATGACCGTGACGTAGTTCGGGACATCATGAGTTCATAGACAGGTGGCACGTTCGATTCCGACATTCGAGGAGAAAGTTATGACGTTCGGAAGTTGAGGGGTATTTTGGTAATTTGGCTAAAAAGGGGCCAAACGTTGACTTTTGACCCGAGAAGTCCAATGGACGAGGGCCAAGGACCGTTACGTAGGTCTCGTCGATACAAATCCAACGACAGGCGGCATGCCGAAATCGGAGATTCGACGACGAAGTTATGGTCACGGGAACTGGCTCGATTAACCGAACGAACCGGGATTAAAATATTATTTTATTATGAACAGTACCTGGTGACTGAACACACCTGGATGAGTGACAAGTGTCACTCATCCCTTAAATTGAGGCTTAAAACCAGAATCCATGTTTTGGGGAAGACACAATTATGATGTTTTAATATTAATTAAACTTAATTAATTTTTAATTCCTCTATTAATCTCTTCTGTTTTCTTAACCGTGTACAATCAACAATCCAATTTTCTTCCAACCTTCATCCCTCTTCCATTTCTGAACCAGAGAGTGAGAAACTGAGAGACTTGTGGGACTGAATTAACAGGGGAAAACGAGGGATTGAGAGAGAGCTTGATTCTGGAAAATCAGATTTTAAAAAATTTGGGGGGAAATTCGAATTGGAAGAATTGAGCCGTGACGATCAAAATGGAGATTAATTTGAGTCTTCTGGGATTGTCACGATCATTTACATCGAAAGAACGAAGAGAATTGAGGTCCATTTGAGGTAGAACAGAAGTACTGTAGTTGCAGAAATTTCGAGCTTGAGTCGTGGGAATTGAGGCTTGGATTGATGCAATTGAGTTGGGGAAAGTGTTTAACTGAGTCCATTGAATGTTCAATTGATGAAAATGGTGTCGAATTGATAGGATTTGAACCGGGTCGTCTCGCGGGTTGCAGGACCCGTTTATCAGTTAAACGGGTGAGGACGACGGTTACTGTAACAGGCGCGTGGGTTTCACGCGCAGCCACTCACGGCGGCGCGTGAGAGCGCGTACGACCTAGTTTCAAGGTGAGGTCAACATGACTTTGAATCCTCTCGGTGTAACGAACAATTTGACGCTTGTTTCGAGGAAATCGGATTTCGTTTCGTTAATGTTTTACGTATCCGAAGTTTTGATTTACGTTAAAAATACGTATTTAAATTCCGGAAAAATTGGGGAAAATTATATAAAGTATTTATAATGTTAGTAACCCTCTAAAATTGGGGAAAATTACATAAAGTCCTTTGTCTGGCAAGCACTGAAGGGTAGTTTCGGACCTTTGGTTGACTTGTCAGACGGGAGCAGGACCAGGCACGATTTTTGACGTCCAGTTGGGACGGGGTCCTGTCAAAGTGGTATCAGAGCATTTGGTTATTGATTTCTGTTGTTACGTCATGCCTCCGACTCGTGCGTCCCGTACACGGTCTGAAGATGGGACGGACGAGAATAGTGTTAGAGAAGGTCCAGATATTGAGAGAGCTCGACGGTTAGGAGCCACTGTGTTTCGTGGTGATTCGGGCCCGGATGGTGCCGAAGATTGGATTACTCGATTGGAAAGGATTTTTGAGGTCATGATATGTCCCCCGGAGGACATGGTGCCCTTAGCCACTTTTCTTCTGGATGGCTATGCATACAGGTGGTGGCATAGTTTACCGTTGACTGGTTGGGATGCCCGTACCTTGGCATGGGATGCATTCCGAGAGCGATTTCTAGATCAGTTTTACCCTCGCTCATTTCGGAACACTAAAGAGGTTGAGTTCCTCCAATTGCAGCAAGGGAATCTGTCAGTGGTCGATTATGAACAGCAATTTCTGCACTTATCTAGTTTCGCTCCTCTGTATGTGGCTACTGAGGAGGATAAGTGTCGACGGTTTGAGCAGAGATTGAGGAATGAGATACGAGGTGCTGTGACTGTGGGCTCGTATTCTACCCTGAGGGAATTATCGGATGCTGCTATCCGAGTGGAGGCTACTATTTTACCTGTGCCAGAACAATCTTTGAGCTCTGAACGACGCCGAGAGCATCAGGATACTGAACAGATAAGTCAGGAAACATCGAAGTGAGTTAGCCTTCATTCTCTTGTGTCGAGACCCCCGGTGGGTGTTAATTCAAGTGGAACTTCAACCCAGTCGACAGGTAAGCGGCGTGGTGGGGCAAGTCGCCTCAGCACTGCCACTTGTCACTTCTGTAGGAAACTTGGACATTTGCGAAGGAACTGCCCCGATCGACTTGTCAGTAGTTCAAAATAAATGTATTGATACTTGGTTTCGTGCTACTTTGTAAATAGTTTGTATTGTACACTTGTGTTGTAATATTGTCTCATGTGTTTTGATGGTGTCGGACTAGTGTTGGTCCGGATGGTTGTTTTTGTTAACGGTTTGGTTTGTGGATGGGCATGTTGGGGCCCAGAATAAACTTGACCCGAGGTTGGGTTTGGTTATTGAGTTGGACTCAGTAGGAGTCAGGAGTTGATTTAGGATTCGGGATGAGTCCTGATGTGATTTGAGGGCTCCGGATGAGCCGGTTTTGACTGTGAGTTGTTGAGGCAGGTTTTCTGACCACAGTTGGGTTGGTTAGGATGATGTGTTGGTGTGCCTTCATCTACGGATGGGCATGTGATGTGCTCGATAGATGTGTTGACTATCCTAAGAGAAAATTTGTAGTGTTAGGCTTAGTCAACCAGAGTAGACTTGTGACCTAAGTGTTAGTGGTGGCCGGGGGTTAGTGTGAATCCCGGGAGAACTAGACGTTCTTTCCTGTGGACACGTTGATGTGTCATTTTGAGAGTTGTGATTTGGCGAGGTGTTTTTGGGTAGCATAGGACAAGGATGTCGATGCTAGCTAAACCCTCAGGATTTCTACTTTTCCCTACCTGGTTTGGGATCGACCATATTAATCTATGGGTCGAGTATGCTGAGGTCATACTTCTGGAAAGGGCAACTATCAGGAATGGCAAAGGATGATAAACAGAAAGGCCTATTGTGTGTGACGGTGATAGTCAGGAGATTTTGAGATTTCGACCTTGTAGTCGGGTCGGGTGTACGGCTAATGAGGTAGCCGATATACTAAGCTGAGAGAGCTAAACTTTTTGATAACGTGAGGATCAGCGGAATCCTGTTATTAATGGAACTCTATGGGATTGGAGTAATACTTGTCATTTGATCATTTGGACTACTGGGGTCCAGCTGTAGGATCATGCTTGGTGTACGACTTGCTGTGTCGTATGGATGATGGTACTTGATACTTAGTGACGGTACATGGGTTGTACCAGTGATGTGTCGATGAACGTGTTGGTATTTGGCTTAGTTCCGATACCATTGGTTTTTGTTGTCAACGTGAACTGGACATTGAACACGATGCACTGGGCAGAGTGATTTTGATGATTTCAGTGATTGTTTGAGCAGGTGCTCTTAGCCATGGTTGGCTAGTGTAACTCTAGTGTTGAGTTGTGTGATCACTGCTAGGCTGGTGTTCAATGTGTTCCAGTTACACCATCTGATTGAGTGAGTTGGTGGTTAGTGTAACCACGATTTACTTTGCGAGATGTTATCATGTCGTGACCTTACCAGCATTTGGGATCGCTGAGGGGGTGACAGTTGTGGATACTGAGGTTGGTGTTTGTCGCAGGATTGAGTTTGCCCTGTGAGGTGAGATCATGTTGTTGATCTTATGCTACATTTACGGACGTTGTAGTACGATGTGTTGTCACTGATTTGTTACTGATTGGCACTTTACAAGGGTGGTAAAGCTTAATGGTGACAGATTGGCTAGTAGTGTCGGCATAGACTGACAAGTGAGTTTTGGTGACTCTCGATGAGAGCGGAGGTCAGGGCACATTAGTGAATAAGAGGAGTCGTCAAGCTAAATGAGACATCTTAATGGTGACATTGCCAATTTCAGGTGATCAATTTCACTCGAGGTGGTCGAGTGTAGTTAGTACTACGTGCATCTGTGATGTGACATCTGAGTGCAGATGAGTTCTGCGTTGGCTAGTGGGTGTATAGGTGTACACATGTTGTGAGGCCCATTTGTTTTCCACGAGGTGGATGTGGAATTTCGGGGACGAAATTCTTTAATGGGGGAAAGTTGTAATGACCCGTCCCGAGTGTCGGGATTAAATATTAATTAATTATGGTTTAGAATGACTAATATGGGATTAGTTGAGTGAAATCGGATGAATTGTGCAAAATGACCGTTTTGCCCTTAGCTTGGGCAAAATGTTGACTTTTAGTTCGGTCGGTCAAACGGACTTTGACCGATGACCGTGACGTAGTTCGGGACTTCACGAGTTCATAGACAGGTGGCACATTCGATTCCGACATTCGAGGAGAAAGTTATGACGTTCGGAAGTTGAGGGGTATTTTGGTAATTTGGCTAAAAATGGGCCAAATGTTGACTTTTGACCCAGGAAGTCCAATGGACGAGGGCCAAGGACCGTTACGTAGGCCTCGTCGATACGAATCCAACGACAGGCGGCATGCCGAAATCGGAGATTCGACGACGAAGTTATGGTCACGGAAACGTACTTGATTAACCGAACGAACCGGGATTAAAATATTATTTTATTATGAACAGTACCCGGTGACTGAACACACCTGGATGAGTGACAAGTGTCACTCATCCCTTAAATTGAGGCTTAAAACCAAAATCCATGTTTTGGGGAAGACACAATTATGATGTTTTAATATTAATTAAACTTAATTAATTTTTAATTCCTCCATTAATCTCTTCTGTTTTCTTAACCGTGTACAATCAACAATCCAATTTTCTTCCAACCTTCATCCCTCTTCCATTTCTGAACCAGAGAGTGAGAAACTGAGAGACTTGTGGGACTGAATTAACAGGAAAAACGAGGGATTGAGAGAGAGCTTGATTCTGGAAAATCAGATTTTAGAAAATTTGGGGGGAAATTCGAATTGGAAGAATTGAGCCGTGACAATCAAAATGGAGATTAATTTGAGTCTTCTGGGATTGCCACGATCATTTACATCGAAAGAACGAAGAGAATTGAGGTCCATTTGAGGTAGAATAGAAGGACTGTAGTTGCAGAAATTTCGAGCTTGAGTCGTGGGAATTGAGGCTTGGATTGATGCAATTGAGTTAGGGAAAGTGTTTAACTGAGTCCATTGAAGCTTCTGGTTGCATCAATTGAAGGAAATCATGTGACATTGAAAGACTTAGAATGATGAACAGGGTAAGAATGTTCTTCGAATGACCAGCTTTGATTTGAAGGATTAAGGTAAGGTTTCGTGTAATTGATGTAACAGATCTCTAATTAGACTTATAACGAAGTTGTGTGAATGTTCAATTGATGAAAATGGTGTCGAATTGATAGGATTTGAACCGGGTCGTCTCGCGGGTTGCAGGACCCGTTTATCAGTTAAACGGGTGAGGACGACGGTTACTGTAGCAGGCGCGTGGGTTTCACGCGCAGCCACTCACGGCGGCGCGTGAGGGCGCGTATGGCCTAGTTTCAAGGTGAGGTCAATATGACTTTGAATCCTCTCAGTGTAACGAACATTTTGACGCTGGTATCGAGGAAATCGGATTTCGTTTCGTTAATGTTCCGCGTATCCGAAGTTTTGTTTTACGTTAAAAATACGTATTTAAATTCCAAAAAAATTGGGGAAAATTATATAAAGTATTTTGAGATGTTAGTAACCCTCTATAATGATTTTAGACAGGAGTTGTGATTTCCAGAATTTATGGAAAAACGTGCAGCTCGGAAACGGACCGTTTTGGACGGTGTGTGTGAGTGGACTTTGTTTTCTAACCGTGATGCATGCATATATGATTTTAAATGCTTTATTATATGATTTTATATGCTTTGGCATGATTGATGTTTCAATTCGGTGATTTCTCGATTTTATGGATTATTATATTATTTTTGGGCACGATTTTCGAGAAATTATGAAATTGATTGAAAATGATGTTTGGACTTGGTTTATGAGTCTGGGATTGAAATTGATTGAAAATGATGTTTGGACTCGAGTTATGAGTCATGGATTGAAAATGATGTATTGACTCGGGAAGGAGTCAAGGATCGGTTTCATGGAATTACGTGAAAATGGCAACTGCGGTTGCGAACGCATGGATTTGCGTGATAATGTTATTTTGGGCGTGAGACCCAAGTGGATAGTGATTTTGACTCAGTTTTGGAGTCACATGTGAATTTGATGAAATTGATAATTTGGTTTGATTTCTTGTGATTTTATGATTATTTTAATCAGTCTTTCGGGCACGTTTTACGAGGAACGTGCAAATGATGTTTTGGGCGAGGCCCGGAGTTTAAATGATTTCTAAAATGATATTTTGACTTAGTTGGTGAGTCAATGATGATTTCTGGATTATTTTATTGTTTTAAAATGTGATTTTAACGGTTTACGTGAAAATGGTAATTTGGGCTTGAGACCCAGTCGGGAATGATCTTGACTTTGTATGAAGTCAAGATTTGATTGAAATATTTTGGGATGTAATTCCCGAGATGGTTTTCATTGTGATTAAGAAATGCCCAGACGGTCGGAGCTTGGGGGGATTACCCAGACGACTGGAGCTTGGGGGATGTGATTGTAGGATCGGGAGTTGATCCTATGGTAGTCAGCTTCTCGGATGTGACTGAGCCTGGATGTACCACTCAGATGGGTGTGAGCTTGGGGATGTATTCTCCCAGATGTGACTGAGCGCGAGGGTTGAGCCCAGAGGTGTCTGTTCCCGAGAGTGTGGCTGGATATTGGCCTACGCGTAGTGCATCACTTGTGAGTAGTGCAGTTGATGGTTTGATTGTGCACTTGTGAGTAGTACAGATGTGATTGTGATAGTTTGTGCACTTGTGAGTAGTGCGGATTGATTGGATTGATATATTTATTGTGCACCTGTGATTAATGTTGATTGTTGTTGTTTGATGACGTACTGGTATTGAGTACGGATTTTTGGTCCTTGTGGCCAGGTGATTATGTTTTCACATGTTTTGGTATGAGAGCCGGGATTTGATGTTTTATAACATGAACTGATTTGGTGAACATGAGTTTTACGGGCCATGGGAAAACGTATTTCGATTTTATCGGTCCACGGTTCATACTTGAATGATTTCATACTATTACTCATGTTTTATGATATGCATGCAAGTTTGTGAAAACTGGAGGGTAAGAATGTGTTTTGGCAAATGTTTTTTATAAGAGGTCATTTTTGTCCACCCACACCTTTTCTGTTTTGTGACCCTCCAGGCCGTGGTACGATGTTCGGGACTGATCGTGAGGCAGTAGCAGCAGCAGAAATCAGTGCAAACATCCTTTGTCTGGCAAGCACTGAAGGGTAGTTTCGGACCTTTGGTTGACTTATCAGACGGGAGCAGGACCGGGCACGGTTTTTGACGTCCAGTTGGGACGGGGTTTTGTCATGGGTAGGTTGACACGCAGAATGTCTAGAGTCGTGCTCAATAACCTGTTTTTGGAAACTATCCCTTGTCTGACACTAGTTGTTTTTCGGTTAAATTTGGATATTTATGCATTTGAGTTCCTTTATGGGTACTTTTGGTATTGTGTGGTTGGGTGTCAGATGGGAGCAGGGCACGTCCCCAGGTGGTCCCAGGGGGATCGGGGCGGGTCCTGTCAACTTGGTATCAGAGCACTAGGTTATGGTCAGCATGTTAGATTAGTGGTCAGTACTTGGTACTGTTGGCATTTAAAATGTTGCCATCTAATCTATGCCTCTTAAACAGTTGGTTATGCCTCCTAGGAGAATTCCTCAAGCACGGACTGACGAGGAAATCGCGAGAGAGATGGAGTGTGCAAGTATTGAACGGGCTCAACGCTTGGGAGCCACACACTTCGGTGGGGGATCAAACCCCGAGGATGCCTACGAGTGGATAGCTAGATCGGAAAGAATCTTTACGGTGATGCACTACCCACCAAACGAGCGGGTGACATTGGCGACCTTCCTACTGGAATGCGGGGCCTACCAGTGGTGGAACGGCCTGGAGATGTCAGGATGGTTCGTCCACACTACCACTTGGGAGGTTTTCCGTGCAAGATTCTTGGATCAGTACTACCCGCGATCTTTTCGCACTGCCCGTGAGACAGAATTTCTGCGGCTTGAGCAAGGTGACATGTCGGTGGCGGACTATGAGCAGACCTTTGTGAAATTTTCTCGGTTTGCGGAAGCCTTTGTTAGCACAGAGGAGGATAAGTGCCAGCGGTTTGAGCTTGGACTCCGAGGGGATATCTGAGCCAGTGTGATAGCTGCTAGTCATGCTACTCTGAGAGACATGATCGACGCAGCAGTTTGTGTCGAGGCCAGTCTGGCGGCACACCAGGCAGGACAGCCTTCGGGCGAGGGGCGACGTCGGGATCGCCCATACCTTGAACTCATGGGCCATCAGGGCTCGAAGGGAGGAAACTACAGAGGATCACCTTCTTTTTCAAGGGGTCGTGGTAGGTCGGGTCGACATGGGAGCTCTCAGAGGTCAGGAGCGAGGTCCAACTCAGGACATCATTCATCCTGGAGTGGTGTCTCGGGTAGATCTTCGGACAGGCCGAGGACAGTCAGCTGCTTTGCTTGTGGAGGTGCGGGCCACTATGCTCGAGATTGCCCGATATTGTCTGGGGGCAATGGTGCAGGAGGCGCCAGTGCAGTGCAGAGTTCGGCTTCCAACACTGTCGGAGGTCGAGGACAGGGAGGTGACTGTGGTGTTGAGCGTGGCGCACGTGGGCGCGGACAGACCCCTGGACACAGGGGTCGAGTGTTTGCAGTCACTTAGCAGCAGGCTAGGACAGCCTCCGGTGTAATTACAGGTACCCTTCATATCTCAAATATTGTAGTACGTGTATTAATGGATGTTGGGGCTACTCATTCCTTTATTTCGAGGAGTTGTACGGGTATGTTAGATTGTGGGGTGTCAGCCTTGGATAATGAGATGGGTGTTGGTACACCGATGGGCGTCGTGTACATAGTGAATCAGGTGATTCGGAGATGCCCAGTAAGAGTGGAGGATGTAGATTTACTAGCTGATCTTGACACTCCGAGTGCCGATGATATGCCTGTGGTGCAAGAGTTTCCAGATGTGTTTCCGGAAGATTGATCTGAATTACCACCATATCGGGAGATTGAGTTCGCGATTGAACCACTCCCCGGTACACGACCTATATCACAGGCGCAGTATCGATTGGCACCAGCTGAGTTGCGGGGGCTGAAAACCCAATTGCAAGAGTTGGTGGACCCGGGATTTGTCTTGGGTCATCGGGAGGAGTTGGGTATATCGAAGTTAGGTAAATGAGATTCCTCATATTCTGCTTGGTGGCAGACGGTGTTAGATTACGTGGTGTGGTGAGAGCAGCGAGTTTTGGTCTACCTTTACGCATGATGTAGTTTGTTGTCATTGTGTTAGATCATCCTTGATTTTCCTAGGTGGATCGGGATTGTGATGCTGAGGACTTTGGGCATCGTGACGATCGAGGATCGTGACGTTTATGGTCGGGTGACGTTGTGATGGATCTGGACCGTGATCTTGATGATCCAGATAGGTAGAGAGTTTATCACTCTTCTTTGGCTATTTGAGTTGAGCATAATGGGACTAAACTTCTTTTCGAGGTAAATCCCGTATGGTGTATTACTCGAGCGAGTAGGTTTTCGACGGGGTCGGATTTGGTCAGCCTTAGATTTGTGAATGATGGGATTGGCTTCCCTATGAAGTCAATCGAATGTAATGTGTTAATCGTTTGAGTAGGTAACCGAGAGGTTCATAGTTGATTCGTCTTGGTAGACATGGGTGGAGATTGGATGCCAGTTGGCATGAGTGGGTACGCCAGAATTGAAGTTTTGATCTAGATGGCCTCCAGAATTGAAACGTGATTGGCTACCACCTAGGTTGTTGTTGTTGTTGTGGTGGTGGTGGTGGTCGTCGTTGTTATTATAGGATGGTTAGTGGATGGATGTACATACCCTGTACGTGGTGCGAGGTACGATACCGGATGGACTTGGGGTGCCTGGTGACGGTATAGTAGGTATACCAGTAGTATGTTGATGAGTATGTTGGTAATCGGCTTAGTTCCAATACCATTGGATTGATTGTGATCGTGGACTGGATATTGTATACTATGCACTGAGCAGAGTGATTTTGGCGGATTCAATGGTTGTGTGAGCAGGTGCTCTTAGCCATGGATGGCTAGTGAAACCCTAGTGTTGAGATGTGTGATCACTGCTGGGCTGGTGTTCAATATGTTCCAGTTACACCACCTGATTGAGTGAGATGTTGGTATACGTATACTCAGGATGAGGGAGTTGGTGGTTAGTGTAACCACAAGTTGCTTTGCGTGTTGTTATCATGCCGTGACTTTACCAGCATTTTGGATCGCTGAGGGAGTTGACAGTTGTGGACACTGAGATCGATATATGTCGCAGGATTGAGCTTTCCCTACGAGGTGAGATCCTGTTGTTGATCTTACGCTACATTGAGGGAGTTGTAGTACGAGGTGATGTCACTGATTGGTTGATGATTGGAGCTTTACTAGGGTGGTAAAGTTTGGTTGTGACAGTTTGACTAGTAGTGTCAGTGTGGACTGACCAGTGGGATTTGGTGACTCCCAATGGGAGCAGATGTCAGGAGGTATTAGCAATTGAAGGGAACTGTCAAGCTGAAGGATTCAGCTTAA
This sequence comes from Prinsepia uniflora, assembly GCA_032719365.1. Lineage (NCBI taxonomy): Eukaryota > Viridiplantae > Streptophyta > Magnoliopsida > Rosales > Rosaceae > Prinsepia > Prinsepia uniflora. Next base: position 10,046,540 of record CM064865.1, on the reverse strand, counting down.
TGGTGAACTTGTCAAGCGGTTTAACGGGATCGTGTGATCAATTAGTCGGTACGACGTGAGACTGTGATGGGACGTCTGAGTGCAGACGAGTTTTGTGTTGGTTAATGGATGTACAAGTGTACAAGTGTACACGTGGTGTGAGATCGAATTGTTTTCCACGAGGTCGATGTGGAATAGGGATAGTTGGAATTTCGAGGACGAAATTATTTAAGGGGGGAAGATTGTAACGACCCGTCCTGAGTATCGGGATTAAATATTAATTAATTAATGGTTTAGAATGACTAATCTGGGATTAGTTGAGTGAAATCGGACGAAATGTACAAAATGACCGTTTTGCTCCTGGGCGTGGGCAAAATGTTGACTTTTAGATCGGGCTGTCAAACGGACTTTGACCGATGACCGTGACGTATTTCGGGACGTCACGAGTTCATAGACAGGTGGCACGTTCGATTCCGACATTCGAGGAAGAAGTTGTGACGTTCGGGAGTCGAGGGGCATTTTGGTAATTTAGTTGAAAAGGAGCTCAATGTTGACTTTTGACCCGGGAGGTCCAATGGCGAAGGGCCAATGACCATTACGTAGATCAGGTCGATATGAATCCGTAGACAGGCGGCACGCCGAAATTGGAGGTTCGACGACGAAGTTGTGGTCACGGGAACGAAATCGATTAATCGAACAAACCGAGTTTTGGATTAAAATAATAATATAATATTATAATCTGACAGAAAAGTTGGAATCAATCTAGACCCATGGATGAGTGACAAGTGTCACTCATCCCTACACTCACTTTCCCTAAAAGCTGGATCATGTCTCCACTAAATAAATTAAATATGATTTTGTTCCTCCTTTTAATACCAACCATCCATCTCATTTCCAAGATTGAATTTGGACCCTTGCTCTCATCTCCCTTTCTCTTTTAATTGGATCAGACATTCCCTCACACTTTCATTTTCTCCTTTCAAACCGTGAACAAACCTCCCTACCTTGCACAAACACGATCACCTCTCTGCCTAGCTCCACCTCCATACGACAACCACTACCCACCACCTTCACCAGACACGGCCACCACCACCACAACCCTATCTGAACGACCCGAATACCCCCCAGACCCGAAAGGAAACAAAACAACCCAAAACATCCAACCGTCCAAACCTTCACACCTAGACTCGAACCAATGTAGAGTTAGGTTACCTAGGACGGCAGGAGGCCTGAGAAGTGGACTGGACGGCCTACGGAGGCGGTAAGCTGAAAAACCTGAGAAGGCTTCATTTTCTTCTCTGCTTCGAAACAGTTAGTTTTGACGTTTTCTTTGTTCATCTCTGAGACATGTTTTAGGGACCTAGACGACCACCTTGGACCCGTTCTCGAGGCCAGAACCAGGTCGACTCGCCGAAGAAGACAACCAGAGTTCCAGCCGGTCTTCCCTGTGTTTTTCAGGTATCATCTTCAACCTAAAAACTAATTTTGAGTCCACAGAACTTTATAGGGGATTGTAACGAGTCTGTAGGACCAAGCCTCATCAAAAATGGTAGTCGGGAAGGCGATCTGTGATCGGGTCAAACCGTGGGTCAACGACGACTAGGTTTCTAACCCGGTTACTGTAGCGATGACGTCATCATGCTGACGTCAACAGTGACATCATGATGACATCATCATGTCAGAATACAGTCAGAACAGGGACCAATGAACAGGTGACATGTGTCCTCTGACACTGTCAGTGCTGACGTTAGTAGTGATGTCATGCTGACGTCAACATTACTGTAACACGGTTGACCAGCCCTTTGACCAGGCGCGTGGGGACACGTGTGAATAGTAATTGTTGTGGGACCAGTACCATTTTCAAGGTTTCGACGATACGAATCCAATGGCGGTGGTTTCATGTCAATCGGAGATCGTTAGGTTGGTCAAATTAGGGTTTGAAGCCTTGGGAAGTGTGTTCGGGCCGCTTTCCAGGGCCTGTTTCAGTCTAGGGTTTCTTGATTGTTTAGTAGGGACTTTTAGTGACCCTTACGTATGCTTTGGACATGACAGGAATCGTACGATAGTACTCGGACATGGTTATACGCTCGGATTTGCAGCGGGATTGTACTATGAGTGGGCCTTTGATTTCACTAAACCTTGGCATCCATAACTGTTTTCCTTTATATATGTATATATATGTGTGTGATTCAAGCAAAAGTATCTATTTATTTTGAGTTACGGCACGTATTACTATGTTTGGGCATGAGACCCGTCTGGTTGGTTTATGCATTTTTTGAGTGAGATATATATATATATATATATATATATGGATTTCGATGTTTATCTTTAGTACTGCACTGTATAGATCTACCCTAGTGATATTGTCTCCTCCGGATGAGGGTACCTCGGAGTGGTCACGGCGCATTGCCTGCGAGGAGTTATTTTACGGAGGGACCGGACCGTAGAGTGGCCCAGGAGCGGGGGTGCTATTATTGGACGTCTGGGACGTCAGGCATCTAGGATGCCATACCCGGACTGGGTTCGGGATTTAGACTTGGGATTGAGACCCAGGGCGACACTCGTAGCCTTGAGACTGTGACCTTATTGGGCATCTGGGACGTTAGACATCTGGGATGTCAGGGTTGGGATGTATAGTGCAGCGACTAAGGTTATGTTATGTTGATATTATTCTGCTTATGATTATATGATATGATATTATGGCTTTTGACACTGATGCATGCATTTTGGAAAACGGAGGGGTAAAACTATATGTTTTCGATATGGAGAACTGTTTTATAAACTTGAGTTTATGCCCACTCTGTAACGACCCGTCCCGAATATCGGGATTTAATAATATTTAATTATGATTTACTAATCTGGGATTAGTTGAGTGATTTCGGACGAATTGTGCAAAATGACTGTTTTGCCCCTAGGCGTGGGCAAAACGTTGACTTTTAATTCGGATGGTCAAATGGACTTTGACCGATGACCGTGACGTAGTTCGGGACGTCACGAGTTCATAGACAGGTGGCACGTTTGATTCCGATGTCTGTGGGGAAAGTTATGATGTACGGAAGTTCAAGGGCATTTTCATAATTTGGACGAAATAAGGGGAAATGTTGACTTTTTGATCGGGATGTTCGATGGCCGAGGGCCAAGGACCATTATGTAGAGCAGGTCGATACGAATCCATTGACAGGCGGCACGCCGAAATCGGACTTCGTACGAGGAACTTATGGTCTGAATCGTGAAATCGGGGAAGTTACGTCTCGGTAACTGTGTTGATTATTTTATTCTGAAATCGTTGTTGGAGGACACTTGGATGAGTGACAAGTGTCACTCATCCGACGGCTAGATTGGATCTTGTTCCACTAATCATAATTTATATGCTAAAGTTTCCACTATAGAATTATTTAGGAATTAAATCTCTGCTTAAATCTGAGCCATCCATCTCACTCCCTAGATTGCATCACAGCCGTCCATCTCATCTCTCCCTTCTATTTCTGATCATTCCTCCCTCCCTCACCCGTGAACAAGCAAAACAGGGGTGAGAGTTGGATTCTGGCCATTGTCAATCTCCCTTCCAAAATTGATTGCACAAATGGAAATTTAGTGATTTGGGGAAGGATTTGGCTGAGGGAGAGCACGGGGGACTGAGAGGGGAGGTGTAATTTGGGAATCGGAATTTCGGAGAATGGGAGGGAATTTCGAATTGGAATAATTGGGCCGTGACGATCAAAATGGAGTTTAGTTTGAGTCTGCTGAGATCAAAACGATCATCTTTGCTGCAAGAACGAAGAGAAACCGTGGCGGATTGAGGAAAAACTGAGCTTCCATGGCAGCTCAAAATCGAGCTTGGGTTCAATGGGTTAGAGGTAAGTAATTCTCAAATTGATCTTGTAGAAATGTCCCTTACACTCTCACGATGCTAACTTAATGAATTAATTTGGAAACCAGGGACGATATCGTGAAACCCGAATTGAAAACCCGTCGAGGATCGATCGTGAGTCGTGAAGATATATACCCTAATTTGTGTAATTCGATTTACAGAACATAAATGGTGATTGATTACAAGGGATCAGTTGAAAGATTGGATTAAATTGATGTCGAATTGGGTGAGTTTGAACCGGGTCAGATCGCGGGTAATCATACCCGTTTATCAGTCATTCGGGTGAAGGTGGTGACTGTAGCAGTCACTGTAGCAGGCGCATGGCTTTCACGCGCAGCCACTCACGGCGGCGCGTGACGGCGCGTGGGCACGAATCTCGAGGTGAGGTCAACATGACTTTTAATCTATGCAATGTAACGAACATTTTGGGATTGGTTTCGTGTCGATCGGATCCCTTTTCGATATTGTTCGGGATGTCCGAAGGTTTTAAATCCAGTTTAAAATACTTAAAAATTCGGGAAAATTACGGGACTTGAATAGGATGTTAATGATGAGGTTAGTAATCCTCTAATGTGATTTGGACAGGATTGGAAGTCCCGGTGATAGTGGTGTGGCCCGGGAAGGCCTATGGCACTCGTATCGAGGCGCTCGGTTAAACGGTCTGTGAGTGGACATTGGTTTTATAAATTCGATGCATGCATAACTGTTTCATGATTGTTATAACTGTGATTAAATGATTTATTTTGGATATCGGTGAATTTAAAATTATTTCACGTATTTCGAGGTGAATTACGTATTTGCACGTAAACCGAGATTTTCTGGATTTGCACCGATTTCCATAAATGTGGTTGGATATGATTTTATGAAACGGTTACGAATTTAAATAAAGTAAAATCGGGCCAGGGGCCCAGTTGAACTATGAAATCGGGCCAGGGGCCTAGTTAACTTATGAATTGGGCCAGGGGCCCAGTTAACTTGTGGAGCGGGCCAAGGGCCCAGTTAACTTGTGAAATCGGGCCAGGGGCCCAGTTGATTTCTACATGTGATTGCGGGTCGGGGACCCTAAAATGGAATTGAATAAATGTTTTCTGGTTTACATTTTATATATGTTCACATGCTGGAATCAATAAATGGTTTTGATGATATTTCGATTATGGCACGTTTCACGGTATTTGGGCATCAGACCCGTTTGATGAAACGTAACGATCGGTTCGGATTTTACCTACGTATACATATATGTTTTGCATGTGGATATCAATAAAATGTATTTGGTACTGCACTGTATAGATCCTTCCATATTATATTGTCTCCTCCGGATGAGGTACCCCGGAGAGGTCACGGACGTCTAGTACGTCCAGCGTCTATGACGCTAAGCATCGGGGATGCTGTACCCGAACGGGGTTCGGGGATTGAACTCGGAAATTGAGACCCGAGTGGCACGCGTAGCCTTGTGATTGTGACCTTATTAGACGTCAGGGACGTCAGACATCAGGGATGTCGGATTGGAGTGTATGGTGCAGTGGCTAAAATTATGTTTATGGTTCATATTATATGATATATGATTTTAAATGATGGTGCATGCATATGATTTTACTGAGGGGCATAAATGTCTTATAAATGTTTTAAACAGGCTTGTTTATTTTCGTCCACTCACAGCTTTTGTTTTTAATGCCCTTCAGGTTGATTCCGGATGTGACTGCAGCAGAGACTTGAGCATCGCACACCTCCTCCATCGATCCTTACGCACTCTGGAAGCCCGGTTGGGCAGTGGCAACAGGTTATCCCTTGTCTGACACCTCTTGTCAGACGGGAGCATGACATATCCCATGGTAATCCCGGAGGGATTGGGATGGGTCGTGTCACACTCACCCTTATTATTTTACTCACCCCTCCAGGTTGTGCTACTGAGGAAGAAGAAGAGGATCCCGAGGAAAAAGCATAGGTTTACGTTGCGCACCTGAACCCTACTGCTGGGTAGGTTGGCACACAGAATGTCTAGAGTCGTGCTCAATAACCGGTATTTGGAAACTATCCCTTGTCTGACACTAGTTGTTTTTCGGTTAATATGTATGACTTAAATTTGGATATTTATGCATTTGAGTTCCTTTATGGGTACTTTTGGTATTGTGTGGTTGGGTGTCAGACGGGAGTAGGGCACGTCCCTAGGTGGTCCCAAGGGGATCGGGGCGGGTCCTGTCATCAATGCCCCGGGGACCAAGGATGAAAATATCGATATCGATGGATATATCGTTAGTCGAATATACGGAAATCGCGCCCCAAATATCGTTATCGATATCGATATCGCTTACGGTCAACAAAAATGACGGAAATTCGGTCTAAAAGCTGGAAATTTGGAATGAAATTTTGGGAAAAATTTAAGTACCCAATAATGACTATATAGGACTAATAAAAACTATAAAAATGACTTTGATATAATAAATATATGATGAATAATATGATAGAATATAAGTCTGGCGATAACTAACGGTAGAAAACCTTAAAGATAAATGTAAAATAAAACTTAATTTTATTGATAATTTTGCACTATGAATACTTTACACATTAAACTTCATTAAAAAAATAGTGTCTACCAGATTGAAAATTAGATTGGTCTCCATCTACCACAGCACAAAATTTTTGCCAAGTGATGCCATTTGACTAAGTGAAAAATAATTAGACTATGATAATGACAAATAATAATAATAAAAATACAAATAATAATAAAATTATTTCAATTAGAACATATATTCTAAGTTAGACTTTGATGATGATAAAAAATTAAGGAGCAAAAACACATATATTCTAAATTTTAATAAATATTCTAAAATAAAATATATATTCTAAATCAAAACAAATATTACCAAATATATGAAATAACCCATATTTTATATTAAAACATACATTACTAAAACATATTTTTCCTAATAACACATTTTGAATTAAAAAAAATAAAAAAAGTTTAAAGCTTAATATTTTTTTGATATTTGGTAATATATGGTAATATATGTTTAATATTTGATATTTGATATTTACCAAATACTAAAACATATTTTACTAAATAATATATGTTTGAAAATGAATACCACTCATTAAATAATATATGGTATTCCTTAAGCATAAAAAAGGGGGTTAAAAAAGTTTAATAATAAATGATATAATTTACATGACAAATAATTAAATAATATATGTAAATAATTAAAAAAATAGTTAAGTTAATGAAATGAAACCGAAACGCAACGTTTCGTTTCATTCCCTTTTTACTTTACTCAACCTCAACAGAGATCGATCAAATTTAGGAAAAATGTGAGGGCCGTGAGGGGCGAGGTTGAGAGATCTCTCGTTGTCCTTGGCGAGTGAGGTGAGGCGGCGACTGTGACCGTGAGGGTGAGACGACCCAAGCCAGAGAGAGGACGAGACGAGAGGGGTGGAGCGGTCGTCGAGGGTTGAGCCATGGAGGACTAGCTGAGTAGAGGTTGAGAGAAACAGAGAAAGAAATAGAGGTTCGGTTCGTTCGAGTGCTTTCCGGCCGTCGACAGATTCGAGGTTTCCTTCCAAGTTTGCCTCCAATTTATGCCCTTCCGAAGAGTCGAAGGTATGTTTGTTGGAAATAATTCATGTGAGTCCGTGAGTGAGTTTTCTGTGTTTTATTGAGTGATTCCAATCCTTATTTGTTTTCTTCCCAATTTATGTTCATCCCTGACCAACATAATAATTGGATGTTTGAAATTGTGAATGGTTGGTTGTGTAGGGTTGAATAATTGCCCCAATTTATGTTCAACTTTGGATATTTTTGTTCAATCCGTAATGATATTCATATTTCTGTTCATGGTTCTTGTTTTTGTTCGAATGTCTATTTGATTTTCATTTTCAAAACCCAATTTCATTTTCTTGGGAAAACCTGCCCCCAAAAGAGGATCTTTCGGCCAATATCGGTGAATATCGACGATATTGGCCGAAACATTCGATTTTGAGAGAAGATTTTCCTTTCTCCCTTCTTACGTGCCGGTGGCTGGAAATGGCGATATATTGGTCGATATATCGCCGATATGTTCGACATTTTCATCATTACCGGGGACTAATTTACAATGCCAACATATGACTCGATAACATACAACTATGCATAACCATCATATCATAGCATACCAGAATAACCGAATAAGCAATGCAAACCAATCATCACGATCAAATAACATAATTAACATATAAGAAGACATGCATGCTCAACAAGTATGATAAGTGTAAACACCGTAACACGTGCGAGTATAATCATTATAAAAGCGTTTTAGGGAAAAGGGTCCACTCACACTAGTCAAGGAGTCGGATCACCCGACAATTCAAACTAATCGCAAGCTCCCAACCGATCAAACTTATTAAGACCATTCACAAAAGGTCAAACTCAACTCCAAAACCCATTATATATGTTAAACTCCTTAAGTGTAGTCTAAAACGGGCCTAGGATGACTTAATAAGGGCCCTAATACACTTGAGACTATTCGAAACCCCATAAAACAGCGCCTATATGCTGCTAGGAGTCGGAAAACAACTCCATATACCTTTTTGAGGCTAGAAAAGCACTTAACACCGTAGTAAATAACCTGAAAATGTGTCCACGCGCTGTTGTGGGCTGGAAAAGGGCTCCATGCTTGGAGTGATTACCGCCGCCTCTGTTTGAGCAGAATCTACATGAACCTCTTCACTTAAATCCTTGACCTGTTCCAATATTTGGAAAAACGGAAAAATAATTACGGGACTATCTCTATCTCCCATCAAACATTAGTGACAAATACAAGGGTACATATATTAGGAGCGGTGGAGGATGAGGAGGAAGCAGCAGCTTGGGTGGGAGAAATTGCAGCGTATAGGACGAAGAGGAAGGCTTGGATCGAAAAATAAACGACTCTCATTCTGCCAAAAAGGGACAAGGCTGTGGAGGAGTAGAGATAGGGATCATCCTCACTCTCAATTCTGATTCCTTTTATATATATAAAAAAAAATTTGAAAATAACTTTTAGTTAAAACAAATTAAGAAGTTTTTAATTAAAAAAAATGAATTATTAATTGAAATTCTTTTAAATTAAGCATTAATGAGGTTTCGTATTACTTCTAATCAGAACCATTGATTAACCCCAATCTAAATATCTAAAAAGAGTGTAAACTTAGATGTAAATATAAGTGTCCATTGATCATAAGTTCATAACCCATGATTTAAACCACTTATATATATAATGTGATGTATATATAAAGCCTAAAGCCTAAATAAGATATTGGATGAAATTGAAAATATAGTTGCAAATAATGGATTGGTTTAAAAACCATAAGGCCAAGCTTTTTCAATAGGCAACACAATAACCATGAAATTTTGGAGTCCAGTTTCTCATTCTACGTACAAATAACACATCCATAAGTTTTCTTGAAATCCTGAAATAAGGGTCTGGCACACCAGTGATGAAATCTGTGAAGCAAACTAGCTAAACCTTGTGAATTGTTATTAACTTGAAGTATGAGGCCTAATTTAAAATGAATTTGTAAAAATGAAAAGTTATATATGGATTATATTTCAAGTAAAGCTTTCAATGAAGGTAAGTGGAGGAAAGATTGATTTTCAGCATTGATGATGTTTTTACTGATTAAAAATACATTCCAATTATAGTTAAGGTACTCTTTTAAATTAGTATTTTTGATGTGATTTTAATTTACAACACACTTCCTTTTTAAACGAAAGTATTTTATAATTTTTTTGTAACACATCGATTATGAGATTACACTTTTAATTATGGAATATGTATTCTTTAATTTATTATTTAAATCTTTGATCTAATGTTTTTATAAACATAAAATATAAATAAATAAATAAAACTTTGATTAAATGAATATTAAATTTGGTTACAGTACTCCACCGCACTTAATACATCGTGTTTTTTCAATAAAATATAATAAAAAGTAATAAAAATAAAAAATGTACCCCTATTTCTTAGCCGTTAGATTTTGATTTAAGAAGATTTAACGGTCAACATCTCGCATTTGCGGTGGAGTGCTATAGAAATTCTGCTAAATTTGATAGGCCAATGACCAATACATCTCCACTATCATAGAATTTTTGGGTATACTATATATTTGTTCTTCATCTAATGATAAAATATAGGATTAAAACCAAAATAAATCGATATTATTGGAAGCATGCGTGTGGCAGTCAAGTGGATCTAGTTTAGTTGGCTCTAATATTGACTTATCGACAATGAATCTCAAATTCGAATCTGAATAACATATTACATGAAAAAATTCCAAAAATTCTCTCCCTCCTTCCCCCTTCCCCTCCCCCTATAATTAAAAAAAAAAAAAAGTATGCGTGTGACCCAATCCAACTCCAACTCTTAGTGGAAAAATGGGCTTAGACAAAGGATGATGGACTAATACCAATAAATATGATATGTTGGGAACGGTCTCCTGGGGACGCTGTTAGGTATAACTCAGGCCTGTGAGTTAACTGAAGGACTGACTTCCTTCATGGATCGACATGCATAGCAACCGCAACGCCCAGAAGAAACTAATAAGACAAATAAGTAGAAATAACGTTGCGTTAAAATAATAAGTCAAAAAAAGAAACTCCTACGTTTCTAATTCTTTGGGGATTTAAATGTTGGGTTCTAAACTCAGTTTTTAGCCATGCCAAGGAACCGTTTGATAATCATGTTTTAAGTGTTTGATAATCATTTCGCTTCAAAAGAACTTAAAATGTCATTAGTTTTATTAATTTAATGATATTCATAATATGTCACTAATTTTATTGGTTTAACCGGGCTCTTTCTCGAGTTTATTTTATTTTTTTTTATAAAAAATGAAGTCGTTATTCAATATAATTATGAAATTTTTACTCTTATGATGAGCTTTTTTTTTTCTTTTCCAATTTGGGCAAAAAGAGCGATATAGTGTTTTCATATTAAAAAAAAAAGCCATTTAAATAAAATCAGAAATACTTGCATGTTCTTGATTTTAAAAAAGAGATACTTGCATGTTGGGCCTCAGTTTCGTCTCCGAAATGGCCCTGAAAAACTTTGGTTCTGGCCTTATTCATGTTGCAAGTAAAATAATTCGTCCTCAATGGTCAATGCAAGATATGCGCAAAACATAAAAAAACTAGGCATGCATTATTACTCCCTTTTAGCATAAACTTTTCATCTTGACCTGATATGAAATTATAATGAAATATTAGAAGTATATTACAAATAGAATGAAATCAAACTCATGAAATTGAATGCATCAATATTTGGATAAACAATTTTTTTCATTGTAAAATAAAAGAATGAAATGCATTGTATCAACATTTATATGTTAGAATAGCATCAAATTAAGATATTTCTGTAATGGAACGACATCAAAACTAATATATTCACGCTAAATATTCATGATGGTACCAAAAAGAATCCCACCTTGAATTGTCACGCTAAAATTTGTGAAGATTAAAAAAAAAAAAAAGCAGATATGATTAATTACATCAAGCATAATTTTTTTTTTTCACTTTAATTATTTAGAAATTACAAAATTATGAAACTTGAATTGAGAGTAAGCTAAGCAACTCATTATATAACTTGGATACACTTACACACACACATATATATATATAGAGGTTTTTATTAGCTTAAATGCACTATGAACTTATACGTTTGTCACACTTTGCCCCATGTACTCATTATTCGCTCACATAAGAGCATCAAACAGCCGAGTGGTACCACTCAACACCATTTCTGTCACTGTCGTCCCCTTTGACGTGAAAATATCTATGTGACACCTATTTGTATTGAAATATAATAAATTGAAAAAGGGCAATTGTGGAACTTCACAATTGGAAATTGGAAAAGGGCAATTGTGGACCTTCACAATTGGCCCTTTCAATTTCAAATCCCAAATTGAGAAACCCTAAATCGAAGGTCCTCCAATATTCGACGCGAACTCAGGTTTCGATGCTGCCCTTGTCCTCTTTCCCCCATCGGTGCGACCCAACTTTTGTCCTTCACTTGTCGTTGCGACCTAGTTTCTAGTAGTACAAGACTCTAATCATCTATATGACCTTCAACGAAGAAGAGATGGACGAGTTTGAAGTCAGAAGTGACACATGTGAGGAGATTCCAAGTGTGTCCATGTTCTGAGGTAAGGAAAAATAAAAAAAGTTTGTGTTCTTTGCTGAAATTACGATGAATTCGCAAGAATTTCTTCATATGGTAACCCTGCAATCTAAATTAGGTTTAGTACTTCAAATTTTAGATGAACATGTTCAAATTCCATTCAACCTAGATTGTTGAGGAAAACTTGTAAATTGGAAGAAGTTTTGAAAATGTACAGAGCTAGGACAAGGATGCTTTGCGTTGCCGTAATTGTAGCATGTCTTGTGGCGATGTTTAAGAAGACTGAAGTTTATGTTTAGAGATTGCCTAACAATCCAATTTTGTAATCGATGGTAAACATATGACTTGTAATGGCAATGTAATCTATGGATTGTTCTGGCAATGTAACGATGGCTATTTGAGCCTTTATGCAATGTAATTGTATGGATTGTTCAGTCAAATTGGGGCAATCACTCTGTTACAGGGTGCAAATTTGGTAGTACATAGTGCAAAGTGACACATGCATTTAATAATACCGAGTGCAAAGTGATACACAATTAATAGTACATGGTGCAAATTGATATACATTTAGTAGTACATGATGCAAAGTGACACAAAAATATATAGTAGTACAGCATACAGGTGCATTGAACATGACTCAAATAATCCTGAAATATTTAAGGAAGAAAACTTGAAAGTGAAAACATAATTCATTACACAAAAAACAATTGAAACAGATGAGATATAATAGCATTGTCAAATAGTCCAAGATTTCACTATATATGTCATTAGAGTATATAGACAATTCAGAAGGTAGATAACTTAGATTATTTCCAATGTACTTCAATTTCAACAGAGAAATCCAATCAACTGTAACGAAGTCATAGAACATGACTTGCCCCTCTATGTAATTCCAATAATCCTCATCTTCTATTAGTAGTTCACCTTCATAGTGAACTTTCATGGTAAATATATTTATGTCATCTGCATGCATATACCAAATAGAAACTAAGAAACTAACCAACTACAAACTGTGACTGGTTAGTGAGCTAAAGGTGCCAAGTGTAACAACTTATCTAGTACATGATCCAAAGTGTAACAAATAGTCCAAGTACATGGTGCAAAATGTAAGACATATATTCAATACAGGGTGTAAAGTGAAATCAAGTCATCGAGTTCAGGGTGTATATTTGCTAAATCGTATATCCCTTTCAACAGTAACAACACAAACCAATTTCAAGTCAAACAATACAAAGAATTGGAAGCCCACTAACAAAAGGACTTAAAGTGGACACAAACAAATACACATAAATTACCAAGCCCATGTGTAGAGAGGTTCAATAAAATAAAAATACAACAACCTAGAAGCACCCCTAGATCTAAAAAATAGAAAACCTTCATCACACATCCCGTCGCCTCACTCCATCACCTGAGTCGCCACAAACCTGCAAACATAACACCACCAAAAGTAAGAAAATTGAAGGTGAAACCGGAGAACTTAGCAGAGAATGAGGGTGAGCGTGTCATCCATGTAAGGAGCGCTCCTATAATGTCAGGACCCGTCTCCAATCCCCCTGGGATTAACGAGGAACGACCCTGATCCCGTCTGACACGGAGTGTTAGACAAGGGAAATTTCCGATCTTAGCCCTCTCGGGCCATCAGAGTATGCTAGGATCCGGAGAAGGTATGTGATATCTCGGTCTCTTGAAACCTAAACCAATTAATTAGAACCCTTAAAACCTCTAAAATCCGGCCAGTCCAACTTGGTTTCCACGGTTCAAATATCCAAAACTCACCCACAGCTTCCTCGACATCTAACCACCCTCAAAACCTTTCTAACCACTCACTAGAAACTTATTTAACTCTAACCAAACATCCAAACAAACCATAATACATATATTGAATTAAAATAGAATTTGGGCCTTACCGAGTACCCTCTCGGGTTTGTGGCTCCACTGTCCACTGCTGCGCCATCCTGGGCCGCCACCACATCATCCTATCCTCTCTTCACTCTCTGGTCTCAATCATGGTCGCATGGGAAAGGTTGGATTGGTTTGGGTTCAAAGGAGATGAGATCGGGTTTGTTTAGGGAGAAAGGAAGAAATGATCGATGCATGAATGTATAAGGGTGGCATGTGGATGGGTGACACTTGTCACTCATCCATTGGGCAGGGATTAAATATCTGGGGCCCACTAGAATCCAAAAGTCACTTGTCTCGTAATTCGTGCAATAGTACTTTCGTACTTCCGTGAACCGTAACTTCGCCGTCTAACGTCCGAATTCGACATGCCTCCTGTCTATGGATTCGTATCGTCTTGATCTACGTAACGGTCCTTGGCCCTCGGCCATCAGATCTCCCGGTCCAAAAGTCAACATTTGGCTCCTTTTAACCAAAATTACCAAATTGCCCTTAAACTTTCGAACGTCATAACTTCTTCCTCGAACGTCGGAATTGAACATGCCACCTGTTTATGAACTCGTGACGTCCCAAACTACGTCACAGTCATAGGTCAAAGTCCGTTTGACCTCTAGAATGAAAAGTCAACATTTTACCCATTCTAGGGGCAAAACGACCATTTTGCACCGTTCATCTGATTTCACTCAATTAATCACCGATTAACCTCACTAATCGTGATTAGTCACTAATCTAATCTTGGAATTCGGGACGGGTCGTTACAACCTTCCCTCCTTAATTAATTTTGTCCTCAAAATTCCAATCGACCTAATTCCGACCGTTCTTCCCTCCTTAATTAGTTTCGTTCTCGAAACTCCAACTATCCTGATTCCACATCCACCTCGTGGAAAGCAATTTTAACCTCGCAACACGTGTACACTCGTACATCAACTGACCAAAACAATACTTACTCGTCTGCAACCAGACGTACCACGAATACTCACGTTGCATCGACTACACTCGACCATGTCGAATGGCAGTAATCACACGTTCCGAACGGACACCACTTGTCAGTATCAGAGCAACCCGAGTATCCTATGAGCTAACCACTTGTCAGATCTACCATTTCGCTGTTGTAAACAACTAGACGGTTCCTTTCTCAATCCCAATCTATCCTGCCGTCTACTCCCACTGGGAGTCACTAAATCACTCATCAATTCACGATGAAACACCCCGACAAACTGTCACCACTTTATAGTTGTCAGTCGAAAACTAACACTATACTCACCCGTGGCTACACTAACCACTAACTTACTCAACCTGAGTACACATTTATCAACATTACACTCGACTTGTGAGTAACTAGACCCATCAGGAATACCATGACCCAATGCACAGTATCCAATGTCCAGTTCACAACCTCAACTAATCCAATGGTATCAGAACTAAGCCGACTAACATCACGCTCACCAACGTACTACTGGTATATCCAATATACCGTCACCAGACACCACAAGTCTGCCCGGTATCGTACCTCGAACAACGTACAAGGTACATACATCCATTACCAACCAGACTACAACTACAACGTAGGTCGTAGCCAATCACGTTTCAGTTTTGGAGTCCATCTGTCCAATCCAGTATTTGACACATCGAACTCCCACCCATTATCCATTTCCAAATCCGAATCCGAATCCGCAATTTCGTAAGAAATCCCGAATCCAAACCCAGAAATCATATCCATAACCATGTCCAAATCTGAGTTCAAAATCATCATTCCGTAAGCTAGCATTAGAAATGACCATTCCGCACCCAAATCCAGAAAATCCACTTTCAAGTTCCAAAATCAATTCCTGAATCGTCATCCAGAAATTCGATTCCAAAACTCGAAATCTCGTTCATGTCTACCGAGACGTACCAAAACCAAACCTTTCGGTTACCTACTTAAACGATTACCTCAATACGTTCGATTGACTTTATAAGGAAGCCAATCCCAACATCAACATATCTCTAAGTCTGACAAAATCCGACCTCGTCAGACACCTACTCGCTCAAGTAATAAGCCATGTGGGATTTACCTCGAAAAGAAGTTCAGTCCCATCATCCTCAACTCAACTATCCAAGTAAGAGTAATAAACTCTCCACCTATCTGGATCATCAAGATCATGATCCAGATCCATCACTACGTCACCCGACCATAAAGGCCACGATCGAGATTCATCACTGCGTCACCCGACCATAAACGTCACGATCCTCGATCGTCAAGACGTCCAAAGTCCTCAACCATTTCCCACATCTAAACATATCAGTCAACGAAGAGAAACGTAGAGACTATGGGTTCTCACTAATTACCTCGTATCGATCCTTGTCATTCCACCGAGGAAAAACCAAGGATGATCCAAGATAATGACACCAAAACTCACCTTACGTGAATGCAAACAAAACTTACTGCACTCACCACGTCACGTAATCCAACATCGTCTGCCACCAAGCAGAGAATGAGAACTCTCAATCACCTAAATTCGATATACTCAACTCCTCCTGATGACCCAAGACAAATCCGGGTCCACCAACCAATACACGATCAGTGTACTAGTGGCAACCAACAACATCTACATCATCAACATCATCTACCATCATCAATCATGGTAGAGTCTGAGAAGTCACCCAAAATGACTTCAAAATACCCATTACCAATGCGGAAAACTCGCATTCCACTTGTCACCTCAATTGCAACCTCTCGTGATTCCGAAGTTCCAACCATATTGGAACCAACACACTCGGACATCATCCACGTGTCCTTTTTTTGACCGTTTACGAACACATGCCCATTTCGACGGAGTCATATCCCGACTCGTAACTCATCGTCATCACAATCACCAGCACCAGCACCAGCACCAGCACCAGCACCAGCACTAGTACCTGTATCATCACCTGTCAGCATCAGCACAAAGTGTGCGAATCAGACAAAACCTGGATCTCCGCTCATGGCGAGCGACGATCTCGTACCTCTGCTCAAGTTGGAGAAACTCTGTCTCCCCCGTACCCAACAACTCTGGGTACAATCACCCTGACATCTCATACGAGAAAAGGAAACGTCCTTTGAACGTCCCCAATTCCCAACAACTGTAACTATAACCATTCTCGATAGTAGCGCCTTCCACAGACTCGTGCAGACCTAACTACCAAACATCGATATCGAACTCCGCATCCCACGAAATCAACCGCCTGTATTTAACTATTCTGTATCCCACTCCGGGATTCCATCGACAAGTACCAACCCTGGTAACCTGTCCAACAATCTCTAACCAGTCGTAACTCGACTAAACCAATGTCATCTACTAGGTCATCCACGACCTTAATTGCACCAACAATCCAACACAACTAAAGTAGCATGACAACCAACTAGGTCTAACTGATTACCACAACCTTGACTGCGAATTGCAGTCCCATCACTAAAGCTGACATGACTAGACCAACCGACGGTCTTGACTCTAGAAAGTCGTCAAAGTCAACTACTCACCAACTCACATTTCCGAACCATACACCCACCTTAGGGTTCCACAATCGTTAACTAGAGTTCCACTGAACCCAACTGCAAGCTAGCAACTACAGTATAATCCACAATCTGACCGTCTCCGCGGTCTTGACATTGTAAGAATGTCAAACCACTCCTACCGTCAATCCATTTAGTATTCCTCGAATCTGACTGCTCCCAGCAGCATATCCATTTAACTCAACAAAATTCGATTATCAAATGGTCACAATTCCGAACTGTCGTCAAATCGATCCCACAGTATCGTGAAAGACGATCCCAACTAACCGTCTCACGATCAAAACTCTAACGTGCTTTTACGTTCACCTTCCGTAGGTCCTACACTATCATCTACGATAGAACTATGGCAACCCCGACATCAAGTGCCGAACCAAAACATGATTTGTGATTCAATCCTACTAACTATCGTATCGACATCCTACTATCAGGTTGACCAGGAACTGTAGCCCATTGAGATATCACATCCACGACCTGCGCATCACTCCAAGAGCTACACGGTTGCTCGAATAGAGACAACCTTACTCTGACACCACATGTCAGGACCCGTCCCCAATCCCCCTGGGCTTAAAGAGTAACGACCCTAATCACGTCTGACACGGAGTGTCAGATAAGGGAAATTTCCGACCTTAGCCCTCTCGGGTCATCAGATTATGCTAGGATCCGGAGGAGGTATGTGATAACTCGGTCTCTAGAAACCTAAACCAATTAATTAGAACCCTTAAAACCTCTAAAATCTAGCCGATCCAACTTGGTTTCCAAGGTTCAAATATCCAAAACTCACCCACGGCTTCCTCGACGTCTAACCACCCTCAAAACCTATCTAACCACTCACTAGAAACTTATTTAACTCTAACCAAACATCCAAACAAATCATAATGCATATATTGAATTAAAATGGAATTTAGGCCTTACCGAGTACCCTCTCGGGTTGGTGGCTCCACCGTCCACGGCTGCGCCGCCCTGGGCTGGCCACCACATCATCCTATCCTCTCTTCACTCTTTGGTCTCAGTCATGGTCGCATGGGAAAGGTTGGATTGGTTTGGGTTCAAAGGAGATGAGATCGGGTTTGTTTAGGGAGAAAGGAAGAAATGATCGATGCATGAATGTATAAGGGTGGCCTGTTTATGGGTGACACTTGTCACTCATCCATTGGGCAGTGATTAAATATCTGGGGCCCACTAGAATCCAAAAGTCACTTGTCTCATAATTCGTGCAATAGTACTTTCGTACTTCCGTGAACCGTAACTTCGCCGTCGAACGTCCGAATTTGAGATGCCATGTATTCGTATCATCTCAATTTATGTAACGGTTCTCAGCCCTCGGCCATCAGATATCCCAGTCCAAAAGTCAACATTTGGCTATTTTTAACCAAAATTACCAAATTGCCCTTAAACTTCCGAACGTCATAACTTCTTCATAGAACGTCGGAATTGAACGTGCCACCTGTCTATGAACTCGTGACGTTCCAAAATACGTCACGATCATCGGTCAAAGTCCGTTTCACCGCCAGAATGAAAAGTCAACGTTTTACCCTTTCTAGGGGCAAAACAGTCATTTTGCACCGTTCATCTGATTTCGCTCAACTAATCACCGATTAACCTCGCTAATCGTGATTAGTCACTAATCTAATCCTGAAATTCGGGACGGATCGTTACATATAATCTATACAACAAGTGCGGAATGCACTGTGAAGACAACCCAAAGTTAAGGGTCACCAAGGGGACCCAAAGACAAAAACATCCACTAAGTTGAGAGGCGGTGTGACGACCCGGAAATTCGGAATAGGAAAAATTGGAAAAATTGGAAGGAAAATATGATTTTTCCCTTAGTTTTAGGGGGGCGAAAGTTGACTTTTTGATCGGGACCTTATTTGGGCCTTCCGGGATGACTGTTGGATAGGTCTTGGGACGCTGAATCCGTAGGTAGGCGGCATGCGTCAATCGGAGTTCGGACGCGGAAGTTATATGTCTAGAATTGTGAGGGGTATTTTGGTAATTATGTGTGCAAGGGTAAAATGGTAATTTACCTAGTCCTGGCTGATTCAGCTATATTAGCGATGTGTTAAATTGAATTGAGGACACCTGTGCTCGTTAAATTAGATGAGGATTTGTTGCATAGTGACATCTGTCACTTGGTGAGGCTAATTAGTGGCCCAAAATAGCAGGAGGTGGAATGAACACCCCCCCCTCCTGGTGGGTGTGTTCCTTGAATAGAAACAAAGGATACCCGTATAAGTGATGCAAGGCAACTAGAAATCTTCAAACTGAAACATGAGATTCTATTCGAATTGAGAAGACTAGGACAATAAAACAGAAGGGAAAAGACGAGGGAGTGCAAGGAAGAAAAACCCAAAGAAACCGAACCCAAAGCCCATGAAAATTCGAAGTGATTAAATTTCGAATTTGAATTTAGAGCTCGACATGCTTCAAATGGAGATGGAATTGAGCCTTCTAGGATCAATTCGATTAGGACTAGCTCAAAATTGATGCGAATTGGGATTGTTTTGCCTTAGAACCGAAAGGGTGAGGACTTTGGATTGTTGAGATTGTGTTCGAGTAATTAGAGGGATTGGAGGATGAAATTGGGGTTGGAATTACACTCAGTGGACTCATACGAAGCTGTTGGCAAGATCAATTGAGGGAAAACGGGTCGAATTGATGAAGTTCGATGAATGTACAGTGTACGGCAGTTCTTCGAATAATCGAGTTCGAACTGACGGATTGAGGTAAGTTGTAGTGTGATTGGGATTACAGAACCTTAATTGAATCCATAACGATGCTAATGGACGGTTCAATTGTTGAAATTGATGCAGAATTGATAGGAATTGAGCCGGGTCACCTCGCGGGTTGTAGGATCCGTTTTACAGATAAACGGGTGAAGGTGGTGACATTGTAGCAGGCACGTGAGGGCGCGTTAGCTTAAATTCTCGAGGTGAGTTCAACATGACTTTTTTTCTATACAATGTAACGAACATTTTGGCGTTGGTTTCGAGTTAATCAGACACCGTTTCGATATTGTTCCGAGGGTCTGAAGGTTTATGTTACGTTTTTAATTAATAATTAATTCTCGAAAAATTATGGGGAATTAATATGATATTCATTGAGTCATTAGTGACCCTTAATAATGATTTTGGATAGAATTCACGATTCCTAGAAAGTCCTGAAAATTACTGAAACGAGTGCAGCTCGGAAAACGAGCGGTTTGCACGGTGTGTGAGTGGACGTTTGTTTTATAAACTGATATGCATGCATAGTTAAATGTTTTACATGATTTATGGCATGATTTGAATTGCAATGATTTGGTATGATTATTTACTGGATTTAATGATTACTTTAATCAGTATTTTGGGCATATTTTTCGAGAAACTGTGAAATTACTGTTTTGGGCGAAAGCTTGGGATTTGAGGTTGGTTTTGAGTCGGGAAATTGATTTGGCGGATTTATAATGCTTTTTGGGATATTTTATGGATTTATGTGAAAAGGACAACTGAGGTTGAGATTGCACGGATTTGCGTGGAATTGATGATTTTGGGCTACGCCTGGGATGTTAAAAGGATGTTTTGAATTGTATTACGAGTTAAAGATGATATTATGGAATTGAATGATTTTCGGATATGATTTTACGGATTTACGTGCATTGAACTATTTAATAATTTTACGGATTTACGAGAAATGAGATTTGAGCTTGAGACCCTATGATAAATGGTTTTGACATGGTGTTAATGATGATTTTGAAATAAAGATTTTGATTGTGTATTGATATTCGATGCCCCCAGATGTGTAATTCCTAGGTAGACTTCAGATGTGTAATTCCCGAAGTGACTCCAGATGTGTAATTCCCGGAGGGACTCCGGATGCGTAATTCCCGGAGGGACCGGATGTGTAATTCCCGGTGAGGCTGGATGTGTAATTCCCAGCAGGATGACGACTCTGGATGTGTAATTCCCAGAGGATCCTCGAATGTGTAATTCCCGACAATAACCGGCAAACCCGGTAATATAAAATTCCAAACCATGTACATCCCTTCGGATTCCCTGAATTTCGAAACGATGTGGGGGCATTTGTGAACAAATCATCCGAAAATTATGGAGCTGCCACGTGGCCCATAATTCCAAAAATCACCAAATTGCCCCTGGGAATAACGCTGATCATTTGAAAACACCCGCGCATTAAATAATCTATTTCCTAGCTAAATACGTTATTTGATCGGGTTAAAATTTCCGTAATATTAATTTTCTCCCCGAGAGTTAATTGTCATTATTCACAGTAACGGAAAATTAATATTAATATTAAAATACAATAATTACCATTACTATCATGATGAGCCATCATTATAATTATTAAATAATATATTATTTATTAATTAAAAATTCAACCGATCAATCAGAACGCTCCAAGGCTCCCAAGAATTTCCTATAAATAGCGGAGCACATTTCATTTCCAAGGTACGTCGATTCTTCGCTTCGAAGTATATCATTTTCCTCTCTCAAGGCTAATTTAGGCATCGGAGTATTCTTGGTCGAACAACCCCCCGGGTAAATCGATCGAGGCAACTATAGCTAAATGTTTGCTATTTGCAGGAATTGTGAGGAATTTTCGCGGCGGGTTCGATTTTTGATTCAACAATTGGTGCTTTCATTGAGAGCAATTGAGGAATACTCAGAAGAAACTCTCTCGGTTGTTCATCGTTCTTCAACGGTGTTCATCGTTTTTCAGGAAATTGTTCATCGTTCATCTTTCTTCGTTCGTCGTTCATCGACATTGTTCGAAGATTTTGAACGTTGTTCAAGTCATCCATCAACAGCTTTCTAGTTCAAGATTCTTTGATTCGACATGGCTAAGGTTCGTTGATCTGTTCCATCAGCTGGAGAAGATGTTTCTGGATCAACAACACAGACGAGGAATGAGGCTCGCGTAGAGACTCCGAAGAAGCGGTCACCTCAACCCAGGCATGTGTCCATAGAATCGCCCATGGAGACACTCAAAGGGAGGCCAACCTTCAGCTTTGGAGTATTCCCCTCTCCAGCTAACCAAGTACCCGCGCCAGGGGAAGGAACTTCGGCTTTACAACAAGCAGGCGGGAGGTTGATAGGAAGTGCATCACGACATGATCAGCCCACAGCAGACATGGACATAAGGGACTTTCTGGATGGGCGTCACGACGTCTCAGGGAAAAATTACTGCTAACCTCCCCAGGACAACTAGGCGCACCAAGTTGAAAGGTTGAACAACCAAGTTCAACTTCAGTCAGAGCTCTTGCAGCGACTCCTAGCAGAGAGACCAGTCCAAGAGCAGGACAGACATTCCACGTCACGTGGAAGACAAGAGATTGCTCAAAGGCGTCTTGGAAAAGAGCCAGTCCACTATCGAACAATGTCATGAGACACTTCACTCAGCGACTCCAGTGAAGAAAGTCACGCTCGCCGAGCAAAAATCCCACAATGCCTAAAACCATCAGTACATGAGCGGCTGGGGAGTAGGATTGGGGAAAATTCATGGGAGGAGCGTTCAAGGCACTCACATGGATGTAGGGGGCAACCTCAGGCTCTACACAAAGACTCAAGGCGATCTGCCCATGGCAGTGAGAGAGAAGATGAAGCCTACTCCCCTGCACGATCCCAGAGATCAAGGGGAGAAACTCAAGGAAGTTCTCGGCGATTAGCACGAAATGACTCTCCGCCTCGGCAAGGTGCGTTATGGGCCAATGATGTTCGAAGAATGCTGGGCAGGCACCTTTGTGCTTAACGAGATGGCGATCTAGAGGACGATCTACGTCACCAGATACAGCTCTCTGCGCCTTTTGTAAGGGATATTAAGGAGGAGCCATTCCCCCAACGGTTCGCAACGCCAAACTTCACTCCATTCAAAGGAGCCTCCGACCCAGTAAAACATATAGATTATTACCGGGGGGTTATGGTCCCCCACAGGCATAACGATGCGCTCATGTGCAAAGTTTTTCATGGTTCTCTTCAAGGCCAAGCCATGACTTGGTTCAATCATCTCCCCCCGAGGTCAATTGCGTCCTTTGAAGAGTTGGCTCTAACATTTGTGAAGGAGTACGCACAACTTCAGACAATTGAGGTGAAGGATGACCATCTTTTCTCTGTCCGAAAGAGAACAAAAGACACTCTGCGATAATACATACGAAGGTTTTGCAAAGAGAAGTCTCGGATTGTCGGCTGTAGTGACCTTGTTGCAGTAATGACGTTTAAACAAGGACTTCCTCGGGACAACCAGCTTTACGGGGACATCGTCATGAGCAATGCGCGAAATCTCACCAAAATTCTTTACCTGGCAGAGCGACATGCAAGCTGGGAGGACGAGAAGAACGCCACTCATACTCAGGACCATGCTGGGGCTAGTGAGAAGGCCTCCAATAAAGATGAGTCCCATGGAAAGTTTGCGACGGGAAAGCTCAACACGCGCAAGGCGGGATAACCCTCCTAAACACCAGTTATGGGGAAGCCTAAGTTGCAGCTATCCTTGCCAGTCCATCAGATCCACAATGAAATTAAGGACAAGCCATGGTTTAAGAAGCCGGAGCCAGTCAAGGGTGATAAAGAGAAGGCTGATAAAACGAAGTGGTGTGCCTTTCACGAGTGCTATGGGCATAACATCGGAAAATGCATATCTTTCGAGAGATATCTTCGGAATCTCATCAAAGAAGGACATTGCGCTGAGTACGTCAAAGGGAAGGTTGTGGATCGACCCACTGATAAAGGGCCGAAGGAACCTGCAGCAAAGATGATTCGCATCAACACCATCATAGCTGAATCGGAGTTGCTAGGAACTACCTCCAAGCAGAAGAAAAGAAAGATACGAGATGCACTTGCCTTTTCTCAGGTCTCCCATATTACCACCTCCGGGGTGGCCAACGACCTTGTCGTTGGTTTCTCTTTGAAGGACAGGGTAGGACTTGATTGGCCGCATGATGATGCATTAGTCGTGTCAATTCAGATCGCACATGCTCAAGTTGATCGGATTCACATTGATGAAGGGAGCACATCAAATATCCTCGGCCTGGATGAAGTGCGCAAGATGGGGTTAGAAAGCCTCACAACAAAAAGGGATGTCCCGCTCCGAGGTTTCAACGGGTCAACCAGTATGACCGTAGGTACTCTCCAGCTGGATGTACATTCAGATCCCGTTGTCACGTCCCCGACTTTTTACATCATGGATGAATACTCTCCATACAATGGAATCTTGGGAAGGCCATGGCTTCACAAGATCCTCGCAACCACATCAAGCCTTTACCAGAAGATTACGTTCCCTATTCCCGGTGGTGGAATCGGGGAGATCAAGGGCAATCAGATGATGGCTCGACGGTGCCTCACTGAAGGGCTAAAGGAGGTCAAGGAGGCAGAGTTTGTTCCCCAAGAAGGATCATCCACTGGGGGCAAGCTTTCTTCTTCGTCTCCCAAATAGCAACTAATCACGGGTCAAGATCCTGACATTCATGAGGAACCACCAACTCCGAAAGGGTGGCAGCCGGAGGATGACGTCATCTTCATTCAACTTTACCTTCGATATCCTGAGCAAGAGGCCCGCATTGGCACCCGGTTAAGCGACAAAGAAAAAGAAGAACTCATAGCTTTCCTGCGAGAGGAGAAAGAAGTTTTTGCTTGGTCTCTGTCTGACATGCCAGGTATTGATCCTACCATCGCTAGCCACAAGCTACACGTCAATCCCCACCACAAGCCAGTCAAGCAGAAAAGGCCCAATTCCCCCCCCCCCCCCCTCCCGCGAGAGAAAATTGCTATCATCCAAGAAGAGATTAACAAGTTACTCATTGCTGGATCCATCGAAGAAGTTCCGCACTCTGAATGGCTAGCAAACGTCGTGCTTGTCAAGAACAAGGAAGCTGGACGGTGGAGAGTTTGTGTTGATTACACCAATCTCAATCTTGCGTGCCCAAAGGATAACTATCCTCTGCCCAGAATCGATCTCTTAGTGGACTCAACTGCAGGGAATGAGATGCTAAGCTTCTTGGATGCATACTCGGGCTATAATCAGATTTTCATGTATGAAAAGGACAAGGACAAAACTGCCTTCGTCTTCGACCGAGGTGTGTACTACTACAAGGTCATGCCATTCGGCCTCAAGAATGTAGGAGCAACATACCAGAGACTCGTCAATCGCATGTTCAAAGATCACATCGGCAAAACCATGGAGGTCTATGTGGATGACATCATGGTCAAAGGAGAAAAACGAGGGGATCATATCACCAACTTGCGGGAGACCTTCAACTTGCTGAAGAAGTACAAAATGAAGCTCAACCCTCTGAAGTGTACGTTCGGGGTGTCAGCAGGGAAGTTCTTGGGATACCTTGTGACTCAGCGTGGGATCGAAGAAAATCCAAAGAAAATCAAGGCAATACTCGAGATGAAGTCCCCATCAAGTGTGAAAGAGATTCAAAGTCTCACTGGACGAGCAGCAGCATTGAACAAGTTTCTATCCAAGTCAACTGACCGGTGTCGACCTTTCTTCCAAGCAGTAAAAAAGGCATCCAGAGATAAGTGGGATGAAGGTTGTGAGAAAGCATTTTAAGATCTCAAAGCCTACTTGACGTCTCCACCACTGCTATCAAAACCCAAAGATAACGAGGACCTGTTCCTGTATCTGGGGGTCTCTGATGTTGCTATAAGCTCTGCACTTATCTGGGAAGAGAATGGGATTCAACTACATGTGTTCTACACATCCAAAGCCCTTCTTAATGCTGAGAAACGATATCCAAAATTTGCAAAGCTGATTCTGGCATTACTGGTTGCCACAAAGAAGTTGAGGCCATACTTTCAAGCTCATCGGGTGATCGTCATGACTGAATATCCTCTCCGTTCGTTACTTCACGTACCCGATGCATCGACACAGGTAATGAAATGGGCCATTGAGTTGAGTCAGCATGATTTGCTCTATCGTCCACGAACAGATGTCAAAGGCCATGCCTTAACAGATTTTGTTGTGGAGTTCACACCAGCGTCACTGGAAGGAGGCAATAAGCTTGGCAATGCCCTTAGGGCCGCTGACACTTCTTTGCCACGAGATCATGGAGATAGTTCCTCTTCTTTACGGCCCTCAACTTCCAATCATCTATGGAAACTCTTTGTTGATGGTTCCTCGAACCAGAGAGGGGCATGAGCGGGGATTGTTCTTATCACTCATGATGACTCAATAATAGAGCAAGCAGTACAGTTCGGATTCAAAGCCTCTAACAATGAAGCAGATTATGAAGCTTTGATTTGTGGGCTCATACTTGCCAAAGAGTTGGGAGTCAAACTCCTTGCTATTCATTCGGATTCGTAGTTGATCACTAACCAGTCGATCGGTGAATATGCTGCGTGTGATGTAAGGATGCTCAGATATAATAACAAGGTCCAGGAAAAGCTTTCATTTTTCTCAGTTTTCACTTTTCATCAACTTCCACGAGCCGAAAATACACAAGAAGATGTGTTGGCCAATCTCACGTCATCACTTGACTTTCGTTTCAAGCGCTCAATCCCGATTGAGTATCTCGAGCGGAGAAGTATTGATATGAAGGAGATTGAAGTAAGACAAATTGGTCCATCTCCAAGCTGGAAAGATCCTTTTATCAACTATCTAGAGCATGGAATATTGCCTGATGAACGTTTAGAGGCCCACAAATCCAGATGAAAGCTGCACGATACTATGTAGACAAGGGCCGACTCTTTCAAAAGAGCTTCACAGGACCAAACTTGTTATGCTTGAAGCATCCAGAAACGTTCAAAGTCTTGGCTGAGATTCATGAATGACATTGTGGAAATCATTCCGGTGGAAGGTCGCTTGTTCAAAAGACGCTTAGTACAGGATTTTACTGGCCTACTCTACGCCAAGAAGCTCTACAATATTCTCAGAAGTACGACAAATGTCAAAGGTTCAAACCTAACCAATTGGCACCACCAGAAGAGTTGCATGCACAGACGAGCCCTTGGCCATTCATGCAATGGGGAATTGACATTATTGGACCACCCCCAAGCACTCCAGTCCCAAGCAAGAAGTATTTGATTGTTGTCACTGACTACTTCACTAAATGGGTGGAAACAAAGGCCTTGGCCACCATAACTCAAGCTGATGTTCAAAAATTCATCTGGAGCCAGATTATCTGCAGATTTGGGCTTCCCAAGGTCATTCTAACAGACAATGGAACTCAGTTCACTGGCGCCATAATCAACGAGTTCTTTGAGTTTTGGAAAATCAAGTATTTCACTTCAACTGCATATTACCCTCAGGGTAATGGCCATGCAGAAGCTTCAAACAAGACGGTCCTTGACTGTATTAAGAAGCGACTCGATGATAAGAAAGGCTTGTGGGAGGAGGAGTTGGATGGCACGCTCTGGGCGTACCGTACCACTCCGCGTTGTGCAACATGAGAGTCTTCATTCACCCTTTCATACGGCACTAACTGCGTCATTCCTCCACATGTTGTTGTTCTAGCACCCTTTACCGAGCTCGATGATCCAGTAGTCAACTCCATCGCTCTAAGAACTTCACTTGATCTCAGTGAGGATTTAAGGGACCAAGTGGTGAAGCGCATCTCCAGCTACCAGCAGCAAGTGAGAAGTTCCTACAACAAGAAGGCCCGACTCCGGTACTTTCTCCCAGGTGACCTTGTTCTCAAGAAAAATTTTGCGACACCCAATCGTCCAGGGTCTCAAAAACTCAAATCCCAATGGGAAAGACCTTACCGAATCTACTAAGTAGGTGGAAAAGGAAGCTACACCTTAGAGATAATGGCCGGAAAGTTAGTGAGTGGTTCCATGAACGCTCATCACCTCCAAAAATATTATGTATAATGCAAACTAGAGCTCAAAGCTAAGCTAGTCACTGTTTTGTGCCAAATATACACTTATGATGTGTTCAAACTTACAAATAAAGCTTGTCAAGTCATTCTTCATTCACCCTATGTGTTATTATACTTTGGGCAAGGTTCCCAAAGCATTCTTGATAGGAGAATATTTATGCAACATTTTATCTTGTCTTCTTACGTTTTTCTTAACTTGTTTCCTATGTTTTCTTGGTACTTAGCTTGTTTTCGTGTTTCGTAGGTTTTTTTTGAAGCAAATTTACAAAAGGAGCCAATTAGTTGCTGTTTTGGACAATAAAAGAGAAAACTTTGAAACTGTCTGCGGCACATGTGTCAACTTCCCGGAATAAACTGCACCTGCTCGGGAAGAACTAGCTGATGAGCCATATATCGTTGGAAAGATACGGAAGTCTAGTTTCTAGAGAATTTTACAGTTCATGAATTGGAATTTTCTACAAGGAGTTATGGCTGTTTTAGTACAGCAAGCAATAAATAAGGAAAAACGTTTGGAGCAGCAGTGAAAAGAGAAGAAACCGCATCAACGGCAGCATCAAAGAAAGACATAATTGCTCATTCATTTGGAGGGGGGGGGAGGGTAACGTCTCCAACCATTAACCCATCATAAAGTTGCTCTCTCATTTTTCCTACTATAAAAGCAGCAACAACTTTTGACTTGAGAGAAGATTTTGGCAGCAGCAAGTAGACTAGAGAAGATTTTGGCAGCGACAAGGACACCTGGACGTGATCGTGACGTTTGTCATTCCCTCACTTGGCAGCAACACAACAACCACATCCATATCCTACCACCATTCCAAGCGTGACCGTGACGTTTGTCATTCTCTCTTCATCTTTTCTTTTGTTATTCTTGTTTCAACTTTCATATTTGATTATGTATTGCGTTTCAAACATAATAAGTATGTCTAGCTAATTCTCTTTATAGCTAGGGGTGATTTCAAAACCCCAAACATGTGTTTAATGAATTGATTTTATTCAGTCCTTCTTTACTCATTGGTGAATTTGCTTTGCTTATCTTTTTTATAGATAACTTATTCTTGTTTGCTTGTTAGGCCAGTAAGCATGCTAGGATTTGATACTAGAATATAAGAGAGTTTCACCTAATAGTTATGATCTTATATTCATAAGTAGCAACTATAAATGGACGTTGGTATGTTAAGCAAAACCTAGGTTCAACTAAGATGCGGTTCATACTTATGTTTGCCTAGATACTGTCTAAATTTTCTATAGAGCTTAATGATCTCTACTTGTTCATTTAACTTGCAGTTCATGATTAGATGATATGTAGAGAATGGTTTGAAAGCGACGCTAAGTTTAATTCAATAAAAGTGGGAAAATAATAAGATTAATTAGTGCTGTTCACGATTGATTCTAGACATTGTCATTCACTAGTTTGTAAAGAAATATCTGGAAATTAATTCATGTGCATATGTTTGGTGTGTGAAGATTGAACCTTTAGCTACATTCTCCTCTTATCAAACTCACCTTAGATTTTATTACATTTACTTTAATTTTGTCATATTGATGATTCACCATTCTCCCCCAATTAATCGTTTTATTTAGTTATCTTTTCTTTTCATTTTCCCTTCGTGTTAATTAGCAAACCCTCTAATCCCTAGCGTAGAACGATCCTTGCTTATCCTATACTAAATACGTACAATTTTTGCAGGGTATTAAATTGTGTGTTCGTAAGAAGCATACCAATTTTTGGCGCCGTTGCCGGAGATTAGTAAATTGCTAGTTAGCTTGTTACATTTTACTTTACTTGTTCGCTCTTTTTATTTTTGTTGTTATTTTTATTTATTTTTTTATTGTTTTTGGTCCTAAGGTCTGTTCTTGGTTTCAGGCACTAGTTTACGAGCACTAGAACATTTGGCAAGGGTTTCACAGATTACGATTCGGAACCTGAGAGAACTTTCCATAGACGCACGAGAGAAATTGCAAAACCTGAGAGGTCTAGCTCTGAACCCGAGAGTTCTAGCTCTGAATCTGAGAGGTCTAGCTTTGAATCCGATCGTGAAGTGCTAGACATGGCTGTAGACAACAGGTCCATTAAGGAGCTTTCAGCCTCAAACTTAGACAATCTTGTGCCTCTATGCATTCAGTATCCGAAAGCAGCTCAGGGAAAGACAGATGAGTTCGAATTGAAGTCCAGTTTGCTTCATCATATTCCGAAATTCCATGCCCTCTCTATGGAAGATCCGAATAAGCATCTCAAGGAGTTTGAGGTTGTTTGTTCCAGTATGACACCGACCAATGTGGATGAGAGTATTCTCAAGCTGAAAGCCTTTCCATTCTCGCTGGCAGACAAGGCTAAGGATTTGCTTTATGACTTACCTTCCGGAACAGTCAACTCCTGGGACACAATGAAGAAAGCATTCTTGGAGAAATTCTTCCCCACATCCAGAATCATCTTGTTGAGGAAGAAGATAAGTGGTATTCAACAAGGTCCAGGAGAGTCATATCCAGCATATTATGAGTGTCAGGACCTGACGCTGCTCGGTCAGGACCCGACTCATCTAGCACCATATTGTCCGCTTTGGGCCTAGCCCTCACGGTTTTGTTTTCGGGAGCTCATGGTGCAACTTCCCAGGGGGTCACCCATCATGGAATTGCACCAGCCTCAACTCGCTTAACTTTGGGGTTCCAATCCCCCCCAAAGCCACTTGAGCTCCCAAAAGGCCTAGTGCTAGATAGGTGTGTGCCTATACCTTTAAGGCACACCACCATCCTCTCCCAGACCATTCCCCCTCGCAGGAATGTGGGATTGTTCACCGTTCCCTTCAGGACACGGGTCTTACAATGAGCGTTTTAAGACTCTCATTGCATCATGTCCTCAGCATCAAATGAAGGAGGAGCTCTTGATTCAGTACTTTTATGAGGGATTGCTTCCTCTTGAGCGCCAAATGTTGGATGCATCAGCTGGAGGAGCTTTAGTTGACAAAACCCCAGCAGCTGCCAAAACCCTTATTGCAAATCGAGCACTGAATGCTCAATAATATGAGGGTGTTGGAGAGCCTTCACGCCAAGTCCATGAGGTAAGTGGTAAATCTAATTTAGAAGCTCAAATTGCTAAACTTACTTCTCTTATGTCTCAGGTTTTGGAGAAGCCGAAAGTGCAAGGAGTTGCACATGCGTGTGGTGTGTGTGCCATGTCAGGACATCCTACTGATCAATGTCCTCAGCTGATTGAGAATGGCGGATGGGAAAGTGCCAATGCTATTGGATTTCAAGGGCAGAATCGACCTAGGAATGATCCTTTTTCTAACACTTATAATGAGGGTTGGAAAAATCATCCCAACTTTAGATGGAGAGATCCGGAACAGCCTCAGCAACAAGCTTTCACTAGGCAACCACCTGGTTTCTTTCAAAGACCGCAAGCACCACCTCATCAAGGTTCAGGTACATCTCCTAATTATGATGAAATTCTTAAAACACTAACTGCTTCCCACGCTTCTTTGGTACAGGGCCAACAAAATCAAGCAAAGGACATCTCGGATTTGAAGCTACAAATGGGGCAGATAGCTGAATTTATGGGACAAATCCGGGAACAAGGCAAACTCCCTAGTTCCACCATTCCAAATCCGAAAGGGGGATTTGAGACAGCAAAGGCCATCACACTAAGAAATGGTAGGCAGATTGAGAATGAGCCGAGAGCCCCTAAAAGGAATAAGAATATGGAGGCTGAAGTCATAACTGAGCATGAGGAGGAGGATCCAGCCACAAGACCAACTGAGCAAAACCAGCCGAAGCAGACTTTGAGCAGCTCTTCCCACACCAAAGCAAATTCGACACTTTCAGGTAAGAAAGTGATTCCAAATTCGGTCTCCACTAATCCATCTTCGTATTCGTTGCCTTTTCCACGCAGGTTTGAAAAATCTAAAAAAGAGGAACATGAGAAGGCAATCTTGGAAACTTTCAGGAAAGTCCATGTCAACATTCCACTCCTTGATTCTATTCAACAAGTTCCAAAATATGCCAAATTTTTGAAGGAACTTTGTACCACAAGAAGACGGATTCAAGATGGAGAAGTAGTGAGGGTCAGTGAGAATGTTTCTGCAGTTCTCCAGAGGAAATTTCCGCCTAAGTGTAAAGACCCAGGTAGTTTCACTGTCCCATGTGTCATTGGAAATACCAGGTTTGAACGTGCTATGTTAGACTTAGGTGCTTCCATTAATGTCATGCCATATTCTGTGTATCTCTCTATGAATCTTGGTGAGCTTAAAACTGATGGAGTTATTATTCAATTGGCTGACCGTTCTAATGCATATCCTAGAGGTTTGTTGGAAGATTTGTTGGTGCAGGTTAACCATTTAATCTTTCCTGCAGATTTTTATGTGCTCGAGATGGGGGATTCAGCATCTTCATCCCCTCTGCCTCTTCTTTTAGGCCGCCCCTTCATGAAGACAGCAAGGACAAAGATTGATGTTTTTGAGGGTGCATTGACTATGGAGTTTGATGGTGATGTGATCGGCTTCAACATCTTTGAAGCCATGAGGTATCCGGTTGATGATCACTCTTGTTTTTCTATTGATGTGATTGATATCTTAGCACAAAAATTCTTAGACATTTTAAATGACGATGTACTTGAGACAACCATCACCAATGGCATAGGATTTGAGACAACTGACTACGCCCAAACTACGCATTAAATTAAACATGTAATTCGAGTGTTATACAATTTAAACCCTTTTTGTGTAGATGTAGTATTGATAAATAGGGATCATTCTTAACCGGGGAAATTAGGGAACATTAATAATATGTTAGTGGAATATGAATAAAAGAATAATGAATTAGAGAATTAAATAATAAAAGAATTAAACAATCAAAGAATTAATAAATTAAAGAATAGATGAACAAGATAATAATGAATTAATGAATTACAAAGAATTAATAAATTAACGAATTAAAGAATGAAATAATAGAAGAATAAAGGACTTAGTTAATCAAAGAATAAAGGAATTAATTAATCAAAGAATCAATAAATTAAATAATAAAGGAATGAAAGCATAAAAGCATCAAAGAATAAAAGAATAAAGAATAAAAGAATAACGAATAAACAAGGGGGGTTTTGAAGAGGTTTGTAATTATGTAAATAAGTAAAAGCATAGATAAACTCATTCTATTTCTATTCTAACTTATGCACAAAGTAGACTTCCCGTAAACACAAACTTCAACAACATACTACAATTGCAAATATTTGAATTAATCACGAAATTATACCTTCACAAACTCATATTTCTTCATACATTATTCATATTATAAATGCACCGAACAGCGGATTTTTACTTATAATATAATTACCTTAAGTTTGTGATTTAATGCGCCGAACAGCGGTCATACATTAAATCTCTCCAAATCTACTCTAAATGCCCCGAACAGCGGATCAACATTTAGTTTCGAAATGAAGTTTAAGCTCTAAAATGTAAGAAGTAAATGATTTTTAGAAAGTAAAACACATGGAGATTATACTCAATTTTCACAAAAGATAGGAAGGAGAAACCAATACATATATTGCATTATAATTAGAACCAATAACAAATAAAAGAGTTTAAGAGAATGGAGAGCAAATGTTACACTTTTCAGATTGGATGAGAACAATGGATTGTTTTTCACAAGGAACACCGAACAGCGGCTGGAACCTTATGAAGATGGAAGAAGATTAAACAAGGAAATTTGGACTTGAACTCTCAAAATTGTATTGGAACTATTTTGCCAAGATTTCTCCTAAAAGAGGCTCAATTTTGTGCTACTTGGAAGTGATTTCAACAAGTGAAATCAACTCCTATTTATAGGTGGAGAAAGCTACCAAAAATAATATAAAAATACAATAAAAAAAATGGAATAATGGAATGATGAGTAATAAAGATTTGTGATGATGTTTAGAGGTGGTTTGAGTTGTAAAGTTGTAAAATTGGGTTGGAAAGTTGTTGGAAGGTGGCTGGAAATTGAGTGGAATCTGCTGGAAAATAGGGCAGGAATTTTCGGTGGCTGGCTGCTGAATTGGGAAGCTGGTGCTCGGCAGGAGGCTGCTGAAATGGAGTGCAAGACTTCGGCAGGCTCTCGCTGAGGAGAAAGCCTGCAGTCGGGACACGCGCGCCGAAGTACTGGACGGGGCGTCGGTAGGCGCGCTCCGAAGCTCTCTGCAGGGCTGAAACCAGATGGGCTGACGCGCTGGGCCGGCGGCTTGCTTCTGGGCCGCACGGGCTGGGCTGGCGGGCCGGGCTGCACGGGCCGGATTGGGCTGAGGCGCTGGGCCGCACGGGCCGAGCTGCACAGGCCGGATTGGGCTGACACGCTGGGCCAGGCCACTTGGCGACGGGCTGGGCTGCAAAAATAATTGGGTTTGGGCTGTATTAATTAATTTAATTAAAATATAAATAAATTAATTATTCCACCGAATTTCGTCCATATTTTATTCGTTATAATTCCGATCGAAACGATTCTTTCGCCAAAAATACTCCAAATTACAACCTTTATTTTTCTAAACATAAAAATCACAAAATAATTTATTTTATCAATTTATTTAATATTTTAATATTAAAAGTCAAGTATAAAGGGTATAAAATAATATAAAATAATGCTTATTTAACGTCCTATCAAATACCCCCACACTTAAACTTTGCTAGTCCCTAGCAAATACTAAAATCAAACTACGAATTCAAAACAAGTAGACCCTTAACCATTTGTCTCAAATTTCATTGTTATAATTATGGCATAAAATATTTTCACTTAAAACATTTAAGCAAATGGAATTCAAAAGTTAATATATGGTAACAAAATGTTCAACAAGTAAGATAATGAGTAAATATGGTGAAATGGAGTTCTGCACGAATAAGACAAGTATGAATCAACTCACAAGGATATGCACTCATAAATTCACTCAATTTGTGAGGGTTTGTGTTTGCACTCAAAGTATGTGAGAAATACTCACATAATCGAAATGAAGTACTTTTGCAAAATTTCAAACAAACACCTCAAGATAAAAACAAAACATACTTGCACAAATGAACCAAAACCATAAGCTTACTCAAGTGATTGACTCAACTAATCAAAATTTACCATCTTAAGGATCATAAGGTCTTTACGAAGGTTTTAATGGGGCTAAGTTTAGAGGCAAGGAATATATAGGACAAGTGGTGCTCAAATTCGTTCCAAGACTCAATAGACTCCCAAAACGTATCATAACTTCCCAACCTTAGTGCAATGATGTCAGTAATCCATCCCTTCGAACATAGGCCTAATTTCATCTTGTTGGGCCTCGAATTCATTCTTTGTGCCGGATTTACAAATGTAAAGGACTTAACTCAAACATTCATAATCAAACCTTATTACCTTGATAAAAACTTCAATATATCTTTCTTTCTTTTTTTCTTCTCTTTTTTTTTATTTTTTTTTTCATTTTTTTTTTTCATATATCAAGGTAATAACATGTGTCAAAAATACAACAATGTTTGAGTAAGTAAATCCACAAAATACACATAAAAGTCTTTCAATATCATCATTTTCTCTTTACATAATCATTATGTCTTCAACCGAGTCCTTGGAACAAAGGTAAAAGATGTCTATACTAAGCTCAAGTGTTTAGATAATCATGGTGAGGAAAGAAAGGCTTAATGTGGGCTCAAAAGGGGTAAAACTAAGGGGGTCGCAACTTGTGCGCACAAAATAGGGAACATGGATGTTTGAATTTGTGGTGTTAACCCTAATGCCTTAATCATTTCCAAAATCAGAGAATTTATTGACTTAAAAGCTTTGAAAATCACATAGAATAAGTTCTAGTGCTCTAGAGTTCATTAAAAGCTATGGCAAGCAGTTATGAGGCATATGTATATCAATTTAAACAAAGAACTTATGAATCACTCATCAAAGATGTATATAAGTTCTAAAGCTCACATAAGGTTCAAATGATTCATACTTATCATATCATGCTTATTTATGTACCAATTTACATGCATTATCTTCAAGTAGTAACACTTAATCACAAAATATTAACAAACAAATTCAAGTTGTAGTGATTATCTTTATGGCCATAACATAATCATTTCCATTCACTTATATCATTGACAAGTTAAAGGGCAACTTGATGATTCGTAAAAACACTACGTTAAAACAAAAAGACTCAAGAAAGCAATAATAATTTTTTTTTTTTTGAGAAAGAAATAAAACAATTGAAAATTAAGAAAGACTTAATAAAACAATTTCAAATGCACAAATAAATTTGTAAACCATTCCCCCACACTTAAATTCTACATTGTCCTCAATGTAGGAAAATACGACGTAATTTAAACATAGAATCAAAGTAAGGAAGATGATTTAAGAAAATGAAATAAGAAAGAAAAACATAAAAGAGAGTGAAGGGTTGAAAGAAAGCAAATCTGTGTTGATGACTCCTTCACACTCGCGAACATATTGGGTTGCCTCCCAACAAGCGCTTGAAGTTTAACGTCCATCCAGCCTAGACCAAATTTAGTTTATCTGATGGGACGTCGTAGCACTCTTTCTGACTCCACATCGTGTTCGCCAATTGCCTCGATATAAGGCTTCAATCTATGGCCATTGACCTTGAACTCTTTTCCAGTTCCAACGTGTTTTATCTGTATGGCTCCATGGGCAAAAATATTAGTGATAACAAAAGGTCCTACCCATCTAGAACATAACTTACCAGGAAAGAGTCTAAGCCGAGAGTTGAAAAGCAAAACTTTCTGGCCAATGTCAAATGCTTTACTCCTGATCTGTTTGTCATGAAATGCCTTTGCCTTTTCCTTGTAGATCAGAGTGCTTTCAAATGCATCATTTCTGATTTCCTCAAGCTCACTCAGCTGGAGCTTTCGATGCAGACCGGCGTCATCTAGCTTGATGTTGAACGTTTTGACGGCCCACCATGCTTTATGCTCTAGTTCCACCGGAAGGTGACATGCTTTACCGTACACCAACCTATAGGGAGACATTCCTATAGGTGTTTTGTAGGCCGTCCTGTATGCCCAAAGTGCATCATCCAACCGTTGGCTCCAATCCTTTCGATTAGGACCCACAGTTCGCTCTAGTATCTTCTTGATCTCTCTATTACTGACTTCCGCCATTCCACTCGTTTGAGGATGGTAAGGTGTAGATACTCGATGAGTGACACCATACCGTTTCAGTAAAGCTTCAATGGTCTTGTTGCAGAAATGACTTCCTCCATCACTTATTAGGACCCGCGGGATCCCAAACCTGGAAAGAATGTTAGTTCTGAGGAAATCTGCAACAGTTTTAGAGTCATTAGTCCTGGTGGCCTTAGCTTCCACCCATTTTGATACATAATCAACGGCAAGTAAGATATAGAGATAGCCATTAGATTGAGGAAACGGACCCATAAAATCGATACCCCAAACATCAAATATTTCAACAGTAAGAACATAATGTTGTGGCATTTCATCCCTGCGTCCTAAGTTTCCTGATCTCTGACATTTATCACAGGCTAAGCAAAATGAATGTGCATCTTTAAAAAGTGTGGGCCAATATAGTCCAGATTCTAAGATTTTGAGTGCAGTTTTTCTAGATCCAAAGTGGCCTCCACAAGCATGGCTATGGCAGAACTCTAGGACTGACCTATGTTCAATATCAGGGACACATCTCCTAATCAATAAATCTGCACAGTGTTTCCACAAATAAGGTTCATCCCAAATATAGTGCCTAGCATGCTTCTTAAGTTTATCTTTTTGTGCACGGGAGAGGGTGGTGGGCAACTGCTTGGTGACTAAATAATTGACAATATCAGCATACCAAGGAGTACCTCCCTCGATTCTGAAGAGTTGTTCGTCTGGAAACATCTCTTGAATCGCCACAGGATCTCGCTCATGTGCAATGCGACTCAAATGATCCGCCACCACGTTCTCTACGCCTTTCTTATCTTTAATCTCGATGTCAAACTCTTGAAGATCGATCTAGGATTCTTCATCTACTTCAAGAGTTTGACTATCGAAGATATAAAGAAAGAAAGGCGTAGAGATACGTCAGGCTCGGCGGATCATTCTGAGTCGCATTGCACATGAGCGAGATCCTGTGGCGATGCATAGTAGATGGCGTAGGGCTTCTTATCCCGCCTTTGTCCGAGTACGGCTCCAACTGCATAATCAGAGGCATCGCACATTAGTTCAAGAGGGTAAGGACCAATCAGGGGCACAAAGAATGGGGGCAGTGGTTAAGAGATTTTTAAGCTTTTTCAAAAGCTTCCTGACAGTCTGCATCAAAGACGAAGGGTGTCTCCTTCTGAAGCAGTCGGCACAAGGGGCCTTGCAATGTGGGAGAAGTCTTGGATAAATCTTCTGTAAAATCCTGCGTGACCAAGAAATGAACGGATTCCTCTCACCGAAGTGGGAGAGGGTAAGTGGCGCACAGTATCAACTTTAGATTTATCGACTTCAATTCCTCTTTCAGAGACAATATGGCCCAAGACTATCCCTTGTCTAACCATGAAATGGGCATTTCTCCCAGTTAAGTACCAGATTAGTTTCGACACACCTTTGTAAGATAAGTGCTAAGTGTTCTAAAGCATGCATCAAAACTATCCCCAAAGACACTAAAATCGTCCATAAATACTTCAATTATTTTTTTCGACGTATTCAGAGAAATAGAAAGCATGCATCTTTGGAAAGTACCTGGGGCGTTACATAAACCGAAAGGCATTCTTCGGTAGGCAAAAGTGCCAAAAGGACAAGTGAAAGTCGTTTTATCTTGGTCATTTTGAGCGATACAGATTTGATTGTACCCGGAATAACCATCAAGAAAGCAATAATAGGAGTGACCTGCTAACCTTTCAAGCATTTGATCAATGAAGGGCAAAGAGAAAGTGATCCTTCCTAGTTGCTTTGTTTAGGCGTCGATAGTCGATGCAGACTCTGTATCCGGTCACTGTTCGTTGGGGGCACTAGCTCTCCTTCACTGTTCGCAACAACTGTGACTCCACTTTTCTTTGGGACTACTTGGACTGGGTGAGACCCATTTGCTGTCTGAAATTGGGTAGATGACACCACAGTCCAAGAGTTTGATGACCTCTTGTTTTACGACTTCCATCATTGGAGGATGGAGGCGACGTTGGGCTTCGCGAGAGGGTTTTGCATCATCTTCCAGTAAGATTCGATGCACACAAGTTGTAGGGTTTTATTCCCTTGATATCTGACAGAGTCCATCCAATGGCTGTCTTGTACTTTGTCAAGACCCTGTACCAGTCTATCTTCCTGTGACTCGGTTAGTGCAGAAGACACTATGACGGGCAGAGTGTCGTCCGAGCCAAGATAGGCATACTTCAGGTGGTCAGGGCAAAACTTTGAGCTCAAGAACTGGGGGCCTGAATCACTGATGGAGGAGTGTGGCATTAGTACTAATTGGAAATGACGAGGGTACCTGATGATTCACCATTCTGGGGGTCTCATTTAGGGTCATGACTTCATCCCAAATTCGAGGTTCTAGTTCGTAATCCGTATCCTCAACCAAGGGCGTCCCCTGATTGCGTTAGGCCAACTCCTTTCTGGATTATCATGTTGAGTGTGTCTTCTCGAATTAAATCAAAATGTTTCTCTGCGAGAGAAGTGCACACATCAACAGAAAAAGTAGTATGAGTTGCGGAAACTAGGGTACCTCATGGCATCAAAAATGTTGAAGCCAATCCTCCTCTCCGTCTACTTCCATAGTTAATGTTCCATTGAACACATCAATCTTTGTCTTGGCAGTTCTCATGAATGGTCTTCCCAACAGCATTAGTGGAGCTTGATTCG
Organism: Prinsepia uniflora; assembly: GCA_032719365.1. Taxonomy (NCBI): domain Eukaryota; kingdom Viridiplantae; phylum Streptophyta; class Magnoliopsida; order Rosales; family Rosaceae; genus Prinsepia; species Prinsepia uniflora. Next base: position 10,006,549 of record CM064865.1, on the reverse strand, counting down.
TAGGGGAATCCTCCATGTCTAGGACATAAAAGTCAGCTGGGAAGATGAGCTGGTTAACCTGCACAAGAACATCTTCTACGTATCCCTTAGGGATACACATTAGAGCGATCGGCTAACTGAATGATAACATCGTCATGCTGTAATTTACCTAGACCTAGGGCCAACATATAGTGAATATGGCATAACATTAATGGATGCGCCTAAGTCTAGCATGACTTTATCAAATGACTTGTTACCAATCACGCAGGGAACAGAAAAACTCCCTGGATCCTTCAACTTTAGGGGTAGCCGACGCTGGATTACAGCAGAAAACTGTTTCACTCACCATCACAACCTCCTTCTCCCTCGTCTGGCGCCTTGGAGTGCATAACTCTTTCAGAAATTTTGCGTATTTCGGCACTTGTTTGATGCACTCGATCAAGGGCATGTTGATTTGGCACCCTTTTGAAGATCTCCAAGATTTCCTCATCGGATTCATTCTTCTTAGATTTGGCAAGCCTACTTGGAAATGGTGCATGCACAAACGGGAGAATTAGTAACAACCGAACTTGAAGGGATTGGGTTATTACCTTGTGTGTGGGTAGGTTGAACTGGCGTGTTGTGTCATGGTGGTCTTAGTTGCCACCTTGTGCTTTTCAGCCTCAGAAACGGCTGGATCTGGTTCTATTTCTCCGAGCACTTTACCACTTCGAGTGGTGATTGCATTGGCTTCAGGTCTTACATTTGGGTTGGGCGTAGGTTGAGGTGGAAGCACCCCGCTAGCTTGGATCTTTACCCATGAAGTCCACGACCTTACCCATTTGGTCCTTGAGATCAGCGATGTCTTTTTGTTGATTTTGCTGACCTGTGACAAGAGCCTGAGTTGAAGCCATTAGTGTTTGCTGCCCCTTGGGGAAAGAGCAGCCAGCATTTTATCATAATCAGGATTAGAAGATGAAGAAGTATGATTATTTGCATGATTATGAGAAAAGTTAGAAAATGGGACCGGGGGCCTTGGTTGCCAATGTGGGGCCTTGGTTGCCATGTGGGCCTTGGGAACTGGTCTGGGACACTCGGTTTGGGCACCGGTCGACATGTGCTGAGGGGTTTAGGACATTGTTCGGATCTCTCCAACTGTAACCTTGGGTCCTTGGCCCTCCTTGATAGCCTCCAATGGCGTGTGCCATTTCAGTTCCGGAGTCCTTCTTCCCTTGCAGTGTAGGGACATTGTTCCTCAAGATGGCCTTGAGAGCATATGGAACAAACTGGAGCTACCTGTTTCTTTAGCTCAAGCATATTCGAAAGCATAGAGGTGATTTTATCTAACTTTGAATCATTTATAGCATGGGAACTTACCTCATGTACCTTTCTAGAAATGGGATCGGCACCTTCGTATTGTGCATCATTGAGTGCACGGCTTTCAAGTAGTGCACGACCATCTACTAGGCTCCGAGCTAAGAAACTTCCATTAGCTGCAGCATCGAGCAGTCCTCTATCCCAACCTTTGAGTCCTTCATAAAAGTAGGTTAAAAGATAGCCTTCTGTGATCCCGTGAGTAGGGCATGAAGCACAAAGTTCCTTAAACCTCTCATAGTACTGGCTGAAATTCTCATCATGTTCTTTTTGCTTGATTCCAGTGATCTCTTTTCTTAAGACCGTAATCTTTGAGGCAGGGAAGTACTTGGTAAGAAACTCCTGAACCAACTTCTCCCAAGAGTCAATATGATTGGGGTGGGAGACTTAAAAGCCATACCCGTGCTCTTTCTTCCAAGGACAATGGGAAAGCTTTCAGCTTCATGATTTCCAAGTCTGCATCATCCGGACACATACTACTAATGATGAATTGGAACTCCGTTAAGTGTTTGTGTGGATCTTCATTTCTGATTCCACGGAACTTGGGTAGTTGATGAAGAACTCCACTCTTAAGCTCAATATCTTTCTTGTTGGTTCGAGGCTCGGGATACTGGATGCAGAAGTCTGTAGTGCCATTTGTGTTTGCACATGTCTGCTCCCGGATACTCAGGTTTCGTGCCCATGGTTATCGGTGTTCCGAAAATCTGTTCTTCTTCTGAATTACTCTTCTCGCTTTTGGACTCACCGAATATTGGGGATGGAGGTTCGAACGAACTGGGTTTGCTTAAGTGCGTCTCTGAATGTGGCGTTGCTTGGTGAGATGTCAAGTTGTCTTCTCAGCCGATCAAGCTTAGATTGATGAGCATGCATTCATAAGTTCGTACCTCTATGAAAACAAAACTCTAAGTTAGAAGGCAAGTATACACAAGAAGAGATAATAAGAGTAAGATAGTAGAGATTTGCATAAAGTATCACATAAATGGAAACCAGGATTAACAAAAAATTACGTTAATGGAAAGAAAATGCACAAGTTCCAAATTCAAACTAATAATGCAATAAGTAGAGTTTTAGAGTGTCATGAATAACTTTCTCCTTCCGCTTCTCATAGTACTTTCCTGGGCGTACGGCCTAGGCGTCGTACTGATAACCACCATTCCACCATTTCAACATTAATCATGGCCAGTTGAGATAGATGATGTAACGCGAGAAGCAAGGATAATTTTAAGAGCACCCCGAGGCTAGCTTGGCATATACTCCATTGGTGTTCCCCTTTCTTAATCCAAAACTTGTCACCAGTCATAACTCTCCTAGACACCATAATTAATCCAAATGATGACGTAGAGAATTACCAAACCCTAGTGTTTACAAACTCCGCCCCAACCTTATGTCCATAGATTCGAGTCTATGGTGTGTGGGTGATGAAATCCACACATCATGAAGGGTTTAAGGAGAAAGTAAATAAGAGGGGGCACTAACCTGTTCCCGAAAGTAAGATTTTGAAGAAAAAGGGACTAAGAGATTCATGCAACTCTAAAACAATTAATATGAAACAATACTTACACTTTAGGAAATTCAAAGATGAATAAAGTTTCATAAAAAAAAAAATGTAAATTTTTTATTTTTATTTTTAATTTTTAATTTTTTTTAATTTTTTTTTTTAATTTTTAATTTTTTTTATTTATTCCGAATTTTCTTTTTTTTCATTTAAAATTTAAAGTTTAACAAGACATAAACAAATAATTTGATTACATAAAAATAAAATAAGTGTAAACATAAAGTTAGTGGAACATAAAGGTTATGGAATAAAATTAAAAGAAAGTTAATGGAATAAAGTTAATGTAATATAATTAAAGTTAAGGGAATAAAGAAAAAGTGTGAATATTAAGTTAATGGAATAAAGTACTAATGGAATAAATAAAAGTAAAAAGTAAAGAAAAGTGAACATATAAAATATGCATTTATGAACAAGTATCAAATTTAATATGAACAAATATATATATATATAAAAAAATTATGAACATTTATGAACAAGTATAAATTAGAAATTAAGAATAAGTAAAATATGAGCATTATAAACAAACATAATAAGAATAATAACAAGATGGATAAATAAAATATAAACAAGTAAGTAAATGTTATAAACAAATATAATATTAACAAAAGTAAAATTTATAAATAAGTATAATATGCACAATTTGTATACATACACTAACAAATTAAAATGATTTTCAATTTCCCCGGCAACGGGCGCCAAAAATTGACCTACGCCCAAACTACGCATTAAATTAAACATGTAATTCGAGTGTTATACAATTTAAACCCTTTTTGTGTAGATGTAGTATTGATAAATAGGGATCGTTCTTAACCGGGGAAATTAGGGAACATTAATAATATGTTAGTGGAATATGAATAAAAGAATAATGAATTAGAGAATTAAATAATAAAATAATTAAACAATCAAAGAATTAATAAATTAAAGAATAGATGAACAAGATAATAATGAATTAATGAATTACAAAGAATTAATAAATTAACGAATTAAAGAATGAAATAAATAGAAGAATAAAGGACTTAGTTAATCAAAGAATAAAGGAATTAATCAATCAAAGAATCAATAAATTAAATAATAAAGGAATGAAAGCATAAAAGCATCAAAGAATAAAAGAATAAAGAATAAAAGAATAACGAATAAACAAGGGGGGGTGTTTGAAGAGGTTTGTAATTATGTAAATAAGTAAAAGCATAGATAAACTCATTCTATTTCTATTCTAACTTATGCACAAAGTAGACTTCCCGTAAACACAAACTTCAATAACATACTACAATTGCAAATATTTGAATTAATCACGAAATTATACCTTCACAAACTCATATTTCTTCATACATTATTCATATTATAAATGCACCGAACAGCGGATTTTTACTTATAATATAATTACCTTAAGTTTGTGATTTAAATGCGCCGAACAGCGGTCATACATTAAATCTCTCCAAATCTACTCTAAATGCCCCGAACAGCGGATCAACATTTAGTTTCGAAATGAAGTTTAAGCTCTAAAATGTAAGAAGTAAATGATTTTTAAAAAGTAAAACACATGGAGATTATACTCAATTTTCACAAAAGATAGGAAGGAGAAACCAATACATATATTGCATTATAATTAGAACCAATAACAAATAAAAGAGTTTAAGAGAATGGAGAGCAAATGTTACACTTTTCAGATTGGATGAGAACAATGGATTGTTTTTCACAAGGAACACCGAACAGCGGCTGGAACCTTATGAAGATGGAAGAAGATTAAACAAGGAAATTTGGACTTGAACTCTCAAAATTGTATTGGAACTATTTTGCCAAGATTTCTCCTAAAAGAGGCTCAATTTTGTGCTACTTGGAAGTGATTTCAACAAGTGAAATCAACTCCTATTTATAGGTGGAGAAAGCTACCAAAAATAATATACAAATACAATAAAAAAAATGGAATAATGGAATGATGAGTAATAAAGATTTGTGATGATGTTTAGAGGTGGTTTGAGTTGTAAAGTTGTAAAATTGGGTTGGAAAGTTGTTGGAAGGTGGCTGGAAATTGAGTGGAATCTGCTGGAAAATAGGGCAGGAATTTTCGGTGGCTGGCTGCTGAATTGGGAAGCTGGTGCTCGGCAGGAGGCTGCTGAAATGGAGTGCAAGACTTCGGCAGGCTCTCGCTGAGGAGAAAGCCTGCAGTCGGGACACGCGCGCCGAAGTACTGGACAGGGCGTCGGTAGGCGCGCTCCGAAGCTCTCTGCAGGGCTGAAACCAGATGGGCTGACGCGCTGGGCCGGCGGCTTGCTTCTGGGCCGCACGGGCTGGGCTGGCGGGCCGGGCTGCACGGGCCGGATTGGGCTGAGGCGCTGGGCCGCACGGGCCGGGCTGCACAGGCCGGATTGGGCTGACACGCTGGGCCAGGCCACTTGGCGACGGGCTGGGCTGCAAAAATAATTGGGTTTGGGCTGTATTAATTAATTTAATTAAAATATAAATAAATTAATTATTCCACCGAATTTCGTCCATATTTTATTCGTTATAATTCCGATCGAAACGATTCTTTCGCCAAAAATACTCCAAATTACAACCTTTATTTTTCTAAACATAAAAATCACAAAATAATTTATTTTATCAATTTATTTAATATTTTAATATTAAAAGTCAAGTATAAAGGGTATAAAATAATATAAAATAATGCTTATTTAACGTCCTATCAACAACGGGGCTTCCTTGTGACACAAGGAGGGTCTTAACTGAGAGTATCAATGAGGAAATTTTTGAAACTGTGGCCGCCTTGGAGTCCTTGCCACGGTTTGAGGGTAAGCTATCTCCTCCAATTTCTTTTCCTTTATCTAATATCAAGCCTTTACCTTCTGTGATTCAGGCACCTACACTTGAGCTTAAACCCTTACCGGGTCATTTGAACTATGCTTACTTGGGAGACAATGAGACATTGCCGGTCATTATCTCATCATCACTCTCGGCATTGGAGAAGGAGAAGCTAATTCGTGTTCTTAAGGAGTACAAGACAGCTATAGGATGGACCTTAGCTGACATCAAGGGTATTAGCCCTACGACTTGTATGCATAGGATACTTCTTGAGGAGGGGACAAAACCCACTCGAGAGGCTCAACGCCGTCTCAACCCTCCCATGATGGAAGTTGTGAAGAAGGATGTTATCAAACTCCTAGATTGTGGTGTCATCTACCCTATTTCAGACAGCAAATGGGTTTCACCTGTTCAAGTAGTGCCAAAGAAGTCTGGAATTACAGTAGTGAAGAATGAGGAGAATGAATTCGTACCCACACGAGTACAAACTAGTTGGAGGGTTTGTATTGATTATAGGAAGTTGAATGCTACAACTCGGAAGGATCACTTTCTACTTCCCTTCATTGATCAGATGGTTGAAAGGTTAGCGTGTCATGAATTTTATTGTTTTCTTGATGGTTATTCTGGGTATAATCAAGTTGTCATAGCTCCAGAGGATCAAGAGAAGACTACCTTTACTTGTCCCTTTGGCACTTTTGCTTATAGACGGATGCCGTTTGGATTGTGTAATGCCCCAGCAACTTTTCAGAGGTGCATGGTAAGTGTATTTTCGGACTTTGTAGAGAAAATCATTGAAGTTTTTATGGATGACTTTAGTGTATTCGGTGATTCTTTTGACCATTGTCTAGATAATCTTACTTTGATTCTGAAACGATGCATTGATACTAATCTTGTGTTAAATTGGGGAAAATGTCATTTTATGGTTACTCAAGGTATTGTTCTGGGTCATGTAGTGTCAGCGAGGGGTATTGAAGTAGATAAAGCTAAAATAGATCTTGTGCGTTACTTACCCTCTCCTACTTCGGTGAGAGAGGTTCGTTCTTTTCTTGGACATGCAGGGTTCTATCGGCGCTTTATCAAGGACTTTTCCACAACCTCTAGACCCCTGTGTCGACTACTACAAAAGGATGTGCCTTTTGTTTTTGATTTAGAATGCAAGAAGGCCTTTGACAAGTTGAAAGAGTTGCTGACATCGGCACCTGTCATTGTACCTCCAGATTGGAGTCTACCATTTGAGCTCATGTGTGATGCATCAGACTACGCAATTGGAGCTGTTCTTGGCCAAAGGAGGGACAAACGTCCCCATGTCATATATTATGCCTCCCGAACACTTAATGATGCTCAATTGAATTATTCCACAACTGAAAAAGAACTTTTAGCTGTTGTATTTGCTTTAGAAAAATTTCGGTCTTATTTGCTTGGAACTAAGGTAATTATCTTCTCTGATCATGCAACTTTGAAATATTTGCTCACGAAGAAAGAGGCAAAACCAAGACTTATTCGTTGGATGCTTCTAATTCAAGAGTTTGATGTGGAGATTAAGGACAAGAAAGGTAGCGAAAATGTGGTGGCAGATCACTTGAGCCGTTTGGTGCGTGATGAAGAGTCTCTGCCTATTCAAGATAGCTTCCCGGATGAGCAACTACTTTCAGTTGAGGTGAGTGAACCATGGTATGCTGACATAGTGAATTATCTTGTTTCTAAAAAGATTCCAGATACTTTGTCTCGTGCTCAAAAGGATAAGCTTAGGAAGGTGGCACGGCAGTTTGTTTGGGATGACCCCTACCTCTGGAAGCATTGTGCTGACCAGTTCATTAGAAGGTGCGTGCCCGACTCTGAATTTCAATCTATACTAACATTTTGTCATTCTTATGCTTGTGGAGGACATTTTGGAACTCAAAGAACAGCCCATAAGGTTCTTGAGTGTGGGTTTTATTGGCCTACTCTATTTAAGGATGCTAGAATGTTCTGTATGACTTGTGACCGGTGCCAACGGACAGGTAATCTAGGCCCTAAAGATCAAATGCCACAACACCCTATCTTTATGGTTGAAATTTTTGATGTGTGGGGCATTGATTTTTATGGGACCATTCCCTTTCTCTCATGGTTTTCATTTATATTTTGCTTGCTGTGGATTATGTGTCAAAATGGGTGGAAGCAAAAGCCACCCGAACTAATGATTCCAAAGTTGTTGCAGAGTTCATTCGTTCTAACATTTTTTCAAGGTTTGGAATGCCAAGGAGCAATTATAAGTGATGGAGGATCCCATTTTTGTAATCGTACAATCGAGGCTTTACTTAAGAAGTATAATGTCACACATAAGGTTTCCACACCTTATCATCCTCAAACAAGTGGACAAGCAGAGGTTTCCAACCGAGAGATTCAAAGGGATTCTTGAGAAGACGGTCAGCCCGACCCGAAAGGATTTGAGTTTGCGTCTAGATGATGCATTGTGGGCATATCGCACTGCTTATAAGACACCGATAGGAATGTCTCCATTTAGAGAGTGTATATGGGAAGCCATGCCATTTACCTGTGGAACTTGAGCATAAAGCGCATTGGGCAAATTAAGACATTTAATATTGACATTGATGCCGCTGGTCTACAAAGAAAATTGCAGTTGAATGAGCTGGAGAGAGATTAGGAGATAAAGGCATATGAGAGTGCTCGGATTTACAAGGAGAAAACAAAAGCTTTTCATGATCACATGATCCGTGGGAAAACTTTTGTTGTTGGACAGAAGGTTTTGTTGTTCCAATCTCGTCTTCGGCTATTTCCAGGTAAGTTACGTTCTAGATGGGTTGGTCCGTTTGTTGTTACTCATGTTTTCCCCTATGGTGCTCTACAGGTTCAAAGTATGAGGATGGGTAAGGAGTTTAAGGTGAATGGGCATCGGTTGAAGCCCTATTATGAGTCTTTCATGGAGCATGACGTGGAGGTCATCTCACTCCATACTGCCACTCCTTCTGCGGATTAATTAGACATATTTGTCTGGCTGAATGACGTTAAAGCAAGCGCTTCTTGGAAGGCAACCCCATGTGAAAAGAATGATGACAGTTTTGGTGCTCTACAACCAATGACAATCAGATTTGCTTTCTCACACCCTTTCCTTTCTTTGTCGTTAACTTTGTTTTTGTTTGCATTATTTTGTTTTGTTTTATTTTCTTTGTTTGTTTCTCCTTCCTTAAATGCTTCACTGTTTATGCTTTAAATTTTCAACATTGAGGACAATGTTAGATTTATGTGTGTGTGTGTGTGTGTGTGTGTGTGGGGGGGGTGGGGGGGGGGGGGGGGGGGGGGGGGGGGGGGAGGGGACACTTATGTTTGTCATTAATTGTGCGTCAGAAAGAAAAATATATATATATATATTTATAGTTTTGTTTTTAGCTTAAGTTTGTGTCGGTTTTAGTAGTGTTCTTTGGGTAGTTTTTGTGTTTGTTTGTGTCTTAGGTTTCTTTCCAACACAATGATGAGATTTGGTTTTTAATTGCATGACTTTAAGATGATTTCTAAGCATGATTCTAGGTCTGAAATTATTCTTTGGTTAAATACACAATTGTTCATGGTTATCATATGCAAATTCACATGTAATCACCCGAGCAAGTGCTATCCATAACATGCTTAATTGAATGAAGCTCAATACAATCCTTTTGTGAGCTTTTGAGCCTTTATCCTTTGTTTTGAGAGAGTTGTATTTATTAAATCTGTCACTTTCTTGTCAATTAAGTTGTTGCATGATCTTATCTTTCTTTGCTTGGTTGCTACTTGTGAATTGCTTATCATCATTAGAACTAAATGCTAGTACTGGTACTAATTTCTTTTCGAGGCATTAAATTTATTTGCATGACATACTTGAGATGATTAAGGCACTTAGATTACCACCATTGTCCAATGGCCTTTGACCCCAAGATACACTTTCATATAGGTAAACCCCTGTTGAGCCTTTGTTTAAGTTTTTTTTTTTGTTTCATAGCCTTCATTTCCCTCACCTAGCCTAAACACTTTTTATCCTTACCCTTTTTCTTAAAAGATTAGTGAAGCATAATTTGTAGAGACTTAATTGTGAATCAAGGTGTGTTGAATGAGCAAGTTTGGGTGATTCTTCTATAAAATAAAAATAAAATAAATAAATAAAAAAAAAGAAGAAGAAAAAATCGGTATTGTGTTTGAATCGTGAATGACCTAACCGTTCATGTATTGATTGTTGAAGTATGATCCATATATGTTCAAAATCGACCATTGAGTATTATGTACTTGCTCGGTACTTATATGATTTTTTGAGCCTTGATAGTAATATAAGTTCTTATGTCTCTAATATCATTGCATGCTTCTACTATTTCTTTAAGGAACTTTGTGTTATCCATATCCATTATTTCTTTAACCCTAACCCTTTGGCCCCATTACAATCTGCACAAAGACCTTTTGATCTTGTTTGCTGTGTTTATATCAATATGTGGAGATTTGAATGAGGTATAAGCGATATGGTGTCAATGGTTCTTGCATTCAAGTGGTAGCATTCCTTTCATGAGATCATTTCATGAGATCATATTCAAAAGAAAATTCTGAAAGCACCTTTCTTTCTTGTTATATCATATGTGAGCAATTTGTTTCCCTTTTACATCAATCCTCTCACATATAACTAGTATAGGAAAAGTGACTTAACCAGAAAATATGAGGTAAAATCAGAGCGTATTCCGTGAGATTTTTGAGTTAATTCTATTCAGCATGTATCTCTCTTTGTACTTGCTTTGATTGATTTAATTACGAGCTTCTGTATGAGTTTTATGAATGTGCATTAACTCTCGAATCATGAGGATCAATTCTTATGCTTATGATGAATCTTACATGTCATGATCCATTGAGAATCTCTTAGATAAATGTTGGAAGGTTTAGGTTGAATCATTGAGTCTTTGTTTTCTCTTTCATTCGTTGTTTCTGTTTTGCTCGAGGACTAGCAAAAGCTAAGTATGGGGGAATTTGATAGGAGCATATTTATGCAACATTTTATCTTGTTTTCTTACATTTTTCTTAACTTGTTTCCTATGTTTTCTTGGTACTTAGCTTGTTTTCGTGTTTCGTAGGTTTTTTTTTGAAGCAAATTTACAAAGGAGCCAATTAGTTGCTGTTTTGGACAATAAAAGAGAAAACTTTGAAACTGTCTGCGGCACATGTGTCAACTTCCCGGAATAAACTGCACCTTCTCGGGAAGAACTAGCTGATGAGCCATATATCGTTGGAAAGATACAGAAGTCTAGTTTCTAGAGAATTTTACAGTTCATGAATTGGAATTTTCTACAAGGAGTTATGGCTGTTTTAGTACAGAAAGCAATAAATAAGGAAAAACGTTTGGAGTAGCAGTGAAAAGAGAAGAAACCGCAGCAACGGCAGCATCAAAGCAAGACATAATTGCTCATTCATTTGGAGGAGTAACGTCTCCAACCATTAACCCATCATAAAGTTGCTCTCTCATTTTTCCTACTATAAAAGCAGCAGCAACTTTTGACTTGAGAGAAGATTTTGGCAGCAGCAAGTAGACCAGAGAAGATTTTGGCAGCGACAAGGACACCTGGACGTGACCGTGACGTTTGTCATTCCCTCACTTGGTAGCAACACAACAACCACATCCATATCCTACCACCATTCCAAGCGTGACCGTGACGTTTGTCATTCTCTCTTCATCTTTTCTTTTGTTATTCTTGTTTCAACTTTCATATTTGATTATGTATTGCGTTTCAAACATAATAAGTATGTCTAGCTAATTCTCTTTATAGCTAGGGGTGATTTCAAAACCCCAAACATGTGTTTAATGAATTGATTTTATTCAGTCCTTCTTTACTCATTGGTGAATTTGTTTTGCTTATCTTTTTTATAGATAACTTATTCTTGTTTGCTTGTTAGGCCAGTAAGCATGCTAGGATTTGATGCTAGAATATAAGAGAGTTTCACCTAATAGTTATGATCATATATTCATAAGTAGCAACTATAAATGGACATTGGTATGTTAAGCAAAACCTAGGTTCAACTAAGATGCGGTTCATACTTATGTTTGCCTAGATAATGTCTAAATTTTCTATAGAGCTTAATGATCTCTACTTGTTCATTTAACTTGCAGTTCATGATTAGATGATATGTAGAGAATGTAACACCCCGGAAATTCGCAGATTGTAATATTGTAATTTAATGTATGAATTGACGTTTTTACCCTTGTGAATTGTATGGCCAATTGTTGACTTTTTGGTTTATGGGTCAAATGGACTTTGACCAGTGACCGTGACGTAGTTCAGGACGTCACGGGTTCATAGACAGGTGGCACGTCCAATTCGGACGATCAGGGAAAAAGTTATGACTATCGGAAGTTCAGGGGCATTACCGTAATTTGGACGAGTTAGGGAAAAAGTTGACTTTTTGTTATACCGGGAATTTTCACACGACCCGAAGACCGTTGGATTCGTCTCGATGCCCTGAGTACAACGACAGGCGGCACGCGTGAAACGGACATCGGATGACCGAGTTACGGGTCACGGAAGTTGGAGGGCATTTTGGTAATTTCTGCCCTGAGGGCATTTTGGTCTTTTCGCACGGTTACTGTAGCAGCAACCGTGAAAACAGGGCACACGGCCATGCCGTGGTGTTTGTGGGTGTGCAATTGTTTAAACACTGAGTGGACGGATTGTGGGAATTGTTTATGTAATTTGAGACGTTGGGAGTGTGGTTGTGGCTGTTGCAGACCACGGGTAGGATTTAAAACTTGGTTGAGCTCTGTGTGCGGGAGGCAGTGTCCAATGAGGTCTGTGAGTGTCTCCCACGGGTGTTGGACTCCTTGATCGCTTAACCGAGTAGGGGAGTGAGGGAAGGTTTCATTTTGGGTGTCTGTTTGAGGCTGAGAGATTGTGAGAGACAGGGAGAAACAGTGAAGAACAGTTTCGGGTTTTTGGGGGAAAAATTCCGAATTCAATCTCTACGGGTTTTGGGATCGATCTAAACACTGGGGAAGCTTTCTGGGAGTAGCAGAAACCTAACCGTGCAAGATTCGAAGAGTGTGATCGAGGAATTGCCCAGGAACCCAAGTTCCAGTTCAGAGAAAACCGGTTTGGAGGGAAAATTCGAGTTCAATTTCTACGGCTCGTTGGACGAAACTAACCACTGAGTAAGCATTCTGGGAGCATTTGGAACTCTTCCATATCGAAATCGACGACAACCAGTCACGGAGGAGCTGGGACGGTGACCGCCGTGTGCAGAGGAAATCGCAGCGTTTGGACGGCTACTCCCAGGTGATGTTTCGTTCAATTGATGGTTCTATTTTGTTAGTCTAGGTCCTATTATGCCTCTGTATGAATTAATTGGACATTGGTGATAGTTTGGAGGTGTTCTGAGGTTTGACCCGTGTGGCTATTCGGGTTTGGATAGGATGGTTGAAGGCTTGTCGAGTTGATTAGTGGACTGAGAACTGTAATTAAATGACTTTAGAACACGTTATAATCAAGAATGAATGAAATTAAGTAGAAATTGAGGGTTATTTAACCGGGTCACACCGCAGGTTGAAGACCCGAATTACAGTAAATCAGGCAAGGACGACGGTACTGTAGCAGTGACACTGTAGCAGCGCGTGACTTTCACACGCAGCCACTTTGGGCGGCGCGTGAGGGCGCGTTGAGCACTATCTCGGATCACGGTCAACATGACTCTTAATCCTTTCATCATTTTGAACATTTTCTGTGAAATAACCATGTTGATCTGAGATAGTGAGGAAGGTCAGTTTAGGGCCGGATGTCTCGGGAAGCGTGTTGGTCGGCTTTCCCGAACCGGTTTCTGTTTTGGACTTTTTGAGGGTATTTTAAGGACCTATAATGACACTTGTGTGTGATTGGAAATGGCAGGAAACTTACGTTAGTTCCGGAGACAAGTTCGTACGCGCGTTATTCGCAGCGGGAGCGTACTGTGAGTGGGCCCGTTTTTATTAACTCTTGCATGCATAACCGTTTTCATTTCCGTATATCTATATGTGTGCGTGAATCATTCATGGATTTTGATTATCTCGATTTACGGCTGTGACACATTTTACGGTGTTGGGCTGAGGCCCGTTTTACGGAAAATGAATACTGTTTTATATTATATATATATATAGTTACATATACTTGTGGATACGATGACTATCTTGGGTACTGCACTGTATAATCCACCATATGATACTGACTCCTCCGGATGTGGTACCCCGGAGCGGTCACGGTGCATTGCCTGCGAGGAGTCATGCTACGGAGGTGCCGGACCGTAGGATGACTCAGGAGCAGGATTGCTATTATTGGACGTCTGGGACATCGAACGTCTGGGACGCTAGGCATCCGGGATGCCATAACCGAACTGGGTTCGGAGATTGGACTCGGGATTTGAGACCCCGGGTGGCACGTGTAGCCTTGGGACTGTGACCATTATTGGACGTCAGGGACGTCGGACATCTGGGATGTCAATATCGGATGTGTATGGTGAAGTAGCCGGGTTTATAATACATTTCTGGCTTAATATAATGCTTGTGATACATTACTCGTATTTATGGTTTTTAAATACTGATGCATGCATGTTTGGAAAACGGAGGGGTAGAGTATGTATTTTACTTATTATACTGTTTTTACAAACCTGAGTTTCAGCCCACTCACCTTTCATGTTTTGGTAACCCCTCCAGGTCGTGCTGCTGAGGTTGGTGAGGACCCCGAGGCTGAGGCATAGATTTTGTACTGCGCACCTGATCCCCTGTCGGGTCGGATCACCCGCAGGATTTTCCTTTCTAGTGTCGTGCTCGGATTTGTATTTTAAATTGTATACCTTGTCTGACATCTGTTAAATTTGGACTATGTATGACTTTTTAATTCGGACATTTATGCATTTAAGTTTTTAAGGCTAAAATCGGGATTTTCGGTTCGGGTGTCAGACGGGAGCAAGGCACGTCCGCTTGTGGTCCCCGGGGGATCGGGGCGGGTCCCTGTCAGCTTGGTATCAGAGCACTAGGTTGTGGTCAGCATGTTAGTCTAGGGGTTAATATTGGGTACTTTTCGAGTCTAAGAATTGCGTTAACTAATCTATGCCTCTTAACAGTTGGTTATGCCTCCGAGGAGAACCCCTTCAGCACGGAACGCCGAGGAAATTGAGAGAGAGATGGAATGCGCCAGTATTGAGCGGGCTCAACGGTTGGGAGCCACACCTTTCAATGGGGGATCTGACCCCAAGGATGCCTACGAGTGGATTGATAAATGGGAAAGAATCTTTACTGTGATGCATTGCCCACCCGGCGAGAGGGTGACTTTGGCGGCTTTCTTACTGGAAGGCGGAGCTTACCGATGGTGGCAGGGTCTGGAGATGTCGGGGTGGTCAGTTCGTACCACCACATGGGAGGTCTTTCGTGCTCGGTTCCTAGATCAGTACTACCCGCGATCTTTTCGCGCAGCACGAGAGGCGGAGTTCCTGCGACTGGAGCAGGGGGACATGTCTGTGGCAGACTATGAGCAGGCTTTCGGGAAGCTTTCCCGTTTTGCAGCAGCTTTTGTGAGTACTGAGGAGGACAGATGTCAGAGGTTTGAGTTGGGGCTCCGAGGAGAGATACGGGCAGGTGTGACGGCTGCCACTTATGCGACTCTGAGGGACATGGTCGACGCTGCAGTTCGTGTCGAGGCCAGTCTGGCGGCACACCAGGCGCGACAATCATCAGGCGAGGGGCGGCGCCGGGATCGTCCCCATCCGGGACCAACCGACCGGAAGATCTCTAAGGGGGAAGTTATCGAGGAGCACCCACATCATTGCGGGGTCGTGGCTGGTCAGGTCGATCAGGGGGCTCTCAGAGGGGCGGATCGAGATCCAGTGCTGGGCAGCATCTGTCTTGGAGTGGTGCATCAGGAGGGTCTTGGGATGGACCGAGGACAATTAATTGTTTTGCTTGCGGAGGAGCGGGCCACTATGCCCGAGATTGCCCGTCGTTGTCGAGGAACAACGATACTGGAGGTGCTAGTGTTGCACAGAGTTCGGCTTCCAACACTGCTGGAGGCCGAGGACAGGGTGCTGGACGTGGCGCACGTGGGCGCGGACAGACTGCGGGGCCCAGTGCTCGTGTTTTTACAGTGACTCAGCAGCAGACGAGGTCAGCCTCGGATGTGATTACAGGTACACTTCATATCTCGAACCTTATTGTACGAGTATTGTTGGATGCGGGGGCTACACATTCTTTTATTTCGAGGCGTTGTGCTGGTATGTTAGATTGTGAGGTATCAGCCTTAGATAGTGAGATGGGTGTTGGCACACCTATGAGCGTCGTGTACTTGGTGAATCAGGTGATTCGGAGGTGCCCGGTGAGAATTGAGGAGGTGGATCTGCCAGCAGACTTGATTATTATGGACATCCATGATTTCGACGTGATTCTCGGGATGGATTGGTTAGCGGAGCATGGGTCGCTTATTGATTGCTGTAGTCGGCAAGTGTTTCTGCGGAGTCCGGGTTTGCCGGAAGTTACCTTTCAGGGGGAGCGTGATGGTTCACTGCCTGAAGTGATTTCTTCACTTGCTGCTACTAAACTTCTACGGAAGGGATGCCAGGGCTATTTGGCACACGTTGTGTCGGAGCGAGTTGATACTCCGAGTATCGAGGAGATACCTGTGGTGCGGGAGTTTCCGGATGTGTTCCCGGAAGATCTATCTGGATTACCACCACCGCGGGAGATTGAGTTTACCATTGAACTACTCCTCGGTACCCGACCTATATCTCAGGCACCGTACCGGATGGCGCCGGCAGAATTACGGGAACTCAAGACACAGTTACAGGAGTTGGTCGAGTTGGGATTCATCCGACCGAGTACTTCACCGTGGGGAGCACCGGTGTTGTTTGTGAGGAAGAAGGAGGGGAGTCTCCGATTGTGTGTGGATTACCGACAGCTGAACAAGGTGACGCTGAGGAACCAGTATCCTCTACCCAGGATCGATGACTTATTCGACCAGTTGCGGGGAGCGCAGTGCTTCTCGAAGATTGATTTACGATCTGGGTATCATCAACTGAGGATTGCGGAGGGGGATATCTCGAAGACGGCTTTCCGAACTCGTTATGGACACTATGAATTCCTGGTGATGCCTTTTGGTTTGACGAATGCTCCAGCAGCATTCATGGATCTGATGAACAGAGTTTTCCGACCTTACCTGGACAAGTTTGTGATTGTGTTCATCGATGACATCTTGGTGTACTCGGGAAGTGCCCGAGCACATGAGGAACACCTACGGTTGGTGTTAGGGAAGCTGAGACATGAACGGTTGTACGCCAAACTGAGTAAATGTCAGTTTTGGCTGAGCAGCATTGGTTTTCTGGGACATGTGATTTCGGCTGATGGGATCAGCGTGGATCCCCAGAAAACAGAAGCGGTGACCAACTGGGCCAGACCGACGACAGTGACAGAGGTGCGGAGTTTTGTCGGATTGGCAGGCTACTACCGGAGATTTGTGGAAGGTTTCTCCAAGATTGCTGCACCGTTGACTCGTTTGACCAGGAAATGAGTGAAGTTCATCTGGGACGAGCAGTGTGAGCAGAGTTTCCAGGTGTTGAAGTATCGCTTGACCACTGCTCCTATCCTTGCATTGCCCGACAACAGTGGAGAGTTTGTAGTTTTTAGTGATGCCTCACTACAGGGTTTGGGATGCGTATTAATGCAGAATGGTAAGGTGATCGCTTACGCATCACGGCAGCTAAAAACTCATGAGTTGAATTACCCTACCCATGATTTGGAGTTGGCGGCGGTAGTTCATGCTTTGAAGATCTGGAGACATTACCTTTTCGGTGCAACGTGCAGGATATACACCGACCACCAAAGCCTGAAGTATTTATTTACCCAGAAGGAACTCAATTTGAGGCAACGGAGATGGTTGGAATTGATCAAGGATTACGACTGTACGATCGAGTACCATCCGGGTAAGGCTAATGTGGTGGCAGATGCGCTCAGCAGGAAATCAGCGGGATCAATTGCACACCTGAGGATGGTGTATCTTCCTTTACTGGTGGAACTCCGGAAGGCTGGGGTTATTCTTGATACGGATGAGCATGGAGCTTTATTGGCCAGTTTCCATGTACGGCCAGTGTTGGTTGATCGGATCATTGAGGCGCAACTTCAGGACCCGATATTGTGCATCTACAGGATTGAAGTTGAGACTGGGGAACGGCAGGACTTTACCATCCGAGACGATGGGGCACTTGTGAAATTGGGCCGTTTATGTGTGCCAGCGGAGACAGAGTTACGGGCCGAGATTTTGGAGGAGGCCCACAGTTCAGCGTATGCTATGCACCCGGGAGGTACAAAGATGTACCGTACCCTCCGGAACTATTATTGGTGGCCAGGGATGAAGAGAGACATTGCTGAGTTTGTGAGCAGATGCTTAACCTGTCAGCAGGTTAAGGCAGAGCGGCAGAGACCGTATGGGGCTATGCAGCCACTACCGATTCCCGAGTGGAAGTGGGACCACATCACCATGGACTTTGTCTTTAAGTTACCAAGGACCCGGAGTGGATTTGACGGAGTTTGGGTGATTGTAGACCGATTAATTAAGTCAGCACATTTTCTGCCAGTACAAGAGACTTACAAACCGAACCGACTGGCTCAATTGTTCGTGAAGGAGATCATCCGACTTCATGGTACGCCGGAGTCGATCGTCTCCGATCGCGATCCGCGTTTCACTTCCAGGTTCTGGCGGAGTTTGCAGGCTACCTTGGGAACGAAACTGCGTTTCAGTACTGCTTTCCATCCACAGACCGATGGACAGTCTGAGAGGACTATTCAGACCCTGGAGGACATGATGAGATCTTGTGTACTGCAATTTCTGGATTCGTGGGATACTCACTTGCCTTTGATGGAATTTGCTTACAACAACAGCTACCAGGCGAGTATTGGGATGGCCCCCTACGAGGCACTGTATGGTCGACAGTGTAGGACACCTATCTGCTGGATGGAGATTGGGGAGCGAGCGGCCGTAGGGCCGGAGTTGATGGATATCACCCAGGAAGCAGTCCGTGTTATCAAGGAGAGGTTGAGGGCGGCACAGGATCGCCAAAAGAGTTATGCTGATAGACGGATCCGAGATTTGGAATTCGAGGTTGGAGATTTTGTCTTCCTGAGGTTGTCCCCGTGGAAAGGGATTATTCGCTTTGGCCGACGGGGAAAACTGAGTCCACGTTTTATTGGACCTTATGAGATCGTGGAGAGGATTGGCCGGGTGGCATATAGATTGGCTTTACCCCCGGAACTTTCTAAAGTTCACGACGTCTTCCACGTGTCCATGTTGCGGAAGTACGTACGTGACGCCTCTCATGTATTGGAGGAGAAACCTTTCGAACTTCGAGAGGATTTGAGCTTTGAAGAACAACCAGTACAGATTTTGGACAGGAAGGACAAGGTACTACGGCAGAAGACGATTCCTCTCGTGAAAGTCCTTTGGAGGAATCAGAACGTGGAAGAAGCCACATGGGAGCCCGAGGCTCAGATGCGGGAACAGTTTCCTTATTTGTTTCCTTAAATTAAGGGACGAAATTCCTTATGGGGGGAAGGTTGTAACACCCCGGAAATTCGCAGATTGTAATATTGTAATTTAATGTATGAATTGACGTTTTTACCCTTGTGAATTGTATGGCCAATTGTTGACTTTTTGGTTTATGGGTCAAATGGACTTTGACCAGTGATCGTGACGTAGTTCAGGACGTCACGGGTTCATAGCCAGGTGGCACGTCCAATTCGGACGATCAGGGAAAAAGTTATGACTGTCGGAAGTTCAGGGGCATTACCGTAATTTGGACGAGTTAGGGAAAAAGTTGACTTTTTGTTATACCGGGAATTTTCACACGACCCGAAGACCGTTGGATTCGTCTCGATGCCCTGAGTACAACGACAGGCGGCACGCGGGAAACGGACATCGGATGACCGAGTTACGGGTCACGGAAGTTGGAGGGCATTTTGGTAATTTCTGCCCTGAGGGCATTTTGGTCTTTTCGCACGGTTACTGTAGCAGCAACCGTGAAAACAGGGCACACGGCCATGCCGTGGTGTTTGTGGGCGTGCAATTGTTTAAACACTGAGTGGACGGATTGTGGGAATTGTTTATGTAATTTGAGACGTTGGGAGTGTGGTTGTGGCTGTTGCAGACCACGGGTAGGATTTAAAATTGGGTTGAGCTCTGTGTGCGGGAGGCAGTGTCCAGTGAGGTCTGTGAGTGTCTCCCACGGGTGTTGGACTCCTTGATCGCTTAACCGAGTAGGGGAGTGAGGGAAGGTTTCATTTTGGGTGTCTGTTTGAGGCTGAGAGATTGTGAGAGATAGGGAGAAACAGTGAAGAACAGTTTCGGGTTTTTGGGGGAAAAATTCCGAATTCAATCTCTACGGGTTTTGGGATCGATCTAAACACTGGGGAAGCTTTCTGGGAGTAGCAGAAACCTAACCGTGCAAGATTCGAAGAGTGTGATCGAGGAATTGCCCAGGAACCCAAGTTCCAGTTCAGAGAAAACCGGTTTGGAGGGAAAATTCGAGTTCAATTTCTACGGCTCGTTGGAAGAAACTAACCACTGAGTAAGCATTCTGGGAGCATTTGGAACTCGTCCATATCGAAATTGACGACAACCAGCCACGGAGGAGCTGGGACGGTGACCGCCGTGTGCAGAGGAAATCGCAGCGTTTGGACGGCTACTCCCAGGTGATGTTTCGTTCAATTGATGGTTCTATTTTGTTAGTCTAGGTCCTATTATGCCTCTGTATGAATTAATTGGACATTGGTGATAGTTTGGAGGTGTTCTGAGGTTTGACCCGTGTAGCTATTCGGGTTTGGATAGGATGGTTGAAGGCTTGTCGAGTTGATTAGTGGACTGAGAACTGTAATTAAATGACTTTAGAACACGTTAGAATCAAGAATGAATGAAATTAAGTAGAAATTGAGGGTTATTTAACCGGGTCACACCGCGGGTTGAAGACCCGAATTACAGTAAATCGGGCAAGGACGACGTACTGTAGCAGTGACACTGTAGCAGCGCGTGACTTTCACGCGCAGCCACTTTGGGCGGCGCGTGAGGGCGCGTTGAGCACTATCTCGGATCACGGTCAACATGACTTTTAATCCTTTCATCATTTTGAACATTTTCTGTGAAATAACCATATTGATCTGAGATAGTGAGGAAGGTCAGTTTAGGGCCGGATGTCTAGGGAAGCGTGTTGGCCGGCTTTCCCGAACCGGTTTCTGTTTTGGACTTTTTGAGGGTATTTTAAGGACCTATAATGACACTTGTGTGTGATTGGAAATGGCAGGAAACTTACGTTAGTTCCGGAGACAAGTTCGTACGCGCGTTATTCGCAGCGGGAGCGTACTGTGAGTGGGCCCGTTTTTATTAACTCTTGCATGCATAACCGTTTTCATTTCCGTATATCTATATGTGTGCGTGAATCATTAATGGATTTTGATTATCTCGATTTACGGCTGTGACACGTTTTACGGTGTTGGGCTGAGGCCCGTTTTACGGAAAATGAATACTGTTTTATATTATATATATATAGTTACATATACTTGTGGATACGATGACTATCTTGGGTACTACACTGTATAATCCACCGTATGATACTGTCTCCTCCGGATGTGGTACCCCGGAGCGGTCACGGTGCATTGCCTGCGAGGAGTCATGCTACGGAGGTGCCGGACCGTAGGATGACTCAGGAGCAGGATTGCTATTATTGGACGTCTGGGACATCGAACGTCTGGGACGCTAGGCATCCGGGATGCCATAACCGAACTGGGTTCGGAGATTGGAATCGGGATTTGAGACCCCGGGTGGCACGCGTAGCCTTGGGACTGTGACCATTATTAGACGTCAGGGACGTCGGACATCTGGGATGTCAATATCGGATGTGTATGGTGCAGTAGCCGGGTTTATAATACATTTCTGGCTTAATATAATGCTTGTGATACATTACTCGTATTTATGGTTTTTAAATACTGATGCATGCATGTTTGGAAAACAGAGGGGTAGAGTATGTATTTTACTTATTATACTGTTTTTACAAACCTGAGTTTCGGCCCACTCACCTTTCATGTTTTGGTAACCCCTCCAGGTCGTGCTACTGAGGTTGGTGAGGACCCCGAGGCTGAGGCATAGATTTTGTACTGCGCACCTGATCCCCTGTCGGGTCGGATCACCCGCAGGATTTTCCTTTCTAGTGTCGTGCTCGGATTTGTATTTTAAATTGTATACCTTGTCTGACATCTGTTAAATTTGGACTATGTATGACTTTTTAATTCGGACATTTATGCATTTAAGTTTTTAAGGTTAAAATCGGGATTTTCGGTTCGGGTGTCAGACGGGAGCAGGGCACGTCCCCTTGTGGTCCCCGGGGGATCGGGGCGGGGTCCCTGTCAGCTTGGTATCAGAGCACTAGGTTGTGGTCAGCATGTTAGACTAGCGGTTAATATTGGGTACTTTTCGAGTCTAAGAATTGCGTTAACTAATCTATGCCTCTTAACAGTTGGTTATGCCTCCGAGGAGAACCCCCTCAGCACGGACCGCCGAGGAAATTGAGAGAGAGATGGAATGCGCCAGTATTGAGCGGGCTCAACGGTTGGGAGCCACACCTTTCAACGGGGGATCTGACCCCGAGGATACCTACGAGTGGATTGATAAATGGGAAAGAATCTTTACTGTGATGCATTGCCCACCCGGCGAGCGGGTGACTTTGGCGGCTTTCTTACTGGAAGGCGGAGCTTACCGATGGTGGCAGGGTCTGGAGATGTCGGGGTGGTCAGTTCGTACCACCACATGGGAGGTCTTTCGTGCTCGGTTCCTAGATCAGTACTACCCGCGATCTTTTCGCGCAGCACGAGAGGCGGAGTTCCTGCGACTGGAGCAGGGGGACATGTCTGTGGCAGACTATGAGCAGGCTTTCGGGAAGCTTTCCCGTTTTGCAGCAGCTTTTGTGAGTACTGAGGAGGACAGATGTCAGAGGTTTGAGTTGGGGCTCCGAGGAGAGATACGGGCAGGTGTGACGGCTGCCACTTATGCGACTGTGAGGGACATGGTCGATGCTGCAGTTCGTGTCGAGGCCAGTCTGGCGGCACACCAGGCGCGACAATCATCAGGCGAGGGACGGCGCCGGGATCGTCCCCATCCGGGACCAACCGACCGGAAGATCTCTAAGGGGGGAAGTTATCGAGGAGCACCCACATCATTGCGGGGTCGTGGCTGGTCAGGTCGATCAGGGGGCTCTCAGAGGGGCGGATCGAGATCCAGTGCTGGGCAGCATCAGTCTTGGAGTGGTGCATCAGGAGGGTCTTGGGATGAACCGAGGACAATTAATTGTTTTGCTTGCGGAGGAGCGGGCCACTATGCCCGAGATTGCCCGTCGTTGTCGAGGAACAACGATACTGGAGGTGCTAGTGTTGCACAGAGTTCGGCTTCCAACACTGCTGGAGGCCGAGGACAGGGTGCTGGACGTGGTGCACGTGGGCGCGGACAGACTACGGGGCCCAGTGCTCGTGTTTTTGCAGTGACTCAGCAGCAGGCGAGGTCAGCCCCGGATGTGATTACAGGTACACTTCATATCTCGAACCTTATTGTGCGAGTATTGTTGGATGCGGGGGCTATACATTCTTTTATTTCGAGGCGTTGTGCTGGTATGTTAGATTGTGAGGTATCAGCCTTAGATAGTGAGATGGGTGTTGGCACACCTATGGGCGTCGTGTACTTGGTGAATCATGTGATTCGGAGGTGCCAGGTGAGAATTGAGGAGGTGGATCTGCCAGCAGACTTGATTATTATGGACAATCCATGACTTCGACGTGATTCTCGGGATGGATTGGTTAGCGGAGCATGGGTCGCTTATTGATTGCTGTAGTAGGCAAGTGTTTCTGCGGAGTCCGGGTTTGCCGGAAGTTACCTTTCAGGGGGAGCGTGATGGTTCACTGCCTGAAGTGATTTCTTCACTTGCTGCTACTAAACTTCTACGGAAGGGATGCCAGGGCTATTTGGCACACGTTATGTCGGAGCGAGTTGATACTCCGAGTATCGAGGAGATACCTGTGGTGCGGGAGTTTCCGGATGTGTTCCCGGAAGATCTACCTGGATTACCACCACCGCGGGAGATTGAGTTTACCATTGAACTACTCCCTGGTACCCGACCTATATCTCAGGCACCGTACCGGATGGCGCCGGCAGAATTACGGGAACTCAAGACACAGTTACAGGAGTTGGTCGAGTTGGGATTCATCCGACCGAGTACTTCACCGTGGGGAGCACCGGTGTTGTTTGTGAGGAAGAAGGAAGGGAGTCTCCGATTGTGTGTGGATTACCGACAGCTGAACAAGGTGACGCTGAGGAACCAGTATCCTCTACCCAGGATCGATGACTTATTCGACCAGTTGCGGGGAGCGCAGTGTCAGGGCCCACCCCTAATCCCCCGGGATTAAGGGCTAAACCCCGCTCCCGTCTAACGTACGCATGACACGAGGGCTAAACAACCGCCTAACCTCCGTGTGACACGTAAGTCGGACAAGGGAGTTCCAGACCAACCACCTCAACAACCTCAAACTTCCCAGAGTGCGCAGAGCCTACTGTGGATTGGGCATGTGATGTCTCCATCTCTCTCAACCGACAGCCCGCACTGCAGCAACCTGGAGGGTATCGAAAACACGAAAAGACTGTGAGTGGACAAAAATAAAAGTCAAGTTCAAAACAGTTATCAGAAAACACATACATTTATACCCTCCGTTTTGAAAACCAATGCATGCATATCAATTTCATATCATAAAACCATGTACGAAAACCAAAGCACATTTTTCCTTTTTCCAAAACCCGGGCCTCAGCCCCAATATCACCGGAAGCCATTATAACCAATGAAAACCATTTCATCCGGGCTACTGCCCAAAACATCATCATCAAGTCTCAGTGAAAACCCAAAACACATTTAAAACCACATTCACATTCATCGAACCTGCTGGATCTATCCGAGTCTTTAAACTCCCGAGTCTTTAAACTCAATCCAGGCCTTAATCATATCCGAGTCTTTAAACTCCCGAGTCTTTAAACTCAAGGCCTACGGGGAAAATCAATATATCCGAGTCTTTAAACTCCCGAGTCTTTAAACTCAATCCGGGTCTTTAAACCCAATCCGGCCGGTCCCCCGTCACATATATCCGGGTCTTTAAACCCAATATCTAGATCCAGCAAATCCAATCCAAAACCATTTAAAATCATTTTCCATTTCCATATCCAAACCCGAATCCGAAACCACTGGTCTGATGCCCTCCCGGCATCCATAACCGTCATTCCGAATCCAGACCCAGAACTCATTTCCTTCTCATTTTCCGGTCCGAGTCCGCAACCATCATTCCGTAAGCTAGCATCCGGAATAACCATTCCGAACCCAAACCCGAAATCCGCTTCAAGTCCCGAATCGAATCCCGAATCGTCACCCGGAATTCCGATTCCGAAACCCGAAATCTCATTTCCAAAAACACCTTTGAATTGGGCCTCAAGCCCGAAAATACTTTTCAAAATCCTTTACTTTCCTTAAAATCCGACCGTTAAAACCAGGTTCAAATCACGATAGTTATCAAAACCTCGTAAAACGTGTAAACTGTCATTTTCCTCGAAAAACGTACAAAACCATAAACCAGTACAAACATAACTCACATCATAGAAGCGAGTATAGAAATCATATAAAAACATATATGCATGCATCAAGAGTTAAAAAAACAAAGTCCACTCACAGACCATTTCAGCGTCGCCTCGTTACGCGCGCATTTACGCCGTCCCCGGCCATTCGCTATCCTCGGCTTTCCCGAACCTGTCCAAATTCCATAACGGAGTTACTAACTACTTCACGCTACTCATACTAAAGCCCCATAATTTTCCCGAACTTCTAAGCATACCTTACCCGGGACCCCAGACCTTCGACCTCGCGGAACTAACCTCAAACGACGTCCGATTAACCCGAAACTAATTCCAATAGACTCATCACAACACCTAGACCAAAAACCATGTTGACCATTTTCCCCAGAACTGCCGCACGTGCCTCCACGCGCCGCCCAAAGTGGCTGCGCGTGGGCCTCACGCGCCAGCTACAGTGTCACCCGCAACCTCGAGTGCACTGTGCTGAACCGGCCGCTGCAACTGGACCGGCGAGACCTGTTCTCCACCGTCCGGCCACCATTCTCCTCCCTCTCTGCACCATCCTCTTCGTCCAATCCTCCACAATCTATTCCCCTTACTCAGACGCCTCAACACAACCCCTATATCATCGTCCCTAACTCGAAGGAAGACCCGATCAATCCCCTGTTCTTCATCCCGGCCAACCAGCCGTTCCCCCGTCACGGCAACCACCGTAGACGGCTCCTAGGACATCACTGAGTCTCACCCAACTCCCCAAAACTCTCGACTCGTCCTCTAAACTCACGACTCACGGTTTGAACTTAACGGAAAAACAGAGTAACTGAACGGGGGTGAGGGATTACCTGCTGTCGATCGCCGCCGTGCACACCGTCGCACTCCCTGGAGTCCACAGAGCCATTCTAGTCTTCTCTCAGCCTGAATTAAGCCAACACACGGCACAGCCACCACCTCTGTCCCACAACTCTCTCTGTTTTCTCTGAAATTCAGACCTCACCACCAGCACTTATCCCCCACGATTTCACTCCCAAAACCCAATTACCAGCTATTCTTCTCCTCTCTGTCACTCTCACCATTCACCAAAACCTCACACCCTCACTGAATCGACCAAGAACCTCACCGCCTCACCTCTCTGTTTCTGTTCTTCCCAAAACCAAATGCACGGTTTAAATCCACCCAAAATGTGCCCGTGTCTATTTTAGACAATCCTAGAACCCTCTGGTGGCCATCCACGTGTCACCATCCACTCCAGTCTCTCACCAAATGGCTCCATCCCAACCGTCCACCTGCCCTTCTCTCTGCACAATTCCCCAGGTGTAAAAGACCAAAATACCCTTCTGTTTAACTCAAAATTACGGTTTTACCACTACCTTTCTAGACCCGTATCTCACACCTCGTAAGCCCGATGAATACGTGCCGCCTGTCATCGAACTCAGGACGACGAGATCTATCTAACCATCCTAGGTCAACATCTCAAAACCCGATTATACAAAAAGTCAACTATTCCCCCTATTTTACCAAAATTACGGTTATGCCCCCAACCTTCCGAACATCACAACTTCCTCCTCGGATGTCGGAATCAAGCATGCCTCCTGCCTATGGGTTCGTGACGTCCTAAACTATGTCCTGGTCACCGGTCAAAGTCCACTTGACCACCCGAACTAAAAATCAACTTTTTGCCCGAACTAGGGGCAAAATCGTCATTCTAAGCCAATGACCTTATCGGGACCAACTAACCACCGATTAGCCCTGCTAATCCCACCTTAATCACTCCACTAATCCCGGCTCTCGGGACGGGTTGTTACACGCAGTGCTTCTCGAAGATTGATTTGCGATCTGGGTATCATCAACTGATGATTGCGGAGGGGGATATCTCGAAGACGGCTTTCCGAACTCGTTATGGACACTATGAATTCCTGGTGATGCCTTTTGGTTTGACGAATGCTCCAGCAGCATTCATGGATCTGATGAACAGAGTTTTCCGACCTTACCTGGACAAGTTTGTGATTGTGTTCATCGATGACATCTTGGTGTACTCGGGAAGTGCCCGAGCACATGAGGAACACCTACGGTTGGTGTTAGGGAAGCTGAGACATGAACAGTTGTACGCCAAACTGAGTAAGTGTCAGTTTTGGCTGAGCAGCATTGGTTTTCTGGGACATGTGATTTCGGCTGATGGGATCAGCGTGGATCCCCAGAAAACAGAAGCGGTGACCAACTGGGCCAGACCGACGACAGTGACAGAGGTGCGGAGTTTTGTCGGATTGGCAGGCTACTACCGGAGATTTGTGGAAGGTTTCTCCAAGATTGCTGCACCATTGACTCGTTTGACCAGGAAAGGAGTGAAGTTCATCTGGGACGAGCAGTGTGAGCAGAGTTTCCAGGAGTTGAAGTATCGCTTGACCACTGCTCCTATCCTTGCATTGCCCGACAACAGTGGAGAGTTTGTAGTTTTTAGTGATGCCTCACTACAGGGTTTGGGATGCGTATTAATGCAGAATGGTAAGGTGATCGCTTACGCATCACGGCAGCTAAGTCTTCTTCAAGCCTTCCTCTTAGGAAGCACCCTAAGCCTTCCTCTTGGAAGCGCCCTAAGTCTTCTTCATTGAAGCACTTCAAGCCTTCTTTTAAGAAGCACAAGCCCTTCCCTGAAGGCAACATACCAAAAACTTCATCGTCTAAAGTTATTTAGAACCCGCTATTGTACACCCATGGTTGTAGTAGGGGCATATGAATGAGCTTATACTGATACATTAACAAGCATTTTGCTTGCTTCGACACATTAAAAAAAGCATAGAAAAAAGTTGACACTTGCGTTCCAACAATTCAGCTTAAATGATTTCTTTTATTCATTTGGAGGGTGTTTGGCAAATCACATGTCGATTGCTCACACCAGTTATTCAATACAAAAACTGGAAATGCAATAGCCAACATACACATGTAAAGGAACTATGGATGCAAGTTGTTGACACCATATCTGACCAGACCGACTGGGCCGTATACTTAAAGCCCAGACCCCGCTCAAGGCCCAAAACTACCATACTTACAACAGCCCTAACACCGGGCCCAATGCGGGATGCCACGTGGCAACGTATCCACCATCGATTTACGTAAAACGTGTCAGCACGTAAATCGAGAAGCATTTGTCCCACATCGGAACTTTGGGAATTGAACATCCCACCTACCCATACATAAAGGGTACACATTTCCCAATAAAGGTAACTAAGTTTTACTACTACAATTACTCTACCGAACTTACCATTTACTGCTTCCTCTTACGAACGAAAGTAACTGACTTGATCGTCGGATAGCCTTAGGCCGGCACCACACCGGTGCCCGTACTGACTGAGACCCGCGATCCACTTAAGTTGACAGGTCACAGAGAGACACGCGTCATTTGGTGATTGGACAACGAGTACTCGACAGTTGGAACATTTGACGCTTCAACACAAGTCTTCAAAACCCATTTGACGTTAAACAATGAATCAGCAGTCTCAGGGGCAGCTTCCTTCCTAGTCCCGGTCTCGGGCTCGGGGTCAGGTACCGGAACAGGCTCAAACTCTTGCTCCAGCTCTAGTTCCCGCTCTTTGGTGGTGACCCTGCTGTAGCTTGCCATGTCCAACTTTTGTGCCTCATTTTCTTTTTGGCACAAAGTTGTGGGGGCATGCGGTGATAGTAAATGTTCATGTCCAGGGAGCCTTCCAGTCTTCAGATTCTGGATCTCCACCTCCAAAAGTCTGATTGTTTCATCTGAGTCCTGCAATTTCCTGCGCAGCAAGGTGACCTCATCTCGAGAAATATCTCGCTCCTTTTCTATCAGCATCCTCTCTGCACGGCTCGTCTCCAGCTCCCCCACTTTGATTTCCAAAGTATGGATTCTTCCGACCAAGGCTTCGTTGTTCCGTCTGGAGTGGTCTCGGGCTTCTCGAATTGAAGTGATGAGGTTGCAAAGCAAAGAGGGAAGTTGGGCTCCTATTGAAATGCTTTCCATCAGCATGTCAACCAACTTGTGGGCCCTAGCTTTCGCAATCCTAAGGTCTCAGACTACCTTGTCGTAAGCTCTTTGCGGAACAGTTTTTTTACTTCCCTCTGCTAGGATGGGGGCACCTATCACATCAGGAGTCTTGGATGATGACCGTGTCTCCCCCACTATTCGATCTGGGCCTTCATCTCTCAACGCTTCAATCACTTCAAGGGAAGTAGGAATCGCCTTCAGCTTCTTAAGCTGTTTGGCTGCATCCTCACAGGGACCGTCTGAGGTTTTACGCTTGCTAGATAACTCTGCAGGACTAGAACGGTCGGGCATGGAAGGAAGTTGATCATCATGCTTTTTCTCCAAAGAGCCAGTGGGTCCTTGCTTGTTGTTCTTCTTTTGGGTAACGAGATTTTTCAAGCGTAGTGGAGCGCTCAACCACTCCTTGATTAGGATGTCCGAAGGCCTCCCGCCATTCATGTCTCTAAGTGGGGAGATTAGCTAGCTCATGTCTCGAAACTTTGGAGGAATTTTCAGGGCTATGTCAATCTTCTTGAGATCAGGATGACCTCCAAACCCGCTGTACAACTCATCAAACATGCGGAAGTGCGAGGCAATCCTCAAGTCCTGGGAAGCGTGTTTGTCCCATGCACCACCAACTTCCATGCAGTTGAATCTGTACGTGTTGTCATCAAACTCCGTCCTAAAAAAAACTCCATTGTGGGTATGACACGAGAAAGCTGACCGCCGGTAATTCCGTTGTGCGACACGGAATAGCAATGCCAGAATTCATCTTCAGTGAGTCCTAGGCCAAAGAATTTGTTCAGCTTCTCGAAGCACATGATGTGTCGATAGGCATCGACGTCCAGTTGAGCAGGGCTGCATCCCATCCGGCCAATAATCTTGGAGAAGAACTTCGAGAACGGAAACTTGAAACCCCACCTAATGATCAAATGGTGGAATTTAGTCCATCGACCGCCGACAGGGTTTTTTTCCTCTTCCATGCTTAAAGGCCTTCATAGAAGAACATCTGTCGCCAAGATCCACAAAAAAATCGTCCGACAAGGCAATTTGATTGCGAGTTTTCCACTCCATGAAGTCTTTTGGCTTCTCAAACTCCATATCTTTCCCTCGAAATGGACTTAGGCTACGAGAACCGCCACGCTCCCACAAAGAAAGTTTGCTGGGTCTCTCGAGAAGTGCACCATGACTCATCATGAAAAGACCACCTCAAACAAATAGAGTGGGTGCCGCTTGAATCAAACCCAACAAAGCTCCTAAACACCTTCGATGGACTCTTGACGCGTGGCAAGCGTATTTGTGGCACTAGCAAGAGCCACATTGAATGTGAGACAGCCTACCAATGCTCACCAGTCACGTCCGCAGTTTTGCTTCGGCATAGCCCGTGAGCTGCACTCAGTCGCCTCCAAATCCCCGTCGACTGTTCAGCTAATCTCCGCCCGCCATGTGGCGCCGGTTGCACACCCACTCCAACAAAGTTTCTAAACACCTTCGACGAACTCTTGACGCGTAGCAAGCATATTAGTGGCACTAGCAAGAATCACATTGAATGTGAGCCAGCCTACCAATGCTCACACACACCGTCCAAACCGCTCGCTTTCCAAGCTGCACGCATTTCCGTAATTTCTGACACTTTCCAGGAATCTCGAATCCTATCCAAAATCATCATGAAGGGTCAATAATGACTCTATGAATATCATATCAATTTCCCACAATTTTACGGGAATTAAATATTGATTTTAAACATAAACTATACACTTCGGGTACTCGAAACTACTATGAATCCATATCCGATTGACCCAAAACCAACGCGGATAGGTTCGTATCATCAAAAATATCAAAACTCAAGTTGACCACTTTCCCGGAAACTCCCCCACGCGCCCTCACGCGTCGCCGCCAGCGGCTGCGCGTCAAAGCCACGCGCGTAGCACAGTACTACTACAGTGCATCTTCTCTACCCGAATGTCTGATAAACGGGTTGAAAACCCGCGACAAGACCCGACTTGTTCTCCGTCAATTCGACGTCAATTCCTTCCATTCTTTCGCCTGATCCCTTCTAATCTATTACAATTTAAGTTCTGTTAACTTAATTACTTAAATCACGACCAAAATCCAACAAACCCACAATGAACTTTCAAACGGGTTTCGTTATCGGGCTCACTCAATTCGTCCCTGTTTTCCAAATTAATTTATACAGAGAGCATCGTGAGAGTGAAATGAACATTTTTACATAATCAATTTCATAGAACCTTACCTCCAGCTATTCGAACTCAAGCTGGATTTTGAGCAGAAATTGGGGCTTCTGTTCTTGCTCAATACATCACCAATTCCCTTCGTTTTTGTTGTGGATTGGTTCGAATTGATCTTAGGAAGCTTATTCAAGCCTCAATTTTGATTCTCAAAACTCACAATTTTGAATTCGAATTCACACCATTTTTTCCAAATTTTCGAATCTGAATTTTTTGAGTAGCCTCTCTGTCCCTCGAGTTCTTTTCTCTAATTCAATCCTTTCAATCTCTCATTCTCACAACTGAATCGATCCATTATTTAACCCTATCAAGAATGGACAAAAGCAATTTTTTTTCCCTAATTAAGGGATTAATGTCCCTAATCCACGATTTCATCCTTAAAATCAAGTGCAAAGGTGAGGGGCAAAGTGACATGAATCATTTGGCTGGTAGCATGAGTCAGCATCCACCATTCGTTTGTTAAAAGACCGTTTTGCCCTTCGATCTGCAAATTACATTTTGCCCCTGGACTACGTAGATCCATAACTTTCACATCCAAGCTCCATTTTTGACATACCACCTGTCTACGAACTCGTGACGTCCCGAACTACGTCACAGTCATTGGCCAAAGTCTGTTTGACCGTTAGAGTCAAAAGTCAACATTTTGCCCTTACCTTTCAAAATTACCAAAATGCCCCTCGCCATCGCAGACCCACAACTTTCGCATCCGACCTCCGATTGACGTATGCCGCTTGTCTGCGGATTCAGCGCATCGGGACCTACTCAATGGTCTCTCCGGAAAGTCCAAAAGTGTTCTAATCAAAAAGTCAACTTTTGGCCCTTATAACCAGGGGGAACATCGTCAAATAAACACTGACTTGATTTTTGAACCCAACAATAACCGGCAAACCAGGTAATATAAAATTCCAAACAATGTACATCCTTTTGGATTCCCTGAATTCCGAAGCGATGTGGGGGCATTTGTGGAACGCAAAATCATCCGAAAATTATGGAGCTGCCACGTGGCCTGTAATTCCCAAAATCACCAAATTGCCCCTGGCAATAACACTGATCATTTGAAAACACTCGCACATTAAATAATCTATTTACCAGCTAAATACGTTATTTGATTGGGTTAAAATCTTCATAATATTAATTTTCTCCCCGAGAGTTAATTGTCATTATTCATAGTAACAGACAATTAATATTAATATTAAAATACAATAATTACCATTACTATCATGATGAGTAGGCCTCGGCATTGGGCCGGGCCGGGCTTATTAAATAATTTTTAAATTTACGGGCCGGGCGGGCGTGCTTAATGACATAAAAAAGAGCCCACAGACTTTTATCGGGCCGGGTTTATATCGGGCTTTTCAGGTCGGGCCTATTAAGCCCACTTGGATCGGGCTTACGTGGGCTTTTACAATAAATTATGTCTCGAATTTTAAAATTACAAAAAAATATATGC
Organism: Prinsepia uniflora; assembly: GCA_032719365.1. Taxonomy (NCBI): domain Eukaryota; kingdom Viridiplantae; phylum Streptophyta; class Magnoliopsida; order Rosales; family Rosaceae; genus Prinsepia; species Prinsepia uniflora. The sequence continues at coordinate 9,973,530 of CM064865.1, read as the reverse complement.
ATGAAAAAAATATATTAATAATGAAAAAAAAAATACTCAAGGGTGCAAAAATGTGGCATCGTTAAAATAAATACTCAAGGGTCCAAAAACGTTGGGCCTATTAAGTAGGTGAAGGAGTGGTTAGGGTTTGTATTGAGTATTGAGTATTGGATATTGGGCTTTTTAAAATAAATTAGATGGGTTTGAGGCTGAGATTTGGGTTTTGGGTTGAAATATTAGTATTAAGAATGGGTTAAGTATTAATTTTTAAATAATAAATATTTTATATTTTCGGGCTTATGGGCTGGGTTTATTACGGGCGGGTCGGGCTGGGCTTATCGGGCTTTATCGGGCTCTGGTCTATCGGGCCTAGCGGGTTTGAACGCCATAAGCCCAAGCCTAGCCCGCTAACTCTCGGGCCGGGCCAGCCCAGCCCAAGGCCCATAGCGGGTCGGGCTGGGCTTTTGTCCATCGGGCTTATCGGGCCCCCATAAGCCCATGGGCTTTTGGGCCAAATGGTGAGGGCTAATGATGAGCCATCATTATAATTATTAAATAATATATTTAATAATAATATATTATTTATTAATTAAAAATTCAACCGACCAATCAGAAAGCTCCAAGACTCCCAAGAATTTCCTATAAATAGCGGAGCACATTTCATTTACAAGGTACGTCGAATCTTCGCTTCGAAGTATATCCTTTTCCTCTCTCAAAGTTAACTTAGGCATCAGAGTGTTCTTGATCGAACAACCCCCCGGGTAAATCGATCGAGACAACGATAACTAATTGTTTGCTGTTTGCAGGAATTGTAAGGACTTTTCGCGGCAGGTTCGATTTTTGATTCAACAACGATGCTAATGGACGGTTCAATTGTTGAAATTGATGCAGAATTGATAGGAATTGAGACGGGTCACCTCACGGGTTGTAGGATCCGTTTTACAGATAAACAGGTTAAGGTGGTGACACTGTAGCAGGCGCGTGAGGGTGCGTGGGCCTAAATTCCCGAGGTGAGTTCAACACGAATTTTGTTCTATACAATGTAACGAACATTTTGGCGTTGGTTTCGAGTTAATCAGACACCGTTTCGATATTGTTCCGAGAGTCCGAAGGTTTATGTTACGTTTTTAATTAATAATTAATTCCTGAAAAATTATGAGGAATTAATATGATATTCATTGAGTCATTAGTGACCCTTAATAATGATTTTGGATAGGATTCACGATTCCCGAAAAGTACCGAAAATTACGGAAACGTGTGCAGCTCGGAAAATGAGCGGTTTGGACGGTGTGTGAGTGGACGTTTGTTTTATAAACTGATATGCATGCATAGTTAAATGTTTTACATGATTTATGGCATGATTTGAACTACAATGATTTGGTATGATTATTTACTGGATTTAATGATTACTTTAATCAGTATTTCGAGCACATTTTTCGAGAAACTGTGAAATTACTATTTTGGGCGAAAGCATGAGATTTGAGGTTGGTTTTGAGTCGGGAAATTGATTTGGTGGATTTATAATGCTTTTGGGGATATTTTATGGATTTATGTGAAAAAGACAACTGAGGTTGCGATTGCACGGATTTGCGTGGAATTGATGATTTTGGGCTTGGCCCAGGATGTTAAAAGGATGTTTTGAATTGTATTACGAGTTAAAGATGATATTATGGAATTGAATGATTTTCGAATATGATTTTACGGATTTACGTGCATTGAACTACTTAATGATTTTACGGATTTGCGATGAGATTTGGGCTTGAGACCCTGTGATAAATGGTTTTGACATGGTGTTAATGATGATTTTGAAATAAAGATTTTGATTGTGTATTGATGTTCGATACCCCCATATGTGTAATTCCTGGGTAGACTTCGGATGTGTAATTACCGGAGGGACTCCGGATGCGTAATTCCCGGAGGGACTCCGGATGCGTAATTCCCGGAGGGACTCCGGATGCGTAATTCCCGGAGGGACCGGATGTGTAATTCCCGGTGGGGCTGGATGTGTAATTCCCAGCAGGGCTGGATGTGTAATTCTCAGCAGGATGACGACTCTGGATGTGTAATTCCCAGAGGATCCTCAGATGTGTAATTCCCGAGTTATATGTTTTATTATATGATAAAATGGTTTTATAAAATGATTCAAATGGCATTTGGGCTTGAGAGTCGGGATTTGATGTTTTCATGTGATTTGGCTTGGAAGCCGATGATTATTCATATGTTTGATTCTATGCATGCATGGTTTGATAAACTAGAGGGTAAATGATGTATTTTGAAATGTGTTTTAAATGATATTATTTTTGTCCACTCACACATTTCCTATTTTATGACCCTGCAGGCCGTGGCACGACATTCGGGGCTGATCGAGAGGCGGAGGCATGAGCGGAAATCAGTGCAGTTATCCCTTGTCTGAAAGGTGCTGAAGGGTAGTTTCGGGACTTCAGTTGATTTGTCAGACGAGAGCAGGACCAAGCACGGTTATCAAAATTAAGTTGGGACAGGTCCTGTTAGGTGGACTTTAGTGGTGGAGTGTCCAAGGTCATGCGCCGTCAAGAGCAGTCGATGAGGAATGAGGAAGAGATCGAGGTATGGTGAAAGAAACTTGAGATGGAGATGGGAAAAAGGAGGAGAAGCAAAAGTCTCCATAACAGGAGGGGCTGGAGGAGCGCCACATGGAGCAAGGGAAGGCATAACCAAAAGAAAAAAGAAGGAAAACCGAAGAAGGGGAGGGATGAGGGAAAATGGAAGGGAGAAGAAGACAACGGTGAAGGAGGGGAGAGGCAGAGAGGGGAAGGAGAGGCACAGCCACCAACCCCAAGATGGGGGTGGCGGCTAGAGTTTCAGGATTAAAGAGAGGGCTAGAGAAAATGCTTTAGAGAGGAAAGGGTTATATCTTTACGCTTCATATTATATGGTAAAAAAAACAGGATTAAAGCGAGGGCTAGAGAAAATGCTTTAGAGAGGAAAGGGTTATATCTTTACGCTTCATATTATATGGTAAAAAAAACAGAGCCCGGGTATTATTTTTCATCCAACATATTATAAAATAACATAAAAACACGTGATACTGGAGGGGCTCTGGCTAATATGTTATAACTTACAAGCAATCTCAGCTCTCATACATTACGTAATAATCTGAATAAACTAGTTTAAGTTGAGATAATGGAGTCCCGAGGCCAAAGTTGTGATTATTTTCACTTCTCTGTGCTCTTCACTATCTCCATTTTCTTTTCACCACCATCTTTGCTGATAACAATTCCCAGCAATTTAAATGTCTCATGAGCCTCCTCCAGCATATGAACCACACTTCTCATGGTGGGTCTCAGCTCCGGCAGCCTCGCCGTGCACAGAATTGCAATTCTCAACACCTTGATTGCCTCCTCCTTGTACACCTCAGGGATGCATGAGTCCACCATGCTTAAAACGCTCTCTCTGCTCTTCAACATGCTGCAAACCCACCTCACTATGTCCTTGTTCTCCCCAAACTCCACGTCTACGGGCTTTTTCCCGGTCACGAGCTCCATCAACACCACCCCGAAGCTATACACATCACTCTTCTCATTAACCTTGTACGTGTATCCATATTCTGCATAATTAAAAATTAACATTAGCAAAAGTAATAACTAATTAGATTTAGTTATTAATTCTTCGCGAGCAATTAGAGGTGCAGTTCGGACAAGTTGGAAGGTCAAAACAGCCCTAATTCAATATTCATAATTCGGATTCATGTTCATTTCAGGCTAATTCGGGTTTATGCAAGTTTGGGTTAAAATCGGATCGAAATGGGTTAGTAAGAAATCAAATTGGATTGTTTTGGACCTAGTGAGTTAGGACTTCATCAATCCAAACAAATTTGAAAAATGTGCGAGCCAGGTTGGGTTTAAATGGACTTTTTCCGATCAAATTAACAAATAAGATATTACTGAAGTTGGGTTGCCCCAACTCAGTCGCACCCCTAAAAACAATCAAACAAATACAAAATTAAAGAAGAGAATGAATTGGACTAACCAGGAGCAATGTAGCCATGTGTTCCAGCAACGACATGAGTCGAGTCCTTCCCAGCACTGGCCTGAACAATCTTGGCAAGCCCAAAATCAGCAATCCTTGGCTTCAAAAACTCATCCAACAAAATGTTACTGGACTTTACATCTCTATGTATCACCAGCCTCTCCAGTCCATGATGCAAATACTCCAATCCTTTGGCCGCTCCTACAGCAATCTCATACCGTGTTTCCCAATCCAGCTTCCATTTCTGGCAACTATGAAGCTGATCCCACAAGCTCCCATTCGGCATGAAATCGTACACTAACAAGCTCGAGTCCTCACTCGTAATGCTGCAGTACAATTTCACCACATTCACATGCCTAATCGAGCTCAACGTCTCCACCTCAGCGTCAAACTCTTTTGACCTTCCACATCGTTTTGTAAGCATCGGAGTGGTGCTCTTGAACTTGTTTCTTTTCCCATTTGGATCCAGATTCCATATGTGCTTCACCGCGAGTTCTTTCCCATTCGGAAGTGAAACTCTGTATACGTTTCCAGAGCCGCCCTTTCCGATTAGATTCTCTTGCCGAATCGAATCAAGAATCTGGTCCTCGGTGAAGCTCATGACATGGAAGGACTTTAGATCCCAAGATTCCTCTTTTAATGAACGGTCCTGATGATCCTTTTCTCGTTTCTTTAGGAGCAAGAAACATGTCAGTGAAATTAGCAAAATAGCTGAGCCTACCGAGAAGCAAATAATGAGTGTCCGGACATCTTTGGACATTCCTGGGTGGGAAGAACATCTTGGGAAGGAGCTGATGTCGGTGCTGCAGAGGTCCGGGTTGCCGGAAAAGCTACCGTTGTAGGCCTCAATTGAGAGCGTTTCTGGTATCGCGCCGGTGAGCCTATTGTGCGAAAGATCAAGAATACTCAGCCTCAGAGTCGCCAGGCTTTCCGGGATTTTACCAGAAAGCTGATTTTGTGACAAGTTCAAAGAGTTCAAGTTTGGGAGAGAGCCTAAAGATGATGGAATGTCACCAGAAATCGAATTGTTAGCCATGTTTATGTCGCTTAGGAAAACACAGCTTTTTAAAGACTTTGGAATTGAAGCAGAGAGCATGTTATTTTGCAGATACAGAGTGCCAAGCTGCTTCAAGTCGCCGATTGTCTCCGGAATGTTACCTGAAAACCGATTGTTGTACAAATAAATTGCCAACAGAGACGTCGCTTTTGAAATCTCAGCTGGCAATTCACCGGATAACTGGTTGTCACCGATGAACAACTGCGCAAGCGCCTTGGAATTTCCGATATCGGAAGTAAGCGGACCACTGAATTGATTCGAAGTAAGGTCGATGATATTGACATTAGGCAAGCCCCAAATTCCGGCCGGAACAACGCCGGAGAGCGAGTTGTTGTTGACTCTGAGCCGTTTCAACGTCGAACAAGCGGCGTAGGTCCCGGGAATTGCGCCGGTGAACTTGTTCTGCAGCATCAGAAGCCCTCTCATCGTCCCCATCTTGCACATATCCGGCGGAATAGTCCCCGTTAGCAGATTCTCTGACACGTCAATGAAATCGACTTTTGACCAAGAGCCGAGTTTCTGAGGCAGAGGACCGGTCAGCATGTTTGTGTACAACGATAGGTTCACAAGCTTCTTGAACTCACCGAACTCCGCCGGAACTTCGCCGGACAAATTGTTTTGGTACAATTGAAGGGACACAATGTTTTGCAAGAAACGGACCTCCGATAAGTCGCCTTGGAGCAAATTCTCGGAGGCGTCGAAGTTCTCAAGCTTTGTGAGGTTTCTTAGCCCGACAGGAAGCGTGCCGGTGAACATGTTTTTGTAGAGCTCCAGCTGCCAGAGCTTGGTCAGTTTGCTAATTTCCGGAGGGATATCTCCGACCATGTTGTTTTCCGATAGCTCCAAGTTTATCAGCTCCGTCAAGTTGCCAATTTCCTTCGGAATCGGGCCTTCCAAGCTGCAATTCGCCAAGTAAAGCCACGTGAGATTCTTGAGATTCAAGATTTCAATTGGGAATTTGCTTGGATCGAAAGGGTTATCTCCCAAACTCAATTGAATTAGACCCGTCATGTTTTCCAAAGATTTCCATGGAAAAGTACCGGAAAATCCACTGCCATTAAGATGAAGGTGCTCCAATTCGGACAACGATGATATGTCAGGGAAAGAACCAGAGAACAAATTGTTTCCCAAATCCAAGTACTTCAAATTTGAGCAGTTGTTCAAGTCCTGTTTGATTGTCCCACCCAATGAATTGAATCCCAAGGAAAGTCTTTCCAAAGATGGCAGCTCGCATATTGCGTCCACCGCAAGAAACCCAGAAAGCTTCTGTTGCGAAAGCTCGATTTCTTGAACCGAGCCATTTTCATTGCATTTAATTCCACCAAAGCTGCACACGGGATTGGAGGAGGTCCATGTGTTGAATATTTGGTTGTTGGTTTTTGAATTTTGGAACGTGGATTTTAGTTTGAGAAGATTTTGAAGCTCATCGGCGGCAGTGGCAGCGGCGGAGAGGAGGCAGAGGAGGAAGAAGAGGTGGTTTTTGGGGTTTGTCGTCGTCAACGACATGTTTGGGCGGTTGACAAGGGATAGAGTTTTGGGAAGGAAACGTGGAAATTAGAGTCTATTGAGTGTGCCATTTTAACTAATAAGATGTTGAGTGGTCAGAATTATTATCCACTCGACGGCTTTTTACTTGAAAGTGAATTGGGAGGTGTAAAAAAACAGAGAAGTTTCTATATTATATCAGGGAGGCTGCTAAGACACTTCACTATTTACAAGAAAAATTCTTGTTTCCTTATTTGGCGGCAGTCATTTATCTTGCCACACAAACAACAGCTATGTGCACAAACTTCATTTGCATCACTCATTTCAATATGTATGTGAGGCTGTAATGGAAGAATCATTGCATTGTAACTAATAAGTAATTAATTTTAGATAATTACTTTCTAAGTTTGAGTGTTAAAGGGAGATATCATATATTTTTAAAGATTTTTGTAAATTAATATTGTAACTTTTGCATCTTCTCCTAAAGAGGATTATATAATGAATAAATCGGTGTGACTATTATAATAAATACGAATCTACGTAAAATTGTAAATAAAATTTACGAATCAATGCTTACCTATATATGCCAGGAGGCAAAAAAAACGCTAAAACGCATCAAGGAATTTTATTTCTTAAAATAAAATTAAGATTAACAATGAAAATTTATTGTAAAAATGAGTGTGTGTATATATAGAGAGAACATTGGTTAAAATAACATCGTCTCTCCTATGCATATTCAGATTTTTATATGAATTAAATTGATCTGGTGAAATTTGTGATCAATACATTTCGAATTAGCTCACTTTATTTTATTATTTTTATTGGTGGTAGTCTCAACTGTATTCGAGAATTGAGAAGAAAAAAGAAAAGAAAAATGTAGTGCCTCACCATTGATTAATTAGTTAATTAATTAATCGTTTTATGGCGTGGTCATAAACAAAAAAAAAAAAAAAACCATCGAGACACCGCACCCACTTATATTTTAAGGTACCTTAATTTCTCTTTTGGTAGTTGCATCTTTATTTTCCACCTGTACATTATTGACAAAAATATGTACTTTCAATTTTATTTTTTGGCGCATCAGCTTTTTGAGTGTTGTTCAGTTTTTTTTTATTAATGCGGTTGGAAAGCAAGATTTTATGTATCTTCACCACCTTTCATTTGTCTTTCTTCTCCACTTAATTACTGCTTCGTCATATGCAGTTGTTGGAGATCAGAAGCAACTCAGGAGTAGCTAGCTATATGCAAGCACATCGGCAGTCCATGTCCGTTTGGCTGGCAATAGAAACAACAGAAGGACGGAAAGAAAATGATATTGACTTAATTAAGCTCGCAAGCATCGCAACAAATGAATATAGATTTTTAAATTGGATTGTATATAGTCAAAATAAATCTGATTAAATTCATTATCAATCTATTTATGCGTGATTAACTCACTAATTATACATGCTGCTCTTCCGTCGACGAGTATGCATATAATTTTAGAAATTTATGATTGTGAAATTTTATTTTTTCATATTCTTAGAGGTAACATCAAAATACATTGTTGCCCATCAGAGAAAATATTGCCCACTAGAATTTATGAAGAGAAAGGTGACCAATAGCATCCCATTTTTTGAAGACGAAAGTTGAATAACTTTCTCTTTTTTGGAGATAAGTAACTTTTTTGGTGACTAAGTAACTTTCTTTTTCATGCCAGAAACTCCATCATGCCTTGTGACTCAGCTGGGACTTAATTTACAAACTTTACGGCTTTACACTTTTTGTTTATGTTTTTATTTTAAGTATTTTTTTTTAAGATAAGATATGAAGTTTTCATTGACCAAAAACAATATATATAATAGAAGCTCGTATCCGATGCATTCTGATAAAATTCTGTTAAAAATTAGACAAAAAAAATATAACTTTGTTAAAACTTTATTATATTTAGAAAAAAAAAGTACCACACCTTGTAAATAAATCATATTTGAAGTCACAATTTTTAAATAACAAGTCAAAAATAAAATTTCGGAGATTCTTTAATCATATATACTAATTGACACACTCAAACTATATTGGACTAAATAGCGGGCATTAACACATTTTTCAATCATATGGCATCCAGAAGCACTAGTTCAATCAGAAGACTAAGAATAGAAACCTATCAGGAGAACCCCACACATCAAAACACACAATGCTACACCACAAGTAAAATCCCTTTTAAAACAAATCGAGTTCTTGAATATAAAAGTTTCATTAGCTACCTAATTTATCGAGATGCTGAAATCTGTGTCAATGATCAACACCATTACAGAGAAAATGAACAAATAAAGCTTGAAGAAGCACGAATTGCAATAAAACTTGACACCAGAACTTGTTGGATTAGTTTATTTATTCATTACATTATAATGGTTACCATAATACCAGGGGAAACCCCCCCTTATTCGCTCTGGATCCGATCAAAGAGGATCAACTAAAGAAGAAGGTTTTTGAGAGAAAATTTTATTGGACAATATTATTTAGACACATTAAATTAATCATATTTAGTGACCATATTAATATGTAAATCAATAATACATCGATTTAAATATTTTTTTAATGACCAATTTATCTTCTGTTTTTTATTTGCACAAAATTAGAAGTTTGCATTTATTTCTTCATTGAGCATACAATATGCATCTACCCGTTATTGACTACTCAAATTCAATTATTGACTACCCAAATTCAATTATTGACTTCCATCAAACAAACTTCTACTATTCTTTATAATCCTAGAAACTGATTAGAGTAATTTAAAATTGTTGCTATAGCAAGTTAGCAACCCTATATAATTCCTTTGAGGCTTTGAGAGCTGAATATGGATATCCATAAAACAAAAGTGTTTATGTTATGTTATTCACAAAATCATCGGATTAAGTTCATACTTATTCCTCCAAATGCTCATTGAAATTTCATCGAAATTATTGATGTTGTAAACATTCAAAAAAAAAAAGGTGGGTGGAAATTGGAAAATGCATTTCAAGAGTTAAAAGAAAAATTCAATGCCAATTTTTAAATGCATTTAAATAAATAAGTCTTTAAAATGAAACACTATATTTTGACATAATATTTTCTATGTGAAAATGTAACATATATAAAAGAATTTCACCGTAACTTATATTCAAATCCTGTATCAGCCCCAATAAAATCTACATGTTTTTTCTCCCTCTCTAGCCTTTAGGTGTCCTACCTTATTATCTTCATGTATGTACCAATAACAAACAATGAGAGGAAATTAATAGCTTATTAGTTTTCTGCAAATTAATAACCATAAGTCAACCACCAAAAATCTCCCATGGATAAATATTCCGCCAACAGAAAACACGAAGCAGTACAGAACAGGATCTGACCGACATAATTTAGAATTTCTTCCCATGTTTTTTGTCAGTGTTAAAATCGCCACGATATAGTGAAAAACAAATAATTACTTCCAAGGAAAAAAATAACAAATAATTACTTCGCTTACTTTAAACAGTAAATAATCTCCAAACAATAAAAGCAGTACATATTCTTCGAAAAATAAAAAGAGTACATATTCTTATTATTTTTCTACAATACAGTTCAAAATGGCTGGAAAGTGGGTGAAGCACGGCAACGTCAAGCCGCGCTTGTTGACCTTTTTAAAAGCGTTCACAATTCACAAACCCCAGAAGAAAGAAAAACGTGGATAACGTTGTAGTTTTGTGCGGAAACTCCACGCGCTCCACCGAGTTCACAATTTACCTTTTATCATACTTGAGGACTGAGGTTGAGGATTCAGACAAAAATAGTTGTCGCACTCGCACTCGCACTCGCACTCTCGCTCTCTACTCTCTGAAGATTTTTTATTTTATCTCATTGTTATTTTGGTCAGACTTGCAGGAAGATTCAGTGCACCGATTCCAGATGTCCAAAAAAGACACGTGGGATCCACCTTCTGGAAGAATTTGACAAAATAATTATTTAGGGGGGAAATTATAATGATTGCCGAAATAATAATTTCAGTGTGATCACTATTTTGAGTATTTTCTTCTTCTTATCCTCAGTTGATGGGCGTTGTGGACATCAGAAGATCTGGAAGGCGATGGTTTTTAACATTATGGCCCCTTCATTTTACGATTTTTGTGTAGTTAATAAATTACCCTCTTAACACTGCTGTGTGTGCGAATTTATTTTTATTAAAATAAGATAAATTTCAATTTTTTATAAAAAGTATAATATAATTAACTTCCCTTTTTTTCATCCTCACTAATTATTATTATTAAATTAATTTGATCAATTTAATATTTAATTTTACTATTTTATACTTTTATAGTGTTAACTAATTATATGATTTTTTTTAGAAGTTACTAATGAAAAGTTAGTTTTGCCTGAAATTTTTAATAAAATACTATTCACTCTTTTAATTTTATTAATAATAGCGATAAGAAAGAAAATATTAATTCTGGGAAAAAACAGTTGTATTAATAATATTCTAATAAAATGGGTATTTTCAGTTTTGGTCATCGAACCATGACCCACTTGTGTAGAAAACGTTAAAACTTTTCAGTGGTGAGTCCAAGAACCGGATCGCCAGGGCCCATGGCCAGGGGTGGACCAATTTGTTGGGGGCATGGGGTCCAAGTGATTTGGACGTTATCATTTGGTCCTTGACAATTCAACTATTCAAGTAAAAATCAAGCAGTGGAAAGTTTGTTTAAAGATTGAAAATATAGTTTGTAAAATCAAAGAAAGAAAATGTTACCTTTATATCTCGCATTTTGTAGGAAATACATTTTTTATGCAAGGATGATAAAATGATCTGTACGTTAGAAATTAACTCTAAAATAAAATCGCTCAATATACTACAGATAAAAAAAAAAATCATACATATTGAAAAGTGATTTCAATATTTATAAGAATCGAATCTAAAATTCTTAATATACTTTAGGTGAACATCCCCAAACTAAATTCCTTATATTTTATGCATATTTTTTTTTTTTATCTCAAGCATTATTTTGCAGATATCAATAAAAAAAATGAAATGGTAATGAATCAAATCCAGCCTAATTAAAGAGGGAGACAATTATTATTGAAGATGTGGTCGAATATGTATATGATTTGAGCGTTGAAAAAAAAAGGTTGAAAGAAGAGAAAGACAGATGATGCATGAATATGCCAAGTGCCAACCGAATACATGCATGTTATTTACTTATTATGGAATAGACATATCACATATATATGAGTGGGATGGCCGGGTCATAATCTAGGTGGAATACTCATGGATGAAAATATCGGAAATATGGATTGAAATTTTATCGAAATATTGGAAAATTTTGGATGGCGACACTTAAAGAGATGAATGAAATTTGCCGAAATATATCGAAGAATTTTCTTGTTTTGAGCCCACATATTCCTTTCTAGGATCACAACGATGAAGATGGAATATTAATTTGTGAAAATTAAACGTAAAATGAAGTAGTTTGCGTCGGGTTATGTCATCAGATCGGAAAACTCGAGTTGCAGATCAGGTAGAGGAAGAAAATAACTGTTAATTTAATAGTCATATATTAGACCTTGCTTAAAACTTTATTTACACTCGCTAGGCGAGTTGGCCTTGTGTTCTATGTTTTCCTGGGGTCCTGAGTTCGACTCCCTTATTGACAATTGATGTTTTATCAATGATGAAACAACACAAAGTGCGAATTGCCTACAAGACTCTGCATCATGTTAATTGAGGTCCCATCCCATGCTGAGAGCCTCAGAACAACAACAACGAGATTTGATATATTCTATAATTAGGGCACATTTATTTATTAGAAAGAAAATAATGTGTAATGGAAGAAATAAATAATCAGAAAATTGAATAGTTAGAGAAGTATGTAATTATTCGCATTGGGCTGTTATTAACTATATAGAATTAAAACAATAATGAGATTGATTTTCATTGTTATTATTTACTAAAAATTAACCGGATTACTAAAATATCATGTCATATATATATATTATGTTTTTGTATTTTGTTTTTTTAAGAACAAAATTGAGCCTTACATAACCAATTAATGACAAATCCAAGACCTTACAAATCTTGTTGTGGTTATTCACTAACAAAATATGATAAACATACCCGATTAATTTATTTTAAGCAGTATGTAACTCATTAATAAATATTTGAGATCATGTTTTTGGTTGTTAAAGAATTTGGCTCGGAAAATGAGGATTTATTCATAGGAGAACATCATTACTAGTTAGAATCATTATAATTAATATTTGTAAACTATTTACTTAGTTTTTTTAATATTGGGATGAGATGTTTGAAATTAATATAGAATTATAGGTTATCGTAGTTAATTAAAGTAATGGAAAAAAGGTAATGGGAAAGTTAACACCCCTCATTTAGTTAATGAGATTACCCCAAAATTGGCAGTGAAATTACTTACTTTGAATAAGTAATAATTACGTAGTTGCAAGTAGAAGTAAGTACTGATAATCATTACCTTTAATTTCATTCTCATTATTAGTAAGTAAACATGCCCTTACATTTCATATCTTAATTACTTTTAACTAGATAATCATTACTCATTCAAAGTAAATAAGTAAATTACTCACTGTAGCACAACTTATTCTTAAACAATATATATCGTGCTAGTCTAGATAAAATTTTATTAAAATAATTTATCCAAAATTCATGTTGACATTTGTAATTAAATAGGATTTATCAGAACGATCAAAGGAAAAAAGAGTGTGGACGAAGCACATTTCATTTCATTTCGACGCACATTTCATTTCCAAGATTTTCTTATAAATAGCGAAGCACATTTCATTTCCAAGGTACGTCAATTCTTCGCTTCAAAGTATATCTTTTTCCTCTTTCAAAGCTAACTTAGGCATCAGAGTGTTCTTGGTTCGAACAACCCCTCGGGTAAATCGATCGAGGCAACGATAGCTAATTGTTTGTTGTTTGCAGAAATTGTGAGGATTTTTCTCTGCGGGTTCGATTTTTGATTCAATAATTGGTGCTTTCATTGAGAGCAGTTGAGGAATACTCAGAAGAAGCTCTCTCGGTTGTTCATCGTTCTTCAGGAAATTGTTCATCGTTCATCGTTCATCTTTCTTCGTTCGTCGTTCATCGACATTGTTCGAAGATTTTGAACGTTGTTCAAATCATCCATCAATAACTTTCCAGTTCAAGATTCTTTGATTCGGCATGGCTAGAGTTCGTCGATCCGTTCGATCAGCTGGAGAAGGTGTTTCTGCCACAACTGCTTAGACGAGAAATGAGGCTCGCATAGAGACTCCGAAGGAGCGGCTAATTCGACCCAGGCGTGTGTCCATAGAAGCGCCCATGGAGAAGCTCGAAGGGAGGCCAACCTTCAGCTTCGGAGCATTCCCCTCTCCAGTTAACCAAGTGCCCGCGCTAGGGGAAGGAACTTCGGCTTTGCAACAAACAGGCGGGCGGTTGATGGGAGGTGCATCACGGCACGATCAACTCACAACAAACATGGATCTAAGGGACTTTCTAGATGGCCGTCACGACATCTCAGGCAGAAGCCACCACCAACCGCCTCAGGAAAACTTAGCGCAACAAGTTGAAAGGTTGAGCAGCCAAGTTCAACTTCAGACAGAACTCTTGCAGCAACTCTTGACAGAAAGAACAGTCCAAGAGCTAAACAGACATTCCATGTCACGTGGAGGACAAGAGAATGCTCCAAGGCGACTTGGGAAAGAGCCGGCCCGCTACCGAACAATGTCACGAGACACTTCACTAAGCAACTCCGGTGAATAAAGTCACACTTGCTGAGCAAAGAGCCCACAATGCCTAAGGCCATCAGTACATGAGCGGCTAGGAAGTAGGATCAGGGCAACTTCACGGGTGGAGCGCTCACAACGCTCACATGGGAGAAGGGGGCAACCTCAGACTCTACACAACGACCCAAGACGATCTGCCCATGGCAGTGAGAGGGAAGATGAAGCCTACTCCCCTGCTCGATCCCAGAGGTCAAGGGGAGAAGCTCAAGGAGGTTTTCGGCGATTAGCACGAAATGGCTCACCGCCTTAACAAGGTGCGTTGTGGGCTAATGATGTTCAAAGAATGTTGGATAGGCACCTTCGTGTTCAACGAGATGACGATCTAGATGACGATCTACGTTGCTAGATACAGCTCTCCACGCCTTTTGTAAGGGATATTGAGGAAGAGCCATTCCCTCAAAGGTTTGCAACGCCAAATTTCACTTCGTTCAAAGGAGCCTCTAACCTGGTAAAGAACATAGATTATTACCGGGGAGTCATGGTCCCCCACAGTGTAATGACCTGGACATTCAAAAAAGGAAAATTAGGAAAATTTGAAGAAAATGACGATTTTACCCCTGAAATCGGGCAAACGGTTGACTTTTGGTTTGAGCGGTCAAACAGACTTTGACCGATGACTGTGACATAGTTCGGGACGTCACGAGTTCATAGACAGGTGGCACGTCTGATTCTGAAATTCGAGGAGAAAGTTATGATGTTCGGAAGTACAAGGGTAATTCGGTAAATTGGTTAAAAAGGGGAAATTTGTTGACTTTTCAAACGACATGGACTGTTCATGTAATTTGAAGACCATTGGGAAGGGATCGAGACGCTGAGTCCGTAGATAGGCGGCACGCATCAATCGGAGTTCGGACGACCAAGTTACGGGTCTAGAAGTGTGAGGGGCATTTTAGTAAATTGTCAAAGTAGGGGCAAAATGGTAATTGGGAATTTTGGCTAAGGTGAGGTCAGGAGGTTGCTAGGAGTGGATAAAGATTGGTTTCGAGACCTAACATAGACGTAAGTGAAAAGCCCGTGAAAGTCTCTTTTGAATTCGAAAATGGCAAGGTGTGTTTTAGTGATAGTTGATTAAATTGGTTATTTGGGTGAGATTCTGGACGAAAAAAGGAAGCTATGGACATGGAACTAGGGACAGACATGGCCGAAAGCACGAGAACAGAGAGGAGGAGAGTCGAAGGTTTTTACGCAATTGGGGAGGTACTTTCTCACCGTGTTTCTCATGTTTTCAGCAAGTAGATTAATTGGTTAGTTTAGGATGAACCTATTGGAATAAATAGGATTGAAAATGATGGAAAAACCAGAGAAAACCGTGACCGTCTGTTCAATTGGACCGGACTGGACCGAACCGGTTCAAACCCGATCTGATAGATGTAGGGGATGAACAGTGCCTGGCGCATAAGGCCCACGCGCAGCCCCTTTGGGCGGCACGTGTGGGCGCATGGAACACATTTCGAGGAAGGGTCTAACACGACTTTTAAAGTATTCGATGTAACGAAAATTTTGGCATTATTTTTGAGTCGATCGGACATTGTCTCGATATGTTTCGGGATGTCCGAAGGTTTTAGGCCTCGATTAAAAATAGTTAAAAATTCGGAAAAATTACGGGGCTTTAGTATAAGCTTTATGAAGTAGTTAGTGACCTTATTATAGGATTTAGACAGGTTCGAGAAAGTCAGTGATACTGGATTGGCCAGGAACAGCGTAAGTGCACGCGTATCGAGGTAGCAGCGAAATGGTCTGTGAGTAGAATTTTCTTTCTAACTTATGATTCATGCATATAGGTTTTTATATGTTTTCTATACGTGATTCTATGATTTGATTTATGATCTTGATGGTTTACAATTTTGCACGGATTTTGAGATCATGGCATATTTGCGCGTTTTACGAGATTTCGATCGATGTTGTGATTTGATCATGGTTTACATGATTTGATTTTGAAATATGATTTGATCTCAATGATTTGAACAGATTTCAGAAAATTAATTTCGAGCTTGAAGCCCAGTTCAAAAGTGGTTTCGATAAACGAGATTTCGAGTTTATAAAACGAATTTCAGGATGACGATTCTGGATTCGGTTTTAGAACTTGAAAGTGGATTTCCGGATTTGGGTTCGGAATGATTATTTCGGATGCTAGCTTACGGAATGATGGTTTCAGATTCGGATTTGGAAATGGATGATGAATATGATTATGAATTTGGATTCGGAATGATGATTCTGAATGCCAACATGACTTCAGAATGGTGATTTCAGATTCGGATTTGGACATGGATTTGGAAAAGGTTTTCAAACGGTTTTGGATTGGATTTGCTAGATCTGGCTATTGGGTTTAAAGACTCGGATATGATACATGACGGGGGCGGGCTCGGATTGGGTTCAAAGACCCGGATTGAGTTTAAAGACTAGGGAGTTTAAAGACTCGGATATTGATATTTCCCCCGTAGGCCTATTGAGTTTAAAGACTCGGATTATATTGAGGCCTGGATTGAGTTTAAAGACTCGGGAGTTTAAGACTCGGATAGATCCAGTAGGTTCGATGGATTGAAATGGATTTCAACTGTGTTTTTTATTTCGATGAGAACTTGACAATGATGGTTTTCAATAATGGTTTTTCGATGTTTTGGAATATACCCCGGATGTTACGAATTTTGATGGTTTTGGGCTGAGGCCCGGGATTTGAGAAAAGGAAAAAGAGTTCGGTTTTTTCTTAAATGGTTTGAATAACTTGAATATGGAATGGTTTTATGACATGTGTTTTGATATGCATGCATTGGTTTTTAAACGGAGGGTATAAATGTCTTTTTGATAACTGTTTTCTAAACTTATTCCTTATTTTTGTCCACTCACAGTCTTTTGTGTTTTTCGATACCCTCCAGGTTGTCGCGGTGCGGGGTGTTGGTCGAGAGAAACGGAGACATCACATACTGTAATGACCCGGAAATTCGAAAAAAAAGGAAAATTTGAAAAATTTGAAGGAAATGACGATTTTGCCCTTGGTTATAAGGGCCAAAAGTTGACTTTTTGATCGGAACACTTTTTGGACTTTCCAAAGAGATTATTGAGTAGGTCTCGGGACGCTGAATCCGTAGACAGGCAGCATGCGTCAATCGGAGGTCGGATGTGAAAGTTACGGGTCTGTGAAGGTGAATGGCATTTTGGTAATTTGGTTGAAAATGGGCCAAATGTTGACTTTTGACCCGGGAGGTCCAATAGCCGAGGGCCAAGGACCATTACGTAGATCGAGTCGGTACGAATCCATAGACAGATGGTACGCCGAAATTGGAGATTCGAAGACGAAGTTGTGGTTACGGAAGTGAAATCGATTAATCGAACGAACCGGGATTTCGATTAAATATTATTAAAATAGTGAACAGTGACCGTTGATTGTGGATACTTGGATGAGTGACAAGTGTCACCCATCCCTTGTTTTGAGGCCTAAATTATGGTCCATGTTTCATGGGAAACATCATCATCATGTTTTATCATTTTTAATCATTTTTAATCATTCTTAATCAGCACTATTAGTCTTCTTCTGTTTTCCTTAAAACCGTGAACAACCAAGGGAAAACAGAGCATGAGTTTTTCCTTGTATCATTCATTTCTTTCCATAGCCGTTCTTGAGATGGAAAAATTGAGAGATTGAGAAGACTAATCTAAAGAGGGAAACACGGGGACAGAGATAGAGTGGTGAAACAGAGAATCAAAATTTTGGAGTTTGGAGGGAAAATTCGAAATTGAAGCTTTGAGCCTTGAGGATCAAAATTGAGCTCAATTTGAGTTTTCTGGGATTGCCACGATCAGAATCATCGAAAGAACGAAGCAAATTGATGTCCAATTGGCTCTGAACGGACAAGACGACAGTAAGCAATTTCGAAGGTTGAGTTGTGATCTTGGAGAGATCAAACGATGAAATTGAATTGGGAAATGAGTTTAACTTGGTCCAACAAAGCTTCTGGGTGGATCAATTGAAGGAAATCTGTTGAGATTGATGAATTTCGAAGAAGGAGCAGTACCCAAGTGCTCTTCGACATTCATCTTCGAATTTAAGGATTAAGGTAAGGATTGATAAAATTAAGCTTACATAACTTTAATTGGACTTAAAAAGAAGCTATTTGAATGTTCAATTGAAAGCTTTGATGTCGAATTGACAGAGAACAGATCGGGTTAAGACGCGGGTTGCAGGACCCGAATCACAGAGAATCGGGTTGGGATGAAGGTACTGTAGCAGGCACGTGGGTTTCACGCGCTGCCACTTAAAGGCACCACGTGACGGTGCATGGGCACGAATATCGAGGTGAGGTCAACATGACTTTTGTCCCATTTAATGTAACGAAAATTTTGACACTAGTTTCGAGGAAATCGGATATCGTTTCGATAGTGTTCTGAGTATCCGAAGTTTTAATATACGTTTAAAATACATATTTAAATTCCAGAAAAATTGGGGAAAATTATATGAGATATATTGAAGTGTTAGTGACCCTCGATAATGATTTTGGACAGTAATTGTGATTTTCAGAAATTACGGAAAAACGTGCAGCTCAGAAAGCGAGCGATATGGACGGTGTGTGTGAGTGGACTTTGTTTTCTAACTGTGATGCATGCATATATGATTTAAATGCTTTATTATATGATTTGATATGCTTTGGCATGATTGATGTTTCAATCCGGTGATTTCTCGATTTTCTGGATTATTATATTATTTTTGGCACGATTTTCGAGATATTATGAAATTGATGTTTTGGGCGTTGGCCCAGGATTGAAAATGATGTTTGGACTTAGGTTATGAGTCAGGATTGATTTTATGGATTTATATGAAAATGGCAACTGTGGTTGCGATCGCACAGATTTGCGTGAAAATGATATTGTGGGCTTGAGACCCAATTAGATAGTGATTTTGACTCGGATTTGGAGTCACATGTGAATATGATGAAATTAATGATTTTGATTTATAAAGTATATTCTGGACACTGTTTTATGAGGAATTTGTGGAACTTTCTTTGAGAAATCTATGTCTCGGGCATAGGCCATGTTGAAATATTTTTGATTTGATTTGAGACATAATTGATTTTAAAATGAGATTACTGGATTTGGTGACTGTTCCACATATACCATCCTCTGTGATTTGATAGTCTCCTCCAGACGTCGTAGATCCTGGAGTAGTCACGATCCACTGCCTGGAGATGAGTAGCTCCGAGGGAGGCTCACTCTCAGGAGCGTGGGATTATGAGGATATCCTCCAGACGTCGTTGATCCTGGAGTTGATATCCCCCGAGACGTCGTAGATCCTGGGGGATGTACTCGGACGTGAGACACCGAGTTTGCACGCGTTGCATTGATATCGTGACGGGTTACATGGATATTGAGATTGGATATTGAGGATTGGTGGTATTGTGATTTATTGAAATTTGTGTCCAGAGGCTTTATAACAGATGCTTTATAAGATGAACTGATTTGATGAACATGAGTTTTACGGACCAGGGGAAAACATGTTTTGATTTTATCGGTCCACTATTCATACTTAATTGATTTCACACTATTACTCATGTTTTAAGTTATGCATGCACGTTTGTGAAAACTAAAGGGTAAAAATGTGTTTTGGTAAATGTTTTTATAAAGGTTTATTTTGTCCACTCACACCTTTTCTGTTTTATTGACCCTTCAGGTCATGGCGCGATGATCGAGGTTATTCGAAAGGTGTAGGTATGAGTGGGCACATGTGCAGTTATCCCTTGTTTGGCAAGTCTTGAAGGGTATTTTCGGAACTTCAGTTGACTTGTCCGACAGGAGCAGGACCGGGCACGGTTATCTATGTCCCTCGGGGACGGGTCCTGTCACATATGCAAACCACAGTAGAGTCTGCGCGCTCTGGGAAGTCCAGAAGTTTGGAACGGTGCGTTGAAAAATCCCTTGTCCGACTTATGTGTCACATGGAGGTTGGACGTCGGTTTAGCCTTCGTGTCATGCGTAAGTTAGACGGGAGCAGGACTTAACCCTTAATCTAGGGGGATTGGGGGTGGGCCCTGTCACAGGTCCTTACATAATTGGCCTTTCATATCGTGGTGCTGCCTATCAATGTTGTGCTTTCTCTTTCATTAGTGTGATTGGTCGCTGCCCTGATTGTAGTTTCCAAAGTCATGGTTGCTTTTACCCTGATTGTTGCTGCTCGGGGACATAAGTTATGAGGTGGCCTTGGTCTCCTTAGTAGGAGTATGAAATAATTCTGCCTCTGCGTAGATGGCTGCCGTTTTCAAGATCTCAATGTAGCTCCCCCAATTTTCAATATGGACATCGTACTTGGAGGGCGACTCATTGAGGCTGCTTCTGAAAGTATTGAACGCAGCCTTGTCATCTGTGTCCTGACAGCGAGAGTACTCGAGGTTGAACCTTGCGGCATATTTTTAAGTATCTCTTCCCTTCCCCGCGTGATGGAAAAATTATCTTTCGTGGAGACAAGTCTGTCCTTCTAGATCATGAAGTGGTTTAAGAAAGTTCTCTGAAACTCATCGAATGAGTCGATGGTGTTGGGAGCCAAGCCGTAAAACCAGTTGAGGGCTGTGTCAGTGAGGGTTAAGCTAAAGATGATGCACTGAACCTCGCCTGTCATGTTTTTGTAAGCCAAGGCAGAGACATAGTTTGTCGTTTTGAGTGGGTGGCTGATCGAACTAGCGCTCCGTTTGGCCAATGCGTCTATCCTTACGAACTTCGTTCCTTCTCTATCCATGGGAGTAACTTCCATCTGTTGAGTCTGTCTGATCTAGAACTTCACGGATCTCCTCCGGTTGCCGAGGATCGAGCCTTTGGGCCGCATGGTGTCCCTTTCTAGTTACTCGACCAGAGATGCATCCCACTACCTGTTGGTTATGTAAGTTAGAAGGGAGACATTGTCATGTGGCCCTATGGTCAGAAACCTTGTATGCTAATTGTACGGGTGCCATCTGTATCTGGCGATCTTCTAGTAGTTAGCGGGCTTCCTCGTAGATCTTTGTTTCGGAAGGACCAACTGTTGAAAGGTGAGGGTAGGAGTTGTCTGAAAGATGTGGGGTTAGCCTGGGCTGTTTCCTTTGTGATTTTGCGGATGGCAGTCGCTCGATCACAAGCTGCAAGGTTTGGGCTTGTTCGGCCGCTTCCTGGTCGGCCAGATGCTAGTTAGCTTGCCCCTTGTCCCGACAGCGTTCACATTGTGACATTTTTACGATGGCGAGGGTGCTCGCAGTACTACTCTGCTAGAACCTAGTTCTTGGCATCGATCTTGGCGCTATGAACTTTGAGCTCAACCACTTCCCGTCGGAGGTCTTCCAATGTTTGTTTGTAAACATCAAGAATGATGTCTCACATGTTCCTTTACATGAATGGGGTGTAAGTGGGCTATCATTTGTCTTGTTCGTCCAACATGGTGCCGAGGGCAGTTGGGATGACCGAGGTGGTAAGTGAGAGCATGAAAGATTATTTCAGAATTCACATAGACGACATCAAACTATTGATGCAATAAATAGACTCGTCTCATTGGACTCCTTTGGATACTCTTCTCGTGATGGTGAGATCTGTGTAGAGAAAGGTAAGAGCAAATTAGTACCGATGTAGTGCCGGCCTAATAGCCTCTTATACTTAAATAAGATTAAGTGTGGAGGGTATTGTAGTAGCTTAGCCACCGTGAGGGCAAGATTTTCGGTACCTTTTGGAGGGGATGCACCCTTATATTTATAGTAGCATTGCATATTGTTAGTGAAATAGTTCGATGTGGGATTAATAGTATTGTCCTAAGAACTGACATGTGTCCTTATGTGGTCTTAAAAAATATTTCTGACTTGCTTGGCCGAATAGTGGGTAGGGCGACCAGATGTGATCGACATGTGCCGCTTTGACCCGTGCACTGGGTTGTAAGTTTGGCCGAGGTTGTGGCTTGGCCGAGCGCCGACTAGATGTGTTCGACTGGTGATGGATTAGTTGTGTAAAAGCTTGACCTTGTATGTTCTGTCTAACGGAGGATTTGAGACATTCTAAAATTCGACTGCTCGGCCTTAATTCAAATTAATCAAATTAAATACGAACATATATAAACACGTATTTCAATTAGTGCACACTAATTGACAAGTTAACATCTTTTATATAATAATTTTCAACGTTGAAAAGCACTGCATTCAGAAGAGCCACAAAAGTTAAAAGGCTAAAAGCCATCGACAATTCTCAACAATTTCGACTCACAAAAATAAATAAACTACATTTTCTAGAACTTGATACTAAACCACGTAATTCTATTATTATTATTATTATTATTTGTTTATAATCCTAATACTTAATAACTGGTTCAGATCCAAATAACAAGTTCAAACCTACTTAATTATCAACTTTTTCGTACATATTGTATAACTGTTTTAAAAGGAAGAGTCGTAACGACCAATATTTTGAAGGGGTAACATAAAATCCGTGTACATTGAAGCCGATGTTTTCTAGTGGCATTCCATATTATTTGATATTTACTATAAAAAATACTTACCCCCAGAGCTGAATCAAGTCGATTCCCCGAGGGCGGCTCTTCAGGCCTTGCTGGAGGCGCCAACACCTGCAGAAGTTACCCACTCCGCTCTCGATCAAGAGGGCAATGCCGCGACACTTCTAGAAGAAGTGAAGACTTTGGTTGTCCAATGACTAGAGGAGGGGTTTAAAAAGGTGCCGAATGAATGATTTTGATAAGATAATTTAAAGTACGAATGATTTTGATTATGATATATATATATATATAATATAATAAAATAAAATAATAATATAATAAGATATTATCAAGATGAAATATAAATATTATCCATTTATTATAATAATATAATAATGATTCCATGATGCGGGGGGCAAAATACCAATAAATCCTTTCAAGCATTTGGTCACGTCTTGAATTGGTTCATAAATAATTGGACACAAATAATGGGTCGCATTGTATAATCTGTATGATATGGCTAACCTTTTATGGTTGATGGCTCGTTCATGACTCATCTCTCATGCATTCCACTCTATTTTTTTACTTCTTTATCTTAATTTATTAAGGGTTTGGTGGAGAACCATTTCATTCTTGTATCATTTTCAATACTGACCAAGAAAACAAGTCGATCAATTTCATTTCAATATAGTTAAACATCAAAGGAACATCATGTCAAAGAAAATTATTTGGGAGAAAGTAAAAATCCCAATTTTCTATATCTATTAATTAGTTTATGTGCTCCTTTTTTTCTGCAAATAAATTTATTACGTACGAAACTTAATTATAAAGTATATTTTATAATATCTAGAACTCAAGCCATTGAAGCCAACTTGCATGCAAGAGTTGGAGATCGAAGAAAGAAAATGTGGTGAAATCAGCTTCAAATAGAATTTGTTTTTTACCTTTTGCAGTTTAATTAAAAATCACAGGTACGTAGTTTGGTGATCTATTTTACGTTAAGTGCTGGTTTAGCTAAAACATGTCCATTTCTTCTGCCGTACGACCTTGGCTTCTAGTTGCACCTATAAAAAGGTAAGGAATCATTTACTATTTCTTCCCGAATATACCCTAGACAGAGGTTAGGAATTATGTAATATAAATTTTATAATAATATTGCACTCCACTTATTTATTTATTTATTGAAATATCTTTATATATATTATAATCTTCAAGATCAAACTCTTAAAAAATTAATTAGATTAAATTGACTCTTGTTTTACAAAAAAAAAATTGACTAAAGTTTGTTTAATCATTCATATGTATCAAATAAGTCAACGTTATAAGTAACAATTAAAATTTTTATGGTAAGAGATTATTTAAGAAATCAAGATTTTTATGGTAAGAGATTATTTAATTGACACATATGAATTATTAAATGATCTTTAATTTAGTTAATCTCAAAATGATGATTTATGAATTAAAAGGTTTTGATTGTAATATATTTATAATGATAATTCAAAAAAAAAATAGAATGAAAAATATTACTAAATGTGAGATGTAAGCATTACTCTTAATTTTTTTTTTCTTTTTCAAAATGGATCGCAAACCTCTGCATTTAAATTTTACGTATTTTGATGCATTTTGCGTGAGTTGAATTGAGTGGTTAATTAGTTCCTTATGATAGGTACAACAAGTTGATTTTTAAGAATTTTGTGTATATATACTGTAACAACCTCTCCCGAATTACAGGATTAATTATGATTAATTAATGACTAATTAAGGATTATCGTGGCTAATCGGGGATTAGTCGAGTAATTACGGACAATCGGTGTGAAATGACCGTTTTGCCCATGGAATTGGACAAAATGTTGACTTTTGACTTGGAGAGTCAAACATACGAGGCCCGATGACCCTGACGTAGATCGAGACGTCACGAGTTCGTAGACAGGCGGCACGTCGAAATCGGACATCGAACGGGGAAGTTATGGTCACGGGATCGAAATCGGTTTATTTTTACGTTATCGGGATTTGAATTAATTAATACTTAAATTATTGTGGGCCCTTGGATGAGTGGCAAGTATCACTCATCCCATTGGTGGGATTCCTTAAAATGAGGATCTATGTTTATTGGGTGAGGGATATTATTATATTTTATTTTTCACTTATCTTTCTCCCTCTTTCTTCTTCCTGTGTATCATCATCTTCATTTATTACTATTAACTAAACACACAAACAACCCACACAAACACCCTTCATTCTTATTCTATCACGTCTGGACTGTGAATGAAAGTGAGAGAGGGCGATGAGACGAACCGAATGGTAGCCACGGCGAGCATCGTCGTGCATGGTGGCCGGAGTTTCGAAAGGTAAACCATGGAATTCAAATTTTGAGTTTTTTATTTTGATGGTGTTGATCGATTCTAAACTTAGGATGATGTTCCTTGAGCTCCCATGAGCTTGTAATTTCAATTTTGGACGGATTTCGATGTCAAAGGTGGTTGAAATAATGACCGGAAATCTGGCCGAAACTTTGAACAACCATAACTTTACATCTAGTTACTTTCTTCAATTTCTGGATTTATATTTGGAATCCTTGACTCGGTAGATGAATTTACATAGGTAGAACGTCGAATTTGGTTGAGAAATGAGTGAGATATTGAAGTTTGAAGTTTGGGGCAACACTGAAATTTTTCGGTGAGTCAGCCGGCAAGTTGACTCGTTGATTGGCGAGTTGACCCGTTGACCGGCGAGTTGACCCGTTGACCAGTGAGTTGACTCGTTGACTTTTCTAGAGTTGACTTTCACATTAACCACGCGCGTGGGGGTGCGTGGGCTCGAATTTCGAGGTGGGACCAATGTCATTTTAAAGGTTTTGACGATCTGAATCTAATGGTGGTTATTTCAGGTCGATTTGAGATCGTTAGGTTGGTCAAATCGAGATTTTTCACCTCGGGAAATGTGTTCGAGACACGTTGAGTTTTCAGGAAGTTTTGGGGTTTTATCCTATGGACTTATATAGACGGTTAGTGACCTTCGAGTGTGATTTGGACAGGTCCAGAAGTTTCAGAGTTGGTGATTTAGCCTCTGAAAGGCTTATGGCACGCGTATCGAGACGGCAACAAGGACGGTCTGTGAGTGGACATTGGTTTCTAAATATGATGCATGCATAACTGTTTTATATGTTTTAAATATGTGATTTATGATGAACATGATTGTGATATTTAATATTCACGTATTTCGAGGTTTATGATTTTATAGAGTGTTGGACTTACTTGTGTTTCCAATTATGGTTTAATAGTATGATTTCAGATTTGGAAATATGGAATCGGGCATGAGAACCCATTTGATTTGTAAACTATCAGACTTGATGTCTATATTATTTAATGAAGCATCAGGCCAGAGACCCATTTAATTTATATTATCGGGTTTAAGGCCAAGTTAGTTATGATATCGGGCTTGAGGCCCAGTTGGGTTATGAAATGGAATTTCGGGCTATGTCCCTTGAATTTGAAAATTGGATTTGTGGACATGATTTATGAAAGTTATACTTTGGGCACGAGACCCATTTGTGGATTTACGATGGTTTTACGGAAATCTTGGGCATAGCCCTTTGAAAGGTTTTGAGATGAATTATAACATGTTTTCCATATACCATCCTTATGTATGGATTTTCTCCTCTGGACGTATCGTAGTATCCTGAAGTAGTCACGGCGCACTACCTAAGAGGGGCTGCCCCGAGGCGCAGCTCATGATCAGGAGTACAATTATGGATAATACCCACAGGGAGGGTCATTGATTTGCGGGCCATTGACCTGGGTGGACCCTGGGGAGACTCGAGATTGAGACCCCGAGTAGCACGCGTAGCTTAGAGACCATGACAATGGTATTGATTACGCATCAGGGATGCCGAGAATTGGTTACATTGTATTTCGATAAACTAGTTATTTAATGTTGATTGGTTTTGGGCTGAGTTCCCACATGATTGGTTTTGGGTTTAGTTCCCATATACTTGGTTTTGGGATGAGTTCTCACATGGTTGGATGTATGATGTTGGGCTAAGACCCTAATGATTTAATAAAGTAAATGGTTTGATTACTGGTTTTCAAATGCATGCATATTTTTTAGTGAAGGGCATAAACGTCTTTTCGTGAAATGAGCAGAGATGATGGATTCTAGCTGAGCAGAGATTATTGATTCTAGCTGGGGATAAGCTGAGATTTAGGTTGGGTCTGATTCGCACACTGTGTGCCAATGATTGCGATGACGATAGAAGACGATGAGCCACGAGCCACAAGCTGAGGATGTGACTCAGTCGTGATGTGCTTATGTTCGGGATCTACCACTACCCGACAATGAGGATTCATCAGCAAGAGTTGATTCTTGGGAATTGTGTTGAGATGATAGATATGATAGAGATGAACTAGATGGGATCCAACAGTGGTTAAGATGTGTTGGGTAGCGTCCTAACTGTGAATGAGATAACTGCTGTGATTGAGATGACTAAGTGGTGATTGGATGAAACGGTATAAACGAATAGACGAGTTGGGTGCTAAGTTAGATGTTATGGACGTGGGTGGATGTCCTAGTGAATCATGGACTGGGGAGTCTAGGAATTCCAGTAGTGGGACTTGACACCCATGGTATACACGGACACGTGGATTATTTCTGAGTGAGTTGAGGACTTGGAAGCATATTCAAGTTGGTTCCAACATGGTTACAACTTCTCTTGATTCTGAAGCCACTGAGGGTGACTTCCCATTTTCTGCCCATGGCAGATGATGTTGTTTTCACCAGTACATTGATCATGTATTGGTTGAGGGACTCATAATTGGTTTTGGGTCATCAAAAGGAGTTGGGCATTCAGAGGTTGGTGAAGGATAATTCTCATTTTCTGCTCGTTAGCAGATGGTACTTGGTAGCACCAGACGGGGTGATTGTAGTGGGATTGTGTTTATAGTCACGTAGGATGAATTTTGAGGTCATCGTTTTGGATCATCCTTGATTTTTCCCTAGGTGGGATGACAAGGATCGATATGAGGTAATTGAAGTGAACCCACAGTCTATACGTGTCTTATCTTTGGGTGATCTTATCAGATGTGAAAATGGTTGAGGAGCGGTGTGATAGTATAAGGATTCAAAGAGGGTGTAAGACCCTATGAACTGAAATCTGGTAGTTAGCTGAGAGAGAGCATGTGTGGATCCTAAGTGGATCAGGATTGTGATGTTAATGATCGAGTGATGCTGTGATGGATCGCGTAGATCCAGATGTCGTGCCCCTTGCTGGCAGACCCCACCTTGATAATTATGCTAGGCTAGGAACAGAGGAGAATTGTATTGTAACGACCCCGAGGTAGGACAAAATTATTATCTAACCTCCGTCTTGGATATGTGGATGAGTATGGATCTTGGATTCCCTCATTCAGACTGGAAGTGTCAGTGATTGTCGGGCAGAGGCTATCGGCGTAACTGAGGTTTATTGTGGGGATTGACTTCCTTTCGAAGTCGATATGGTATGATATCGTAATCAAATGAGTTGGAGGTTGGCAAATATCCGAACCTACCATATACTCATTGGGCATGAATGGGTACGCCTTGGTGGATGTGATTTGGATTGGTACGTATTGGATGACGTGATTGGGCGTAGACGTTTAGATGCTGGTCAGGTGGTCAGAAGACCCAAGACGAATGCTGAGTTGGGGTGTGTGATCTGTCTAGTACTGGATTGGACAGATAGACTCCAGAATTGAACCGTGATTGATTTTCAGCCATGTAGTGGATGGTTTCTATATGAGAGTGTGTGATCACTTGCAGTAGGCACCAGTCGTGTGGTGAACTGGTTGGTGGATGTTTGTACGTACTAGGTATGTTGTACGGAAATGTTTCTTGAGTAGGCATGAGTAGCACCTGGTAACGGTATATAGGATGTACCAGTGGTATGTTTATGAACGTGTTGGTAATCGGCTTA
The DNA here is from genome assembly GCA_032719365.1 of Prinsepia uniflora. Taxonomy (NCBI): domain Eukaryota; kingdom Viridiplantae; phylum Streptophyta; class Magnoliopsida; order Rosales; family Rosaceae; genus Prinsepia; species Prinsepia uniflora. The sequence goes on along the minus strand of CM064865.1, from coordinate 9,944,844 downwards.
GTTCCGATATCATTGGATTGGTTGAGAACGTGGACTGGACATTGGATACTATGCGCTGAACCATAGTGATTTTGATGGGTTCAGTAATTGTATGAGCAAATGCTTAGAGCCGTGGATGGCTAGTGGAACCCTAGAGTGGAGATGTGTATCACTGCTAGGCAAGTATTTGATGGGGTCCAGTGACACACAGGTCGAGTGGGATGTTTTCCCATTGTGGAGGGGTCCAATCAGACTGATTTTAGCTTCTATTGAAATTTAAGGTAAGAAATCTTTACTACAAGTTCCCAAGTGAGTAACCACAGGTTGCTTTGCGTGAAACGACTGTTCTGTAACGACTGTTCTGTAACTCTCACCAACTAGCAAATCCTATCGAAGCCCTCAAGATAAGCAAAAGGGGGAAAATAAAGCACAAAAGATAAAGTAGTACATACATCTTTTTTATTTTTTACATGTAAAAAAGTATCATTCAAGAAAATTAACACTACAAGTTTACAATGGGCATTCCTGAAGAAAAAGCAAGAATCCTAAATTACACCCACAAATAAACTCATAAATACAAACACAAATCTTAAAACTGAATCAAAACAAACATTGATCCAAAAAAAAATTCAAGGCCCTTCCAAACCTTAAACTAAACAAAAACCCATCCCAAAAGTTAGATTAATCTTATTCAGATTCCAATCCAATAGGCTAGAGAGAGACTCTGAACCTAAAGCTCAACTGAAAAGGATGGACCAATAACTGATCCAAGGTCCAAAAAGGCCTTTGTGTTGAGATAGAAATTGAGCCACCATCACATGCATCAACAAACTGAAAACTTAAATGTTAGAATTTGAGTACAAGTGAATGACTTGCAATGCAAGTTGCAAGGGTGTAATGGCTTGTAAACTAACATAGTCTATATGAATTAGGAACCTTATTGTTAGGAATCTCTGTTGAATAAGGTTATTAACCTTATTGGTACCAATACTAAGTCATCTAGGATTACAAATCACCGTGTGATAGGCGCATGAGTGGAAGTCAGGGTGCATACACATATAAATATATTGGTCTCTGCTCTCGCAAACACACACTTAGTTGTTGAACTCAAATCCAATTCTGAGTTTAAGCATTCTAGTCTGTTAGAGTTGAGAAGAGCAATACTATTGTAATTGATCGTTGAGATGGCCAAAAAACGTTATGTCCAAACTCAAACTTGAATTGATGCATGTTGAATTGTCTATTGAATTAAATCGCATAGTGATATTTGCTGCATATTTGATCTAAAGGTGTATATATGTTTACGTGTGGTATCAGAGCTTCAAACATGCTCTTAGGTCCAAATCTTGTGATTTTAATTTGGAACTAAAAAACCTAATAACGATTTCTGATCCTAAAATCTATCCTTGAGACAAATCGTTTTATTTTGGAACTAAATTCTCAAGGCTATATCCCTATCCGACGTGCCCTAGGTTTGATATTTTTCTGGTTTTGAATACGTACAGACATGTCGTACAGTTTTAAAAAAAAAATTTGACCGTTAACCTCAACGGCTACAACCCCTTTCTCCCAAATTGGAAAACCCAATTCGTTAAAAAATTGATTTTTTGCTGCAAGGGGGGTTTTCCCTAGAACTCAGGCATTGAATTTTCACCCAACTGATGAAGTTCAAGAAATCGCGGATATTTCCAAGAAAGTTTTCATAACTCCCGTATGCTCATAACATGGTAACTTCAATTCCATCCAAACTTTTCTTTTAAAAGCTCCTAATCGATTTTTATGTTCTCTTTGAATCTTTTGGTTATTTGTGATTTCTATGGATTCATAATCTCACTTGTTGTATCTGCTCATAATCACTTCGTGTTTACATTATGGTGATACTCTTCAAATAGTGTAATAATGAATGAATGTTCTGGTGTATTTGAATGTTAGAATGATCTTAAAAACATACTTATTGTAACAACTCGTACCTTCGGGAAGCGTATAAATGTAATTTTTGTAAATATTTGTAAGAAAGGACAATTTTGCCCTTGTGAATGGTACGTCAAAAGTTGACTTTTTGATTTACAGGTTGGATGAGTGTTGACCCTTGACCGTGACGTAGTTTAGGACGTCACGAGTCTGTAGACAGGTGGCAGGTTCGATTCGGATAATCGAAGAAAAAGTTTTGACGTTCGGAAGATTGAGGGCGTTACCGTAAATCTGACTAAATGAGGAAATGTTGACTTTTTGGAGGACTTGTGATTTTCACGTAGACCGAGGACCGTTAGATAGGTCTCGATGTCCTGATTACAACGACAGGTGGCACGCTGTCATCGGACGTCGGACGAAGTAGTTACGGGTCTGGAAAGTGTAAGGGCAAAACGGTAATTATTACAACGAGGGGTATTTTAGTCTTTTTCCTCAGCCCAATCAGATAAGGGCAAGTGGCAGTAGTGGATTGGGATATTTATTTTGAGACATGGGGTGATGGACACGTGCAAGGGGCTGGATGGTTCTAGGAGGGTCTCACATATGCACGGCCACACTTTGCACGATTTCAAACCGTGCAATTGGTTTCGAACACAGAAAACAGAGGGGAAAACTTGGAGAGACAGTGATCGATTCAGGGTGTGAGTGAGTGAAGAGTGAATTGAGAGAGTGACAGAGAGACAAGGCTGAGCTGGTGATCGTGTTTTGGTGGAGGAATAGTGCACGGGGACACGACGGTGGACGGCTGGATTTTTGGAGAAAACAGAGAGACGGTGGACTGTGGCGGTGGTTGTGCCGTGTGGTGGCTCAAAAAAAGACAGTGGGAGGCTCAGATGGTTTCAGGGAACCCAACGAACACCGTGGCACGCGGCGGTGCACACGACGGAGACTGAATCGAAAGGTAAGCTCAATTCCTCTGTTTTTCCCTTGAATTTCAATTCGAAAGTCGTGGACCTAGGGCTAGAGTCGAGGGATTTGGTGGTCGTGGTGAGACTCCTGGAGGTCCCAGGAGTCGTTTGGTTGTGGTACCGTGCCGGGGGAGGACCTGGGTGGCCGGCGGCCAAAACAGGGGCCACGGGCTCAGTTTTTCGAGGGAGAAATCGTGTGGTTTTGGGCCGTGAATTTCAATTTTAAGGACATGGGAAGGTTGCTAGGGACTGGACGATGGTCATGGAGAAGAAAGGAGGAAGAATGGTGGAGGAATCACAGAGAACCGGTCACGCCGGTTCAACTGTGTTGAACCGGGTGGCTCGAGGTTGAAGGAGCACTGTAGCAGGCACGTGGAGGCGCGTGGGGAGGATTCCGGCCAACCTTCCAACATGGTTTTGATTCTAAATGTCCTAAGGAATCCATTAGTGTGATTTACGGGTGAATCGGATGATGTTATGAGATAGTTCAGGAATCCGGACGGGTTAAGGCTTAAGATTAAAATATTAATAAATTCCCGAAAAATTGGGGAAATTAGGGTTAGTATCCTCGATGTATTTGTGACCCTCTTTGGTGCATATTGACAGGACGGGAGACGCCTGAGACGGTCGAGGAGCGCACGGAGCGCGATTGACTCGTTCTGATTCGTGAGTGGACTCTTTCTTTCTTTCGAGCATGCCTAACTGTTTTTATTGATGTTTTATGATATTAAATGTGTTTTTATGCTTTTTGATGATGATTATATGTGGTTGATATGTTTGCACGTTTTTCGAGACATTTCCGGGATTTTGCACATTTTTCGAGAAAAAGTTGGATTTCGGATTTTGATGCCATATTTATGGATTTCAATCTATAACTGTTTTATGATGATGATGAATGGATTATGAAACATAATTTGTGATTAAATGTGGGTTTTGGTTTAAAAGTTGATTTCCGAATTTAGGTTCGGAATGTCGGTTCTGAACGCCGGATGGGCTTCGAACCGGGGATTTCGAATTCGAGTTTGGTTATGGATTTAGAAATGGGTTTACATTGAATTTGGATTGGATTTGCTGGATCTGGATATTGGGTTTAAAGACCCGGATTATGATTAACGGGGGACGGGCCCGGATTGAGTTTAAAGACTCGGGAGTTTAAAGACTCGAATACTTACGATATTACCCCCGTAGGCCTATTGAGTTTAAAGACTCAGGAGTTTAACGACTCGGAATTACATATTGAGGCCTGGTTGAGTTTAAAGACTCAGATAGACGCAGCAGGTTTGATCGTAAAATGATACCCTGATATTCACGATTTATGATGCAGTTTTATAGTGTTTCTGTTTCTTATGATGTTTTACGATATGATTTTCTAATATGTAGTTGGGCATGCATGTTTTCAAAACGGAGGGAACAAATATTATTACTACGTTTCCTTAACTTTGATTTGATGATAAACTGATTTTGAAACCTTTATTTATTCTAGTCCACTCACACTTTCGGTTTTAAATTTTCCCTCCAGGTCGTGGTGATAGCGTCGGGGTGAACGTTGAGGCAGTAATCGAGGCATAGTGTCACGACCCGGCCCATCTAACACAATATTGTCCGCTTTGGGCCCAGCCCTCACGGTTTTGTTTTCGGGAGCTCACATGCAACTTCCCAGTAGGTCACCCATCATGGGATTGCACCAGCCTCAACTCGCTTAACTTTGGGGTTCCAATCCCCCCCAAAGCCACTGAGCTCCCAAAAGGCCTTGTGTTAGATAGATACGTGCCCACACATATAAGGCACTTCACCTTTCCCTCCCCGAGCGATGTGGGATCGTTCACCGATCTTACCTTTCCAAGCTCACGGGTCTTGCTCACCGTTCTTGCTTCTCAAGCTCACGGGTCTTGCTCACCGTTCTTGCTTCCAAGATCGGGTCTTACAATCCACCCCCCTTGGGGCCCAGCGTCCTCGCTGGCACACTTCCGGTCGGGGTCCGGCTCTGATACCATTCTGTCACGACCCGGCCCATCTAACACAATATTGTCCGCTTTGGGCCCAGCCCTCACGGTTTTGTTTTCGGGAGCTCACATGCAACTTCCCAGTAGGTCACCCATCATGGGATTGCACCAGCCTCAACTCGCTTAACTTTGGGGTTCCAATCCCCCCCAAAGCCACTGAGCTCCCAAAAGGCCTTGTGTTAGATAGATACGTGCCCACACATATAAGGCACTTCACCTTTCCCTCCCCGAGCGATGTGGGATCGTTCACCGATCTTACCTTTCCAAGCTCACGGGTCTTGCTCACCGTTCTTGCTTCTCAAGCTCACGGGTCTTGCTCACCGTTCTTGCTTCCAAGATCGGGTCTTACACATAGAGCTTACGACGTTCTTCCGTTGCGAGACTAACATAGTAGGATTTTATGCCCATTTTGTAGAACTATGCTCTGACTTACAGTTGTATTATATTTACTCCTTCGTCTGATAATTATGCTCATAGTAGATTTGAGGTTATTTTGGTACTTTGAGTGTGATTGTCAGACGGAAGCAGGGTTCGTCCCGGGTATCGAGACGATATTTGGGACGGGTCCTGACAATTGGTATCAGAGCATAGGTTTGTTGGTTTGTGTCGGTATGAGGTTGTATCTAGGTTGTTTCACTAACTCTATGCCTCTTTCAGCGTACGTTCGACCATGCCTCCGAGACGTGAACCCCCTCCACGACCTGAAGATGAAGCGGCGAGAGGGACTGAGAGCTCTTTGATTGAGCGAGCCCAGCGGCTCGGGGCTACTACTTTCAGCGGTGGGGCAGACCCAGAGGAAGCTCACCGATGGATCACCCGGCTTGAGCGTATTTTTGGAGTGATGCATTGTCCTCCAGAGGACCGGGTCTTGTTGGCTACGTTTCTGCTGGATGGGGCAGCGTATGAGTGGTGGTATACGCTGGAGTTGTCCGGCTGGGATGCACATACTGTGACGTGGGAGACTTTCCGGGAACGATTTTTAGACCAGTATTATCCCCGCTCTTTCCGGGATGCTAAAGAGGCGGAATTTCTTTAGTTGAAACAAGGGAATATGACAGTAGCCGAGTATGAGCAGAGATTCCAGATGCTATCCCGATTCGCTCCTGCATTTGTGGCAGCCGAGGCTGAGAAGTGTCGTCGATTTGAGTTGGGCCTTCGAGGAGAGATTAGAGCCATTGTGACAGCCGGCTCCTTTGCTACATTCCGGGAGTTGTCTGATGCTGCTGTTAGAGTGGAGGCCAGTTTTCCAGCCAGGCCACAGTACTCGGGCAGTGTGCGACGCAGAGAGCATTCTTTTCCCGGAGCATCGAGTCAGAGGACCCCGAAGCGAGGCAATTATGGTGGTTCGTCATCGGCTGGTGGGGCCCGGTTTGGCAGACCAGACAGTTTTCAGGGCTCAGGATTCCGGGGAGCTAGAGCACAGCCGACTCCTCAGGCGAGTGCTACTTCTGTTGCTTCTACTGGGAGGCAGACCGGTGGACCCAGTAGGGATGTTTGCTACTAATGTGGAGAGCGAGGACACTTTCGGAGGGAGTGCCCATTGTTAGCTCAGGAGGGTGGAGCAGGCCGAGGTGTAGCAGAACCTGGGCGGAGTACTGCGTCAGTGTGTCAGGGGCAGCAGGCCCTAGGGGTGGCGGTGGTGCCACGAGCAGTTCTAGAGGGCGCGGTAGGTCATCAGGACCGCAGGCGTGAGTTTTTGCTATGACCCAGCAGAAGGCCAGATCAGCACCGGGAGTGGTGACAGGTACACTTACCATACTTGGTCACACTGTTTTTGCTTTGATATATCCCGGGTCGACCCATTCATTTATAGCCCGGAGTTGTAGTCTGGTGATGGAGAGGGAGGTGTCTGCTTTGGAGTGTGTGTTAGGGGTGAGTACACCTACTGGGGAGGTGTTGGTAGTGACTCAGGTGTTGAGAGAGTGTCCGGTGATTGATAGGTCCTCAAATAAGCATTATTTTTATATTATTTTATACCCTTTATACTTGACTTTTAATATTAAAATATTAAATAAATAGATAAATTAATTTCTTTCGTGTTATTTTTATTTAAATAAATAAAGTTTGTAATTTGGAGTATTTTGGCGAAAGAATCGTCTCGATCGGAATTATAACGAATAAATTATGGACGAATTTCGGTGAAATATTTCTAAATTAATTAAATTAATTAATTTGTGCAGCCCAAACCCAATAAAATGCAGCCCAGCCCAACAGAAAAAAAGAAAAAGAAAAAAGAAGTCCTGAGCCCAAATCCATTTCTTTCTCCAGGTCTAGCCCGTGCAGCCCAAGGAGCGGCCCAACCCAATCACGTCAGTCCGCGCGGCCCAGTTCTCCAGCCCAGTGCGTCAGCCCGCGTCCCAGCAGCCCAGATTCGATTCGGCGTGCGCCTGCCGAACCAAAGCCCTACTCCTCAGCGCGCGCCAGCCGAGCTCCAGGCCACCAATTCAGCACCGCCCAGCCGACTGTTCCTCCACCCTTTCCAGCAGGGGCTGCCCGCCACGCCTCCCCTTTCCAGCTCACTCCAGCCGAATATTCCTCCCTTTTTCAGCAGTTTCTGACAGCCCATTTCCAGCAGCATTTCTTTTGTTTTCTTTAACATTTTTCCCCCACAAACACCACCCAATCTCATCATTTCACTTTTTAATATTTTTATTGTAACTTTTATTTGTTTTTATTTATTTTTTTAGTGTAATTAGCCTTTTCCCCCTATAAATAGGGGTTCAATTCTTGTAATTAGGAGTCCCCAATTAGTTTCATTCTTCCATTTCTTTCATTTTTCTTAGTTCTAGTTCTTAGTTAGTTCTTTTGTTTCTCTCTTTTGAGAGACATTTTTGGGGACCATTTTAACTTCTTGTAGATTTTCTTATTAATTAGCTTTCTTTTAATTCTTGTTCTTAATTTATGTTATTTTTATTTTCCTTAATTTCATTTCTTTTTTACTTTGTTCTTGTGATATTTCTTTGAGATCTCTTAAACACATTTTTTATGCTTTCCTTAAGAAATACCTAGGCCAAGTAATTCTAAGGCAATTCAAGAGTTTTAAGACCGAATTCCTCGTATTTCTTCTTCCATCTTCACAAGTTTCCTACCGCTGTTCGGTGATTCTTGTGAAAATCCATACTTCTCTACTTAAATTCTTGTTATTGTTATTGGTTTTACTTATAATTCAATATATGTGTTGGTATTTTCTTTCTAACATTTGTAAGTAAGAATGCAATCTCCATGTGTTTTACTTTTTGAATTTCTTTTACTTCATATGTTTTAGTGCTTAAACTTCAATTCGAAGCTAAATGTTGATCCGCTGTTCGGGGCATTTAGAACAGAGTTGAAGAGATTTAATGTTTGATCGCTGTTCGGCGCATTAAATCATTAACTTAAGGTGAATCATATTGTAAGTAATAATCCGCTGTTCGGTGCATTTATAATATGAAAAATGTATGCATGTATTTGAGATGATTAAGGTATGATTTCGTGATTGGTTCAATATGAGCATGATGTTAGAGTGTTGGTAAAAATATGTGTTTGAAGAAAATTCACTAATACAAAGGTTAAAGTAGAAGTAAAATTAAGTATTTAATTATTTTTACTTGTTTTCTTTATTTTATATTTACAACTCTTTTCAAAACCCCCCCTTTTCAATTCTTTATTCTTTTATTCTTTTATTCTTTTATTCTTTTATTCTTTTATTCTTTTATTCTTTATTCTTTTATTATTTTATTCTTTTATCCTTTTTATTCTTTATTCTTTTATTCTTTTATTCTTCTATTCTTCTTTTCTACTTTTAGTTTATTATTCTTTGATTCTTTCATCTCTTTATTCTTTTATTCTTTAATACTTTTAGTTTATTATTCTTTGATTAATTAATTCTTTAATTCTTTTATTCTTTAATTCATTAATTATTTAATTTGTTAATTCTTTTATTATTTTATTATTTAATTCATTAATGTATTCATTATTCATTTATTCATTACTCTTTCCCACTAACACATTATTAATGTTCCCTAATTTCCCCGGTTAATAACGATCCCTATTTACCAATACTACATCTCCACAAAAAGGGTTTAAATTGCACAACACTCAAATTACGTGTTTAATTTAATGCGTAGTTTGGGCGTAGTCAATTTTTACCCCCACACTTAAACTTTGCTAGTCCCTAGCAAATACCAAAATCAAACTACAAAATCAAAACAAGTAACCTTTAACCATTTGTCTCAATATTTCATTATTATCATGGCATAAAAGATTTTCACTTAAAACATTTAAGCATATGGAATTCAAGAGTTAATACATGGTGACAAAATGTTTCAACAAGTAAGATAATGAGTAAATATGGTGAACTGGATCTCAACATGAATAAAACAAGTATGAATCAACTCACAAGGATATGCACTCATAAATTCACTCAATTTGTGAGGGTTTGTGTTTGCACTCAAAGTATGTGAGAAATACTCACATAATCGAAATGAAGTACTTTTGCAAAATCTCAAACAAACACCTCAAGATAAAAACAAAACATACTTGCACAAATGAACCAAAACCATAAGCTTACTCAAGTGATTGACTCCACTAATCAAAATTTACCATCTTAAGGATCATAAGGTCTTTACGAAGGTTGTAATGGGGCTAAGTTTAGAGGCAAGGAATATATAGGACAAGTGGTGCTCAAATTCGTTCCAAAACTCAAAAGACTCCCAAAACGTATCATAGCTTCCCAACCTTAGTGCAATGATGTCAGTAATCCATCCCTTCGAACATAGGACTAATTCCATCATGTTGGGCGTCACAATCATTCTTTGTGTCGGATTTACAAATGTGAGGGACTTAACTCAAACATTACATAACCAAACCTTATTACCTTGATCGAGACTCAACTTTTTTTTTTCTTTTTTTTTTCTTTTTTTTTCTTTTTGATTTTTTTGATTTTTTGATTTTTTTTTATATCAAGGTAATAACATGTGTCAACAATACAACAAAGCTTGAGTCGGTAAATCCAAATAATTCACATAAAAGTCTTTCCAACATCATTATTTTCTCTTTACACAATCATTATGTCTTCAACCGAGTTCTTGGAATAAGGGTAAATGATGTCTATACTAAGCTCAAGTGTTTAGATAATCATGGTGATGAAAGAAAGGCTTAATGTGGGCTCAAAAGGGTTAAAACTAAGGGGGTCGCAACTTGTGCGCACAAAATAGGGAATATGGATGTTTGAATTTGTGGTGTTAACCCTAATGCCTTAATCATTTCCAAAATCAGAGAGTTTATTGACTTAAAAGCTTTGAAAATCACATAGAATAAGTTCTAGTACTCTAGAGTTCATTAAAATCTATTGCAAGTAGTTATGAGGCATATGTATATCAATTTAAACAAAGAACTTATGAATCACTCATCAAAGATGTATATAAAGTTCTAAAGCTCACATAAGGTTCATATGATTCATACTTATCTTATTATGCTCGTTTATGTACCAATTTACATGCATTATCTTCAAGTTATAACACTTAATCACAAAATATTAACAAACAAATTCAAGTTGTAGTGATTATCTTTATGGCCATAACATATTCATTTCGTTCATTTATATCATTGACAAGTTAAATGACAACTTAAAACTCATAAAAACACTAAGTTAAAATAAAAAGATTCAAGAAAACAATTTTTTTTTTCCTTTTTTTTTAATAATTTTTTTTTCAATTTTTTTTTGAACACTTAAAATTGTAAACCATTCCCCCACACTTAAATTCTACATTGTCCTCAATGTAGGAAAATACGAAGTAATTAAACATAGAATCAAAGTAAGGAAGATGATTTACGAAAATAATAGGAAAACATTAAATAAACAAAATAAAAGAGAGTGAAGGGTAGAGGATAGCAAATCTGTATTTATGACTCCTTCACATCCCGGGAACACATTGGGTTGCCTCCCAACAAGCGCTTGAAGTTTAACGTCCATCCAGCCTAGACAGAGATGCAAGTTAGTTAGTCAGAGATGTACGTTAATTAAGAATGCAAGTTAGATATGCAAATTAAAGTTAAGGATGCAATGTGAGTTAAAGATGTAAGTTAGAGGAAGAGTGCAATGCAAGTTAAACTAAATATGCAAGTGAAGTTAAAAATGCAAGTTAAATGAAATATGAAATGCAAGTTAGAATGAAAGATGCAAGTTAAGTGAAAATGCAAGTTAAAAATTAAATAAATGAAGAAAAAGAAAATAATTTATTTACGTATGAACAATTTTTTTTTATAATTTATTTATTTATTTATTTTTTTCGGAATTTAAAAATTAAATAAATGAAGAAATTTTTTATTTTATGTTTTTTTTAATTACAAAAACAATATAAAAATAAAAATAAGGAAAAGTGAATATTTACCATAAGCATTTATGAACAATTAAAAAGGATGAACATTATGTACAAGTATGAATAAGAATAAAATAACAAGTAAGAGAATTATAAACAAACATAAATGAAAGTCTATTATGAACAAGTATGTATGTATACTATGAAATATAAAAGTTATAAACAAGCATAAAAGGTAACAAGTAACATATATACAACATTTATTTATAAGTATGAATTAACACTAACATAAAGCTAAGATAAGATTTTTTTTTATTTCGAATTTTTTTAATTTAAATTTAAATTTTATCAAGACATGACCAAATAAATAATTACATAAGCATAAAATAAGTGTAATAAAAAAGTTAATGGAATAAAAAGTTAATGGAATAAAATTAGTGGAATAAAAAATTAATGGAATAAAATTAGTGGAATAAAAAGTTAATGGAATAAAGTTAGTGGAATAAAAAGTTAATAGAATAAAGTTAGTGGAATAAAAAGTAAATGGAATAAAGTTAGTGGAATAAAAATTAAATGGAATAAAAAGTTAATGTAATAAAGTTAGTGGAATAAAAAGTTAATGGAATAAAGTTAGTGGAATAAAAAGTTAATGGAATAAAGTTAGTGGAATAAAAAGTTAATGGAATAAAGTTAGTGTAATAAAAAGTTAATGGAATAAAAAGTTAATGGAATAAAAAGTTAATTTAATAAAGTTAGTGGAATAAAAAGTTAATGGAATAAAGTTAATGGAATAAAAAGTTAATTTAATAAAAAGTTAATGGAATAAAGTTAAAGTTAATGAATTAAAGTGTAAAGAAATAAAGTGTAAAGAAAAAAAAAGTAAGGAAAAGTGAATATGTACAATATGCATTTATGACAAGTACAAATTAAATTAAATTATGAACAAGTATGAAAGAATTTTAAATTTACATAAACAATTTGAATATGAAAAAATATATTAAAAAAAATTATGAACATTTATGAACAAGTATATATTAGAGATTATGAATAAGTAAAGTATGATCATTATAAAATAATAAGAACAAAAATAAGATGGATAAATAAAATATAAACAAATAAGTAAAGGTTATAAACAAATATAATATTAACAAAAGTAAAATTTATAAACAAGTATAATATGCACAATTTATATACATACACTAACAAATTAAAATGATTTTCAATTTCCCCGGCAACGGCGCCAAAAATTGACTACACTCAAATTACGTGTTTAATTTAATGCGTAGTTTGGGCGTAGTCAGTGATGGTAGGTGAGGTTGAGTTACTGGCGGATTTGTTACTATTGAATCTACGGGACTTTGATGTTATATTGGGCATGGATTGGTTGACGGGACATCATGCTTCTATCTAATGTTTCGATAAGAGAGTGACTTTTCGGAGTCTAGGATTACCATAGACTACATTTCAAGGTGATCAACGTGCACTTCCTACCGGAGTTATTTCGGCACTTGAGGCTAGCAAGCTGTTGCGTAAGGGGTGTCAGGGCTATATAGCTCATGTGGTGGATACACGTGCTTCGCTAGTGAGGGCGGAGGATATTCCGGTGGTGCGGGAGTTTCCTGATGTTTTTCCCGAGGAGTTGCCAGGATTACCACCTCAGCGAGACATTGAGTTCACGATTGATCTGTTACCAGGTACACAGCCTATTTCACAGACTCCTTACCGCATGGCACCTGCAGAATTGAGGGAACTTAAGGCCCAGTTACAAGAGTTGGTCGATATAGGATTCATTCGACCGAGTATGTCACCGTGGGGAGCGCCGGTACTGTTTGTGAAGAAAAAGGACAGAGGTTTGAGATTGTGTGTGGACTACAGACAATTGAATAAGGTAACGATTCGGAATAAGTATCCCTTACTCCGGATTGATGATTTGTTTGACCAGTTGAAGGGAGCACAGTACTTTTCGAAGATTGATCTTCGCTCCGGCTACCATCAGTTACTGGTCAAAGAGGAGGATGTACCGAAGACAGCTTTTCGGACCAGGTACGGTCATTACGAGTTTGTTGTGATACCTTTTGGAGTTGACTGTGGATGATCAGGGAGCACTTTTAGCGAGTTTCCACGTGCGACCTGTTTTGATTGATCAGGTTATTGATGCTCAGTTTGAGGACCCTATTTTGGGCATCATACGTATTAAGGTCGAGGCTGGCGAGAGACAGGATTTTGAGATTCGCGAGGATGGAGCCTTGGTTAAGAATGGACGGTTGTGCGTACCCGAGGATGAAACATTGAAGAAGGTGATACTGGATGAGGCTCACTGTTCAGCCTATGCGATGCATCCTGGTGGGACCAAGATGTATCGTACACTTCGAGAGCATTACTGGTGGTCAGGGAGGAAACGTGAGATTGCAGAATATGTCAGTAGATGCTTGATTTGTCAACAGGTGAAAGCTGAGCGGCAGAGACCCTATGGAGCAATGCAACCTTTACCGATCCCCGAGTGGAAATGGGATCACCTAACGATGGATTTTGTATTCAAGCTTCCCAGAACACCGATGGGACACGATGTTGTGTGGGTGATCGTGGATAGACTGACGAAGTCTGCTCAATTCTTTCCAGTAAGGGAGAACTTCAGGTTGACGCAGTTTGCCCAGTTGTTTATAGATGAGATTATTCGACTGCATGGTACTCCAGAGTCGATAGTATCTGACAGAGATCCGAGATTTACTTCCCGATTTTGGCAGAGCTTACAGGAAGCTTTTGGGACAAAGTTGCATTTCAGTACTGCATTTCATCCTCAGACCGATGGACAGTCTGAGCGGACTATTCAGATTCTCGAGGACATGATGCGAGCTTGTGTTTTGCAGTTTCAGGGTACTTGGGAATCACATCTGCCTTTGATGGAGTTCACCTACAATAACAGTTATCAGGAGAGCATTGGGATGGCTCCTTACGAGGCTTTGTACGGGCGACAGTGTCGGACTCCATTGTATTGGACTGAGGTTGGTGAGAGGAGACTTACTACTTCCGAGCTGGTAGATCTTACGCAGGAAAAAGTGGCATTGATTCGAGATCGATTGAAGGCAGCTCAGGACCGACAGAAGAGCTACGCCGACCGTAGGATCAGGGATTTGGAGTTTGCCGTAGGAGACTGGGTTTTCTTAAAGTTATCTCCTTGGAAGGGAATAGTACGGTTTGGCAGACGAGGGAAGTTGAGTCCTCATTACATTGGACCTTATGAGATCTTAGAGCGAATTGGTCCTGTTGCTTATCGGTTGGCTTTACCAGCAGATCTGGAAAAAGTACACAATGTCTTCCATGTATCTATGCTTCGGAAATATATACGGGATGATTCGCATGTTCTGGAAGCACAACCTGTGGAACTGAGGGAAGACTTGAGCTTTGAAGAGCAGCCAGTAGCAATTTTGGATCGGAAAGATAAGGTTTTACGAAGGAAGACGGTTCCTTTAGTTAAAGTGTTGTGGATAAATCATCAGGTGGAAGAAGCTACTTAGGAACCTGAGGCCTTGATGTGTGAACAGTATCCTTATTTGTTTCATTGAATTTCGGGGACGAAATTCTTTTTAGGGGGTAGATTGTAACAACCCGTACCTTCGGGAAGGGTATAAATGTAATTTTTGTAAATATTTGTATGAAAGGACGATTTTGCCCTTGTGAATGGTGCGTCAAAAGTTGACTTTTTGATTTACAGGTTGGATGAGTGTTGACCCTTAACCGTGACGTAATTTAGGACGTCACGAGTCTATAGACAGGTGGCAGGTTCGATTCGGATAATCGGAGAAAAAGTTTTGACGTTCGGAAGATTGAGGGCGTTACCGTAAATCTGACTAAATGAGGAAATGTTGACTTTTTGTAGGACTTGTGATTTTCACGTAGACCGAGGACCGTTAGATAGGTCTCGATGTCCTGATTACAACGACAGGCGGCACGCTGTCATCGGACGTCGGACGAAGTAGTTACGGGTCTAGAAAGTGTAAGGGTAAAACGGTAATTATTACAACAAGGGGTATTTTAGTCTTTTTCCTCAGCCCAATCAGATAAGGGCAAGTGGCAGTAGTGGATTGGGATATTTATTTTGAGCCATGGGCTGATGGACACGTGCAAGGGGCTGGATGGTTCTAGGAGGGTCTCACATATGCACGACCACACTTTGCACGATTTCAAACCGTGCAATTGGTTTCGAACACAGAAAACAGAGGGGAAAACTTGGAGAGACAGTGATCGATTCAGGGTGTGAGTGAGTGAAGAGTGAATTGAGAGAGTGACAGAGAGACAAGGCTGAGCTGGTGATCGTGTTTTGGTGGAGGAATAATGCACGGGGACACGATGGTGGACGGCTGGATTTTTGGAAAAACAGAGAGACGGTGGACTGTGGCAGTGGTTGTGCCATGTGGTGGCTCAAACCAAGACAGTGGGAGGCTCAGGTGGTTGCAGGGAACCCAACGAACACCGTGGCACGCGGCGGTGCACACGGCGGAGACTGAATCGAAAGGTAAGCTCAATTCCTCTGTTTTTCCCGTGAATTTCAATTCGAAAGTCGTGGACCTAGGGCTAGAGTCGAGGGATTTGGTGGTCGTGGTGAGACTCCTGGAGGTCCCAGGAGTCGTTTGGTTGTGGTGCCGTGCCGGGGGAGGACCTGGGTGGCCGGCGGCCAAAACAGGGGCCACGGGCTCAGTTTTTCGAGGGAGAAATCGTGTGGTTTTGGGCCGTGAATTTCAATTGTAAGCACATGGGAAGGTTTCTAGGGACTGGACGATGCTAATGGAGAAGAAAGGAGGAAGAATGGTGGAGGAATCACAGAGAACCGGTCACGCCGGTTCAACTGTGTTGAACCGGGTGGCTCGAGGTTGAAGGAGCACTGTAGCAGGCGCGTGAGGCCCACGCGCAGCCACTTTGGGCAGCGCGTGGAGGATTCTGGCCAACCTTCCAACATGGTTTTGATTCTAAATGTCCTAAGGAATCCATTAGTGTGATTTTCGGGTGAATCAGACTATGTTATGAGATAGTTCGGGAATCCGGACGGGTTAAGGTTTAAGATTAAAATATTAATAAATTCCCGAAAAATTGGGGAAATTAGGGTTAGTATCCTCGATGTATTTGTGACCCTCTTTGGTGCATATTGACAGGACGGGAGACGCCTGAGACGGTCGAGGAGCGCACGGAGCGAGATTGACTCGTTCTGATTCGTGAGTGGACTCTTTCTTTCTTTCGAGCATGCCTAACTGTTTTTATTGATGTTTTATGATATTAAATGTGTTTTTATGCTTTCTGATGATGATTATATGTGGTTAATATTTTTGCACGTTTTTCGAGACATTTCCAGGATTTTGCACGTTTTTCGAGAAAAAGTTGGATTTCGGATTTTGATGCCATATTTAGGGATTTCAATCTATAACTGTTTTCTGATGATGATGAATGGATTATGAAACATAATTTGTGATTAAATGTGGGTTTTGGTTTAAAAGTGGATTTCCGGATTTGGGTTCGGAATGTCGGTTCAGAACGCCGGATGGGCTTCGAACCGGGGATTTCGAATTCGAGTTTGGTTATGGATTTAGAAATGGGTTTACATTGAATTTGGATTGGATTTTCTGGATCTGGATATTGGGTTTAAAGACCCGGATTATGATTAACGGGGGACGGACCCGGATTGAGTTTAAAGACTCGGGAGTTTAAAGACTCCGATACTTACGATATTACCCCCGTAGGCCTATTGAGTTTAAAGACTCGGGAGTTTAAAGACTCGAAATTACATATTGAGGCCTGGTTGAGTTTAAAGACTCGGATAGACCCAGCAGGTTTGATCGTAAAATGAAACCTTGATATTCACGATTTATGATGCAGTTTTATAGTGTTTATGTTTCTTATGATGTTTTACGATATGATTTTCTAATATGTAGTTGGGCATGCATGTTTTCAAAACGGAGGGAACAAATATTATTACTACGTTTCCTTAACTTTGATTTGATGATAAACTGATTTTGAAACCTTTATTTATTCTAGTCCACTCACACTTTCGGTTTTAAATTTTCCCTCCAGGTCGTGGTGATAGCGTCGGGGGTGAACGTTGAGGCAGGAATCGAGGCATAGAGCTTACGACGTTCTTCCGTTGCGAGACTAGCATAGTAGAATTTTGTGCCCATTTTGTAGAACTATGCTCTGACTTACAGTTGTATTATATTTACTCCTTCGTCTGATAATTATGCTTTTAGTAGATTTGAGGTTATTTTGGTACTTTGAGTGTGATTGTCAGACGGGAGCAGGGTTCGTCCTGGGTATCGAGGCGATATTTGGGACGGGTCCTCACACTTATTACCTTAATTGTTTGGTTCTTAAACATCCATCGGATCCATTGATCAAATTGGACAACTGTAAAACTCATGAACTGAGTTGAGTCGATTTTTCTGATTTACGGATTGAGCTGAAGTTGATTCCCACCACAGTGTGATCGACTGTCTCTTAATGAATAATTGAACATGAGATTGATGAATCATGATGTGTCCCAAAATTCTATACAGAGAACCAAGGACGGTGTTTTGTGTAAATATTGATTTTTTATAGGATTAGGAGCATGTCGACACACTCACACACATGTGGATGTGTTAAACTGTTCATAGTTATGTAAAATGCATCAATGAATAACTGTGATAAGCATCCACAGGTGCTTATTGATCGAAATGCAGTTGTTGTTATATGAGAATCTTCATTAAAACTAAATGTTGTGTCAATTGAATATAAATCTAAACCAGGTATGACAACTAACTTCAATGACATTGAAACCCTTACTAGAAACAATTACAAAAGATAGAGGTCTGATCTAGAGTTTCATTTGGGATATGCGGGCCTAGACCTAGCCTTGATCGAACCTCAACCCGCAACTGACAGGACCCGTCCCAAATGCCCCGGGATTAACGTGGGACGTGCCTGCTTCCGTCTGACACGAAGTGTCAGATCAGGGAAAATTCTGTCTTTAGCCCAACCGGGATTACCAAAGAGCGCCAGGATCCGGAGGAGGAGTGTGATGTCTCGATCTCTGCTATAGCCCGCATCCGAAATCAACCTGATGGGATTCAAAACATCAAAATTCGTGAGTGGACAAAATAAATATTTTAATAAAAACATTTCACAAAAGACCTTTATGCCCTTCACTAAAAACATGCATGCATTCGAAAACCGTTTATCAAAACATTCACAAACCATTTGGGCCTTGGCCAGAAATCATAAAACAAGTATATGGGAACTCCGCCCTAAACTATTTTCCGTAGGGACTCAGTCCAAATCAACATACGTGGGTCTGAGCCCAAAACCATATCCAAAACGTAGAATACAGGGTCTCCGCCCCAAATCACTTTCCAAAACATAGAACACGGGGTCTGTAAGACCCGTGTCCTGCAAGGAACGGTGAATAATCCCACATTTCTGCGATGGGGAATGGTGGTGTGCCTTAAAGGTGTAAGCCCACACCTATCTAGCACGAGGCCTTTTGGGAGCTCATTGGCTTTGGGTTCGGCTGGAACTCCAAAGTTAAGCGAGTTGAGTCTGGTGCAATTCCATGGTAGGTGACCCCCTGAGAGGTTGCACCATGAGCTCCCGAAAACAAAACCGTGAGGGCAAGGGCAAGGAGTCCTAAAGCGGACAATATCGTGCTAGATGAGTCGGGTCCTGACGGAGGAGGGTTGGGTCCTGACAGAATGGTATCAGAGCTAGAGCCCGACCCCGACCTGGAAGTGTGCTAGTGTGGACGCTGGGCCCTAAGGGGGGTGGATTGTAAGACCCGTGTCCTGGAGGGAACTGTGAACAATCCCACATTCCTGCGAGGGGGAATGGTTTGGGAAGGGAATGATGGTGTGCTTAAAGGTGTAGGCACACACCTATCTAGCACGAGGCCTTTTGGGAGCTCATTAGCTTTGGGTTCGGTTGGAACTCCAAAGTTAAGCGAGTTGAGGCTAGTGCAATTCCATGATGGGTGACCCACTGGGAAGTTGCACCATGAGCTCCCGAAAACAAAACCGTGAGGACAAGTGACACGACCTATCCCAATCCTCCCAGGGTTACCGTGGGATGTGCCATGCCCCCGTCTGACACGAAGTGTCAGATAAGGGATAACCTCATGCCACTGCCTATTCGGGGCTTCCAGAGTGGGCAAGGATCGATGGAGGAGACATGCGATGTCCCAATCTCTGTTGCAGTCGCATCCGTGATCAACCTGAAGGGCATTAAAAACAACAAAGGCTGTGAGTGGACGAAAATAAAGGAGTTCATAAAACACATTTCACAAAGATATTTATGCCCTGCATTAAAACGTATGCATGCATCGAAAACCAGTAATCAAAACATTTACTCAAACAAACCATTAGGGTCTTAGCCCAAAAACCGTAACTCAAAACCAAGTGTGGGAACTCAGCCCAAAACTGTAGAATACTAAATCCATAAATACAAAACCAAGTGGGCCACTGCCCAAATCCATAAACACAAACCAACCGAAAAACTATTTCACAGATCCAATAGTCCAGTTTTAACACATAACCATCTCTGGCATCCCAGATGCCTATCTTCCCATACGCTACCACATAACCATCTTCGGCATCCCAGATTCCTAGCGTCCCAGACGCTACCACATAACCATCTCCGGCATTCCAGATGCCTAGCGTCCCAGACGCTTGATGTCCCAGACGTCATATATCATGGTATAAGCAACGCGTGCTGCCCGGGGTCTCTCTGGGTCCATATCTCTGACATCCCAGATGTCTGACGTCACAGACGTCTAATCATAGCAATCCTGCTCCTGAATCACTATACGGTATGGTCGCTCCGTGCAGTGACCCCTTGCAGGCAATGCACCGTGACCTCCCCAGTGTCCCAGACACTTGGAGAAGACCATCACATATCCTCGTATCAAGATGGTATATGGAAAAACAGTTTTATTAAATCATTTCACAACATCTCAATGGGTCTTGCCCGAAATCTCCATAAAACATCACAATTTAATTTAGGATCCCCGACCCGAAATCACATTTATGAAACATAGGGTCCCAGACCCGAAATCACATTTATAACCCAACTAGGCCTCATGCCTGATTCTGTAAACCACTGGGCCCACGTCCCGAATTTGTAAGTCAACTGGGCCCCTGGCCCAATTTCGTAAATCAACTGGGCCCCTGGCCCGATAATATAACTTAAATGGGTCTCAGCCCGATTTCGTAAACAACTGGGCCCCTGGCCCAATTTCATAAAGCAACTGGGCCCCCATCCCGATTACGTAACTCAAATGGACTCCAAGTCCGAGGTTTCCAAAACAATTGGGCCTCATGCCCGAGTTCATCTTTCCAATTTCAAAACCATTTCATCACATTATTCATGAAACCACAAGCACGTAAAATCACAATAAAACCGTCAATCTCGATATACGTGCAACATACGCGAAATCAATAATAACAATCATCATCATGGAAATCACGTATATAAAACATATAACTCAGTTAGGCATGCATAGTATTTATAAAACCAAAGTCCACTCACAGACCGTCCAACGTTGTGCCTCGATACGCTTGCCATAGGCCTCCCCGGGCCACACCACTATCACCGGCACTTCCAAACCTGTCCAAATTACACTAGAGGGTCACTAACCTCTTCATTAACCTCCTATCAAAGCCCCGTAATTTTCCCGTTCGACGTCCGATTTCGGCGTGCCGCCTGTCTATGGATTCGTATCGACTCGATCTTCGTAACGGTCCTTGGCCCTTCGCCATTGGACTTCCCGGGTAAAAAGTCAACATTTGGACTCTTTTCAACCAAATTACCAAAATACCCCTCGACTTTCAAACGTCATAACTTCTTCCTCGAATATCGGAATCGGACGTGACACCTGTCTATGAACTCGTGACGTCCCGAACTACGTCACAGTCATCGGTCAATGTCCATTTGACCTCCCAAACTAAAAGTCAATATTTTACCCACGCCTAGGGGCAAAATGATCATTTTGTACATTTCGTCCGATTTCACTCAACTAATCCCAAATTAGTCATTCTAAACCATAATTAATTAATAATTAATCCCGATATTCGGGACGGATCGTTACAACAAGGGAAAAGAGGCCCAAAGCGGACAATATTGTGCTAGATGAGTCGGGTCCTGACCGAGGAGGGTTGGGTCCTAACAAGGTCTCCGCCCCCAAATCATTTTCCACGAAATCTCATATACAGCCCATCCTCGGCATTTCAGGTGAGATGCCAACTTGGGGCACACAGCCCCTAGGGAACACATCCCTGATATATGTCACGATTCATATCTATATAAGTGTGTACACTACTCGGGATCTCACTCCGAGTCTACCCTCGGGAATTCTCCATCTGGGAGGCTCTGTCTTCGGATCTAGTCCAAGCATCTCTCCGGAATCTGGTCTGGGACCACATTATAACTCTCACTCCTGGAATGGGCTCCCTATGGGAATACTCATTCCGGATAGTGGATCGTGATTCTCTAGGTCGACGTCTGGAGGAGACCAAATAACTCATATGGATGGTATAAACATTTTCAAAATACTTTCTTTCTCAATTGGGTCTCATACCCGAATCTCAACGGGATTCCTCGAATCTGATTCAAATCCACTTTCCTAGGCCTCTTCCTAAATCCACAGTTTAATAGGGTCTCAACCTGGATTCTCATTTCATAAACCAAACTGGGACTTAAGCCCGATTTCACAATCCAATGGGGCCTCAAGCCCGATTTCACAATCAATTGGGCCTCTAGCCCAATATCACAACCAACAGGGCCTCAAGCCCGATACCATAAATCAACAGGGCCTCGAGCTTGATTTCACAATCAACGGGGCCTCATGCCTGATACCACAGTCAACGAGGCCTCGAGCCTGATCTCAAAATCAACTGGGCCTCTAGCCCGATACTAGGGTCAACTGGGAATCAAGCCCGATTTCATAATTCAATTGGGCCTCAAGCTCGAGTTCGTAAACCAATGGGGCCCTCGGCCCGATCGTATAGCTCAAATGGGCCTTTGGCCCGATTTCTCATCGAATCAAATGGACTCCAAGTTTAAGGGTTCTTAAATCAAATCGGTCTCATACTCGATTTCATATTTCCAAATCCAAAACCCACTCATCAAACCCTCATCGAAAACACAGTACGTATAGGAACGACATAAAGTCAAAAACCTAGAAAAATGTGTAAATACGTAATTTCCAAGCTACCACAAACAAATGCACTCATGGCATCATAAAACATGTTCATTAAAGCATATAAAACATTTATACATGCATCAAATTCATAAAACAAGTCCACTCACAGACCATCTGAAGCTGCACCACGATACTCACGCCATAAGCCTCCACCGGGCCAATCGTCACCTATGGACTTTGACCGATGACCGTGACGTAGTTCAGGATGTCATGAGTTCATAGACAGGTGTCACGTTCGATTCCGACATTCGAGGAAAAAGTTATGACGTACGGAAGTTTATGGGTATTTTGGTAATTTTGGTTAAAAAGGGGTAAAATGTTGACTTTTGACCGGGAGGTCCAATGGACGAGGGCCAAGGACCGTTACGTAGAGCTAGTCGATACGAATTCATGGACAGGCGGCACGCCGAAACCGGACTTCGTACGAAAAAGTTATGGTCTGAAACGTGAAATTGGGGAAGTTTACGTCTCGAAAATCGTGTCGATTAATTTAATCTGAATTAGTGGGAAAGTGGTTAGGGGACACTTGGATGAGTGACAAGTCCGTTGGCTAGATTGGATCATGTTCCATTAATTATAAATTATAAGCTAAAGTTTCCACTATGAAATTAAATAGGATTAAATTTCTCCTTGTATTCTCAGCCATCCATTTCACTCCCCAGATTGCATCTACACCGTCCATCTCATCTCTTCCCTTCTATTTCTGATTAGTCCTCACTCCCTCACTCTCATATATTTTCCTTACCCGTGAACAAGCAAAAAAACAGAGAGGTGAGAGTTTGAATTTCTGGCCATCATTAATCTTCCTTCCACAACTGATCTTGTGAGTGGAAAATTGAGAGAATTGAGGAAGAAATTAGCTGAGGGAAAACACGGGGGACTGAGAGGGGCAAATTAAACAGAGAATCGAAATTTTGGAAAAATGGAGGGAAATTCGAATTTTGAGCTATGAGCTCCGAGGATCGAATTTGAGTTCAATTTTAGCTTTCTGGGATTGCCTCGATCACAACCAACTCAAGAACGAAGGAATTTGGCGACTATTTGGCTCTGAACAGACTTGGTGACAGAGAAGGAGCTTGAAGATTGAGTCGTGATTCTAGAGGGGTTAAACGATGAAATTGGATTAGGAAATGAGTTTATCTTGGTCCAACGAAGCTTCTTAGTGGATCAATTTAAGGAAATCCAGTGAAATTGATGAAATCCGAAGGATGAACAGTGCCCAGATGTTCTTCGATGTTCATCTTCGAATCGTTGGATTTCAGGTAAGGATTGATGTAATTGGGTTTACAGACCTCTAATTAGACTTAAAACAAATCTATTTGAATGTTCAATTGAAATGATTGAGGTTGAATTGACAGAGAACAGATCGGGTCATCTCGCGGGCCAATTGGACCGGTTTTACAGACATACGGGTTGGGACGATGACACTGTAGCAGGCGCGTGGGTTTCACGCGCAGCCACTCACGGCGGTGCGTGATGGCTCGTAGGCATGAATCTCGAGGTGAGGTCAACATGACTTTTGTCCTATACAATGTAACGAACATTTTAGCGTTGGTTTCGTGTCAATCAGACCCCGTTTCGATATTGTTCGGGATGTCCGAAGGTTTTAAATCAAGTTTAAAAATAGTTAAAAATTCGGAAAAATTACGGGACTTTAATAGGAGGTTAATGAAGAGGTTGGTGACCCTCTAATGTGATATGAACATGTTTGGGAGTCGCGGTGTTAGTGACGGGGCCCGGGAAGGCCAATGGCATGTGTATCGAGGCGTATCGTTGAATGGTCTGTGAGTGGACTTTGGTTTTATAAATTCTATGCATGCTTAACTGTTTTATATGGATTATGATTGTGATTGTATGATGTGGATTTGGATATTGGTAAATTATACGATTTCACGTATTTCGAGGCGATTTACGTGCTTGCACGTAAATTGAGATTTTTCCAGTTTTACACGGATTTTTCATACTTATGACTTTGGATATGATTTCATGAAATGGTTTTGAAATTGGAAAGAGAAACTCGGGCATGAGGCCCAATTGTTTTGGAAACCTCGGACTTGGAGTCCAATTGCTTATGAAATCGAGTCAGGGGGCCCAGTTATTTACGAAATCGGGCTGAGACCCATTTGAGTTATATTATTGGGCCAGGGGCCCAATTGATTTATGAATATTGGGCCGTGGGCCCAGTGATTTACATAATCGGGCATGAGGCCCAGTTGGTTTCATAAACGTGATTTCGGGTCGGGGACCCTAAATGGAATTGTGATGTTTTATGGAGATTTTGGGCAGGACCCATTGATATGATGTGAAATGATTTGATAAAACTGTTTTCCATATACCATCTTGATACGAGAAAATGTGAAGGTCTCCTCCAGGTGTCTGGGACACTGGGGAAATCACGGTGCATTGCTTGTGAGGGGTCATTTTGCAGAGCTACCGGACCGTATAGTGACTCAGGAGCAGGACTGCTATGATTGGACGTCTGGACACTAGGCATCTGGGATGCTGTACCCGGATTGGGTTCGGGGATTGGACTCGGGATTGAGACCTCGGGTAGTAGCTTATGGTTATACCGTGAAATTTGACGTCTGGGACGTCAGGCGTCTGGGACGCTAGGCATCTGGGATGCCGGTTATGGTAATATGGTAAATATGGATTAATGAATCTACGAAATGGTTTTTCAGTTGGATTTATAGTTTACAGTTTTGGGCTAAGGCCCTAATGCCTTGTTGAGCAAATGTTTTGGTTACTGATTTTCGTGGCATGCATACATTTTTAATGGAGGACATAAATGTCTTATAACTGTGTTTAATGAACTTAATTATTTTTGTCCACTCACAGCTTTTGTTTTTAATGCCCTTCAGGTTGATACCGGATGCGACTGCAGCAGAGACTAGGATATCGCACACCTCCTCCATCGATCCTTGCGCACTCTGGAAGCCCGGTTGGGCAGTGGCATCAGGTTATCCCTTGTCTGACACCTCTTGTCGGACGGGAGCATGACACATTCCACGGTAATCCCCGGGGGATTGGGATGGGTCGTGTCAAGCGGTATCAGAGCAGGTTTGCACTTTTGTGCGCAAAGGTCGAAGGTGTGATGTCTCTTCGAGCTGCAGTTTCGTTGTTAACCTGATAGATAGTTTTGGGTTTGAATAGTGGATAGAGTGTGTTTGGCCCGATACGCCGTGCGTTAACGTGAATCGACCCAAGTGGGGTTGTATATGATGAACTGGTAATGTGGGACCATCGGTTCGATCATGTAATATTAGATTGTTGTGCTGCTAGGTGCAGCTAGGTTCGAGGAACCACGTTGAGTCATGGTCTAAAAATGTTAACCCTAGTGGTGATTGCTAGGGTGAGGGATGTTGGTACATTGGAGTTAGCCGATGACCTTAGTGGTGGAACCCACATTCAGTTGATGGTAGGGTTGGATTTGACATCTATACGATGTTAGGACCGCGGGTCTGTCAGGTTGTGGATTACACTGCAGAGGGAAGTGGGGTTCAGAGGAACCGTAGGGTGTGACTGTGAAACCCTAATTTATAATTGATGGACTGGAAATGTGAACTTTAAATGAAAACTTGTGCTGCGACGAGCGGCTGAGGTCGTGGATGACCATGTGGATGACTCTAGTGAGTCTAGTCAGGATTATGGGATTTGATCCACGGATACGGTTATGAGATAGATGTGGAATCCCGTGTTGGATCGAATAATAGTGTGAGGTGTGGATACGGATCTCGGTGGTGATGACTGTTGGTCGACAGTCGTGTCAAGATGACTGGCTATCGAGGGTATTTGGGATGGTTACCATACTTGAGGGTTAGGGGACGTTCAGGGAACGTTCATTGTCCTGATGTATGAATTGTCAGATTGGTGGTACCCATGGTTGTGGGGTACGAGTGGAGGTACGGGATCGTCGCTTGGTATGAGCGGAGATCCAGGATTGTCGAATTTGCACACTGCGTGCTAGTGTGGATGTTGCAAGCTGGTGCTGGTGTCGGTGATTGTGATGACGATGAGCCAAAAGTTGGGATGTGATTTCGTCATGCTGGACATATGTTCGGTATTTGAGATTTGGTGGTGATTGCGTCATGGACTGGATGGGATCCAGCGGAGGTTGTGACGTGTTGGGATAAGTCCCAACAGTTTTGAGATGACAAGTGATGAATGGATTAAAAAAAAGGGTATGATTGAGACTTGAGGAATCTTGGGATGACGTCTCCTATGTCATGAGAATTGGTGGATTTGGGGAGTTTTTGTCAACTCCGAGATTGGTAAGATTGTATATTTCTAATATCCCCAGAAAGTACAAGGAAATTATTGAAATTGGAAAAGTCGAGGAAAATCATTGGGGGTGTTGAGGTCGAATTTTGTAATTGTGAATAACTTGGAAACTGAGTGTTGAAACTGTAAAGGTGAGGATGTGGGCAGTCCAGTGGTTGGACTTGACATCTCATTGGGATCATGTCAGTTTCCAACACGGTTGGAACCTTAGCTTCGAGGTGAGTTGTGATTGTGGAGACGAGAGGAGTGCTCGTTACCGCATTGGTGATAGGTATTCTGAAGTCATTGGGGTTGACTTCTTGTTTTCTGCCCTGGCAGACATTGATGATTGTTACCAGTACGTTGAGCGTGTATTGGTTGGTAGACTTAGGATTGAACTTGGGTCATTGGACACAAAGAGTTGTGTATAATTCTGGTTTTGGTGGTGAAAATCGGGGTCACCATTCCACCTATAAGACCCTACGATCAGTTTTCAGATGAATTGTTAGCTACGTAAGCATGTGTGGATCCTAGGTGGATCTAAATTGTGATGTTGTGGACTTTGGGCATAGTGATGATCTAGAA
Source organism: Prinsepia uniflora (assembly GCA_032719365.1). Taxonomy (NCBI): domain Eukaryota; kingdom Viridiplantae; phylum Streptophyta; class Magnoliopsida; order Rosales; family Rosaceae; genus Prinsepia; species Prinsepia uniflora. The sequence goes on along the minus strand of CM064865.1, from coordinate 9,917,627 downwards.
CCAAGATGTTACCGGTCGGGTGACGTGGTGATGGATTTGAGTTGTGATCGTGTTGATCAGGTTAAGTGAAGAGCTTATTGCCCTGTCGTAAATAGTTGGTTATTGGAATGGTTGGATTGAACTTCTTTTCGAAGTTAATCCGGTGTGAGACGGTACTCGAGCGAGTTGACTTGTCTTGACTTGTGGATATTGGGATTGGCTTTCCTATGGAGTCAATCGAGTGTTTTGAGCAGGTAACTGATAGGTTCGGTTTTGGTACGTCTCGGTAGACGTGAACGAGATTTTGGGTTTTGGAATAGAATTTCTGGGTGACGATTCAGGATTCGATTTCGGAGCTCGGAAGTACATTACTGGATTTGGGTGCGGAATGATTATTCCAATGTTTTGGTTTAATGAATCTATGAAATGGTTTTTCGGTTGGATTTATAGTTTAAGGTTTTGGGCTAAGGCCCTAATGCCTTGTTGAGCAAATGTTTTGGTTACTGGTTTTCGTGGCATGCATACGTTTTTAATGGAGGGCATAAATGTCTTATAACTGTGTTTAATGAACTTAATTATTTTTGTCCACTCACAGCTTTTGTTTTTAATGCCCTTCAGGTTGATACCGGATGCGACTGCAGCAGAGACTGGGATATCGCACACCTCCTCCATCGATCCTTGCTCACTCTGGAAGCCCGATTGGGCAGTGGCATCAGGTTATCCCTTTTCAGACACCTCTTATCGGACGGAAGCATGACACATTCCACGGTAATCCCGGGGGGATTGGGATGGGTCGTTTCACGAATGCATGTATTCAATCACACTGGGCAATTGATGAGTGACACTTGTCACTCATCTTTTGTCCAGCACAGAAATATATGGGCCCCATTCAGGACAAAAGGCCCTTTTTCGCCTCGTAAATCGTGCCGTTTATAATATTTCCCAAAATCTTCCGTGAACCGTAACTTTCCCGTCGAACGTTCGATTTCGACGTGCCTCCTGTCTATGGATTCGTATCGACTCAATCTACGCAACGGTCCTTGGCCCTCGGCCATTGGACCTCCCAGGTCAAAAGTCAACTTTTCACCCTCATTTAGCTGCAAAATCGTATTTTTTTTCCTTGATTGTCCGTTAATCCCCGACTAATCCCCGATTAGCCTCGCTAATCCATCAAGGAGTGGAAACACTCGAATCAACTATCTCTTCTATGCATCAAAAAGTCAATGCAAGATAATGTAAGGGGAGCAATAAATGTAGAGGGAGTTTCTACAAAGGATTATCTGGATGTCGTGGCTGCTAAGTATCAAACCTCTGACAAAGATAGTGTCAACTCGCACCTTTCTAAATTGGTTGGTATGCGATTTGATGGCAGTGGGAGCATTAGGGACCATTTGATGAAGATGGTCGAGATGTCAGCGAAACTTGCTCATCTAAGTATCCCTATCAACAATCAATTTTTGGTACATCTGGCTTTAAACACATTGCTTCCAGAGTACATCACATTAAACGTTTCCTACAACTTGCAGAAGCACAAATGGGACGTCAATGAGATGATAACTCAGTGTGAGTAAGAAGAACTTCAGCAGAAAAAAGGAAGTCCGTATTGGTCAACATGGTATACCTCCACAAAAGCAAGAGGGGTCCCCCTTCTGGTATGAAGTTCAAACTTTCAAATAATCCTAGTGGATCTACTATTAGTACTCAACACTCTCTTAAGGAATCCACACCTCACATTTTCAAAAGAGAAAACCATGATTTCAAATGTTACTTTTGTAAGAATCCTGGCCATGCCAGGAAAGATTGTGCCGACTTCAAAGCTTGGAAAGCCAAGAAAGGTACATTAATTTCAAGTCCAATTGCTTTTGTCTGTTTTGAAACAAATTTGGTTTTTACTCCTCACGACTCCTAGTGGTTTGACACTAGTTGTTCTATACACATCACAAACTCTTTGTAGGGATTCAAAAAATTAAAAAATCCCAGTAGACTGGTTTACAAAGTTTTTGTTGGGAATGGGTCCAAGGTTGCAGTTGAGTTTGTTGGAAGCATCAAGTTACAGCTTTCATCAAATTTCATTTTAGAAATTAAAGAAGTTTTATATGTACCTTCCATGATAAGGAATTTAATTTTTTGCATCTTGTTTAGTTAAAGACGGATTATGTTTTGTTGGAAACATTAATACCATTTGTTTTACAAATTTGACAATATGAATGAACTACTTGGTACTGCATCTTTAGTAGGTGATATGTGGAAATTGAATTGTTCAATTGTGCATGATAGTTTTTCTGTTAGTCACTTAGGTTCTAAAAGAATGCTACTGGATGAGAAATCCTTCATGTTATGGCATAAACACTTGAGACACATTTCTAAAGACAGAATGCTAAGACTCATGAAAAACGGTTTACTGCAAAAAATACCTCCAACAGACCTAACCGATTGCATTGATTGCATAAAGGGGAAAACCACAAACCCTAGGAAAAAGCATGCCTTTAGAAGTCATCACTTGCTAGAGCTCATTCATACATATGTCTGTGCCCATTCCTATATAAAACAATTTGTGGAAATTCTTATTTTGTAACTTTCATTGATGATTTTTCTCGATTCACTTACATCTATCTCATACCTGAAAAATCTATTGTCTTAAAATGTTTTGAGATTTACAAAGCTGAGTTAGAAACCCAATTGGACAAAACCATAAAAATCGTGAGATCTGATAGAGGTGGTGAGTATTATGGTAGATTCACTAAAACAGGTCAACAAAAGGGACCCTTTGCTCTATTATTACAAAAACATGGCATTGTTGCCCAGCACACGACCCCTTACACCCCACAACAAAATGGAGTAGTTGAGAGGAAAAATCGAACCCTAGTTACCATGGTCAGAAGTATGAAGTGTAGGGCATGCTTACTAGATTTCCTATGGGGAGAGGCACTTAAGACAGAAAATTATGTTCTCAACCGTGTGCCTTGCAAAGCTATTACTAAGACACCATTTGAATTATGGAAGGGCTGGAAAACAAGTTTGAGCCACCTTCACATATGTGGTTGCAAAGCAGAAGCTAGATTCCTTAATCCACTTGAAAAAAAGCTGGACAGTAGGACTGAATCTTGTTTCTTCATAGGGTATCCTGAGAAATCTAAAGGATACAAGTTTTACTGTCCCCACCTATATACTAGGATTCAAGAGACATATAATGCCAAATTTCTGGAAGAATATGGATCTGAATACTCAGTAGTGGATAGTTCTGATTTTGAGGAACTCACTAAACCATATCAGGATCTAAGTACTGTCTCCAAAACTCATGTAAACATGGCCCCTACCCCCTGGCACTCAAATCGACAAGTTTACCTATGACAACGAAAGAACATCACAAGAATCTACAGTTCGGGTGTTTGAAAACACAATCCTTGAAATTGCATATCAGTCACCACTATCTCAACCTACTGTTACAGACGCACAACATGAACCACGATGTTCTTCATGGCCCAAATGTTCTGCGATACCACCAGATTACCTGGTATACCTGCAGGAGACAGAATATGACCTTGGCACTGATGAAGATCCCTTGATGTTCAAGGAGCCCATGGCCAGTCCCCATGCCATTCTATGGCAGCAAGCAATGAATGAACAACTTCAGTCTATGGACAATAATGTCATTTGGGATTTGGTTGCACCACAACAGGACACGCGACCTATCATATGCAAGTGGGTCTACAAGACAAAACGTGATTCTCAAGGCAATATAGAAAGGCAAAAGGCCAGATTAGTTACCAAGGGACTCACTCAACGAGAAGGAATTGATTACTCAGATACCTTTTCCCCAATTTCCTCCAAGGATTCTTTACGGATCTTGATGGCCTTGACAGCTCATTTTGACCTCGAGCTCCACCAAATGGACGTGAAGACTGTATTCCTGAATGGTGATCTGACTGAACGCATTTACATGCAACAACCCCCAAGATTTGTTGAAGAGGCGAAGGAATCCATGATCTGCAAGCTGGAAAAGTCATCTATGGACTGAAATAAGCCTCAAGGAAATGGTACCTTAAGTTTGATCAAGTAGTTACTAGTCATGGTTTTTCTGAAAACAAACTAGATGACTACATCTATCTTAAGGTCAGTGGCTCGAAGTTCATTTTCCTAATCTTGTATGTTGATGACATTCTACAAGCTAATTCTGATTTACAGCTACTGGAACACACTAAGTCCATGCTATTTGAAAATTTCGAAATGAAAGATCTTGGCCAGGCACATTTTGTTCTGGGTATAGAAATAGTAAGGGATAGGAAAAACAGGCTTTTAGGGCTTTCCCAGAGGAACTACATTGACAGGATTCTCAAGAGGTTCAACATGGAGAATTGTTCAAATGGGGAAGTTCTAGTGGATAAAGGAGATAAGTTACATAAGGACCAACGACCTCAAAATGAATTAGAAAGGTCCAAGATGAGGAACAAGCCGTATGAATCCTTGGTGGGAAGCATAATGTACGCACAGGTGTGCACCGAGCCAGATTTAGCTTTTGTTGTCAGCCTGCTAGGCAGATTTCAAGCAAATCCAAGTGAAGCTCACTTGACTACATGAAAAAAGGTTTTGCGATACCTTCAGAGGACCAAGGACTTCATGATGTTGTATGGAGGGACTAATGATCTTGACTTAGTAGCCTATTCAGATTCAGATTTGGCAATGTGCTCTCTTGATAGGAAATCTACTAGGGGTTATATTTTTATGATGACTGGAGGTGCAGTTTCATGGAAAAGTGCAAAGTAGACCACGATTGCAGCATCCACAATGCAGGCAGAGTTTATTGTGGTTTATGAAACCACAAAAACAACTGTGTGGCTTAAAAACTTCATGGAACAGCTTAAGGTAATCGACTCAATTAATTGACCTATTACTCTTTACTGTGAAAATACTTCTGCAGTTTTCTTTTCCAAGAAGAACATAAGGAACTCTGCTACACAGCTGATGGAAGTAAAGTATCTGCTTGTTCAAGAAAAGGTCAAAATGGGATCATAGATGTGATACACATCAACACTAAATTGATGCTGGCTGATCCCTTGACAAAAGCCTTGCCTGTGAATGAGTTCAAAACCCATGTTTCCAACATGGGACATACAAATTCATTTGACTCACTTCATCAGTGGGAGTAAGATGTATAAGGTTGTTTTGTTTTAGTTTTCGAATTGTTAACTCTCATATATGTTTTGAATATCGGAATTGTCTAATTTCCTTCAAAGAAATAATTGTGCATATGAGTGCTTGAATTATGTATCAGGTTAAAATAACTGTGCATTACTCGAAAAAAAAAAAAAACCCCTTTGTGACACTTCCTTGTTGGAAATTGTGGATTTTCTGATATTAGGGTTATGGATTGATGTTGTTTAATAATTCTTCCTTCTGACTAGATGAATTATTAATGAGTGAATTATTAATGAGTATCATTCCACACTACTGATATGACCAAAAATGTGGGAGCATTGTTGTTAATGATGCTCACTAGTTTCTGGAACCAGGAAAATGGCATAGTATTGTTGTCACATGTCTACGGTGATTGCAAGGCAATGATGCAGCGTAGCACCAAAGCTTTTGTAGTTCTGTGAATGTGGGGCAATAGTGACAGTCATGATTCAAGTTCTATTTTGAGTTCATATGAGATTCAGTGATCACTATTAGGTTAAGTCATGTGTGAACTTATGGCCTTGTTCGTCATACTCAAGTGGGAGAATGTTAGAATTTGAGTATAAGTGAATGACTTGCAATGCAAGTTGCACGAGTGTAATGACTTGTAAACTAATAGAGTCCATATGAATTAGGAACCTTATAGTTAAGAAACTCTGTTGAGTAAGGTTATTAACCTTATTGGTAGCAATACTACTAAGTCATCTAGGATTCCAACTCACTGTGTGATAGGCGCATGAGTGGAAGTCAGGGTGCATACACACATATAAATATATTGGTCTTTGCTTTTGCAGACACGCGCTTAATTGTTGAACTCAAATCCTATTCTGAGTTTAAGAAATCTGGTCTCTTAGAGAGGAGAAGAGCAATATTGTTGTAATTGATCATTGAGATGGCCAAAACAGGTTCTGTCCAAAATCAAACTTGAATTGATGCATGTTGAATTGTTTATTGAATTAAATCGGATCGTGATCTTTGCTGCATATTTGATCTAAAGGTGTATATATGTTTACACTAAAACCATTCCCCGCCATTTGTCATTATCGCAGCTTCCACCGGAGCCATCGTCATGGCCAACGCCACAATAGCCTTCACCTCCGTAATCCAAAGCAGACGAGGTCGCAATCCAAAGAGCAGGAAGATATAAGAAAATAGGTCATAGGGACACTCACAACAATCACTGTAGATTAGAGGGAGTGCCACTACAGCCACAACAACGCCTCCCCGAACGTCGTTGCATCCACATCAGCATAACGCCCACGCCTTGCCACAATCGCAGCAACGCCGCTTCCAAAGCATAGCCGCAACCGGTCCAACCTCCTTGCACCGTCGTCGTTGCATATAAGCACCGCCCCTAACGCAATATGGCCGCCAACATCGCATCAAGGCTAACAGCTTGTAAGCAACCAACCATCGTTGCAACTCAAACTCATCGTCCTCAAAGCTTATAGACAAATTTGGGCTTCCACCTTAGTGGACTCAATAAAAATAACTCATGACACGAGTCCAACGTCAAGTTTTCCAAGTGAGACACCTCAGTGGCTAGCCAATGCATCGCACGACCCAACAAATTTATTACAATAGAAAAAATAAACAAAAATTAAAAAAAACACAAAAAAAAAATTCCCACCCAAGTTGCTGGACACCTAAAACCCAACCTTAATATACCAATTGGTAAGAGCAGCCGTCAAAACCACTTGTCTCTCCACAACAACAAAAAGAGGAATTGCAACCATGTTTATCGAGGAAGAAGGGCAGATGCAGCCCACCCCTTCAAGCTATGGAGGAGCATTGCACCAAAAGGAAGAGAAATATGGGAAATAGGATCAGGAACAACAAAGGTGAGGGGAAGATAGGGGTTCCTTACAGATTTTCACAAATGGTGGAGACCCAAAGAAGTTCTTACCTCCAAGATCAAGGGCCGGTTGGAGCTTTGTCGAAGAGATAAGCGAGAGAAAAAAATATGAGAAAGAAAATAGTCACTTTAATCTCAAAGGCCGCCAAATTGTTTTCAAAGTAGTACATACATCTCCTAATTGGGAGATTTGGCCGATAGTTAAGTTACCTTGTCCTCTCATACAGGAAAGGGTCTTGCGTACACCAAAGTGTATACACATTCTATTTCACAGGGGGGTGGGGTCTGGTGGGGCAGTGTGGTACAAAATGTAAAGGGGTCCATTTATTGTAAAAGGGTGCACATCCATGTGGTCCTACAGGGTACACCAAGGACTTTCTCCCGGTACAGACTTGAAAAACCATAATATCAATCATGAATGTGCATAGATATCATTTTTCACGTAAATATTGATAGTTAAATTTATGGAAATATCGAAAAATATTTTAATTCGGATGTAATATTATTTTTGTTCACGCTAAAAAAAAATGTTAGAAATTTAATGCAAAATTTGAAAATTTTGAATAAAATTTGAAAATTTTGAATAAAATTTTGAGAAAAATTGAAGTATCCAGTAATACTTATATTAGACTAAGGAAAATACTTGCATCTTATCCTGTTGGTACCTTCTCGTACCATTCTTTTGATTTATCAAATTGTCATATATCATAATCGGAACCGTTTATTCTCGAAATAATCATCTCAATATCATCTTCGTAAAAAACTAACAAGATTGAAAATCGTTTATTTATTCATACGTATCAAATAAATCAATGGTTGAGAATTAAGATCCATATGGAAAACCTTCTATTTATTTTAAATATATGAACGCCCAAACGATCTCCAGTTTTGTTAATTTTTTATCGAGATGATCTTAATATGATGATTGAGATAATGAACAATTTCGATTATGATATATATACAATAATAATTCGATAAATTGAAATAGCAGTATGAGGAAGTCACACTAGAGTGGTATGCAAGTATTTTTCTTAGATTAATACAAATATTAGTGAAAATTGGGGAATTTTTTTCCCCTTCTATTTTTATGCCTAGACCCTAAAATATTGGTATATCTATATAACAGATATTTTTTCTCCACCTAATTTTATATAGAGATCTTAAACTACAAATATATTAACACTAATATTGCGGATATTACGAATATTTTCATTCATAAACATGATGGAGTTTATTAACACATGCAATAACTACAATAGCTTTATATCGAGGCAATTTCTTCTATATTTCCGAACAATGAATTTTATATCGAAAAAATCCATGATTTTTATATCGAAAAAATCCATGATTTTTATATCGAGACAATAAGCCCTAATCATTCATAAGTAAATGAATCGTAACTCCCACACTATTCTGACTCTTTCCCCATTTTAAGAATTGAGGAAGGTGTGCAATGTGTCCTAGTGGAGACAGTCCAAGCAAGCTGTGCTATCTAGCTGGCTTTTTGCTCTTTGACTGATCTTTTCCATTCACAAAGTATGTGAACTAGAAAGTGTCACACGGACAAGTGCAAGCAGTGTCATTCCTCACATCCATGATTAAAGCATCATCAACATCATCACTTGCTTTCTTCAATCACAGTTCCACATACTAACCCACTCAAACCCAGCAATTTGACCAACTGTCCCCAAAACCTTTGTTTTCCTTTTTCTTCTTGTGGAGCCATGGCTTTATCTATCAACTATGGCCCTTGATATAGCCGGCCATTCCAAGCTGTAGTTCATGGTCATTCTAAATGGGAATTGGGGAAACTGTTTTGGGTTTAATATGAAAAAGAGATAATTATGTGAAAAAATGTTACTTTATTAGTATCGTAAGTTTATCTAAATTATGCAATGAGAACGTAAAAAAAGGTATGATAGTGATTAATTTTCTGATTATATGTAAATCTTTATCTATACATAAATGAAGACTTATGTAAGATTGTTTAACCCAATAGTGCAAATAAAGAGCACGAATAATATAGCCCTTGTTCGTAATCATGAGCAAATGGTGCAGTGGAAACTCAGGTTCCAAGTCAGGTTTACTCCCCGGTCTGAGTTAATCGACACAAAATTGAGATTTAACTTGTGGCGAGAGGGGGGTTGGAATGGCTCTGTGAATCTTCCCGACCTCAGTACAGATTAATACTTAGTTAAAAGTTTGGGATACTAGGTGCCAATAACAAATATATATATATATATATAACCTTGTTTGCATAATCATTTGAGCTACACACTACATCCGCCATCTTTGATCTTAGGTTTTATTAGAGATAACAAGTCACAATTTATTCGGAGACTTGAACACCTTTTCAAATGGCAAACGAATGAGATGAGTAATAACTTAGACATGAATTGTTTTTCCCATTCACATTCTACTCGAAGGAGGGTATTGGACTAAGCCGCAAATCAGTCAAAAAATATCATATAAATATTCCGTATTCTCATCATTTATACGATTCGAACATGAAACTTTTATTTACAATTGGAAATGTAAATACTAATAAATTGTAACGTGTATAATTAATTATGCATGAGCCGTGTATAATTAAGCAGAATGTGTGCATCTGATTTGATTTTATGTTCAATTGAAAGGAAGCTATTTGCGTGTAGATACTCTCCCACTTAGTGTAATTTGTTTTCATTTTTTTTTTTTTTGCATTTCATTTTTTTTTATAGGTTAAAAAGTATCATTAAAAAAAAACATATTACAAATTTACAAGGAGTATTCCCTAAAAAATTTCCTAAATTATACCACAACATACTTTTAAACCATAAGCACAAAACTTAACCAGAATCAAAACGAATTTTGATTCAAAACAATAATTTAAAGCCCAAATCAGGCCCTAAACTAAACAATGCCCAGCCCAAACCCAAAAATGAGCTAGGCAAAAACAGTAACCAAAGTCCAGCCCAAAGCCTGAACCAACAGCCGGCCCAAGACCCATATAGTCTATGGAGCAGAAAGAATGAACGGTCTCCACCACCTGCATCAACAAGCCGTAGCAGCCGTCGCTGTTGCAGTCCGAAGTATCCACGATCGCACACTCGGATTAGGCAAATCAGAAGAAGTAGTCCGTCGGAGCACCAGCCTTTGCAGCGGATAAAAAAAGCTCCGCCGCAGCTGCAACAACACTGGCCCAAGCGTCGTCGCAGCTGCAACAAAGCAACATCCACGCTCGCCTCAGCCACAGCGACTCCTTGTTCCGCCGCCGTTGCAATCAGGCCCTGCCTCCAGCGCAACGTCGACACACACACCGCAACGGAGTAGAGCCCATTAGCGACGAACAGCCGTCGCAGCGTCGATCTCGACGTCTTTAAAGCCTCACAGATAGAATAGGGCCACCATCACAACCGACCCATCACCAGGCTCACGACACGAGACTAGCGTCGAGCAGGCCGGACGGGCCACGACCATGGTAGGGCAAACTCGCACCATAAATTCGACACCACCAACCAACGCCATCAAAGCACTGAGGAACTGGTCCAGGAGCAAGGTCGACATGGAAGATGAAGGAAGGAAGGTTCTATCTCTGAATAAGAGATCTTACATCTATAATTTAACACTCGTACAATGCAAACCCGATACTCTATCTACATATAATTCATTCCCCACAACATCATTGTATTGAAAAACATTATTTACCGGCTCGCAAACTGTGTAAAAATATAAGACTTACTACATGCTGTGCAATTTCATGTCCGAATGGATACATTCGGCTAAAGGCTTAGCCCAATATCTTGAATACTACATGGCCTAAACTAGTATTGTGAGCTCCAGATTTTGAACACCTACAATGTAAAGTCAACCCAAAAAATGTTGCAGGGCCATGAAGTAATCACGTGATGTATTTTATTACATTAATATTTACGAGTAACACTATTTGAATATATTAAATTAATTATATTATAAAAAAGAAATATTAAATAATTTAATTTATTAAACTAATACAATGGTCCATCAAGCTCCACGTACATGTTTTTATGTGGCAGCCTTTCCTTAAGGCGAAGTGGATGAGAGAGAACTAATTCAAACGATACTCCAAACTCTCTGAACAATGAATATTCCCCTTCATTATTTATGGGAGAGTCAAATGGTCACTCCAAAAAACAAAAGAACTTGTCTAAAATGGAATCATCAAATGGATTCACTCATAACCTCTTTGGATCATAAGTTCATTGGTCGACAACGTAACATGATAGACTTAAATTCCAAATTTTGATGCTTTAAAAGCATCATAGAGGAATTAAATCTACTCAGACTTATTCAACAAGTTGCTGGAAGAAAACAAAGGGAAAAAAGGCCGGTTTGGGCCTAAAACATAATTTGCCATAACTCAACACGGCCCAAACTAAAAGTTCGAAACCAAAATGCCAACGTTAACTCTCTTGTTCTGACTGCAAGTCCCTCCGCAACCCGCACCTCCTAATCCTCAATTGAAACTCAGCCACTGCCGCCAAAACCTTCACAGTCTGCTCCGGACTCAATACCTCCACCACCCTCCTCACTGTCAACCCACGAAGCCTATCGGCGCTCTCTAAAACTCCCATCACCGCCGCTCTCAGGGTCTCCATCGCTAAGTCCAGCGTCGATATCTCGCCGTCCATCAACCTCCCTACTCTTCTCGCCAGCGCCAGAATAGGCGGCGCCGCAACGCTCTCTTGAATCCTCGCCATTGTCTCCGCCAGCTCCCGCTCCTCTCTCCACGTCTGGCCCTTGATCGCCTCCATCTCCCTCGCCTGCCGCGCGGTCAAATTCTGGACAGAGCTGTCCACCATGCGGAGCACCAATGAAGGCTTGAACCCAGCAAGCCAGAGCAGCGTCCGCTCGAAAGTACTCAGCCACGGCGGAGAAAAAAGGACGAAGACGTCCTCTTCCGCAGCCCTGGCTTTCTCAGCAAAGTACTGCTGGTAATGGCACATAACCTGTTCGATTAACTGCCTCTGTTGCGCATCTTTGGTTTCTGAATTGGGGGAATCTACCAAATGAAGGAGCTGATCGAGAAATGTCTGCTGGCGCTGAAGCCAGCCATCAAGAAATGCGACGAATCGCTCCCGGGCTGGGTGATGAGCTTCAGCCATGCTACCAATTGACAGAGGAAGGCAAGTCAAGCCAACCGGTGACTTCGAAGAAAAAAAAGGAATGTTACTGCACCTATTTATATAGGTAGCTCATTGATTGAGAGATTCTTTTGGGCCAGGACACAGGGGAATGGTAAATTATTTATTTAAGTTTCTTTTGGGCATATGGGAATTGGGTTTACTTTGCTGAAAAGGTATAGAATTGAGGCATTCAATTTCGTCATCGGTTGCTTCCGGTGTATTCTGTAATAGAATATTATAATGGATGGATTGGAATTGGAAGATGCAATGCGCAGTTGCTTCGTGATGAAGAATGAGTTTATTTGGTTGCGTTTACTTACTTGGCAACGTGTGGAGAGGGGAGGGGAGGAAGGTGAAGTGGCGGTGGCGGTGGCGGTGGCGACAATGCCAAGAAGAGGATGGGCTAATTGAGCTACCTAGCTACCTGCTGCCGATGGGAAAAGGTAAAGGGACAAAGGAGTCAGCCAGTGAGAGAGACACGTATTCGAGGGATCCTCGTATTTGACCACGTGGGACTCAGACAAGATATTTAAATTAATTTTTTCTTGGTTTTGTTGCGGATATTTCTGGTGCTTTCTTAGGGGACCCACAACCGACATTGTCATTGTCAAGAGAACAAAAAATTAAGGATCAAGATATGGGTTTTGGTGTTTCGTCAAAAAAAAAAAAAAAAAAAAGGGGTTTTGGTGTGGTGTTAACTGCAAGTCTGTAAGTTGCTTGAAATCCAACGGCTATTTGTTTTATACAAAGGTCTAGCCCTTTTTTTAGCCTCTGAGCTAATAGAATTGGGAATATTATACCTATTGTTTAATTTTATTCTTAACTTGTAAGTCATAGATTTGGCACACAGTTAGAATAAATTGTACTTTAAAAGATTTTCTAGGGATTTGACAAAATGTACTTGTAGTTTGTAAGAATTCTTTAGAAATTTGACAAAATTTTTACCATAAGAATCATTGTATATGAACTATATCTTGACTTTAATGGTGAAAATGAGAAAACAATTAAAACTAATTTTTGACAACTGGATCCAATTCAATGACCAAGATACAATGTTCCTCATGGCGAGGATCGGGTGTGACTGGATTTTTGTAATGACCCGTTCTAAATTTTTGTGATTATCGAGATTAATCAAGGACTAATTGAGGATTATTAGACGATTTGAGGTAAAATGACGATTTTTTCAATGGAAGGGAAAAATGTTAACTTTTGACCCGGGAGGTGCTTTGCTCGTGGACCGGAGTGCATTACGTAAATTGAGGGATTACGAAATATCTGTTCTTGACCAATGGATGAGTGACAAATGTCACTCATCCCATTGGCCCATTTCCCCTAATACATGCATCTCATTTTTCCCCTTTGTTGTAACACACACCCGAGATACCCCAAAACCATTCCCACATCACCATTTTCTCCTTGTCCTCGTTTGAGGAGCCCAGAGTGAGGCTGAGGGTGAGAGGAAGACGATGGACGAAAGGGAAGCCTTGGAGGCATGGCGGGAACCAGGATCCCAGGTAAAAACCCGTGGACCCATAACGATGATTTTGGGTAGTCTAATTTATGGTGTTTAGATCGTGAAAACGGGGAGGTCACGATGTAATGCCTGTTGACGAGCACCGGGGGGAGGCTCGGCTCAGGAGTGATTATGTAAGAGATCGGTCGTTGATATGTTCACGACAATATGAACGTCGACCGTAGATTTGTTCACGACGTCGTAATTGGACGTGAGCTGTCCTGGAGCTTGATTGTACGTGTTCCTTGGATATCGTGACCAATGATGATATGATGGTATGAGACAATGTGGGATATGAGGATGGGTCATGATTTTGATGTATTGCTTTGTGTTCAGATATTTTCACATGAGTTGGTTTTGCGATGAAAGTAGAGGTTTTCATATGTTACTGTTTTATTGGAAAGAAATGGTTTAATTGATTATGCATGTATGCTGTTTAAAACGGAGGGTTAAATGATGATTTTGGAAATTGTTTTTTCAAAGTTTTATTTTGTCCACTCACACTTTTGATGTTTTTGGTACCCTCCAAGTTGATCGTGGACACAGCTGTAGTAGAGACCGAGGTATCACATGAAGTTGCATACTCTGGAAACCCTGTTTCGGTCACAGTAGTATTCCTGGTCAGACATGTGGTGTCAAACGGGAGCAAGTCATCCCACATTAATCCTGAGGGATTAGGGATAGGACCTGTCAGCTTGGTATCAGAGCACTGAAATGCTTTTATGGTGTCGCGCACTATGGGTGCACGATAATTTTGCTTTGGATGTGATGCCTTTACGAAAATAGACCCATCATCAACCTGATAGTGAGGTTAAGGGTAGGAAAGTTTAACGGGAAGAACCAACCTATTGGTTCAATTAGGCATTAGATGCCGAGTTTTAGGGGTTCGAGTTCCTAGTAGGATCGATTTTCTTGTGGACCCAGCGGCTTGGAGCCGTGGAGTTACTAGTTGATTGGATCCCAGTATGATGACTTTTAGCGTTGTGACCGATGGTCGATTAGGATGTATGTGCTACTACGAGCAGCTGAAGTCGTTGATGACTCTTATTCGAGATGTGTACTTGTGGATCGAATTCCGGGGTGGCCGATCAGTGGATTGCACACCTGGTAAGCTGGGACCAGATTTTACGGACGTTGCATGATGCTCAAAAAGGCATGGTTCTGTTAGTCTTGAGCGTTTGGTTCTGATAGCAGTGACCTTTTTGGATAGGTCTGCACGTGCTTGGTGGCAGACATTGCTATTCATGCGTTGGATGAGACTACCGAGATTTGGGCAACGTCCAAAGAACATTTCTTACATTATTCTAGCCCCAGTCTTATCGATATACGAGGGACGTGGATTTCCTCTAACATGAGCAGGAGATTTGATGGTAACTTAGTACGAGTAGAGGCTTGTGACTTTGACATGGTATGCTCATGTTTCGGTGATGACTAAGACGATGAGGCTTTTTCGGTTTGTGTCGAGTCTTAGGAGTGAGACTTGGAGTGATTATGTGGCATCTTAGTTAGAGATGAGTTTAATGGAATTCCAACAGCGATCAAATGGTTCTGGTTGACATTGAGTGTGTCTAGAAGATGTTTTTGTCTGGGAGCTTTGAAGAGGGATGCTTCAAGCTCAGAGTCATCGAATGGTAATGAGGTAGGGACCTTCCCATGTAGGCCTCCATCAGCGCGGTCTTTAGTGGTCAGGCTGACCTTTCGGAGAACCCAGTTGCCAACCTGAAAACTACGTTCTTGAACCCCGAGAGTTGTAGTAGCGAGCAATTCGCTGCTTGTGTGCCATGTTGCGGAGATTGGCCTGGTCATGGCCTTCCTCGACGAAGTTGAGGTTTTGCATCAGGAGCTCCGTATTCTCTTGTGGGTCGTATGATAATACCTGGTAAGATGTTTCCCTAATTTCCACCGGGACGACAGCTTGACAGGACCGCCCCCGAAGGGACATTGGTAACAGTGCCCGGTCCTGCTCCCGTCTAGCAAATCGACTGAAATTCCCAACTAACCCTCAGTGCTTGCCAAATCAAGGATAGCCACACACGTACTTACTTATGCCTCCGCCTCTCGATCAGCCTTGATCAACGCGCCACGACCTGGAGGGTCAATAAAAACACAAAAGGTGTAAGTGGACAAAAATGAATCGGTTTATAAAACAGTTACAAAAAGACATTTCTACCCTCCACGTAAAACCAATGCATGCATTCAAAAATCATTGGCAATCCGTTACATTTTTAACATAAAAAAAACCGTGCATTAAATCAAAATCATTTTCCTTTTCTTAACCTTCGGGTCTTAGCCCGCAAATATGAACACAGGGCCTCAGCCCAAAACCATGAATTAAATTCAAGTACACAACATAATCCAAAACCATCAAACCATATAAACCGGGCCATAGCCCAGCACATCCGAAATCAACAATAATTCACAAGTCAATCAGTTTGCTGGGTATCAAGTGCGCCCGAGTCTTTAAACTCAAAACCATGCGCATAATCAGGCATTCCCGGGATATCAAAGAGTCTTTAAACTCAGAACATAATCAATAGGCCTCAGGGGGTATCATACCGAGTCTTTAAATTCAAAACAGTAACCGAGTCTTTAAACTCATTAAGGGCCCTCCCCCGTCATCAATTAAACGAGTCTTTAAACTCAAAACGTGCTCCAGCAATAACACCGGGTCTTTAAACCCAAAACAGTTTTCAACGAGTCTTTAAACCCAAAACAGTTGTAAATTACAACAAAACTCGGGATCCATCGTGGTCCAAATTCCAAATCCAATCCGAAAACACATTTTGTCATAATAGGACTCATATCCGAATTTCCACTTTCAAATCCCCAAAATCTTACTTCATAAAAACATCATCAATCATCAAGGAAAATGGGGCATGTATAATCATAACCAGTCACCATCATGGAAAACGAGGCATGTATAATCATAACCAGTCACTTTATCAAACCATCATCCGTTCCCGAATTCGAATTCACAACGATGATTCCTTAAGCCGGCATCCGGAAACATCATCCTGAACCCAAACCAAGAATTTCACTCTCAAGTTTCCGACAAAACCAAAATCTCGCTCTTTAAATTACTTTTATGCCTTGGGCCCCAAGCCCGAAATCAACTTTCCAAAATCCATTTTAAATCTTTGAAATCACATCATTTTTCAAATCCCCAGGTCCAAAACATCAAAACCACAATCAAAGCACCAAAAATCACGATCAAACCACAACATACTCCAAATCTCGTAAAACGTGCAAATCCGTGTCATTCTCGAAATACGTGTCAAAATCGTAAACCATACTTACAATCGCAATCAAAACATCTTAAAAACATGATACGCACAAATCACATAAAATCATTCATTAAACCATCATCAAAGCATAAGAGAACCCTTAGTATCGAAATACGTGCAATTTCGTGTGCATATAAAAAATACGTATAAATACGGAAATCGAAATCATCACAAGTCATAATCATAATCATAGAAATCATAAAAATATTTATGCATGCATTAAATTTTGAAAGCAACGTCCACTCACACATCGTCCTTAATGCTCGGTTTCGCACTACACTCGTTTCCGTAATTTCCGCCATTTTCTAGAATCTCGAATCCTCGAAAATCGGGTCCATGCGCCCTCAGGCGCCGCCGTGAGTGGCTACGCGTGAGACCCACGCGCCTGCTACAGTGCCAGCTACAGTCGTCGTCCTCACCCGGCCAACTGTTAAACGGGTCCGTTTTGCACGCGAGACAACCGGATTAGAATCCCGCAGATGGTCGTCCTCAAGCTCGAAAATTCCCAGAATCAGTGGCTTCCGTTCTTGGCCATACGGTGATCAGTTCCCTTCAATTTTCGTATGGTCGAGTTCGAAATGAACCCAGAAGACTAATCTTAGTCTCAGCTTGGCTCCTCTCAGCTCGCAGACAAACTTTCGAATTTCCCTCCAAAAGTTCCCAAGTTTCCTGATTCTGTTTCTCCCTCAATATCAGCTCTCTCTTCTCTCCACAATAACCCTCTCGACTTCCTCTAACTCCTTATGTTTAATCCCGTCCTTTCCAGCAACCAAGGCACACTCAGTCCCACTCTGTTCTCTGTTTCCCGCAAAGGACCCAAAACCAATTTACAAAGCTCCCGTGCTCTGTTCAGTTCAAAACCACCACTCGTTCATGTCCCATTTCCACCATACTCTTGTCTGCCCGTGCTCTGTACAAGCCACTCACTGCATAAACAAAATCAGTGCTCCAATTCCAACCTCACCCGTGCACACTCTCAAACTCCTAGCCACTATGTTCTTCTCATTCAAAAATGTCAGCCTGTTATAAAAACATTAACCCACACACTATGCACTTGTTCCAAGCACACTGCAACATTTTTTAAGTTCCCCACCAGCCATTCCATAAACAATTCCATCAGCCATACTCTGTTTTTCAATTCAAAATATACCCACTGACGGCTGTCTCACAAGCAGCAGCCAAAATTACCATTTTACCCTCAATTGACAAATTACCAAAATGCCCCTCACGCATCTAGACCCGTAACTTGGTTATTCGAACCCCGATTGACCCGTGCCACTTGTCTACGAACTCAGGGCATCGAGACATTCCTAACGATCCTCGGCCCTCGGCCATCGGACCTCCCGGTCAAAAGTCAACATTTTCCCCATTTTCGTCCAAATTACGAAAATGCCCTTGAACTTCGGAACGTCATAACTTTCACCTTGAACGTTGGAATCGAACGTGCCACTTGTCTATGATCTCATGACGTCCCAAACTACGTCACGGTGATTGGTCAAAGTCCGTTTGACCGCCCGAATTAAAAGTCAACGTTTTACCCACGACTAGGGGCAAAACGGTCATTTTGCATCGTTCGTCCGATCTCGCCCAACTAATCACCGATTAACCCCAACTAATTATGATTAATTACTAATCTAATCCCAGATTCTAGGACGGGTCGTTACAACCTTCCCCCCTTAAAGAATTTCGTCCTCGAAATTCCAACCGATCTAATCTCAACCGTTCCTCCGTCCTTAAATTAGTTTCGTTCTCGAAACCTCCAATTATCCTTATTCCACATCCAACTCGTGGAAAACATTTAGACCTCGCAACACGTGTACACTCGTACACCAGTTAAACTCACCTGTACTTAGAGGTCCCATCACAGTCTCACATCGTACCGACCACACTCGACCACCTTGAGTGAAATTGATCACCTGATCCGTGTTAATATCGCTTGTCAATTTTACCCTTTAGCTGACTCCTTCAGCTTGTCGGTTTCTCTCAATCACTAATATACCAGGCTTCTGCTCCCACTAGGAGTCACCAAAACTCACTTGTCAGTCCATGCTGACGCTACTAGCCGAACTGCCATCGCTAAGCTTTACCACCCTAGCAAAGCTCCAATCATCAGCCAAATGGTGTCATCACCTCGTACTACAACTCACTCAATGTAGCGTAAGATCAACAACATGATCTCATATCGCAGGGCCAGCCCAATCCTGCGACATATATCAAGCTCAACGTCCATAACTGTCAACTCCCTCGGCGAACCATGACGCTGGAAAAGTCACGGCTTGATAACATCACACAAGGCCACTCGTAGTTACCATAACCACCAACTCACTCAACCTGAGTATACGTATACGGTCCTCTTACACCAGAATACGAGACAAGCAATGATCGCACATTTCCATACTAGGGTTTCGCTAGCCATCCGTGGCTAAGAGCACCTGCTCCTAAATCACTGAACCAACAAAATTACTCTGCCCAGTTCATGCTCACAACCAAATCCAATGGTGTCGGAACTAAGCCGATTACCAACACGTACAACCACACACCACTGGTACCTCCCATGTACCGTCGCCAGGTACCACTTGGCCTATCCAGTATCAATTCTCGTACATCGTACAGGGTACGTACATCCATCCTCCAACACATCCACTACAAGGTTCATGGTCCATCACAGTTGATACTGGGGTTCCTCTGTCCAATCCCATACTAGACAAATCGCTCATTCCAACTCATCATCCATCCTGAGTCTCATGGTCACCCGACCAGTAACACAACGTCTACTCCCAAACACGTTATCCAAAATGTACCAATCCAAGCACGCTCACCCAGGCGTGTATAGTCATGCCAAATAAGCATCTAACCTCACTCACAACTACCGAGGTGTACCAACTCCGAATCTATCGAGTACTCGCTCGAGTACGGATTAACTTCGAAAAGAAGTTCGGTCTAACTATTCCCAAATCCAAATATTTATGACAGAGCAATAGGCTCATCACCTAACCTGATCAAAACGGTCACGATTCATTCCGTCGCCACGTGACCCGACTGGTATCACCACGATCCTAGATCGTCACCAGGTCCAATGTCCACAACATCACAATCTAGATCCACTTAGGAACCACACGACACTCCTCAACTATTTCCACATCCAATCATTCATTCAATAATGAAAACACAACAAAACTGCGGGTCTCCTCCAATTACCTCATATCGATCCTTATCATTCCACCTAGGAGAAATCAAGGATGATCCCATACGATGTCATCGACATCCACCCTATGAGAGTGCAACCACAACTCCCTGCACTCCCATGCCAAGTAATCCAGCATCGTCTGCTAGAGTAGAGAATAAGAAGTCAACCCTAATGACTTCAGAATACCTATTACCAATGCGGAAACAAGCACTCCTCTCGTCCCACAACCACAAATCTCCATGAACTAAGATTCCAACCATGTTGGGAACAGACACGCTCCTAATGAGATGTCATGTCCAACCATTGGACTTCCTACATCCTCAACTCACTTGGACAACCACGTGTCCACAATCAATCCAATACTCAGGCCTCATGTCCGTTAATAACTATTTATGCACATACACCGATTCCGATTGGGAATTACTCACCTCTCGTCACCTCATCACTGTTGGGACTTATCCCAATACCTCACAATCTCCGCTGGATCCTATCCATTCCATGACTCAACCACTACTGAATCTCAAATCCTGAACATGCGTCCATCATGATAGAGTCACATCCCAATTCGTGGCTCATCGTCATCACAATCACCGACACCAGCACCAGCGCTAGTACCAACACCAACATACAAACATCCACACTAGTACACAATGTGCAAAGTTGATAGCCCTGGATCTCCGCTCATACCGAGCGACGATCCCGTATCATTACTCGTACTCCACAACTATGGGTACCACCATTCTAACAATCCACATCAGGATAATGGACGTTCCCTGAACGCCCCCTGATCCTCAATTACTACCACTACACCAAGTACCCTCGATAATCGGTTATCTCCACAAGAATACCGTCCCACGAAACCAAGCCATAATTTCCTAACTCCTCAATACCTGTCCATATTCCGGTCCTTGGCATCCTAAGTGCCAAACGTTCCTCACTCAGCCTTTCTGGCTTCTCTCGAGCCTTGATACCTTACCATGACTCATCTTACGTTCCTAACCCAAAATCCTGACTCATTTTGAGTCCCACATCCACATCTCGACTACTCTTGAGTCCAATCTCATACCAACCCAATCATGTCATCACTGACATACCCAGTCCCCGCGCAATTAACAATGCTCAACCATGTCTTATACGACCGATAAGGCCTAAGAAGTATCCCGTCACATTTTAGACTCTTTAACAAGCATTCCACTTAAGGAATCCACTGTGAATAATCCCAACAAATAGTAGTTCGCATAGTACACTAAATAACACCTGACCCTCAACCCAGGGTCAATCTCATTCGAGATCTATCACGAGATCTCACACTCCCTCGCCTACTCGTCTCACTACCAGGTCGCGCACAAGGCTTATGCTTCAGAGGCATGATGTGGCAACAAAATCAGCAACCTAGTGCTCTGATACCAAATTGACAGGACCACCCCCGAAGGGACATTGGTAACCGTGCTCGATCCTGCTCACGTCTAGCAAATCGACTGAAATTCCCAACTAACCCTCAGTGCTTGCCAAACCAGGGATAGCCACACTCGTACTTACTCATGCCTCCGACTCTCGATCAACCTCGATCAACGCGCCACGACATGGAGGGTCAATAAAAACACAAGCAGCAGCCATTCATGACGGTCTCCCAAGCAGCAGCCAAAATTACCATTTTACCCACAATTGAAAAATTACCAAAATGCCCCTCACGCATCTAGACCCATAACTTGGTCATTCGAACCTCGATTGACGCGTGTCGCCTGTCTACGGACTCAGGGCATCGAGACCTTCCTAATGGTCCTCGGCTATCGGCCAACGGACCTCCCGGTCAAAAGTCAACATTTTCCCCATTTTTATCCAAATTACGAAAATGCCCTTGAACTTCCGAACGTCATAACTTTCACCTTTAACGTCGGAATCGAACGTGCCACTTGTCTATGATCTCGTGACGTCCCAAACTACGTCACGGTCATTGGTCAAAGTCCGTTTGACCGCCCGAAATGTTCGTTACATCAAATAGATGATTTGTCATGTTGGGCACTTCCCCAAAAACCCTGCCACGCACCGTCACGAGCCCCAAGAGTGGCCTGCGCGTGGGCCTCATGCGCCAGTGACTATTCACCTTCCCCATCGAGTGAACCGATCCAGAGTGGCCGATTCGGTTCAGGATCTGCAACTGGACCGACGTGTAACGACCCGTCCCGAATTCCGGGATTAGATTAGTCACTAATCTTGATTAGCGAGGGTGAACGGTGGTTAGTAGGGCGGAATCGGACAAATGTGCAAAATGACCGTTTTGCCCCTGGTCGTGGGCAAAATGTTGACTTTTTGTTCGGACGGTCAAATGGACTTTGACCGATGACCGTGACGTAGTTCGGGACGTCACGAGTTCATAGACAGGTGGCACGTTCGATTCCGACATTCGTAGAGAAAGTTATGGTGTTCGGAAGTTGAGGGGTATTTTGGTAATTTGGCATGTTTGGGGCCGAATGTTGACTTTTTGACCGGGAGGTCCGATGGGCGAGGGCCAAGGACCGTTACGTAGGTATCGTCGATACGAATCCAACGACAGGCGGCATGCCGAAATCAGAGATCCGACGACGAAGTTATGGTCGAGGACGTGAAACACGATTAACCGAGACTCGGAATAAAATAATAATATAATAATAAAATCTGATTACTTTAATCCAAACCAATATGGACCCTCGATGAGTGACACATGTCATCATCTCCTTCCTTCCCTAATTCAGGGATCTATGTTGGCCATTTAGTTAATTAATTAATTAATCTCCTCAAATCCTCACCATTGGTTCTAAGCCCAGATTCAATCCTGGCCATTGATCTCATCTGCACCTTCTGATTTAAACCATCAGACTCACATTCCCTCACATTTTCATTTCTTTCAACCCGTGCACTCTCACTCCTTGCACGATCACTCCACCACCTCACAGCCCAGCCTCACACACCAGACACCTCCAGACAGACCCCAGCCACCTCCAGACGACGGCCACCACCACCACGGCCGCCCTGCACGGCCGGAAACCACCCAGACCCGAGAAGGAAACCAAACAACCCGATCAACCCAAATCGATCCAACCGTCCAAACCTTCATACCTGGACTCGAACCAACGTTGGGTTAGGATCAGTGTGACCTTAGGACGACTCAGACCACGACTGGATAGCCCACGGCGGCGACACGGCGGCGGTAAGTCCAGAAACCCGTGAAGACCTGATTTACTTCCCTGCCTTGAAACGTCCGTTTTTGACGTTATGAATGTTTGTTTGTTTTTGAGACATGTCCTAGGAACCTAGACGACCATTTTGGACCATGAACCACGGCCGGAATCTCGACGAGTCGCCGGAGAGGATGACCTGAGTTCTCAGCCGATTTTCCCGTCAGTTTTCAGGTAGTTTAATCCACCTAAAAATTAGTTTGGATGTCTCAGAACCATAGAGGGGATTATGACGAGTCCATAGGATCAAACCGCATCAAAAATGGTGGTCTGGAACTCGATCTGTGATCGGGTCAAGCCGCGGGTCGACGGCGACCCGGTTACAGACCCGGTTTCAGAACCCGGTTACTGTAGCATGACGTCATCATTGTTGACCTGAATGTTGACCTAGCGCGTGGGGGCGCGTGAAGGGTATTTTGGGGAAACTTCCAACATGACTTTTAATCTATTCGATGTAACGGACATTTTGGAATTGGTTTCGTGTCGATCGGACACCGTCTCGATAGTGTTCGGGATGTCCGAAGGTTTTAAATTAAGTTTAAAAATAAGTAAAAATTCGGGAAAATTACGGGACTTTGATAGGATGTTAATAATGAGGTTAGTGACCCTCTAATGTGATTTGGACAGGATTGGGAGTCCCGGTGATAGTGGTGTGGCCCGGGAGGGCCGGTGGCACGCGTATCGAGGCACACGGTTAAAACGGTCTGTGAGTGGACTTTGGTTTTATAAATCCTATGCATGCTTGAATGTGTTATATGGTTTATATACATGATTTCTATGATGGTATTTGTGAGCATTGATTTTGGGTATGTTGCACGTATTTCGAGGTGTTTTCCGTATTTCACGTATATCGGGATTAACGGTTTATTTGTGGTTTTGCGTGTTTGTGGTTAAATAAATAATACGATAAAATGGTTTTTATATTGGAAAGATGAATTCGGGCTTGAGGCCCACTTGTTTTGGAAATCTCGGACTTGGAGTCCATTTGAGTACGTAAGTCGGGCTGCGGGCCCAGTTGGTTTACAAATCGGGCCGTGGGCTCAGTGGTTCATAAAGTCGGGCATGAGGCCCAGTTGAATTTAAATGATGATTTCGGGCCAGGGGCCCTATATTTAATAAATGTGGTTTCGGGTCAGGGACCCTAAATGGAAATGTGTTGTTTTATGGAAAATTCGGGCAGGGCCCATTGTGATGTTGTGAAATGAGTTAATAAAAACTGTTTTTCCATATACCATCTGTACACATGGATATATGATGGTCTCCTCCAGATGTCTGGGACACTGGGGAAGTCACGGTGCATTGCCTGTGAAGGGTCACCATACGGAGCAGCCGGACCGTATGATGACTCAGGAGCAGGATTGCTATGATTGACGTCAGGGACGTCAGACATCAGGGATGTCAGATATATGGACCCGGAGAGACCCCGGGCAGCACGCGTAGCTTATGAAACCGTGAGACATGACGTCAGGGACGTCTAGCGTCAGGGATGCTGGTGATGGTAATGGTAAAATACGATTTAATGAAATGGCTTTCCGGGTGGATTTATGATTGTGTGATTTTAATGAATTAATGTTCATTTATGGTAGTGGGTGGTGACCCACATGGTCGTATATGTATGGTGGTGGTATTCCACGGTTTTGGGCTGAGTTCCCACACTTGGTTTTTGGTTAACGGTTTTTGGGCTAAGGCCCTAAGGGCTCGGTTGAGCAAACGTTTTGGTTACTGGTTTTGGTGGCATGCATACGTTTTTATTGGAGGGCATAAATGTCTTATAAATGTATTTGGTAAATTTATTGGTTTTTGTCCACTCACAGCTTTTGGTTTTAATGCCCTTCAGGTTGATTACGGATGCGATTGCAGCAGAGACTGGGACATTGCACACCTCCTCCATCGATCCTTGCGCACTCTGGATGCCCCGTTGGGCAGCGGCTCTTGGTTATCCCTTGTCTGACACCCCTTGTTGGACGGGAACAGGGCACATTCCACGGTAATCCCGGGGGGATTGGGATGGGTCCTGTCACGACGTGACCAATCCAGGCCTATATTTTCCATATTTTTCATCCAATTCCTTCCTTTTTAATCTCAATCTCCTTAATTCAGTTGTAGCAACCTAACTATGAAACTAAAACACCCAAAAATCGGTTTAAACCCATCGGTCCAAACTTGAACTCATGGTTCGGTTTTCCCAACTCCTCCCCAAGGGTTCCTCGACCTTTAACCCTCCTCAAAATCATCCTATTACACTCCTACTAACCCAATAACTCCATCCTAATCATTAAAAACAGTATATAATGTATAAATCGAAAATTGAAGGAAAAATGGATAAATCGAGTACCTCTCGGGTTTGGGCCTCGGCCGTGCACGGCGGTGCCAACCTGGCCAGCCACCACCATCATCTTGTCCTCACTTCCTTCCCTTGTCTCAGTCATGGTCATATGGGATGAAGGTTTAGATTGGTTTAAGGTGGGTGAGATCGGGTTGGAAATGGGAAAATGATCGATGAAGAGGAATGTGATGTGCATGAAGGAAAAGGGATGGCCAGTGGATGGGTGACACTTGTCACTCATCCATTGGTCCAATGACTAATATCTGGGCCCCACTTAATTCCAAAAGCATATGTTTCGAAATTCGCGCAATAGTACCACAGAACTTCTATGAACCGTAACTTCTCCGTCGAACGTCCGAATTTGACGTGCCGCCTATCTATGAATTCATATCGACCTGATCTACGTAACGGTCCTCGGCCGTCGGCCAGCGGACCTCCCGGATCGAAAGTCAACTATTGGCCCCCTATTCAACTAAATTACCAAAATGCCCTCGAACTTCCGATCGTCCTAACTTCTTCCACGAATGTCAGAATCGAGCGTGCCACCTGTCTATGACCTTGTGATGTCCCGAATTATGTCACAGTCATCGGCCAAAGTCCATTTGACAGCCTGAATGAAAAGTCAATGATTTGCCCATTTTAGGGGGAAAATCATCTTTTCGCCCTGCTCGTCCATTAAGCCCCGTCTAATCCCCGATTAGCCTCGCTAATCCGTCATTAATTCTTAATTAATCTCACTAATTTGGAACGGGTCGTTACAATCTTCCCCCTTCAAGAATTCCGTCCTCGAAATTCAAATGGACCCGATTCCCACAACCAATTATGGAAATTCAATTGTGTCTCCGCACACGGTCACTCTCATGTACACGTACACGTTCGTCACTACGCCGTACTCGTCGGTACGTACAGTCACCGGAGCCTCCAAAGCTCCAATTCATTTTCTAGAACTACACGTTTGCTCGTACGTCTCACTCGAGTCAGAACGTCGATACTCGTCGATCACGCCTGTCACTCACGTTGACAGGTCAGCAATACCAAACTGACATCCAAACGGCTTTTCAATTAAATTTTAACACTGTCCATCCTACCGCCGTTAGGATGAAGAACGCACTCCCACCAAGGGCTAATGCTAGGACCCGACCCTCCTCGGTCAAGACCCGACTCATCTAGCACCATATTGTCCGCTTTGGGCCTCGCCCTCACGGTTTTGTTTTCGGCAGCTCATGGTGCAACTTTCCAGGGGGTCACCCATCATGGAATTGCATTAGCCTCAACTCGCTTAACTTTGGGGTTCCAATCCCCCCCAAAGCCACTTGAGCTCCCAAAAGGCCTTGTGCTAGATAGGTGTGTGGCTACACCTTTAAGGCACACCACCATTCCCTTCCCAGTCCATTCCCCCTCGCAGGAATGTGGGATCGTTCACCGTTCCCTCCAGGACACGGGTCTTACAATCCACCCCCCTTAGGGCCTATCGTCCTCGCTGGCACACTTCCCGGTCGGGGTCTGGCTCTGATTCCAAATTGCGAGGACCCGACTCATCTAGCACCATATTGTCCGCTTTGGGCCTCGCCCTCATAGTTTTGTTTTCGGGAGCTCATGGTGCAACTTCCCAGGGGGTCACCCATCATGGAATTGCACCAGCCTCAACTCGCTTAACTTTGGGGTTCCAATCCCCCCCAAAGCCACTTGAGCTCCCAAAAGGCCTAGTGCTAGATAGGTGTGTGCCTACACCTTTAAGACACACCACCATTCCCTTCCCAGTCCATTCCCCCTCACATGAATATGGGATCGTTCACCGTTCCCTCCAGGACACGGGTCTTACAGCTAACACATCAAAGCTAACATCCTGCTCAGCATCCAATCAAACAATATTTTATAGATCCTGTCATCATAATGGCACGAATCTCATCTCACAAGCCATCCTCAGACCTATGTCCATACTGACTCTAAGTACCCGCACGAATCAACTCTCTATAAATCCTATACTCAAAACTGACTCTCCTTAGAGTCCCATCACTCCCTATCAATCTGAACTCGTCGGATACCGATCAATCCGTAACTATCACAGGTCACAACCATCGTGACCAGCCGACAACCCCCGGCTCCACTGCGCTTCGCTGCTCTACTCTGATCTCGACTCGCTCTCGAGTTCTCGTATCGTATTTTGTGTCACTCAGCGATCTCCGCTGACATCTAGACTCACCTTGTGACAGAACCCATCCCAATCCCCCCGGGATTACCATGGAATGTGCCCTACTCCCGTCCAACAAGGGGTGTCAGACAAGGGATAACCAAGAGCTACTGCCCAAACGGGCCATCCAGAGTGCGCAAGGACCGATGGAGGAGGTGTGCAATGTCCCAGTCTCTGCTGCAATCGCATCCGTAATCAACCTGAAGGGCATTAAAACCAAAAGCTGTGAGTGGACAAAACCAATAATTTCATCAAATACATTTATAAGACATTTATGCCCTCCAATAAAAACGTATGCATGCCACCAAAACCAGTAACCAAAACGTTTGCTCAACCGAGCCATTAGGGTCTTAGCCCAAAAACCGTTAACCAAAAGCCAAGTGTGGGAACTCAGCCCAAAACTGTGGAATACCACCACCATACATATTAAAACCATGTGGGTCACCCCCCCACGACCATAAATGAACATCAATTCAAAATCCAAAACCAATTAGGGTCCCCGACCCTACATACCATTTCATAACCAATAATCCATTTTTACCACATAACACATATCCAACCAATAAGCCATTTTATTCATTAATCCATATTTTACCATTACCATCACCAGCATCCCAGATGCTTAGCGTCCCAGACGCTAGACGTCCCTGTCGTCATATCTCACGGTTTCATAAGCTACGCGTGCTGCCCGGGGTCTCTCCGGGTCCATAAATCTGACATCCCTGATGTCTGACGTTCCTGACGTCAATCATAGCAATCCTGCTCCTGAGTCATCATACGGTCCGGCTGCTCCGTATAATGACCCCTCGCAGGCAATGCACCGTGACTTCCCCAGTGTCCCAGACATCTGGAGGAGACCATCATATATCCTTGTATCCAGATGGTATATGGAAAACAGTTTTTATTAGTTCATTTCACAACATCACAATGGGCCCTGCCCGAATTTTCCATAAAACAACACATTTCCATTTAGGGTCCCTGACCCGAAATCACATTTATTAAATATAGGGTCCCTGACTCGAAATCACATTTATTATCCTACTGGGCCTCATGCCCGATTTTATGAACCACTGGGCCCACGGCCCGATTTGTAAACCAACTGGGCCTGCAGCCCGACTTATAAACCCACTGGGCCCACGGCCCGAATTCGTAAATCAACTGGGCCCCTGGCCCGATAACATAACTCAAATGGGTCTCAGCCCGATTTCATACCAACTGGGCCTCTGGCCCGATTTCATTAACCAACTGGGCCCCCGGCCCGATTCTCAAATGGACTCCAAGTCCGAAATTTCCAACATAATTGGGCCTCAAGCCCGAGTTCATATTTTCAATTTCAAAACCATTTCATCATATTATATCCAAATCATAAATATGGAAAATCCATGTAAAACCGGAAACCTCGATTTACGTGCAAGCACGTAAATCGCCTCGAAATACGTGAAACCGTACAATTTACCAACAACCAAATCAACATCACACAATCACAATCATAATCCATGTAAAACATTTAAGCATGCATAGAATTTATAAAACCAAAGTCCACTCATAGACTGTTTTAACCGTGTGCCTCGATACGCGTGCCACCAGCCCTCCCGGGCCACACCACTATCACCGGGACTCCCAATCCTGTCCAAATCACATTAGAGGGTCACTAACCTCATCATTAACATCCTATCAAAGTCCCGTAATTTTCCCGAATTTTTACTTATTTTTAAACTTAATTTAAAACCTTCGGACATCCCGAACAATATCGAGACGGTGTCCGATCGACACGAAACCAATTCCAAAATGTCCGTTACATTAAATAGGACAGAAGTCATGTTGACCTCACCTCAAGATTCCCAATCACGCGCCCCCACGCGCCGCCACAAGCGGCTGCGCGTGGAAGCCACGCGCCAGCTACAGTACCAGCACAGTCATCCCCTTCGCCCGTTTGTCTGGTAAACGGGTTGAAAAACCCGCGAACAGACCCGATTCAATCTCATTCAATTTAACCTCAATTCGATCCGTTCTTTCAACTGATCCCTTCCAATCCAACTCTAATTAAGTTCTGCAAGTTCAATTTCTCGAATCGTGGTCTAAATCCTCACGACTCTCGATCGATCCTCGACGGGTCTCCGATTCGGGTTCATAGATTTCGACCCTGTTTTTCAAATTAATTAACACAGTGAGTATCGTGAGAGTGTAAGGATCATTTCTACAAGATTAATTTCATACAATCTCACCTCTAACCCAATGAACTCAAGCTCGAACACAGTCACTGTTCAAGCATGGAGTTTCGTCAACCACGACCGTTTCCTTTCAATTGACGAACCCAGAAGCATCGTGGGATCATGATAAGCAGTTTCCCCACCTCAATTCCGTCGTCTAAACACTCCACGATCACGACTCAACCTCGAAATTCCTCCTCTGTCACCAAGCCCGTTCAGAGCCAAAACGGCACCAATTCTTCTCGTTTCTTCGACAATTATGATCGTGGCACTCCCAGGAAGCTGAAGGTAATCCCCAATTCAATCCTCACGGCCCTATGATTTGATTTCGAATTTCCCTCCCAAACTCAATTTTCGGTTTTTGCTTCAGCCCCCCCCACACTCTGTCTCCCGTGATTCACTCAGTTAACACAGTCTTCAAACTCACTCAATTCTCCCAATTTTGCTGCAAGAAATCAGCCAATTCCCCCATCCCTCACACTCAGTTGCTCACGGGTTCAAAGACACAGAAGGAGAATTAGGGGGATTAATTAGTTTAGATTAATGGTGATAATGAGGTTGTAATGATGATGTAGGGAGACATGGATCAGGTTTTAGGGCTTAGATTAGGGGATGGGTGACACTTGTCACTCATCCGGAGGTGCACAGTCAACGGTCACTATTCACTATTATAATATTATTTTAATCGGGGCCTCGGTTCGTTAGTTCGTTTCCTTGACCATAACGTTGTCGTCGAATCTCCGATTTCGGCATGCCACCTGTCGTTGGATTCGTATCGACGATACCTACGTAACGGTCCTTGGCCCTCGTCCATCGGACCTCCCGGTCAAAAAGTCAACATTTGACCCCAAACATGCCAAATTACCAAAATACCCCTCAACTTCCGAACACCATAACTTTCTCTACGAATATCGGAATCGAACGTGCCACCTGTCTATGAACTCGTGACGTCCCGAACTACGTCACGGTCATCGGTCAAAGTCCGTTTGACCGCCCGATCAAAAAGTCAACATTTTGCCCACGACCAGGGGCAAAACGGTCATTTTGCACAATTTGTCCGATTCCGCCCTACTAACCACCGTTCAAACTCACTAATCAAGATTAGTGACTAATCTAATCCCGGAATTCGGGACGGGTCGTTACACCTTGAGTCTCCAACTGTCACTATAGGATCTAATCCGATCACCACTCATGCCCATCTAGGACTCGATCCAATCTACAACATTACCAAAATCTCGGGACACCCTCAACCCGACATATCGATTGACCGTTGTCAATCCCATCGTTCAACATGCACAACACACCGGTGCACCCACATCACAGCAATCATCAAGGCCGTACTCGGCCTACTCACAGACTGCACTCTGGCAACGTCCAACCACATACTACTGTCCGCGTTCCAACCACGGTCCGAGCCCTAACTGTCCGTCACCAGGCGAACATCAACGCATCACCTCGGACACTCACTCGTCACATCCTGTGAAGCTAAATACCATCTACTCGTCAAGTCAAGCAAATTTGACTCACAGCCTAGGTGTTCGGTTCTTACACTTTCTTTGAACCCTTAGCTGTCATATCACTCCTCCTCATCCCACCTAGGGAAGAATCAAGGAGAACCCAAGATGATGACATCAAAGTTCATCCAATGTCATCCTCTGGCACCCAACACTATCTGCTACAGCGTTACACTCAGTGACCTCGGAATACTCATCACCAATACTGAATCAAGTACTCCTCTCAACGTCTCAGTCACAACTTCTCTTGATTCCGAAGTTCCAATCACGTTGGAAATATGTTTCTTTTCCAATTACTGAGCTCACTCATTATAAGATCATTTCCTCGTCCTATAGACAACCGATTTCCAAGTCGTCAACTCAGGAGGTATGGTCAACCGTAGTCAACCAACACCAATCCGTAACAGACCCTCAAGTCCTCAGCTCAACCGGACACCATCCACGCGTCCGCGAATACCGTTTATGTAGATACACTCATTCCGAGTGGAATTCACCCGACTCAAGGTTAAACCTTGTATACTATTTACGGATGTACATAAACGACCTCTAACACTCGCATCTCGTACCTTTAATTAACCTGATCCAACTCTGACTCACAGAATTGGTCGGAATCCACTGACATCGGTCGGTAGGCTAAACAGATCGCAACGTCTGTCGTGATCTGAAGCCAAATCCCTGTGTACTACCATATCTGACCAACCAGCTCGTACGTCATGTGACGTCACTTACGTCATCCGTTTATACCTTTTCATCTGAATGCCACTTAGACATTACATCCTTTAACGTTACTACTCCTGGGTACACACTCACGCCCCAAGTCTCGGTTCATCAGAGAACTGGCCACCAAACCCAGTACTTCTGGTGCCTCGCACTGAGCCACTCGAGATCCTCTCTGTCCCGCACAGTGCCCACTGAACTCACATGTTCGCCACTCTGGGCACATCTACTATTCTGTCTGCATACTGGTTCGCACGTCCCAATTCTATGGGATCAACTCCCGTACTCACACTCGTGCAATCCATCCAAGGATATCCAGGGCACCTGTCACTCATCCAGGTATATCCTACTCGTCACAGTCACCTCACAGAGGTAACGTGGCAAGCGTGCCAACACCCAACGTCAGCGTCTCATTCTGCAATCTTACTCAGTCGTAACCGAGTCGAATCCAGAGTCTATCCTCGTACTGTGCGTGACTCATGCACCTCGTATGATCGTCACGACAGATGAATCCCATCGTCACAATCTTCACGGCAACCTGAGCCTATCCAACTCGATAAGACTCAATTACGTCAATCGATAGCAGCGTCTGCCACAACCTCGTACAGACCAATCTCAGAAACACTCTGCTACCGAAACTCCCAGTCCATGCGGTAGTCTCACAGCCGGTACCAACCACTCCGCACGCAACATCCAACAATCGGTCCACCTCTGGATCCGATCACATTACCACACTCCTGGTAACTCGTCCAATCAATCACTAACCAGGGTTATCACAAACCTCGGCTACCCGTTGCAGCCCAACCATCTTGAGCGATCCATCGCTACTCTGATACTGGTACCATACCGGCCAATAACTACACTCTGGGGACCTCATCCTCTCGTAACTCTACGGCTCTCAGCCGTTGGCCCCCACAATAACTTGGCCATACTTCATGCCTAACACTGAACAACGACTATAGGTCGCAATCGTATCCTATCGCGTCGCACGACAGCCACACTAGGGCATCCACTGTCAGTCGACATCCTGTCGCATTACACCACAACTTCTCCGGGCATCTCTTGCTAGTCGACATCCCTTGCCAGTCGGCCTAACACTGCAAAACTTCTATGGGCATCTCTTGCCAGTCGACATCCTGTGCCAGTCGTCATCCTGAAGGGATTCGATACACCGAAATATGATATCACGCCAACTAGAATCACATGTTCCTATTCCTAATCGTCGTGACTGTAGTCGTACAGGGTCATCATATATTGGACGACCCTGGCCTTTGACTACCACTGGTACCAATCCGTACATCCTCTATCTGACACGACCCTACTGTCGAGCGGTCACGACTCTAAAGTTGTCATACTGTCTCTACTGATCCACTGGATCTTATTTCCAGTAACACTACGGCTCTAAGCCGTTAGATTCGCAAGAACACTGATCCTGCTCGGGATCTATTTCCTCAAAACACGTGGCATTCCATGCCAATCAAACCTCAAACTATCGCATCGAAAATCAAACATACACGAACTAGGATCTATTCTACCGAATCCTCGTACTAATACCTGAACTATCAAGTTGATGACGGGCTGTTACGACCTCAGAGACATCACATCCTCAACATGCGCGTACTCCATGAGCAAAAAATGCTATGATACCACTTTATCAGGACCCGTCCCAAATCCCCTAGGATTAACATGGGACACGCCTGATCCCGTCTGACACCACATGTCAGACCAGGTAAAATTCCTTCTTTAGCCCTCGCCGAGGCTATTAGAGTACGTCAGGATCGTAGGAGGATGAGTGTGATGTCTCGATCTCTGCTACAGCCCGCATCCGCGATCAACCTGAAGGGCATTAAAATATCAAAAGTCGTGAGTGGACAAAATAATATTTCTTTAAAAACATTTTCACATAAAGACATTTATGCCCTTCGCTAAAAGCATATGCATGCATTCAAAAATCGTTTAACAAAATGTTCATAAACCATTTGTCAACCATGTTCTCAAAACCTTTCTAGGGTTCATGCCTAGTTCCCATAAACCGTCATGGCCCATAAAAACATTTGAGTTCCCAACCCGAAATCACAACCTTAAAACCCGTAAATCCATAAATCAATACATGTGGGAACTCAGCCCAAATCAATATACGTGGATCTCAGCCCAAAGCCATTCTCAGTGAAATACCAAACATAAAACACGGGGTCTCTGCCCCGAAATCACTTTCATAGAACCTCATACGTACTTAAACGTATAACCCATCTGCGGCACTTCCAAGAAGATTCCAACTCGGGGCACACAACCCCTAGGGAACACATCCCTGATATAAGTCACGATATCATCTCTATACTAGTGTGCACACTACTCGCGGTCTCACTCCTAGTCTTCTCCCAGGAATTCTCCATCTGGGAGGTTCAATCTCTAGATCTAGTCCGAGCTCTAACTCCGGATCTAGTCCACACATCTCTGGAGAATCTGGTCCGGGACCACAACATAAATCATAACTTCCACTCCTGGAACGGGATCCCCATGGGGATACCCATTCTGGTCTGTGGATCGTGACTTTCTAGGTCGACGTCTGGAGGAGACCATATAAATCATATGGAGGGTTCATAATCATTTTTAAAACTCTTTCTTTCTTTCCCAAAACATTTCTCAACTGGATCTCATACCCGATTCATCTCAACAGGATTCCTCGAATCTGATTCAAATCCATTTCACAGGCCTCGGCCTAAATCCTCAATTCACCAGGGTCTCATGCCCGAATTCTCATTTCATAAACCGAACAGGGACTCAAGCCCGATTTCACAATCAACAGGGCCTCAAGCCCAATAACACAGCTAACTGGGCCCTTGGCCCGAAACTATAAACCAACGGAGCCTCAAGCTCGATTTCACAACCAATAGGGCCTCAAGCCCGATACCATAGCTAACTGGGCCCTAGGCCCGAAACCATAAACCAACAGAGCCTCAAGCTCGATTTCACAACCAATAGGGCCTCAAGCCCGATAGTACAGTCAACGGGGCCTCAAGCCCGATATTACACCCAAATGGGCCTCAAGCCCGGATTCGTAAACCAACGGGACCCTCGGTCTGATTCCTCGTCAAATCAAATGGACTCCAAGTCCGAGAGTTTGTAAATCAAATGGGTCTCATGCCCGATTTTATATTTTCAAATCTGAAACCAATTCATGAAACCCTCATTAAAAACCTAGCACATATAAGCATCGTATAAAATCGAAAATCTCGAAATACGTGCAAATACGTAAATCCTAGGCTACCACCAACAAATGCACCCATGGCATCACAAAAATTAAAAAAATTACAAACCATTTATCCATGCATCAATTTTGAAAGAAGGGTCCACTCACAGACCGTCCGAAGTCGCGCCTCGATACGCGTGCTAAAACGTCTTCCCGGGTCAATCGTCACCTCCGGGATTCCCGAACCTGTCCAAATTAATTTAGAGGGTTACTAACTACTTATATAACCCCTCACTAAAGTCCCGTAATTTTTCAGAATTTCTAACTATTTTAAAACACGAGCCTAAACCTTCGGACAACCCGAACTATATCGAAACGATGTCCGATTGACACGAAACCAGTCCCAAAATATTTGTTACATCGAATAGATGATTTGTCATGTTGGACACTTCCCCAAAAACCCTACCATGCGCCATCACACACCCCAGGAGTTTCCTGCGCATGGGCCTCACGCGCCAGCGACTGTTCATCTTCCCTAGCGAGTGAACCAGTCCAGACCGGCGGATTCGGTTCAGGGTCTGCTACTGGACCGGCGTGATCGGTCCAGGCCTATATTTTCCATATTTTTCATCCAATTCCTTCCTTTTTAATCCCAATCTGCTTAATTCAGTCCTAGCAACCTAACTATGAAACTAAAAAACCTAAAAACTGGTTTAAACCCATCGGTCCAAACTTGAACTCACGGTTCGATTTTCCCAACTCCTCCCCAGGGGTTCCTCGACCTTTAACCCTCCTCAAAATCATCCCATTACACTCCTACTAACCCAATAACTCCATCCTAATCATTAAAAACAGTCAATAACGTATAAATCGAAAATTGAAGGAAAATGGATAAACCGAGTACCTCTCGGGTTTGGGCCTCAGCCGTGCATGGCGGTGCCAAACTGGCCGGCCACCACCATCATCTTGTCCTCTCTTCCTTCCCTTGTCTCAGTCATGGTCATATGCGGTGAAGGTTTGGATTGGTTCAAGGTGGGTGAGATCAGGTTGGAAATGGAAAATTGATCTATGAAGAGGAATGTGATGTGCATGAAGGAAAAAGGATGGCCAGTGGATGGGTGACACTTGTCACTCATCCATTGGTCCAATGACAAATATCTAGGCCATACTTAATTCCAAAAGCATTTGTTTCGTAATTTGCGCAATAGTACCACGGAACTTCTGTGAACCGTAACTTCTCCGTCGAACTTCCGAATTCGACGTGCCACCTGTCTACAGATTCGTATCGTCCTTATCGACGTAACGGTCCTCGGCCCTCGACCATCGGACCTCCCGGATCAAAAGTCAACTATTGGCCCCTATTCGACCGAATTACCAAAATGCCCTCGAACTTCCGATCATCCTAACTTCTTCCACGAATGTCGGAATCGAGCGTGCCACCTATCTATGACATCCCGAACTATGTCACAGTCATCGGCCAAGGTCCATTTAACAGCCTAAACGAAAAGTCAACGATTCATCCATTATAGGAGCAAAATCGTCATTTCGCCCTGCTCGTCCGTTAAGCCTCGTCTAATCCCCGATTAACCTCGCTAATCCGTCATTATTTCTTAATTAATCTTGCTAATTCGGGATGGGTCGTTAAAATTTGGGTGATGTGGTAGGCCTGAAAATTGCGGAGTAGGGTCCGAGCTTTGGTTATGTATCGGGTCATGGAAGCGTTCTTAGCAGCGTAAAGGTTATTGATCTGGCACACAATGAGTTGTGAGTCACTGTAAATCTGCAGTTACTGAGCTTATAAGTCTACGGCCAACTAGAGACCAGCGAGGAGGGCTACATATTCTGCTTCATTGTTGGAGGCCCTGAAGCCGAAATGCAGTGTGTACTCTAGCTTCTCCTGGGTCGGTGTGTTGAGCACTAGGCTAGCACTGGAGCCACTATGACAGAAGGACCCGTCCACATAAAGTGTCCATGTGGGTTTGGCTGGGTCCAAGGTGGACGAGGGTAATGACTTACAAATGGATGCGGCGGGTGACACATTGTTCAGATCAAGAGTTTCGGGCGTGTTCTGCGTCGTATTATAAGTAAATTCTAAGAGGAAATCGGCGACAACCTGCCCTTTTTCTGCCAGCTGGGGGGAAAAAGTGATATCGAACTCACTGAGCTCAACCCCCCACTTAATG
This sequence comes from Prinsepia uniflora, assembly GCA_032719365.1. Lineage (NCBI taxonomy): Eukaryota > Viridiplantae > Streptophyta > Magnoliopsida > Rosales > Rosaceae > Prinsepia > Prinsepia uniflora. The sequence goes on along the minus strand of CM064865.1, from coordinate 9,879,944 downwards.
AGTCGCCCGGAAGTGACTGGCTTTTGGAAGACCTGCCGGAGAGATTTGTTAGTGAGGACTAACATGGGGTGCGCTTGGAAGTATATGTGGAGGCGCCGGGCCTTCACGATGAGAGCAAAGGCCAATTTCTTTTCGTGTCTTGGAATGCCCTGCGGACATAGTAAACTAGAAACTGTGAGTCGTCCCGATTTTTTACGTGGACGGAGCTATTTGCTTATGTGGAGACGGAGAGGTAGACAGTAAGCCGTTCGCCAGTCTCGGGTCAAGTGAGCAGAGGTACCGTGCTCATGTATGTCTTTAGTGGTTGGATGCACCATGCCCATTCTCGATGTTGAATATTTGGTGGTTGGATGTTGTAGCTCCCAGGAAGTTCTTCTTTGCGCGGTTGGAGGTGTAAGAGGAAGAAATGGTCGGGCCACCACTGATTGTGTTGATTTGCTGCATACCCTGCGCTGGGCGCGCATGCTGGAGGAACTGATTGTGCCTTCTGTAGAAAAGCATAAACCGTGTGTTTATTGCAACAGCCAATATGTCATTTTATAGAGTTTGTTTAAGGGATAAGACAGAGCAGTTCTTATCTCCTTAAACTGCTTCTAACTGTGCTAGGACAGATGTCCTATATACATGTAACTGTAGGTAACTGTCTCTAAATAGGACAGGTGTCCTATACCTAGTACTTAACTGATGTCTAGATTTTACTAGGGACTTAGGTACACGGGTTCAACCTAGGAACTAATGTACAGTGTGTGCTAGGGTGATATATACATAGTCTAACACCTTCGATATTCATGAGGACATTCTCGAGGGAGGTGTTTAAGATGGAGTGAGTTTCAAACTTCGATGTGGGCCCATGTGGGGTTTTCCTAACTGGTGGTGGTTCGGCCCACGTCCATTACTGTGATACTTTTCTCTCCCCTTATAATCATTGCTATATGTCCCCTTCCGCTTACCAGAGTGTGATTCGGACTGATGATCCGTATGCGGGCTATTGATTGGTAAAGGTGGTTGCGCCTGCTAGCTGCTTGGAGGTAGGGAATGCACATCGATCGAGGTGGGCTGGGGTGCTACCTGGGGGGAGTTAAAGTGCTCTGCCTTGGCGTGTATTGCTGCTTGCGTCATGAGTTCATTGTAATCGTCTCATCCTTGGGTGAAGGCGTGGTATTTAAAGGTGGACTCCCGCAGCCCGTTACGAAAAGTCCGGTATGCGGCCTTATCATCTGTCTCATGGAATTTGGAGTATTCCAAGCTGAATTGGGTGGCGTATTGGCGTAGGGGCTCACTCTCTCCCTGTCGAAGGGTGCCCAGGTCCTCAGTAGTGAGCAATCGATCTGTCTGGATCATGAACTGGTTTAGGAAGATTGTATGTAGTCAGTCAAACGAGTTGATCGACTGTGATTCCAACCTATAGAACCAGTTGAGCACGGCTCCAGTGATGGTGAAATGAAAATTAGGCACTGCGCCTCGTCGGAGAGCTTTCTGAAGGCTATTACGGAGTTGTAGTTGTTGATATGAGTGTTCGGGTCTCCCTGCCCACCGTACAAGGCGATTTTTAGGGTTTCAACCTCCGTCTCATGACGGTACCTCATGATGCGGTCCGTGAAGGGATCGATGTTAGTCCAGGGCCTGGTTAGCGTTCCTGCCTTTGATCTGCCAGTCTCCACCTCACGACCGCGTTGGAGGAGTTCCTAGACTACCTCGTCCAATCGGCCAGGTCGAATTGACCGGATCGATCGGTCAGTGACTGGCGGATGATCTGCACCACTGCCTCCTTGGGTCGCCCAGGTTGTGAGGGCTGTTACCCAGACGAGGCCGTGGTCGAGCTAGCATTGTCCTCTGGTTGGTGCCTTCCGACAAGCGAGGGGGGATTGCCTGGCGGTTGAGTGAAGGCCTATGGATGCTGCACCAGTCGATGTACTGATCCGGACCGTGACCGAGCACCCTGGTATAGTAGTAGCAACGGTGGTTGTGCCTGGATACGAGGGTCGTGAGTGGGGTAAGTCAGACGGTTGGCCTGGGTCTGTGTTTGCCTCTAGTTGAGCAGTTCGCGGGCGTCGCGGTAGATCTGTGTACTCGAGAGACCGGGCAGGTCGGTCTGGTGGAAGAGAAGGTGACCGGACGCCTCCGGTCGGCAGGTATCATTGATCTCCACTCGGCAGGCGTCGAACTCCTGCCAACGAGCTGCGGTGGCTAATGTCCATTTAGTTGCCTCTCGTTGCTCTTCTAGTTCCTCGCGTGTGGATTGCAGGATGGCAAGGGTGCTCCCATGGTGTTCTCGCCACACATGGTTCCTGCTCTTGATGGCAGCGTTGCCTTTTCTGAGTTCGGCAACCTCTGATCGGAGGGTTCTTAGCATCTCGAGCATGTCTTCGGAAGGCAGGCTGGTTCAGGCTCGGTTGCAGTCTCCTTGAGGGGTGTTGTTGAGCTCGCCATCATCCCGTTCGGCAGACATTGTACGTCCGTAGAGGGGTGAATAAAGGTATGTGAGCTAGTGGGGCGAATTCTCTTCCCACAGACGGTGCCAATTGTTTGATCCTATAATAGACCAACTTGATGAGACCCGTTGGGGGATCAAGGACCAGCCACGTGGTGCTTTGGGCTCGTTAGGGACGTTGCCGCTCGGCAGATATCCTGCAAAAAGGGAACATTACACCGGTGTGGTGTCCGTCGAAGGGACTCCAATACCTAAGTTAGTATCTGCAAGCCGACGGGCATGAAAGTAATAGTAATCTAGAGGGGGTCTCCGAGCGTTACCTTTGTGAAGGGTTTCAAGGTATTTATAGTAGCCATAACTGCGGTAGTTGGGCTAGTGTTTGGGAGCAGGTCCTGTTTTGTGGCTGAGGATCGTCTGGTTATTCTTGGATATCCGGGGGAGGCGCCAGCTGATTCCCAACCTGCCCTCGTCAGGGAGTTGTTGTGGCCGAGTTGGTGTCAGGTAACTGTTGTAGCTAGTTGGTGCCTGTGTTTTAGTAGGTGCCAAATGGCGGGCCTATAGATCATGCCGATCGGCTGTCCACGATTGTGGGGGTGCCAAGAGGGGTACCGGTCGGCATCCGTTTTGTGCTGTCAGTTCCTGTGCTCAGAGGATGGTCGGTCGATATGGTATCAACACAACCCGAATCTCAAATTCAACCAATTTCAAGCAATTTATTGATTCTAATCCATCCAAAACTATTCTAAGCTACCCAGAAACATGGATTCAAGTTCATTGCGTCATTTTTTTACCTCAAACTAGTGGAATTCCAAATCAAAAACTTGAAATAGTCACAAGCACGGTTCTGGGTTCAATCATTGTCAATTCACTTTGAAATGTGATGGTTCAACTTACTTAAGCCTGTTTCTAAACTTGGTTTCAGCAATCAAGGTCCAAAATTAAAAATTCGAATTCTCAATTTTTCAAGGTTTCTGGGATTCTATTTCAATCTTCCTCTCTGGTTTCTCTTCCTTTCTCCTTGTTTCTATCTTCTTTTCTCTTTTTCCTTCTCTCTCTGTTTCTCTTTATAGTCTTTCTATGTTTCTCTTTAGTAGTTGGGAGAATCAAACCAAATTTTGTTTTCGGTTTTGGTTTTAGTTCAAACAAACACGACACCAACACACCTCATCACAACAACCGTGCCACCAATCTAGCTCAAAACATGACAGGTGTCACTGATCCATAAGACACCCGGTGATTGATCAAAGTGGTAAAAGGACTAAATTGCCCCCTCCTACGACACAAATTACTAAAATTCCCTTAACCTTCCTAGACCTGTAACGAATTCGTTTGACCTTCAATTCCATTGTGCCACCTGTCTACCAAATCAGTGCTTTGAGACCTACACAACGGTCCTTGAAAAACGTTCAAAAATTATTCCAAATAAAAAGTCAACTTTGACTACTAATAACACAAAGGTAAAAACGTCAATTTACAATCCGAATTTCCAAATTTACACTTCCTTGTCCGTTACACGTGTCCGGATGGTGCATTAGTGCAATTCTCGGATTTGACTCGGTTTGTGTTACGTGCAGTCTCCGAGTTAACCTACGTGTAGTGTTGTTGTTCTGTAACGACCCGTCCCGAATTCTGGGGTTAGATTAGTAATTGATCTTGATTAGTTGGGGTTAATCGGTGATTAGTTGGGCGAGATCGGACGAACAATGCAAAATGACCGTTCTCCCCCGAGTCGTGGGTAAAACGTTGACTTTTCACTCGGGTGGTCAAATGGATTTTTACCGATGACCGTGACGTAGTTTGGGACGTCACAAGTTCATAGACAGGTGGCACGATCGATTCCGACGTTCGAGGTGAAAGTTATGACGTTCGGAAGTTCAAGGGCATTTTCGTAATTTGGACGAAAAGGAGGAAAATGTTGACTTTTTGATTGACAATTAATTTTCACACAATTCAAGGACCGTTAGGATGGTCTCAATGCCCTGAGTCCGTAGACAAGCGGCACGCGTCAATCGGAGTTCGAATGACCAAGTTACGGGTTTAGAAGCGTAAAGGGCATTTTGGTAATTTTTGAACTGATAGGAAAAATGGTAATTTTTGCAGGGGAACTGTTTGAATACCGTGAAAACAGAGACTGAGTGCCCATGCGGTGAGTGACCTGTTCAATTGAATTGTTTAAACCTGATCTCTGTTCCATGAATTGTTTAACTAATTAACTTAAAGAAATGGGCTAGTAGCGGATGAGTTGGGAACTGGCGTGCTGGGTGATCAGCACAGGCACCATTGTTAATGGTTTTGAGTTCTTTGTGGGGGACAGAGAGCACTGGGCTGGTGATTTGATTATGCAATTGGGAGTGTTGAACAGAGCACGGGAGGTTTTGTTTAGGTTCGAGTGGGATTGAAACAAGTGCACTGTGCATGTGATGGTGTTTTTGAAACGGTGCTGGAGTTTTTGAGGTGAAAAAAAAAGACATTGTGGAGGGCGTGATCGACCACCCCAAGACCGAATTGAGAGAAAATGTGAACTGGAAAGGGCTCAAGGGAGGTAGAACATAGTCCTGAGATTGAGAAAGGAAGGAGATGAGTGAAAATGGTGAGGGAGAGTTCAAAATCTGAAACTGGTCCTTGTGAGAGTGAGAGTTCGATTTTGAGTTAGAGGACATCCCAAGCCAAATTAAAGCTCGAATAGGACTTCTGGGGCTTGGAGTAGTCGAACACGATCAAAAGCGGAAGCAAACAATGAGGTAATGGCCAGGGACTGGACCCGCGACAGTTGGAATTTTCACGATTGAGTTCGATCATCCAAAGGTACATCCCAGTTAAATTGAACTTGAATTCATAGTTAGGATGAGCCTATGATTCTTCCTAATTGATCAATTTAACGGTATTAACGAAAATCGAAGGGATTGAACGAAGAACAGCCTTCGAAATTTTGAAATCAGTTGGATAGTTAGAGGTAATTATAATTGGAATTGAGATTACAGACCCTTAATTAAGTCCATTACGATGCTATTTGAGAGTTCAATTGAAGAAAAAAAAGTGGAATTTTTCAGGAATTGAACCGAGTCGAACAAGAGGTCGCAGACCCGTTTTACAGTGGAATCGGGTGAAGATGGTGAACAGTGTTCGCACTGTAGCAGGCGCGTGAGGGCGCGTGGACCCAATTTTCGAGGTAAGTCCAACACGACTTTTATCCTATAGTTAGCGTTGGTTTCGAATTTATCGGACACCGTTTCGATGTTGTTTTGAGGGTCCGAAACTTTATGTTACGTTTTTAATTAACGTTTAATTCCCAAAAAATTATGGGAAATTAGTATGTTGTTATTTGAGTCCTTAGTGACACTAAAGTATGTTTTCGGACAGGATTTGAGACTTCTAGAAAATTGTCGAAAATTACGGAAACGCGTGCGGCGCGAAAACGAGTTTTATGGACGGTGTGTGAGTGGACGTTGCTTTCAAAATATAATGCATGCATAAATATTTCTATGATTATGATTATGACTTGTGATGATTTCGATTTGCGTATTTATACGTATTTTTTATATGCACAAGAAATTGCACGTTTTACGAGATTTTGAGTATGTTGTGGTTTGACCGTGATTTTGGTGCTTTGATTGTGATTTTGATGGTTTGGACCTTGGGATTTGAAAAATGATGTGATTTCAAGGATTTTAAAACGGATTTTGAAAAAGGTGATTTCGGGCTTGACGCTCGGGGCATAAAAGTAATTTGGATGAACGAGATTTCGGTTTTCGGAAGTTGAAAATGGATTTCTGGTTTGGGTTCGGAATGACGGTTCCGGATGCCGGCTTACGAAATTGTTATTGCGAATTCGAATTCGGGAATGGTTGATAGTTCGATAAAGTGATTTGATATGATTATGTATGCCTCGTTTTTAATGATGATTTGATTATGTGTGGTGAAGTAAGATTTTGGGGATTTGAATGTGGAAATTCGGACATGAGTTCTATTTTGATGAAATGTGATTTCGTATTGGTTTTGGAATCTGGATCACGATGGATCCTGGATTGTTGTGATTTACAAATGGTTTTGGATTTAAAGACCCGGTGCTATTGCTGGAGCACGTTTTGAGTTTAAAGACTCGGTTAATTGATGACAGGGGAGGGCTTTTAATGAGTTTAAAGACTCGTGAGTTTAAAGACTCGGTTATTGTGATACCCCCAATGCCTATTGATTATGTTTTGAGTTTAAAGACTCGTTGATATCCCGGGAAGGCCTGATTATGCGCATGGTTTTGAGTTTAAAGACTCGGGCGCACTTGATATCCAACAAACTGTTTGACTTGTGAATTATGGTTAATTTCTGATGTTTCGGATGTGTTGGGCAGTGACCCGGTCTATATGGTTGATGGATTTGGATTATGTTGTGTGCTTGGATTTGATTCATGGTTTTGGGCTGAGGCCCGGTGTTTATGATTGCAGGCTAAGACCTGATGGTTGAGAAAGGAAAAATGATTTTGAGTTTCATACGCGTTTTCCTTATGTTGAAATTTCATACACGGTTTTTCTTATGTTGGAAATGAAATGGATTGCGAAATGATTTTTGAATGCATGCATTGGTTTTACGTGGAGGGTAGAAATGCCTTTCCGTAACTGTTTCATAAACTGATTTATTTTTGTCCACTCACACTTTTTGGTTTTTTATTAACCCTCCAGGGTGTGGCGCGTTGATCGAGGCTGATCGGGAGGCGGAGGCATGAGTAAGTACGCGTGTGGCTATCCCTGTTTTGGCAAGCACTGAGGGTAAGTTGGGAATTTCAGTCGACTTGCCAGACGGGAGCAGGACCGGGCACGGTTATCAATATCCCTTCGGGGGCGGTCATGTCATGTTCATTGTGGCTGGTACTTGAGTTTAAGGAATGGTTGTGCCTGCTGATGAGGCTTGTATGATTTGATCCATGGATTATGTACACTGATGTTGTGACGAGCTCCCAAATCGAAGCTTGAGGGTGTCGTTATTGTAGTTGTTATTGATTAGTTGTTAATGAGCTTTGATTGGTTATGGATATTGGTATCCAAGTTTTATCACATGATTTTATAAACATGGATTTGGGGAAATGTAAGCCACGGGTTTTTTTAGTGTATTTCATGGTTTTTGTGGTCTCACGGTCTATGATTTGATTGATTTGAAATCCGATGGTTTACGATTTATTCTATGCATGTTTTAGAAATTGGAGAGTAAGTATTTTTGCTTCTTAGGAAATGCATTTTTAAATGTTTATTTTTGTCCAATCACACTTTTAATGGTTTTTATTGACCCTCCAGATCGTTGCACGAAAATTAGGACGGATTGTGTGGTAGAGGCATTAGCGTTTAATCAACACGAGTATTTCTTGTATGACAAGTGTTGAAGATAATTTCGGCATTTTGAATTTCTTTGTGTGACGGGGGTAGGATCGGACACGATTATCAAAATATTTTTAGAACGAGTCATGTCATCGTGTCAAAAATTCGTCTCCAATGGATTTTACTCTTTAAAATTAGGTTACATTCACCCAAGCCCACCGGGTCTAGATATAAATCATATAATGTCTAGTACGAGTGAACTTAAGGTCATTCTGACCATTTTTTGTTGGGCCTAAAGCAATTTTGTGTGAAAGAAAAATTGGTTACATTTGGTGAGTGAGCAAGATTGGATGGGATAACATTTTTAATTCAATAATTTCGAATGTAAAAATGCATTTAGGAGGGCTATATAGGTTCAGATATAAAAGGAAACTTTGACCATTTCGTATCAATTTGCAAAATAATATTTTAATTTCTCATATACAAAAACAATTGTAAAACTCATTTGATAATTCTTTTTTTTTTAAGAATGAATTTATAAAATAAAAACACATAATACAATGATTTATTTACGAGTTATAAACCTCAAATTAATAAGTTTTGAAGTTTGAATATATCGATATATATTTTACCCAAATTTAAGTACCCAGGACAGATAATACAACAATTACTTAGTAACCAATTTTTTTTTTTTTTTTGAACTAATTCTTGATAAGCAGTGAGTTTAAATACATGTGATTTGATTGCTTTTCTTTATGGAGTCAATCTCTGTGGCGCAATGGTAATTTAATGGATGTATCTAGTATCTACCGAATGGATTTTCCATCCTAGCCTTCCATCGTCAAACAACATTTCAAAATTAATAAAAAAAAAAGAAAGAAAAAAGCGAGGAAGTTGGTTCCTTTAGACTTTATTTTTTATTTTTTATTTTTTATTTTTTATTTTATCAATATTCCTTTAGACTTTAGAGCATCCCATTATATGTCGGCATGTCAACACAAACCAAACCAAATTATAAGCCTATGATTTTAAGCTAATAGGAATTAGATTGAAAAGCAGCTCGAATTATATATACATGCAAAAACAAAATCTAGTAAATCTTGATGAGTAAATCATTAAATAACTTTCACATGATATGTATTTAACCGTAATTCAAATTAAGAACGAAAAAATAATTTCATTTTCGCCTAGATGTCGTGTTTCATTAATTTCACATGCTAATTTTAAGAGTTAAAAACATATTTATTTATTTATTTCCTTTTTTTTAGAATGAAGTTAGTTAGATGAAGATGAGTAAAAAGCCAATGTCGTCAAAATCTGGTATACTAGTCATAGAACGTCGTCTATTGAGCAATGACTACCACATCTTGAAAATAAAATAAAATAAAATAAAAAGTGACCTAAATCAATATTTTAATTTGAATAAACAACAAAAAAAAAATCAAAATGTCTTTATTTTGGTGCAAATTTTTTCTGCATAATTTTGCCAAAAAAAATTGGAAAGCTCCTTTTTGTAGCAGTATTCTTTCAAATTTTCGCCACTAAAAGTGTTCTTCATATTTTAGCGATGAAAACTTCATAATAATCTCAATTTTTAGAAAATCATGAAAAATTCGGCAAATTTTCCAGAAAATTCCAAAACCACTTAGAACGATTCCAAAGCCTTAAATACATTCAAAATCATTCAATAGATCAATTTTAAGGTGTCATCAAGATGATGATAATGAAGTGATTGATTCAGCCATTAATCTTCAGATGAAATAAATCATTACAAGAAGGGAGAATAAAATGAAGCAGTCACGACGTCCACCAAAATTTGTTAATATATGTCCACCAAAATTTGTCCAAATAAAGAGAAAGTCTATAACATAATTTATAAAAAAATGTTTGGATAATATTCAAATATTCATACCAATTTACAAATTTTTTAAAATATCTTTAAAATTTGCCATTTTAAAATGTCTTTAAAAAAACCTAAAATAATCATCCTAGCATTTCATTGGGGTCACTGTAGCAGTTTAGCCTACAACCCAGAGTTAGAGTTAGTGACTAGTCACTTTAACAATACAACTCATCCCCCCAGCTATGCTTTTTAATATATTACACAGAACCCAAAGGAATACAACAAAAGGATACTTGCCAAACAAGTATCAAACCACCTTAAACCCTATACTTAAGGCCAAGTATCATTTTAGTGTCGTTTACGTCTTTACGAGAAACAAAAACCACAGTGAACAGTGAACAGTATACCTTCGCCAAAATTCTAAGCATACCAATTTGTATACATTTTTTTGTCGTTTACGAGAAACAAAAACCACATCATCTCATTTCTATATTGTCATCACTATTTAGCATTTCGGTGAACTCTTTAGCTAATTGTCAGTTACAGCCTTACAGTTACAGCCCTTCATTTCCCTCCAAGAAAACAAAACTACCGACATTTGCCCTCACTTCCAATCGTAATTTGCCATTCCGCCCCCAATTATCAAGCTCACCTAAATACACGCTGCTATCCGCACGCACTGGCTGTTCGTAATTTGGACTAACCATGAGGGTCTTTTCGTCTTTCCGGCACTGTTTCCATTTCCCCACGCTTCAACTTTACACTGACTTCACACCTGACGTTCCCGCGGCCAAACAAAAAACCGCCACCTTTTCTCTCTCTCTTCCCCAGAATGAATCAGTTCTTGAGGAAAGAAAGAGAACTTCGATTCCAGAAATTCCGTAGTTCCAGAGAGAGAAAGTGTGTGTGAGAGAGAGGACCGCCATGCCAGCACCAGAAGTAGACCGGCATCGAGCCAAGCCCCGACCGGCGGTCCGAATCCGGACCCCGCTTCGTCAACTCCTCCAAGTCGCGTCGGTCTCTTGTGGAATCCAGTTCGGGTGGGCCCTACAGCTCTCGCTTTTGACTCCCTACGTTCAAGAGCTTGGAATCCCTCACGCTTGGGCCAGTCTCATATGGCTCTGTGGGCCTTTATCGGGCCTTGTGGTCCAGCCCCTGGTGGGCCACATGAGCGACCGCTGCACTAGTCGCTTTGGTCGTCGCCGGCCTTTCATCTTGGTCGGAGCGGTTTCCATTGCCATCGCCGTTCTCATCATCGGATTCTCCGCGGATATCGGGTGGTGGCTAGGGGACCGAGGTGTTGGTGTTGGTGTCAGGCCCAGAGCGATCGGCGTCTTTGTGTTTGGGTTTTGGATTCTGGACGTGGCCAATAATGTGACTCAGGGTCCTTGCAGAGCTCTGCTCGCTGATCTCACTGGTACTAACCACTAATTTTGGTTTTCCTATTTTTCCATTCGTTATTATAATTTTAGGCACTCGATTATACGTTTCTTACTTTCTAAGATTATAATTTGGGGAATACACAATCTTCATTAACGTTTAGTCAATTTTAGTAACTTGTAGAAATAGATTTTGAGAGAAATTTGTGATGGTATATTTTGCATGATACGTTTAGAAGTGTACTGATGTTTTATGAAAAAGCAGTTGAAGACTCATCCTATAAACAGTTTCCTTACTTTGCTAATTTAGTATGATGGAGATGGTCCACCTATTCTCCATTCTTATTGATTTGATTTCACAGAAATGAGTGTGTGTGGAGACTTCTAATATATCTGTATTGATTGTTCTCTATTTGGAAATTCATTGAATTATTTGATGCATGGATCATGAATAATAATTTATTATATTGGGGAACATCAGTAAGCAACCCTGCGCTATTATAACTTCTATATATCAAGAGATCGACTGTGCTGATGAGACTTTGAAAATAAACAAACCAATAACACTATTATTTTTCGTAATTTCTCTTTTGCTAGCAAAGGATCACCGAAGAACTAGAGTGGCAAACGCCTACTTCTCTCTGTTTATGGCGGTTGGTAATATCCTTGGCTATGCGACTGGATCACTCAGTTACTTGTTCAAGATTTTTCCATTTTCAATGACCTCTGGATGCAATGTTAATTGCGCAAATCTCAAGTCTGCTTTCTTCGTCGATATTGCCTTCATTGCAATTACTACGTATGTAAGCATATCAGCAGCTGAGGAAATACCTCTGGGTTCAAGCAGCAGCACTACACCGTTTGCTGAGGAAGGGCCAGGTCAGTCAAGCCATGCTGAAGAAGCTTTTCTCTGGGAGCTGTTTGGGACTTTCAGATACTTCACAGGGTCTATATGGATAATCCTACTCGTTATTGCTCTAAACTGGATCGGGTGGTTTCCATTTCTTCTCTTTGATACTGATTGGATGGGTAGAGAGATATATGGTGGCAAGCCAAATGAAGGGACAAAATACAATATGGGTGTTAGAATGGGTGCTCTTGGTCTGATGCTGAATTCTGTTGTTCTTGGTATAACTTCGGTACTTCTGGAGAAGCTTTGCAGTAAATTGGGGTCTGGTTTCGTGTGGGGGATTTCATGCGTTCTCATGGCTCTTTGCTTTCTTGTGATGCTTTTTATCACATATGTGAACAAGAGTATTGGTTCTGTGGACCATGATTTACCTCCAGATGGCATTGTGGTAGCTGCACTGGTTGTTTTTGCAATTCTTGGAATTCCATTGGCGGTAAGTTTGCTTATCTTGTTCAATGCAATGCATGCCTTCTATTTGGCAGTGTTTGATTCATTGTTAGAAAGCATACAGGATTTATGTTTTAAAGGGAGGACTGGGAATGATATGGGAGGAGCACGGGAAATAAACTGTTTAAAAGGGTAGGGACAGGACACCCTTTTCCTTTGCTGCTACAAAATCACTTGTGGAAAAAAACATGGGAAGTACTTATATTCCAAATTGACTCATTTTTCGTGAGCAGAGCACTGTGAAAGCTGTATAGTTTTTGGAGAAGGCCATTTCACTGCACAAATATTATGCTCATCTATGCTTTGTGTACAAACTTGGTTTATGCATCGAATTTTAATTACTGGAACTTTGTTGCAGATCACATACAGTGTTCCCTATGCTTTGGTTTCTTCTCGTATTGAGTCTTTGGGACTTGGACAAGGTGGACATTTCTTTAATAGAGGGTGGTGTGGTTACAAAATTTACATTGGATTTCTAGTTACATGACTTTTTACATTGAAGCTTGGTTTTTGTAGGATTATCAATGGGTGTGCTGAACCTGGCAATTGTATTCCCACAGGTATGATCACTCCTTTTCGTTTTAGCAATGCATGTGTTTGCTGGGTTGGAATTAAATTAATATGAAACACTTTACTGGTATAAGGTTATTAGATGGTCCTGCAGTTCTCAACCAAAAGTTAAGAGATGCATGCTCGTATAACAGAATTTGATCCTTGTCCGAACTATTGGGGGTTGGCAATATGAATTCTAATCCTTCGTCCTGTCCTAGAATTAGTTATGTTTTCATTTAAGTCATATTCTATGATTACTTTCGTAACTAACACCATCTATGTTAATGTTGTTCTTCTTCTTCTTGTAGCACTCCTTCTATTTATATTGACATACACATGTCCATGAGTGCATATAGGGTAGGTAGCATTCTCTTGCCAAATATTAGCATTCTATGTTGCAGACAGTGAATAACTGTTGCATGTTTAAAATTTTTGCACCTGATTGATCGTTCTGATCAGTCTGAAAATGTATTCAGAACTGTCTGGTAACAGAACATCCAGAAAACTACGTATATTATGTTTACCCACAAGGCCACAAGTGCTGTTGTAATTTTGTGACAATGCTATTTGTTGGGAATCTAACTACGTTATTTAGAAATTAGCTTGTAGGGATGCTAAATCAACTTTTGTGGTCGCTAATTATATCAAGCGGGGGAACATGAGGTGAAACTTAAGAAATAATTTTGTGAAAGAAGTCAAAGAGTTCTGCTTATGCCTCGCAACAGGTGTCTTTTTTTGGGCATCTGCTTCAATCTAGGTGTATTAAACACAGAGATGATAGGGCACTATTTACCGGTTAGGAAGTCACTCGAGAAACCTTAGGCTAGGTTTGGATGAGGAACTTCAAAGTACCACGATTTCGGCTATATTCCTAAGAAAGGCACTACAAACAATTAAATAGAGGGATTTGTAAGTAACCACTAGAGCAACTATCGAGGCAGTGCATGCACCACATGAGCAAAATAAAACCACGAAACAAGGGATTTATTCCAAGCAACACCTATCAAGTAGTAATTTACAATACCTTCAAACTGCATTGTATCTAGTCATTTGAAATCCCTCCATCTAGCTATTTGGAGTCAAAAGTTCCCCATCCACACGTAGACTTAGAGTTCAAGAGGCAACTGGAAAGTTCGTTCTACCTTAGTCCTTAGTGACTTTCTACTGACAAAGACATTTACTTTGTCTAAATTTAAGAGGGGAAAGGTGTTAGAGAGTTGTTCATCATTTAGGCACGCCTGATGTGCAAATACGAAATTACTCCACAATAATATATAATTATGCTTATGTTAATATTTAACAAAAGAACTGTCTTTCTTGTTGAGGCTGAATGCTGTAGTCTATCAATTTGGCTCCATTTTCTTTTTCTTTCGTTATATCAAAATGCAATTTCATAGAGTGCAGCCTTCTACGATAAGTTCCAGTAGACTATAAGGCCTTTAGTTTCAGATTAGACTATTATGATTACAAGATGGTTTTAAGGAGGAGAATCTTTCACCCTTTTAAGTAGTTTTACTTGGGAGATCAAATTTTATACTTTTGAAATTTGAATCAATTAAATATAATGCGATAAAAGAGTAATGAACTTGAACTGAAAGTACATCAGTGATTTATAAGCACGATAAAGAACTCATATACTCAGTGGCACAGATATGGCTTGCTGACCCAGAAAAGTACAGGGAAGCATACTAGGAAACTGTGAAAGACCTAGTACACTTTGCTTGTAACCCGCTTTGGTCTCTCACGTGTAAGTCTGAGCCAGCCCCTTGACCTCCTTTCACATTTATGCCCAGTACTCTGGCAGTCTAGTGCAGTCCAGGTTTTGGGCTGGCTCTGCATTGCATTTATGCATGGCTGGATATTCGTAACTTGCAAGATTCATGGTACCTTTCACTAGTTTTGATGTCTATTACATGAGATGTTGGTTATGGTCTTTTACCAGTGTGCACATCTCTTACCTTTTTTGTTTTTTGTTTAAAATAACATTAGAGAAGAAAACTGTTGCCATCATCGTTGAACTTTACACTAATTTTAGCTATCGTCCATGAACTCTATTATTAGTAGAATAAGTCCCTGATTCTAAACGTACAAGGATAGTCTTTCGGTTAAATTTCTCAACGATTTTTGTTAAGAATAAGGGTAAAGTTGCTCTATCATGTGTGTAAATCTTTGAGAAAATTAACAGGACTCACATTTGGACATAGTTTGGGGACATCTGCTACTATAATAAGGTTCAGGGGCAACAGCTAAATTAGTGTAAACTCCAGGATGATTGCAACCATAACATTAATATGAAATGGAACACACTTTAAGGTGGTACTTAAATATGTTCTATGCAATAACATTACTCATGGTACGTAATATTTTAAAATATTGGAAGGGTCATACTTTTCCTTCTTTCTTTTTCCACAAAATAGCTCTTGGCACCAGCTGCCGTAACTTAAAAGGTTTACTAATTGGTAGGTCACAATAGAAAAGAAACATAGATAAAGAAAAAAAGATTATGATTATTTTTTTTAGTGTTCCTTGGAAACCAAAAATGCATCTCACCTGCAGAAGAATGGAAATTGCTGACTTCCTACTCTTTTATTTAGTTGTGAGCGATTTATTTAGTTTAGAAAGTTCAATATCCAAACTCAATATAACTCTGAAAACCACCACCTTTTCGTCTTGAACATGTGCACAAGATCACTTTCAAACTATGCGACGCTGCATTGTACTAGGTGTGTGAAGCATTGGTGGACATGTTTTCTTATCTGCTTTGGGGGAAAATTACTCTGAACTAACACCACTCAGGAAACACAACCTCTGTTCCACAGAACCCCTCATAATGCTAATAAGATGTCCTGGTGTAGGTAGTAGGTGTCTTATGCAAAGCATTAATGCCTGATCTGAAGAGCATGATTGGAAAAGAATCTGATTCGTGTATTTGTTTTCCGTATTATGTCAATTACCTCAATTATTTTATTGTTGTGTATTAAGCCAATACTACCTGCTTGAAATTTCATGGATTTCTTTGTGAATTACATTTATGATCTTTCAATTACCAATTTTGGAGTCTAAATATTTGGTTTTCGAGAACAGGTAGTGGTATCCCTGGGAAGTGGACCATGGGATCAACTATTTGGTGGTGGAAACGCTCCAGCCTTTGCCGTTGCAGCAGTTGCATCCTTGGCGAGCGGGCTGGTGGCCATTTTGGCTATTCCACGTTCTGCTCCTCAGAAGCCCAGAGCTTTCACTTGAGGTAGTTTTTTGTAATTGTATCTACTTTGGCTCAACTTTGTTTTCACAAAGATGGTAGAATCTCTTGTAACCGAAAAAAAAAGAAGAGGGTAAAATGTCAACCAGTTAAAGAAAATTTGTAAATTTCTGTTACCTGCTATGGATTAATACAGTCAATTAATTAAAGTTCCTTTTGTCCTAGAAATTTCTACTTTCCGTTTTCATCTTAGATATGAAAATATTTGGAAGGCCTGGAAACCGACTAAATGGATGTTGAGCTCAATTTCCACTGAAAGTGTACCTCCATTCAGCAAGTTGTGGATATGAGTTTCTAGAATATATTTCATTCCTGTTTGAAGTGGAGGTTCGTCTCCGGCTGAGCACTTGATGAAATCTCTACGTTGCAATCATTATTTTGCTTAGACATGAGGAGTCCATTTACAATGGGCGATGTTAGGCACTGCAGTTTTAAGAAGTTTGATGGGAAACAAATTTGTCATAAGGTGAAAAAAGTTTCACGAACATTGATGATTGATCTAGAGAAACATATTGATGTAATAGCTGTCACTTAGTGCCTTGTGAGACGAATTATCCACAATTAGTGGGAATTTCTTCAATAAAAATCTGTCCCATCTACTGGATTGTGTCAATTTTTGTTATGGAAAGTAGGAGAAGCCTAAGCTGTAAATTCCGAAATCACTCCTAGACTAGTTCCTTACCAACCAAAGATATGTTTCCACTGTTTGAGAATTATTCCTCATGAAAATATCATCATTTTCTTTCTAAGCAAAGCTGATTGTGCGATGGTGGTTTGATAATGAGGTATTAGAATCTAATGCGTCTTGTTCATGAATTTGTTGTATGAGTATGGTGAAATGTGCTTGGTGGCCAACAGTGAATACGTGAAATGTACTGATTGAAACCTTGATAGAGACATTCTCTTTTTATTGTCTGGTTTTCTTTTTTTTTTTCCTTTTGTTATAAAGTTTCATTCTTGCCATGGGTTTATGTTTATTCTGTTCTGGTTTTTCGTTTATTCATTATTATTATTATTACTAATTATTATTTAATACGTTCAGTTTCTTCTCTGTATCTGGACCTTGGAATCAATTCTTGCCTTCATTGCTTTTAATGCTGCAGAGCAATGTTTGCCATTGCTACCCAGAACTCCGATTCGTGTTCGGTACGGTTGGTTTTAGCTATATATGTTTCCGCAGTAGGATACTTAATATGTGAAGGATTTTGGGACTCCTTGTTTTATTTTCTTTTAGCCATTTTTTTTTATCAGAGATTTTCTTTTTAGCCATATGCACTCGAAATTGAATATTGTATTTTTTGTTTGTGAGGCTAGAAGATATAGTGGCTTTGGCACATAAAATAGTAGTAAGCATAGATTAAAAAGTTGATTAGTTGCATTTATGCGGTAATGTTGTGGTATTTAAGCATCAGGCTTTAGCAGGAAAGGGATAGAATTAGAATCTGTGAATTTGTTCTTTGTTTTTCGGGAGGAATAATATAATCTTTGTTAATGTCAAATCCCAACAAGGCCCTGTCATTTTGCAAAATCCTTTTCCCAAAACTTGCAGCATTGGTATTTGAATATTTATTTTGTTATGATGATTGATTGAATTTGATACCCCCAAGAAAGAAATAAAATTCTGATTTCTGGGTGCAAGTGTAAACCGCACCCCACTACAACAACTTGATGCAAAAATTGGTTTCTCTGTTTGCTACAAACATGGCTCGAATTTACAATTTGGGTGACACCCACTTACCCATTCCCATTCCCATTCCCATTCCAGATGCCAAATTCCTAAATTCCAAAGGCAACTCGTTCATGAATTTTTTGAAATGTCAATAACAATTTTGAAATCCGGGTTTTGGCATTCGGATAGGATAAACCCATAAAGATGATGGCTGTGACTATAAATTGCCATTCGTGCACAAATAATGCACCAAAAACTGACCCGTGAATCTTGATTTTTTGTATAAAAGATTACAAAATGTGTGACAGAAGAATATGACAAGAAAAGATAGCGTAAAAATAGTAAATAATAAAGATAATAATTTTCATGCATGATTGGGGTGGCTGTGTGTATCTATAAGTATATATAAAGTTGAATAAGCTCTATGCATTTTGGATTTTGATTTGGGTGGTTTTTCAGTCAATTTTGTTGCTTTTGATACAGACCTCTCATCTCCACAGCAAACTCATTACACATGCAATTCTGACATGGGCGGGTTATGGGTTAACTTTCAGGGTATCATGTCCAGTATCCATGCAAACTAATAAACCCATCTCTCTCTCTCTCTCTCTCTCTCTCTCTCTCTCTCTGAGGAAAAAGTTGAAGATGGTCCTGCTTCGCTGGCTGTTTGGGCTGGTGGAGGCAGAGCCAGAGAAGGCAGAGGAAACAGGAGGAGGGAAAACAGCCAATCCTCTCTCCCTCCCTCCCAGAGAGAGACAGGGTCATCTCTGTTGTGAGAAAAGGGATACAAATCCAACGGTTGTACGAGGAACACGTCATAACCCTAATTGTATCTCAGTGTTCCCTTTCTTCCAACTGCATGCCTCTTCTCCATTCAAATCCATTTTGGTGGTCCCGATATATATATATATATATATATATATATTCTTCTTTAATCACACAAAATCGAAACAAATTATTTCGTTCTCTATTTTTGTATAATTAAATCAAATTTTTCTTTTCTTTTTTGTGTAATTATGTGTGGAAAATGTGCAATTAGCTAGAGATGATGATGACGACGACGATGACCACGATAATGAAGTGGATGTATTAGATTTGCCACAAATTTCCACACTCGGACAAAACCCAAAACCCCAATTGTATATATAATTACGTTAGGTAATATATAATTAAATTCCATGTTAAACACAAGTAAACCTAATTTATAATTAAGTTCCATGTTAAACACAAGCAAACCTAATTTAGCTAAGCAAATCTTGGCATTATCATATTGTTAGTACTAGATACGTCCTAAACCGGCAACCTCCTCTATCTGGCTTGAGTATTTTAAGTGCATCAAAAAGTTTGAGCAACGTACAACTCTTTCTACAATGACGATGAGGGCCGCCCTAGGCACGCGTTGGCTCATTTAGTAGGCGAGACTTGTATGTGACCGGGTGTGTAAACTCACTAACAAGGTGATACTTCTTGTGAGAATAAAGAGGACATGCCTAATCAAAATGGGTAACTATCTAATCTCATACATATTTGACGGACTTAAAAATGTTGAGACCAGTCTCATCTAACTGAACAAACTGTCGCACATGTTAACTCAAACAAATCCCTCTAGGAGTTTATCAAGCCGGGACTCAATCCAAAAATTCTATCATGAGGACCCTCGCACCAAAGGGAGCCTAGTGTTGTTATATATATCTATCGCTAAAGTGATTTCTATACGCAATTAAGATCTTAAAAAATCTATGAGATGTATCATAATTCCAAATCCACTTTGAAGGGAACAATCTGTACGCCACAAGTTAAAATATTTCACTTTACCTAAAAAACGTATCAAGCCTAGCTCGCACTCCTTTGTAGCCAGCAGTCTAGCACAATGACGGGGACCTAAATTAAACAGGTCCTTTTTCTTTTTCTTTTTTCTGTTTTTTGCATCATAAGCTTTGGAACTTCTCAAATTGATCTAACCAATCACTAGTGATATCTTGGGTGTGCAAAATGGTTGATTTGAAGACAGCAAAGATGCATGACCTAAAAGTTGTGTGCAGATGGTGATTTTTGTTGGTTTGAGGTGCCTCCCGATTTCATTCTTGATTTATTTCTCAAAGAGTTTATTGTTAATTGATTTTGGCAATAAGTTGGATATATAATACGTTTTTTCTTTGTTTAATTTTTTGGTAGAGTTTTAATGAGATTACCGTTAGTACCATGTTTTTCTTATATTAATTTTTTTTTTAGTGAAGATTTTTCCTATGAAAAAAAAGTTGAAGCTTATGCAACATGTCTCCTGCCCACAAGTTAGCTAGCAGTTGTGATTGAAGAAAACAATACACAACCAGCTTATAGGTTCTTGTCATTTCTCAAGCAACCAAATAAGCAAAGGCTTTAGCTTGCTTTTGGCTAATTATTTTCTTGGCCAATTCCACTTAGCATTCTAATAATGAGATAAACTTGTTTTATTATTACTTTCTTGGTAATCAGGCAGAACCTTAAAGATTAGGGTTTAAAAAATATTA
The DNA here is from genome assembly GCA_032719365.1 of Prinsepia uniflora. Taxonomy (NCBI): domain Eukaryota; kingdom Viridiplantae; phylum Streptophyta; class Magnoliopsida; order Rosales; family Rosaceae; genus Prinsepia; species Prinsepia uniflora. Next base: position 9,859,641 of record CM064865.1, on the reverse strand, counting down.
TCCACTTAATAAGCAGCACCATAGCCAAGGTAAACCCACTATTGAGAAAGTGCCAAAATGACCTAGCTCATAGTCTTTTGGCGGTTAAAAATTAATACTAACTCACCAATCACGTTTGTGGGTTTTCCTCTCTCTCTCTCTCAAGCTCCTCCACCCAAAAAATCCTTCGCACTTTCATACAACTGTAACAACAGAAAATGATGCAGCGACTAAACTAATATTTTGAGAGAGGATTTAGCGAAGTAATTCTTAAGCGTATCATGAAATCCGTCACATGATATTATCTCTACATAATAATATTATGTAATAGTATTTTGAATGAATTTAAGTATTTTTTTAAGAAGAGATAGAATGGAAATTTGACTGCTAACTATTCATAAAAATGCAATATATTAATTTTATTATTCGTGATATTGAAAAATACATAATAATAATAATAATATTACGGAATAGTATTTTGAATAAACTTAAATACTTTTTGAGAGAGCATGAGGAGGCCCCCTCCCAAACCTCATTTTTTTTTTTATAGATCTCTATAGCTGAATCCTTGAAAGCATTTTTGTGAGGACACTTTTTCCCTTCAGTGTTCTCTCTTGGACATATTGACACGTTCCTTAAGCAAAATCGTAGCTCTCTGTCCCTCCATGTGTATATAAAACTCCTACTCACCCCCTACCCCTTTCTCACATTCAAATCCTCCACCAAAAAAAAAAAGGAACAAAAAACACAACCCCCTTAATTTTTCTCATTAAAATCCTTAAACCCAAATCTTAGTCACCTTCTCATATCCCATCATGATGTGCAACCCAAAGCCCTCTTCCCCTTCTCCATTTCCCTCCTCCAACAAAACCCATTTTATCAAAAACCCCAAAAAAGCAGCAGCCATGCCCAGGCCCCAGCTTTCTCTTTCTGCTCATGAAGATGACGATGGCCAAGACCTTCATAGGTGGCCTACCCCTTCTGAGGTACATAAAAACAAAAACCCAACAATCATTCTCATCAGAATATAAAACAAATCATAACCTTCTAATTTAATCACTTAATAAATATAATTAACACACGCTTATTTCTTTTGGGTTTTGCATTTTCAGATTCTGCAAGAAATCAAGGCCATAGGCAAGATTTCCGGTCCATCTACCATCACCGGCCTCCTCCTCTACTCCCGAGCCATGATCTCCATGCTATTCTTGGGATATCTTGGCGAGCTCGAGCTCGCCGGCGGTTCCCTTTCAATCGGCTTCGCCAACATCACCGGCTACTCTGTCATCTCCGGCCTCGCCATGGGAATGGAACCCATTTGCGGCCAAGCTTACGGCGCAAAACAAATGAAACTCCTCGGCCTAACCCTCCAAAGAACAGTCCTCCTCTTACTCTCAACCTCCATCCCCATCTCCTTCATGTGGTTCAACATCAAAACAATCCTCCATTGGTGTGGCCAAGATGAACAAATTTCATCAGTCGCTCATAAATTTGCTCTGTTTTCAATCCCTGACCTTTTCCTCCTTTCTCTTCTCCACCCCCTAAGAATTTATCTCCGCACCCAAAACATCATATTACCGGTAACATACTGCACCGCCATTTCGGTTCTTCTCCACATCCCTCTCAATTTCCTCCTCGTTGTCAAATTCAAATTGGGAATTTCAGGGGTCGCTATGGCCATGGTCCTGACGAATCTCAACCTCTTCATTTTCCTGTTTTGCTTCACATATTTTTCCAATGTTTATAAAGACTCATGGGTCTCCCCCACCTCCGATTGCATCCGCGGATGGTCCAATTTACTTGCTCTGGCGATTCCTACCTGCATCTCTGTTTGTCTCGAATGGTGGTGGTACGAGTTCATGATCTTGCTCTGCGGCCTGCTATCGAACCCGAAAGCAACCATTGCTTCAATGGGGATTCTAATTCAAACCACATCTCTTGTCTATGTGTTCCCATCTTCCCTCAGCCTCGGCGTCTCCACCAGAGTCGGCAACGAATTGGGCGCCAACCGCCCGGGCAAGGCCCGCATTTCCACGATTGTCTCGCTCGCTTGCGCGGTGGCGTTGGGCCTACTGGCCATGATGTTCACCACACTCATGAGGCACAAATGGGGAAGCTTCTTCACCAGCGATAAGGAGATTCTCGAGCTCACCGCCATTGCATTGCCTATTGTAGGGCTATGTGAGCTCGGGAACTGCCCGCAAACCACCGGCTGCGGTGTTTTGAGGGGCAGCGCGAGGCCTACTGTTGGGGCTAATATTAACCTAGGGTCTTTTTATCTGGTGGGAATGCCGGTAGCTATGATCATGGGGTTCGTGGTGAAAATGGGCTTCGCCGGGCTGTGGCTGGGATTGCTTGCGGCCCAAGGCTCCTGCGCCTTGCTTATGTTTTATGTCCTTTGTACAACAAATTGGAATGAGCAAGCCAAAAGATCAAAGGAGCTCACTGAAGCTGATTCTGGATGCAGTCCCACAGCTCCAATATTACCAGTGTCATCTCCTCCGCCGCCGCCGCCACCCAGTTCGAATCAGCTGCCGGCGAAGTCATCAGAGTCATTAGAAACCGACCCTCTTATTACTTAATTAATTAATCAATTATGATCATGAGAGAGCTAAGGTAATTAATTAATTAAGTGATGACACTGTAGGTAGCAAGCCTTCCAGCATTTTTTATTTGGCTGCTGAGGAACTGATGTTGTGAAACTGAATTTATGCGAGTTCCATTTATTGTTCCCACATCGATCTAATTACTGTACAACAGAATCTTCCTGTTGATGTTCTTCTTTTGTTTGTATTAAACACTGTATTATATAGAATGAAAAATATCTGAAATTAATTAGTTTAATTTCCATGTGCTTATGATTAGTTGTCGGTTGTTTGTGAGGCGTGTGGGAAAGGAGAGGATCTCTGCCTTCCTTTCTTCTTCTTGGTCTATCTCCAAATAAGGGAAAAACTATACTGCCTAAAAGAGGAAATTGGCATTATTCTACTTATAATTTATATTACTTATATTTTCTATCGCTACTTGTTACTACAAATATGCTTGTTACTAGAGAAGTCTATTAATTAATTATATATTATAATACAATGATAGGATTATAATGTGACGATACAAATTAATAAAAAAAATAAAATAAAAATTGAAAATTTTAATTAGCTTGACGTAGACTCAATTATTGGATTAGACCTTAATTCCTCATTTGTAGGCCGATTGGAAGTAAGGAATACTCTCTTTACGAAAGTTATTATTTGATTGGAGCAGCCATTTCTTGCATAAACGACGAATTCGGTGCGCCGGGCAAAGTATTTTCGTTGACCTGCGACGGGAAAAAGTTTGGCACGAAGGTGTTTTGGCGCCTAAATGTTGCCCGGCGGGTCATTAAAACTTGCCCCGTGCACCCTTCGCCTGGCAAAATTCCAATATGCATTTATTCAGACAGCATATTCATTTCGTCATTTTCTTCCTCATTTACCCTCTCATTACTCTCTCTCTCTCACTTACTCTCATCATTTTTACATAATATCATCATTAATTCATCATCACTTCATCTAAGGTTTAATGATTTTATTTTATGGTTTTTTATTTTTATTTGTTATTATAAGCTAAAATTATTTTTTGTTTTAGGTAATTTGTGGTTGATTTGAAGGATTGCTTGTAAAAGGTATGTGTGTTTGCCTCTCAATTTAATTTCTCTCAAAAATTTGTATTTAATTATGTTTGAAAATTGTGATATATTGTGGAAAATGCTTAGAAATATGGATATAATTGTGTTAGGGAATTGTGGTTTATCCGTTAATGCGAAGTTAATCGGGTTGATTAACTTTGTATAACGAAATTTGATATAACAGCTTAGACTCGTTTGAGAGTCAGTGAATCGGATTGATTGACTGGCTCTTGAATTGTCTATTTATCGGGACAGTTTGGGAGTGCACAACAATGTGATGTATAGTTTGTTGTCTATGTGGTTAGGTTTAGATCGTGGAAAATTTGGTTTATATCCCATTACTATTCTCCGAATGCATACTAGATATTCGTTTAAAATATCTAAGTCATGTATTTGGAGAACTGTAGAGTGTTGCTGCCGAAACTTCCCTTGGTCGAAATTTCGCCTCGTAGACACAAACTATACAGCACAGAATTTGCACTCTCGAATGTAATATATGTTAATTATAATAATATATATGTAATGTATATAAATTATAATAATATATATGTAATATATATTAATTATAATCATATATATTAATTATATAGATTAGGTTACTGTGCGAAATAAATCGATGGTAACAAATTGCCGTTTGTTGATACAAGGTCTTTAAGTGCTCAAAACGTCGCCATTTTCGACAGGTGAGGTCTAGACACGCCATATCACAAACTAAACGGTTAAATTTGTCAAATTCACTCGTTAGCATATCGATCGAACCAAAAAACAAAGATTAGTATTGAAGTTTCCTTCAAAAACTCTACGTGTTAACAAGTTGGATGGTTTTAGGATTTTCTTTATTTTTTCTTCATGGTTCGAGTAATCCAATCGTCCACATCAATCAGAAACACTCATAGATCATCTTCGTAAAATTTTACGGAATTTCGACATCCTAAGATTAGGTTACGGTGCAAAACGAATCGACGGTAACAAATCGTCGTTTGTTGATCCAAGGCCTTTAAGTGTTCAAAATGTCGCGAATTTTGACAAGCAATGTCTAGAACGTCGTATCACAAACTGACCGGTCGAATTTGTCTAATTCACTTGTTAGCATATCGATCGTACCCAAAAAATTGAGACTATTATTGAACACTTGGCCCTGCGAATGGTTTATATTTGGCGAGCAAGGTGAAATTTCGCGAAAATTAAAAAATTTGGCCAAAAAAATTGCGAAAAATTGAACTGCCGCCCAATTTTTCCTGACGAATCATTAAAGTTTGCCAACAGATTGGTGCATCGCGTAAGGTCCCCCCACTCACTTAGAACAGTCGCGACCCTTCCCTTTCTTCTTCCTTTTCATTTTCCCAAACACAGCAACCCCACCGCATCCCCTGCTCTCTGTAACTCCTCAGCCCCCTCTCTCACTCCCTTACTCAACTCCCTCTCTCACTCAAGCTCACCCCTTCACTCAACTCCCTCTCTCACCCACTCCAACATTGACAGGACCGCCCCCGAAGGGACATTGATAACCGTGTCTGGTCCTGCTCCCGTCTGGCAAGTCGACTGAAATTCCCTAAATAACCCTCCGTACTTGCCAAACTAGGGATAACCACACACATACTCTCTCATGCCTCTGCCTCTCGATCCGCCTTGATCAACGCGCCACGACCTGGAGGGTCAATAAAACACAAAAGGTGTGAGTGGACAAAAATAAATCAGTTTATAAAACAGTTACAGAAAACGTTTCTACCCTCCACGTAAAACCAATGCATGTATTCGAAAATCATTTCGCAAAACATTACATTGTCATCATAGGAAAACCGTATACGAAAATTTAAAATCCTTTTCCTTTTCTTAATCTTCGGGTTTTAGCCCGCAATCAAACACAGGGCCTCAGCCCAAAACCATGAATCAAAACCAAGTACACAACATAATCCAAATCCATCAACCATATAATCCGGGCCACTCCCAACACATCCGAAACATTAAAAATTAACAATAATCACAAGTCAATCAGTTTGCTGGATATCAAGTGCGCCCGAGTCTTTAAACTCAAAATCATGCGCATAATCAAGCCTTCCCGGGATATCAACGAGTCTTTAAACTCAAAACATAATCAATAGGCCTCGGGGGTATCACAATAACCAAGTCTTTAAACTCACAAGTCTTTAAACTCATTAAGGGCCCTCCCCCGTCATCAATTAACCGAGTCTTTAAACTCAAAACGTGTTGCAATAACAGCACCGGGTCTTTAAACCCAAAACAGTTTTCAACGGGTCTTTAAACCCAAAACAGTTGTAAATCACAACGACTCGGGATCCATCGTGATCCAAATTCCAAATCCAATCCGAAAACACATTTTTGTCATAACAGGACTCATGTCCGAATTTCCACTTTCAAATCCCCAAAATCTTACTTCACAAAACATAATCAATCATCATGGAAAACGGGGCATGTATAATCATATTCAGTCACTTTAACAAACCATCATCCGTTCCCGAATTCGAATTCGCAACGATGATTCTGTAAGCCGGCATCCGGAACTGTCATTCCGAACCCAAACCATAAATCCGTTTTCAAACTTCCGAAAATCGAAATCTCGTTATTCAAAATTACTTTTATGCCCCTAGCATCAAACCGAAATCACCTTTTTCAAAATCCGTTTTAATTCCTTGAAATCACATCATTTTTCAAATCCCTAGGTCAAAACATCAAAACCACAATCATAATCACCAAAATCACGGTCAAATCACAACATACTCGAAATCTCGTAAAACTTGCAAATTCGTGTTATTCTCGAAATACATGTCCAACACAGTAAATCATACTCACAATTATAATTAAACATCCTTAAACATTATACACACAATATCATGTAAAATCATTCATTTAAAACATCACCCAAGCATAAGAGAACCATAGTCTCGAAATACGTGAAATTTCGTATGCATATCAAGAATACGTATAAATATGGAAATCAGAATTATCACAAGTCATAATCATAATCGTAGAAATCATAGAAATATTTATGCATGCATTAAATTTTGAAAGCAACGTCCACTCACACACACTGAACACTAGCCAGCACGGTCCCTGTGCTTCACCTCAAAAACACCAGCACCCACACCATTCAATTCCCCATTTCCCCAACATCACACACTCTCTTGGGCCATTACAGATTAAACAACTCCCCCCAAGGTCACTAATTGGTTAAACAATTCGTAGATCAGGTTAAACAAATCAATGGAACAAGTCACTCACGGCATGGGCACTCAGACTCTGTTTTCACGGTATTCAAACAGTTCCCCAGCAAAAATTACCATTTTTCCTTTCTGTTCAAAAATTACCAAAATGCCCCCCTCGTATCAAGACCTGTAACTTGGCCATCCGAACTCTGATTGATGCGTGCCGCTTGTCTACGGACTCAGGGCGTCGAAACCTTCCTAACGGTCCTCGGTCCTCGGCCATCTGACCTCCTGGTCAAAAAGTCAACATTTTCCCCCTTTTCGTCCAAATTACGAAAATGCCCTTGAACTTCCGAACGTCATAACTTTCACCCCGAACGTCGGAATCGAACGTGCCATCTGTCTATGATCTCGTGACGTCCCAAACTACGTCACGATCATCGGTCAAAGTATGTTTGACCGCCCGAATTAAAAGTCAACGTTTTACCCACGACTAGGGGCAAAACGGTCATTTTGCATCGTTCGTCCGATCTCGCCCAACTGATCACCGATTAACCCCAACTAATCATGATTAATTACTAATCTAATCCTGGATTCCTGGACGGGTCGTTACAAACATCCAAAACCAAACACCTGTAAACATTGAACCCAAAGACCCACGACCCCAAACTCCAAAATCGAACTAGCCTTCTCAGTCCTCTCACTCGCTTTCTTTCTCCCTCGAGTTCCTCTCTCTCTCTGCTCCTCATTGTAAGCCCTCAATCTCATTTTTTTTAATTTTTGTTATTTATTGGTATTTTTTTAATTGAATGTTACATTGGATTGGATTGGTTTTTGGATTAATTCATATCGAATTGTTGAATTGGATGAAAATATTGGAAATTAGTGAATTAGTGGATTGTTGGAAAATATTGGAAGTTATTGAATTAGTGGATTGTTGGAAAATATTGGAAATTATTGAATTTTTGGATATCTTTGGAAATTGTTGAATTTTTGATACTTTGGAAAATATTAGAAATTAGTGAATTATTGGATTGTTGGAAAATATTTGAAATTAGTGAATTAGTGGATTGTTGGAAAATATTGGAAATGATTGAATTAGTGGATTGTTGGAAAATACTGGAAATTATTGAATTTTTGGATATGTTTGGAAAATATTGGAAATTTTTGGAAATTATCGAATTTTTTGAAATTTTCAGACAATATTGAAAATTATTACATTAGTTAATTATTTGAAATTTTTATACACTTTTGGAAATTTTCGATTTTTTTTACATTTTTGAAAATTATTTAATTGCATTTAATTGGTGAATTATTGGATTTTTTTTTTGAAATTATTGGATTATTGCAATTTTTGGAAATTATTAGAAATTGTAAGAAATTATTTGATTCTTTTTTTATTCGTTTATTTATTTAATTATTTAAATAATATTAATTATTAATTACTTTTGTATTGCAGATGTCTTGCGTAAATTTATCACTTCGCGAGGTCGTCGTAATGCGCCAACAGAGCAGCCATCTCCGGGAAGTGCCTTCCTCGATGGAGCAGCCATCTCTAGGACTAATATTCTCCTTAATGGAGCAGCCATCACCTTCTAGTGGGCCAGCATCAATAAATCATCCAAGACCTTCCTCAGTACCTCCAAGAGTCATTCCTGATGATCAAGTGATATTAGGGCCCCGATCAGTAAGCCGTCGCACCAGCTCGAAACGAAGGGAACCTCGTACTGCCCCCGAGGCCACTGGAGCTGACATTTAAGAGTGAGACGATGCACATATTGTCAGGACCCGACCCTCCTCGATCAGAACCCGACTCATCTAGCACGATATTATCCGCTTTGGGCCTCCTTGCACTCACGGTTTTGTTTACGGGAGCTCACAGTGCAACTTCTCAGGGGGTCACCCATCATGGAATTGCACCAGCCTCAACTCGCGTAACTTTGGAGTTCCAACTGAACCCAAAGCCACTGAACTCCCAAAAGGCCTCGTTTAGACCAGATTTGCACAGCGGCCCACTCTATCTAACACGATATTGTCCCCTCTAGACTCACTGGCCAAACCAGCCCAGCCCGCAGGGTTTTGTCCCCGGGAGCACACGGTGCAACTTCCCAGTGAGTCACCCATCATGGGATTGCACCAGCCTCCACTCGCTTAACTTTGGAGTTCCCCAGGAATCCAAAACCAGTGAGCTCCTAGAAGGCCTTGCGCTAGATAGGTGTGTGCCTAAACCTTTAAGGCACACCATCATTTCCCTCCCAGACCATTCCCCCCTCGTAGGAATATGGGATCGTTCACCGTTCCCTACAGGACACAGGTCTTACACATGTCATCGGGTAAGTTTAATATCTTGTTGAATTTAAAATTTGTATTTATTTTTTATTCAAATTATGTATTAATGTTAATCGAATTTGTAGGGAGTACCATAAAAGTGTGTGGCATCAGCAAGGGGTTAAAGTCCCAGCAGATCTGCAGGTCGACGAGAAATAAGATCCAGGTCGTGTGGGTGGAACGACTTGACTCACCGTACCCCAACGTGCATAATTTGCTGGTACGGGAATGGGTACAAGATGATGACAGACACTTTCAAAACCCAAACTGAAGAGGAGCTAGTCATTTGTTACTCTGCTTTATGGGTATAATTTTTTTAAATTTTTTTTATTATTTTTATAATTTTTAATAGTTTAACATACTTTAATATTAGATTGCAGATTAATTTTGAATGGGATGAGACCAATGCCGCTCTAATGGAATATATCAACTTCCATTGGCAGAAGCGGTATTCCGATTGGAAGTTCGAGCTCCATGCCTACTACGACCGCGGGAGCTCGAATGATCTGGCTAACGCAAATCCTCCTAACGAGATGCAGGGAGACAAGCTGGAGGAGTGGCATTGGTTATGCAAACATCAGATAAGAAACTAATTTATAGTAAGTTCACTTTTTCTTTCTTTTATTGAGAATATTAATTTACGTAGCTCCATATTAGTAATAATTGTTTTTCTAATGTGTAGGTAAAATCAAAGGAAAACAAGGCGAACCGAGCAGAGAAGCAGCTTAAGCTGTAACGACCCGTCCTAGAAATCGGGATTAGATTAGTGATTAATGACGGATTAGTAAAGTTAATCGGTGATTAGTTGGATACTTTCAAACGAACGGTGCAAAATGACGATTTTGCCCTTGGAATGGGCAAAAATATTGACTTTTTGTTCGGGCTGTCAAATGGACTTTGATCGATGACTGTGACGTATTTCGGGAAATCACGAGTTCGTAGACAGGTGGCACGTCCGATTCCGACATCCGAGGAGGAAGTGATGACGATTGGAAATTCAAGGGTAATTTGGTAATTTGGTTAAAAATGGGCAATTTGTTGACTTTTCAAACGACATGGACTTTTCCCGTAATTCGAGGACTGTTAGGCAGGTCTCAATTCCTTGAGTTCAATGATAGGAGGCACGTTTCCATTGAACGTGGGAAGGTTTAGTTCGTGGTCTAAACGTATGAAGGGTAAAACGGTAATTTGTTCGATAAAGGGCATTTTGGTCATTTCTTGCATTGGGAACTATGCCCAGTTAGAGATGGACACTTGGCTTGCTTTGGACTTTGTGTCCACAGGATTTTGGACACATGGTCTGTCCTGGATGGTGGTAGAACCATCTCACCGTCATCAATCCAAGTTAAATCATCGCGCACGGCTTGGACAAAAGGGAAACAGGGAGAAACAGAGTATGTTCTGTGTGTGGCCGTGCAACCTAGAGATCATCCTACTTGTCTGTGAGAGTTGTGTGAAGGCAAGAGTGAGAACAGATGATGAGGTTTGTGGGTGGTGCTGTAACGACCCGAACCGAAAATAATAATATTTTAATGTAAAAAGACTGTTTTACCCTTGGGGGGAAACTTTGACTTTTTCTCGGGAAATAATTCGGACTTTGACCCATGACTATGACGTAGATCGGGACGTCACGAATCCGTAGACAGGCGGCACGCCGAAATCGGAGTTCGTATGAAGAAGTTATGGTCAAGGAAGCGTTTTAACGGAATTTACGAACCGAGAACAACGGAATAAAATATTAATTAATTACGGGAATCCGTGCCAAATCAATATTTAAATCGAACCGATGGATTGGTGACAAGTGTCACCCATCCAAAGCCTTACTATTTCAATAAAGTAATTAACACTATTTAATCAATTTTTTTTATTATTTCTTTTCCCTCCAATTAACCCTAGCCTTTGGATCTGCTGCTCAAATGCATCTTGGCCCTTCATTTTGTCTGATTTTTCTGATTCATGCACGTTCTCACCTCTCTGTTTTCTGCTTTGCTTACAAACACACACAAACACATCCATTCCCCCTTCACAAACCCGTGCATTCTTCCCCTTTTCTCTCAAACCAGGCGATCGAACCAGCCCCTCTCACACCACCACCCGATCACCAGCAGCACCACCATCATCTACTCATCATCCCCGAGCATCACCGGCAGCCACCACCCCACTTCCCAGCCCTGAAAATCCCGTCCAAAACACGACCCGAAAACCTCAAGGAAACCGGTCCAGGAAGCAAACCTCCATAACCACCTCACCTCGACGCGGGAGGAGCTCCAGTCTACACCGTGGGGATCCTAGGAGCCTAACTGGACGACGGCGAGGGCCACGGCGGCGTGACGGCGGCGGTAAGACCCAAAACCCGATAAGCCCGTTTTTCTTCCCTGTTCGACCCGATCGTGTTTAATGCTTAGAAATGGATTGTTAGGTGATAGACATGTCCTAGGGTGAGTGAAGAGTCGTTTGGGACCGGGTTGGATGACGGAGACGCCGTGGATCACCGGAGACGACAACCGGACCGTTACCGTGAGTTTCAGAGATATTCTGGTGAGTTTTCTTCCACTTTCTTCTTGTTTTGAGGTTGTAGAACCATAGGACAGACCTAGACGATCCCATAGGGATCAACCCCGTCGAAAATGGTGGCCGGAATCGTGTGGTGGAATCGGGTCAAACCGTGGGTCGACGGTGACCCGGTTCCAGTCAAACGGGTCGACCCGGTACTGTAGCATGATGATGTCATCATGCTGACGTCACTTCTGATGTCATGATGACGTCATCCTGTCAGATGTTGTCAGACCAGGGACCAATCAGAACGTGCCACGTGTCACCTGACAAGTGTCAGTGATGACGTCATGCTGACGTCAGCATGACGTCACTGCTGACGTCAGCGGTACTGTAGCAGCGTTGACCCATGCGTTGACCAGGCGCGTGGGGGCGCGTGTGAACAGTAATTTTGGTGGGGCCGGTACCATTTTCAAGGTTTCGACGATACGGATCCAATGAAGGTGGTTTCGTGTCGATCGGAGATCGTTAAGTTGGTCAAAAGGGGGTTTGAAGCACCGGGAATAGTGCCCGGGACGCGTTTTTGAGGCGGATCTGTTCTAGGGTCTTGGTATTGATATTGTAGGGTCCTTAAGTAACCCTCAGGAATAATAATACAGGTTTATAGAGATCGTTGAGCAGCAAGGACCGAGTGTGAGTGGGCTGTTTGATTTATAAAAGGCTTGCATGCATAAACTGTTTTACTATTTCCACTGATGAGTCTTATGAACTGTTTATAGATGTTATTACAATGTTTTGGGCATGAGACCCGTCTGGATTATATGTGGATTTTGTTTGGGATGTCCGGGGGACATAGGGTAAACTATACTGTTATTGTACTGTACTTTCCTACCTGTGTATATTGTCTCCTCCAGGGAGGGTCGTTGGCCTGGGTGGACCCTGGAGTAGTCACGGGGCTCTGACTGAGTGGAGTTGACCCCCGTTGGGCTGCTTACTCTCAGGAAGGCATGTTCATATACCTCGGGCAGTGACCGGGATACCGGGAGCTGATGTACCTAGAGAGTCTCGGGTGTGAGACCCTGAGTGGCAACGCGTAGCCTTAGAACCGTGACATCATTTGGGTTGGGTTTTTACAGTGCACTGATATGTTAGTTTCACCTTACGATTATTATTGTGGTTCATTGGTTTATAATATTATGTTTTCACTGCATGCAAGATTTGGAAAACGGAGGGGTAAAACCTTATGATTATTTTATTATTAAATTGATTTCTAAACTGTTATTTTTGGCCCACTCACCCTTGTTTTACTGACCCCTCCAGACCCTGACACGACAATAGAGGAGGAGGATCCGGAGGAGGAGGCAGAGGTTTAGTTTGTCTAGCTGTGCACCTGTACACCCACGTGTGGGTAGGTTGAGCACCGAATAAATGTACTCTGACTAGTGTGCTCACATGTTGTATTTTACTTTCCCTTGTCTGACAGTATCACTTTAAACACTGTGTTTGTACATTATCTATCTATGTGAGTCTTCGGTTTTTATTTAAGGGTAATTTTGGTATGTTTAGAGTCATTGTCAGACGGGAGCGGGTCACGTCCCCGGGTGGTCCCAGTGGGATTGGGACGGGTCCTGTCAGCTTGGTATCAGAGCATTAGGATTAGTAGTCAGAGTACTAGGTTAGCGGTTTGTACTTTGTACATGGTCGCTTTCGATGTCTTTTAACCTGTTTGCCTCTTCACAGTTGGATATGCCTCCCCGACGTGAACCCCGTGCACGTGTTGACGAGGGCAATGTAGGAAATGGAGACACTGCGAGCATTGAGCGGGCTCAGCGCCTGGGTGCTACGCACTTCAGTGGGGGAACCGACCCTGAGGAAGCACACCAGTGGATTGACCGCTGGGAGAGGATTTTCGAGGTCATGCACTGTCCTCCGGAGGAGCGTGTCATACTGACGACTTTCCTACTGGATGGGAGCGCCTATCGATGGTGGCACAACCTTGTTTTGGCCGGCTGGACTGTTCACACCATCCCATGGGAGACCTTCCGAGAGCGGTTTCTCAACCAGTTCTATCCGCGGTCGTTCCGCAACGCCCGTGAGGCGGAGTTTCTGCAACTCCGGCAGGGGGATCAGACTGTAGCAGAGTACGAGGAGACTTTCCTGATGTTGTCTCGCTTTGCTGAGAACTTCGTGATCACCGAGGCAGACCGATGTCGCAGATTTGAGTGGGGCTTGCGACCTGAGATTCAGGCGATGGTGACAGCAACACCCTTTGCTTCCATGAGGGATCTGACTGATGCGGCGACCAGGGTTGAGAACAGTATCCTGGCTCGTCAGCGAGCTGAGGGGGAGACTCGGCGACGTGATCGCCCACACTTGGGATTTTCGGGCCGTCGTGGCTCGAAGGGAGGACATTCTGGTGGATCTTCGTCTTCTGGCAGCCGAGGACGTTCTGGTCAGTTCAGGAGTCCTCAGAGGTCTGGACAGCGTTCTGGAGCTTGGCAGCGGTCTTACTCACCGATGAGTATCTCACCGGGAGGATACTCGGGTCGACCTAGGGAGGTCACATACTTCGCTTGTGGGGAGCCGGGGCATTATGCTTCTGAGTGTCCACTGATTCGCGGCAGTACTGCGCCAGCGCAGAGCACAGCATCCCAGACTGACAGCAGCCGGACACGCGGTGTTGTGCGTGGCCGTGATCGAGGGGCTAGAGGACGGGGACGACCTGCAGAGTCTATGGCTCGTGTTTATGCTGTTACCCAGCAGCAGGCCAGATCCATTCCGGGAGTGTTGACAGGTACTGTACATATTTATGGCATAGTTGTTCGTGCATTGATGGATTCGGGGGCAACTCATTCTTTTATTTCACCACGTTGTGCGAGTCTGTTGGGCCGTGAGGTGACCGCACTTGAGCACGAGATGGGAGTGGGGACACCGATGGGTGTGACCTACCGGGTGAACCAGGAGATACGAGCTTGTCCTGTGGAGATTGAGGGAGTCGAATTTCCGGCAGACTTAATCCTGATGAATGTTCACGATTTCGATGTGATACTTGGAGTCGATTGGTTGTCGGAGTACAATTCACTCATCGACTGTAGTAACATGCGGTTGACTTTGAGAGGTCCAGGATTACCGGAAGTAATATTTCAGGGAGAGTGTGGAGACGCATCACCCAAGGTAATATCTGCACTCACAGCTACTAAACTCTTACAGAAGGGGTGTCAGGGTAATCTTGCTTATGTGGTAGAGTCTACGGATGAATCTTTGCGTATTGAGGATATTCCGATTGTGCGGGAATTTCCTGATGTCTTTCCAGGAGATTTACCTGGATTACCACCACCTAGGGAGATCGACTTTACGATCGAGTTACTTCCCGGGACTCGACTGATTTCACAAGCACCGTATCGCATGGCGCCAGCGGAGCTACTGGAATTGAAAATCCAATTACAGGAATTGGTGGATCTAGGGTTTATCCGACCCAGTACATCACCATGGGGAGCGCCGGTCTTATTTGTGAAAAAGAAGGAGGGTAGTTTACGGTTGTGTGTGGATTATCGGCAGTTGAACAAGGCTACGGTAAGGAATCAGTATCCCTTACCCAGGATCGATGATTTGTTCGATCAGTTACGAGGAGCGCGATATTTCTCCAAGATAGATCTGAGGTCAGGATACCATCAACTGAGAATAGCCGAGGGGGATGTTCAGAAAACAGCTTTTCGAACGAGGTATGGGCATTATGAGTTCTTGGTGATGCCCTTTGGATTGACGAATGCACCAGCGGCATTCATGGACTTGATGAATCGAGTCTTTCGAGCATACTTGGATAAATTTGTGATCGTGTTTATCGACGACATCTTGGTGTATTCCAGGAGTGTCAGGGCTCATGAGGAACACTTACGAAGGGTATTGGGTAAACTACGACAGGAGCAGCTGTATGCTAAGTTAAGCAAGTGTCAGTTTTGGCTAAATAGTATTGGATTCTTGGGTCACATTATATCACCCGAGGGGATAAGTGGGGATCCTCAGAAAACGGAGGCTGTGACGAATTGGCCAAGACCGACCACGGTGACGGAAGTGCGAAGTTTTGTTGGGTTAGCAGGCTATTATCGGAGATTCGTAGAGGGTTTCTCCCAGATTGCCGCACCATTGACTCGGTTAACCCGGAAAGGGGTGAAGTTTGTATGGGACGATCTGTGTGAACAGAGTTTTCAGGAATTAAAGTTCCGATTAACCACTGCACCTGTCCTTGCATTACCGGACAGCAGTGGAGAGTTCGTGGTATATAGTGATGCATCGCTGCAGGGTTTGGGTTGTGTATTGATGCAGAATGGAAAAGTGATTGCTTACGCATCCCGGCAGCTGAAGACGCACGAGTTGAACTACCCTACTCATGATTTGGAATTGGCGGCGGTGGTTCATGCTCTAAAGATCTGGAGACATCATTTTTTCGGTGTGACATGCCGAATATTTACCGATCACCAGAGTCTTAAACATTTGTTCACTCAGAAGGAACTCAACATGAGACAGCGGAGATGGTTGGAGTTGTTGAAGGATTATGATTGTACCATCGAGTACCATCCTGGCAAGGCAAATGTTGTAGCTGATGCACTTAGCAGGAAGTCGGCGAGATCAGTTGCGCATTTGAGATTGGTGTATCTTCCTTTGCTAGTGGAACTCCGGAAGAGCGGAGTTATGTTAGGGATGGACGATCAGGGAGCCTTGTTGGCTAGCTTTCATGTGCGACCCGTGTTGGTCGACAGGATCATCGAGGCTCAACTACAGGACCAGATACTTTGTGATTACAGGAACGAGGTTGAATCCGGACAGAGACGAGATTTCTCCGTCAGGGGCGATGGAGCATTAGTAAAGCTTGGGAGATTGTGTGTACCTGCGGTACCAGAGTTGAGGAGAGAGATTTTAGACGAGGCCCACAGTTCGGCCTATGCTATGCATCCAGGAGGGACAAAGATGTACCGTACCCTCCGGGACTATTATTGGTGGCCAGGGATGAAGAGGGAGGTAGCTGAGTTTGTCAGCAAATGTTTGATCTGTCAGCAGGTCAAAGCAGAACGGCAGCGTCCGTATGGGGCTATGCAGCCACTTCCAATTCCACAATGGAAGTGGGATCATATTACAATGGACTTTGTCTTCAAGTTACCGAAGACAAGGAGTGAAGTTGATGGAGTCTGGGTAGTAGTGGACCGGTTGACTAAATCAGCACATTTTCTGCCTGTACGTGAGACGTACAAGCTCAACCGTTTGGCCCAGTTATTCATTAATGAGATCATCCGACTACACGGTACCCCAGAGTCGATCGTGTCGGATCGGGATCCGCGTTTCACATCCAGATTTTGGAGGAGTCTGCAAACTGCCTTAGGTACGAAATTGCATTTCAGTACGGCATTCCATCCTCAGACTGACGGGCAGTCTGAAAGGACGATACAGACTCTCGAAGACATGATGAGAGCTTGTGTATTGCAATTCCAGGATTCGTGGGCTGATCGATTGCCATTGATGGAGTTTGCCTACAATAACAGCTACCATGCGAGTATAGGGATGGCACCATATGAGGCACTGTACGGTCGACAGTGCAGAACACCGGTATGCTGGATGGAGATCGGAGAAAGAACTGCAGTGGGGCCGGATCTGATGGATATGACCCAAGAGACAGTTCGGGTTATTCGGGAGAGATTGAAGGCGGCCCAGGATCGTCAGAAAAGCTATGCAGATCGACGGATCCGAGATTTAGAGTTCGAGGTTGGTGACTTTGTCTTTCTAAAGTTATCGCCGTGGAAAGGGATTCTTCGATTTGGACGACGTGGGAGATTGAGTCCTCGTTATATCGGACCATATGAGATTGTCGAGAGGATTGGTCCGGTGGCTTACCGTTTAGCACTACCTTCGGAGCTTTCCCGAGTACATGACGTATTTCATGTATCGATGCTACGGAAGTATCTTCGGGATGACTCTCATGCACTGCCAGAGCAACCACTGGAACTGATGACAGATTTGAGTTTCGAAGAACGGCCAGTGCAGATTCTGGATAGGAAGGAAAAGGTCTTAAGGAACAAGACGATTTCTTTGGTTAAAGTACTATGGCGGAACCACGAGGTGGAGGAAGCGACATGGGAACCCGAGTAATTGGTGAGAGGGCAGTACCCATACTTGTTTGAGTAAATTTCGAGGACGAAATTTCTGTAAGAAGGGTAGGTTGTAACGACCCGAACCGAAAATAATAATATTTTAATGTAAAAAGACTGTTTTACCCTTGGGGGGAAACTTTGACTTTTTCTCGGGAAATAATTCGGACTTTGACCCATGACTATGACGTAGATCGGGACGTCACGAATCCGTACAGGCGGCACGCCGAAATCGGAGTTCGTATGAAGAAGTTATGGTCAAGGAAGCGTTTTAGCGGAATTTACGAACCGAGAACAACGGAATAAAATATTAATTAACTACGGGAATCCGTGCCAAATCAATATTTAAATCGAACCGATGGATTGGTGACAAGTGTCACCCATCAAAAGCCTTACTATTTCAATAAAGTAATTAACACTATTTAATCAATTTTTTTTATTATTTCTTTTCCCTCCAATTAACCCTAGCCTTTGGATCTGCTGCTCAAATGCATCTTGGCCCTTCATTTTGTCTGATTTTTCTGATTCATGCACGTTCTCACCTCTCTGTTTTCTGCTTTGCTTACAAACACACACAAACACATCCATTCCCCCTTCACAAACCCGTGCATTCTTCCCCTTTTCTCTCAAACCAGGCGATCGAACCAGCCCCTCTCACACCACCACCCGATCACCAGCAGCACCACCATCATCTACTCATCATCCCCGAGCATCACCGGCAGCCACCACCCCACTTCCCAGCCCTGAAAATCCCGTCCAAAACACGACCCGAAAACCTCAAGGAAACCGGTCCAGGAAGCAAACCTCCATAACCACCTCACCTCGACGCGGGAGGAGCTCCAGTCTGCACCGTGGGGATCCTAGGAGCCTAACTGGACGACGGCGAGGGCCACGGCGGCGTGACGGCGGGGGTAAGACCCAAAACCCGATAAGCCCGTTTTTCTTCCCTGTTCGACCCGATCGTGTTTAATGCTTAGAAATGGATTGTTAGGTGATAGACATGTCCTAGGGTGAGTGACGAGTCGTTTGGGACCGGGTTGGACGACGGAGACGCCGTGGATCACCGGAGACGACAACCGGACCGTTACCGTGAGTTTCAGAGATATTCTGGTGAGTTTTCTTCCACTTTCTTCTTGTTTTGAGGTTGTAGAACCATAGGACAGACCTAGACGATCCCATAGGGATCAACCCCGTCGAAAATGGTGGCCGGAATCGTGTGGTGGAATCGGGTCAAACCGTGGGTCGACGGCGACCCGGTTCCAGTCAAACGGGTCGACCCGGTACTGTAGCATGATGACGTCATCATGCTGACGTCACTTCTGATGTCATGATGACGTCATCCTGTCAGATGTTGTCAGACCAGGGACCAATCAGAACGTGCCACGTGTCACCTGACAAGTGTCAGTGATGACGTCATGCTGACGTCAGCATGACGTCACTGCTGACGTCAGCATGACGTCACTGCTGACGTCAGCGGTACTGTAGCAGCATTGACCCACGCGTTGACCAGGCGCGTGGGGGCGCGTGTGAACAGTAATTTTGGTGGGGCCGGTACCATTTTCAAGGTTTCGACGATACGGATCCAATGGAGGTGGTTTCGTGTCGATCGGAGATCGTTAAGTTGGTCAAAAGGGGGTTTGAAGCACCGGGAATAGTGCCCGGGACGCGTTTTTGAGGCGGATCTGTTCTAGGGTCTTGGTATTGATATTGTAGGGTCCTTAAGTAACCCTCAGGAATAATAATACAGGTTTATAGAGATCGTTGAGCAGCAAGGACCGAGTGTGAGTGGGCTGTTTGATTTATAAAAGGCTTGCATGCATAAACTGTTTTACTATTTCCACTGATGAGTCTTATGAACTGTTTATAGATGTTATTACAATGTTTTGGGCATGAGACCCGTCTGGATTATATGTGGATTTTGTTTGGGATGTCCGGGGGACATAGGGTAAACTATACTGTTATTGTACTGTACTTTCCTACCTGTGTATATTGTCTCCTCCAGGGAGGGTCGTTGGCCTGGGTGGACCCTGGAGTAGTCACGGGGCTCTGACTGAGTGGAGTTGACCCCCGTTGGGCTGCTTACTCTCAGGAAGGCATGTTCATATACCTCGGGCAGTGACCGGGATACCGGGAGCTGATGTACCTAGAGAGTCTCGGGTGTGAGACCCTGAGTGGCAACGCGTAGCCTTAGAACCGTGACATCATTTGGGTTGGGTTTTTACAGTGCACTGATATGTTAGTTTCACCTTACGATTATTATTGTGGTTCATTGGTTTATAATATTATGTTTTCACTGCATGCAAGATTTGGAAAACGGAGGGGTAAAACCTTATGATTATTTTATTATTAAATTGATTTCTAAACTGTTATTTTTGGCCCACTCACCCTTGTTTTACTGACCCCTCCAGACCCTGACACGGCAATAGAGGAGGAGGATCCGGAGGAGGAGGCAGAGGTTTAGTTTGCCTAGCTGTGCACCTGTACACCCACGTGTGGGTAGGTTGAGCTCCGAATAAATGTACTCTGACTAGTGTGCTCACATGTTGTATTTTACTTTCCCTTGTCTGACAGTATCACTTTAAACACTGTGTTTGTACATTATCTATCTATGTGAGTCTTCGGTTTTTATTTAAGGGTAATTTTGGTATGTTTAGAGTCATTGTCAGACGGGAGCGGGTCACGTCCCCGGGTGGTCCCAGTGGGATTGGGACGGGTCCTGTCAGGTGCTGTCACGACAAGACGCCGTGGACAGTGGCCTCGAACCGTGAAGACCAAAACAGGGGACTTCGGGGAGGTTAGATTAGACAACCTATCAACTCACATCCTTGACCCTTGCTTTGTAAAGGAAATATGAAGAGGGGGATGCCTGAAGGAGAAGGGAGGCCACGGTAGAGCCCATGACGGTGGGTCGAGGTAAGGACCCTGTGAACCCGAGACGTCTTGTTTTTCAATTGAAATGGTAATCGTGTTCTCATAAGGTTTTGATAGATTTAGTTGATGGGAAGATGTTGCTGAAGGTCCAGGGGGTCGAATAAGCCTGGTTTGGAGGCTTATGGTGAATGGTAAGGTCGAATTCCCGTAAAAGCCTATTTTGAATTCGAAAATGGTAAATTTCGTTTTAACGGTTAATATTGATTTGGTTAAATAGGGAAGCTCCTAAAAGATGTAAGGAGGAGATTGGACCTAAAACCAGAGCTCGAGATAAGCAGGAACATTGGCAGAACTTGGTTGCAGGAAACTGGTCTGATCACGGTTCAAGAAGGTAAGTTCTAGACTATAATTTCATGTTTTATGTAGCTAGATCGAGTAAAACTAGTGGGACGAAGCTATTGGGAATAAAATTAATGGAAAAGAATGGAAAATGGTGGAAAACCGCTTGTGCCGGTTCGAACCGGTTCAGACCGAGTTGGACAGAGATTGAAGACAACAATATAGCAGCGCCTGTGGGCGCGTGGCACGGGTTTTTAGGATAATTCCAACACGACTTTTTAATTATTCAATGTAACGAACATTTTGGGATTTGTTTCGAGTCGATCGGACATCGTCTCGATATTTTTCAGGATGTCCGAAAGTTTTAGGGCTCGGTTAAAAATAGTTAAAAATTCGGAAAAATTACGGGGCATTAGTAGAAGCTTAATGAAGTAGTTAGTGACCTTATTTTGGGATTTAGACAGGTTCGAGAAAGCCGATGATAGTGGATTAGCCGAGAAAGAATAAGTGCCCGCGTATCGAGGCGGCAACGTAAATGGTCTATGAGTGGACTTTGTTTTCTAACTTATGATGCATGCATATATGTTTTTATATGTTTTCTATACTTGATTTCTATGTTGTGATTTGATACTGATGATTTATGGTTTTGGCACGTATTTCGAGATTATGACGTATTTGCACGTTTTACGAGTTTCCGATTATTATTGTGATTTGATCATGGTTTTGCTGATTCGATTTTGGGATTTGACATATAATTTGATTTCAATGATTTACGATGGATTTTGGAAAAGTGATTTCGGGCTTGAAGCCCTGTTCATGTGATTTCGATAAACGAGATTTCAGTTTTGGAATCGGATTTTGAAAAGATAATTCTTGATTCGGTTTTGAAACTTGAAAGAGAAATTATGGATTTGGGTTCGGGATAATAGTTCTGGATGCTAGCTTACGGAATCATTATTGCGAATTCGGATATGGATTTTCTATGGTTTTCACTGGATTAAAAAATGGTTTTGGGTTTAAAGACACGGAAAAAGAAAACGGCTGGATCTGGTTTTGAGTTTAAAGACTCGGTTGATTGAAGGGGGAGGGCCCTAGATTGATATGTTTTGAGTTTAAAGACTCGGTTATTGTGATATCCCACGAGGCCTGTTGATTGTGTTTTGAGTTTAAAGACTCGTTGATATCCCGGGAAGGCCTGATTATGCGCATGATTTTGAGTTTAAAGATTCGGGCGCACTTGAGATCCAGCAACTCGCATGATTGATGTTTTTAACTGGTTTTCAGATGACACGACTCATACCAATCTGTAACGACCCGTCCCGAATTCCAGGATTAGTTGAGCGAAATCGGACGAACGATGCAAAATGACCATTTTGCCCTTGGCCGTGGCAAAATGTTAACTATTCATTCTGGTAGTCAAATAGAATTTGACCAATGACCGTGACGTAGTTCGTGACGTCACGAGTTCATAGACAAGTGGTACGTTCAATTCCGATATTCGAGGAAGAAGTTATGACGTTCGGAAGTTTAGGGGCATTTTGGTAATTATGGTTAAAAGGGGCAAATGTTGACTTTTTGACCGTGAGGTCCGATAGACAAGGGTCGAGGACCATTACGTAGATCGGGACGATACGAATCCATAGACAGACGGCACGTCGAATTCGGTCGTTCGACGGCGAAGTTACGGTTCAAGGAAGTTTCGTAGTACTATTGCACGAATTACGAAATAACCTAACTTTTGGACTTTAGTGGGGCCCAGATATTTTAGGGAGGCCCAATGGATGAGTGACAAGTGTCACCCATCCACTGGACATTCCTTCACATACATGCATCGACCATTCCATTTCTTCATTTCAAAACACACACCCATTACCCGATCTCATTTCCTCTCATCTGTGCAACCCAAAACCAATCCAACCCAACCCCATATGATCACCTATTAGACCCAGAGAATGAGTGAGAGACTGAGGAGGTTGCTGGGTGGCCAGAACCTCCGTGGACGGCGGCAAGAAGGAGAAACCCGAGAGGATTTCACGGTTAGCCCATTTTCTCCCTTTAATTCGGTTTTGGCGTTTTGGTTGGTTTTTGATGGTTTTAATGAATTAAATGGGTTACTAGGATTGTGTTAGGATGATTTTAGGAAGCTTAGGATGGCTGTGAAGCCGTGGGAGGAAGTTAGGACCATTGAACCGTTTGGTTCAAAATCAAACCTTGGGTTTTAAGTGTTTTTAGGTGCGTTTAAGGATTGGAATGGATAGAAAACTTGATAATAGGAAGAAAGGAATCAAAAAGGAAGAACTAGGATGAAAAATGAGGAGTCTAGAGCAGTGAACCGGTCACGCCGGTCCAGTTAGACCGGCCAAACCAGGTGAACTAGCCGTCTGAACCGGCTGAAGCATGAAGACGATGAACAGTGCACATCGGCTTCTTGGGGCGCGTGAGGGCGTGTGTACAGTAATTTGGGGAAGTGTTCAACATATGAAATTTTCTATTCGATGTAACGAACATTTTGGGACTGGTTTCGTATCAATTGGACACCGTCTCGATATGTTTCGGGGCATCGGAAAGTTTAGGATCGAGTTTAAAAATAGTTAAAAATATCGGAAAATTACGGGGCTTTAGTAGGAGGTTAATTAAGTAGTTAGTAACCTTATTTTACGATTTGTACAGGTTTAGGAGTCCCGGTGATGGTGATTGGCTCGGGAGAGCCTATGACACGCAAATCGAGGCGGCAGCTCGGACGGTCTGTGAGTGGACCTTAGTTTTCTAAATTGGTGCATGCATAAATGTTTATTATATTTTTTATTACATGTTTGATGATGCCATGGGTGCATTTGGTTGTGGTTACGTATAAGCACGTATTTCGAGGTTTCGGCCTTATACGGTACTTATATGGGTCTGTATTTCTTTAATGGTTTAAATGATTTGGATTTGGATTTCCAAAAGGATAAACTCGGGTATGAGACCCATTTGGTTTTGTCTCGGGCATATGACCTCAGGTATCGGGCACGGTGCCCAGCTGATGTCCTATGTTCGGGCACGAGACCCAGGTTACTTTACGGTTTTGATTTCAGGTCAGGGAACCTTAAATGGATTCCCAGGTTCTTGACAGTTTATGGGAACCGGCATGAACCCTTGTTATGGTATCGTGGTTCATGACGGATTATGGGGACCGGCATGAACCCTGGTTATGTTATTATGGTACATGACGGTTTATGGGAACCGGCATGAACCCTGGTTATGTCATTGTGGTACATGACCGTTTATGGGAACCGGGCATGGAGGATGTTATATATATATATATATATATGGAATAGATATTATGGATCATGACGGTTCAGGGGAACCGGGCATGTGAAACGACCCGTCCCGAATATTGGGATTTAATAATATTTAATTGTGATTCACTAATCTGGGATTAGTTGGGCGATTTCGGACGAATTGTGCAAAATGACCGTTTTGCCCCTGGGCGTGGGCAAAACGTTGACTTTTATTTCAGATGGTCAAATGGACTTTGACCGATGACCGTGACGTAGTTCGGGACGTCACGAGTTCATAGACAGGTGGCACGTTCGATTCCGACGTTCGTGGTGAAAGTTATGATGTACGGAAGTTCAGGGGCGTTTTCGTAATTTGTACGAAATAAAGGAAAATGTTGACTTTTCGACCGGGATGTCCGATGGCCGAGGGCCAAGGACCGTTACGTAGGTATCGTCGATACGAATCCAATGACAGGCGGCACGCATCAATCGGAGTCCGTATGACCGAGTTACGGGTCAGGATGTGTGAGGGGCATTTTGGTAATTTCCTGCACAATGGCAGAAATGTAATTTCGCACGGGACACTGTTTCATTGCACTGGCCGTGTAGTGGATACTTTGTGCGATCGATCCCTTGATTGTTTATCAATTAAATGGCTGGATTGGGACGGTTTGAGGTGGAATTGCACATGGAGATTGTGCTGGCATCGATTGCACGACATGGCACTGGGTTTTTCTATTGTTTTTGGGACAGTGCAGGGGAACATTACACAGTGGAAATTGGACACTTTTGGATGCCTTTAACGGCTAAATTGAATTAAAAGAATGAAGAGTGAGTCGTGGGCAGTTCACTGAGATTGAGAGAGGGGAAATTGGAGTGGAAATTGGTGGATTGAGCTTCCTGGAACTTCAACGTGTCGAACCAGATCAAATGGAGCAAGCTTTGGGGCTCCTAGGGCCGTGGACGGACGAGGTGGACGGCCGGAAAACTCAAGCTTGAGTTGTGACGATTGAGGTATTGTCGAGTTCAATTAATCATGCTAATTAGTTCGTATTAGTCCTTATTAACTTCCTGTGAAGTTAATTTGATAATGGTTGAGGATTGGAGGAGTTTTGGTGATCGACCCGTTTTGGGTGATCACGGGTTGTTGACACGATTGATCGATGGTTGATGCTAATCATTGACACAGAACTGAAATTGGTGTATTGATGATTGTTGTAGGATCAAGAACGGATTGAATTGGGGTCGAATTGATGGTTATCTGACCGGATCCTATCGCGGGCTTTTCGACCCGTTTACCAGACAAACGGGTGAAGGTGGTGACTGTAGCAGTCACTGTAGCAGGCGCGTGGCTTTCACGCGCAGCCACTCACGACGGCGCGTGACGGCGCGTGGGCACGAATCTCGAGGTAAGGTCAACATGACTTTTGTCCTATACAATGTAACGAACATTTTGGGATTGGTTTCGTGTCGATTGGACACCGTCTCGATATTGTTCGGGATGTCCGAAGGTTTTAAATCCAGTTTAAAAATACTTAAAAATTCGAGAAAATTACGGGACTAGATTAGGATGTTAATGATGAGGTTAGTGATCCTCTAATGTGATTTGAACAGGATTGGGAGTCCCGGTGATAGTGGTGTGGCCCGGGAAGGCCTATGGCACGCGTATCGAGGCGCTCGGTTAAACGGTCTGTGAGTGGACATTGGTTTCATAAATTCAATGCATGCATAACTGTTTTATGATTGTTATAATTATGATTAAATGATTTACTTTGGATATCGGTGAATTTAAAATGATTTCACGTATTTCGAGGAGAATTACGTATTTGCACGTAAACCGAGGTTTTCTGGATTTGCACCGATTTCCATAAATATGGTTGGATATGATTTCATGAAACGGTTACGAACTTAAATAATGTAAAATCGGGCTAGGGGCCCAGTTAAACTATGAAATCGGGCCAGGGGCCCAGTTAACTTGTGAAATCGGGCCAGGGGCCCAGTTGATTTCTACATGTGATTGCGGGTCGGGGACCCTAAAATGGAATTGAATAAATGTTTTCTGGTTTACATTTTATATATGTTCACATGCTAGAATCAATAAATGGTTTTGATGATATTTCGGTTATGGCACGTTTCACGGTATTTGGGCATGAGACCCGTTTGATGAAACGTAACGATCGGTTCGGATTTTACCTATGTATACCTATATGTTTTGCATGTGGATATCAATAAAATGTATTTAGTACTGCACTGTATAAATCCTTCCATATTATATTGTCTCCTCCGGCGAGGTACCCCGGAGAGGTCACGGACGTCTAGTACGTCCAGCGTCTATGACGCTAAGCATCGGGGATGCAGTACCCGAACGGGGTTCGGGGAATGAACTCGGAAATTGAGACCCGAGTGGCACGCGTAGCCTTGTGATTGTGACCTTATTGACGTCAGGGACGTCAGACATCAGGGATGTCGGATTGGAGTGTATAGTGCAGTGACTAAAATAATGGTTATGGTTTATATTATATGCCTTATGGTTCATATTACTGGATTTATGAAATAACTCTTGGATTTACTTTTGGAAATTGAAACTATGCTTTGGTTTCCGGGCTAAGGCCCTAATGGTTATTTCTAAATAAATATGGGATTATTGGTTTTTGGTGCATGCATATGATTTTACTGAGGGGCATAAATGTCTTATAAATGTTTTTAATAGACTTGTTTATTTTCGTCCACTCACAGCTTTTGTTTTTAATGCCCTTCAGGTTGATTCCGGATACGACTGCAGCAGAGACTTGAGCATCGCACACCTCCTCCATCGATCCTTACGCACTCTGGAAGCCCGGTTGGGCAATGGCAATCGGTTATCCCTTGTCGGACGCATCTTGTCCGACGGGAGCACGTCACATCCCATGGTAATCCCGGGGGGATTGGGATGGGTCGTGCCAGCATGGATATTTGTATTATGTATATATATTTTCATATACCTTCCTTTACTTCTATTATCTCCTCCGGGGAGGGTCGTTGGTCTGGGTGGACCCCGGAGTAGTCCCGGAGCACCGACTGAGTGGAGTCACCCCCCAGTTGGGTTCCTTACTCTTAGGAAGGCTATGGTTACTATAACCTCGAGTAGGATCAGTGGTCTGCGGACATTGACCTTGACTTTGAGAAGACTCGGATTGAGACCCGGGTAGCAC
Organism: Prinsepia uniflora; assembly: GCA_032719365.1. NCBI lineage: Eukaryota > Viridiplantae > Streptophyta > Magnoliopsida > Rosales > Rosaceae > Prinsepia > Prinsepia uniflora. The sequence continues at coordinate 9,832,215 of CM064865.1, read as the reverse complement.
GCGCGTAGCTTTGGATACCGTGACACTTACATGTATATATGATATATGGATGTGATGTGTGGTTACACAGGTTTTTGGCAGTGGTGCGTATGGTTGAATCTTTACGATTATTTGATATGTGGTGTGCACAGGTGTTCACAAGATTTGAGCAGTGGCTCGTGTATTTGATTTCAATACGGTTATGGTTTTGGGCTGAGTCCCTAATTGGTATCTGATGGATTTGGGCAGTGGCCCGTATATTTGATTTGATTATAGTTTTGGGCTTAGTTCCCACAGATGGTTCCATTTGGTTAAATGGTTTTCGAATGCATGCATGCTTTTTAGTGAAGGGTACAAATGTCTTTATGAAAATGTTTTTATAAAATTTTGTTTTGTCCACACACACAGCTTTTAATGTTTTGACTGCCCTTCAGGTTGACATCGGATGTGGACTGTAGCAGAGACCGAGATATCGCATACCTCCCCGGATCCTGGCATACTCTAATAGCCCGGGAGAGCAAAGGTAGGAAATATCCCTTGTTTGACACTTCGTGTCAGACAGGAGCAGGGTCATCCCGCGTTAATCTCGGGGGAATTGGGATGGGTCCTGTCACAATCCCCCTGGGATTACACGGGATGTGCCATGCTCCCGTCTGACAGGGAGTGTCAGACAAGGGATAATTCCGACCTTAGCCCTTTCGGGCCATCAGAGTACGCCAGGATCCGGAGGAGGTATGTGATATCTCAGTCTCTGCTACAGTCCACATCCTCTGTCAACCTGAAGGGCAGTCAAAATATGAAAAGCTGTGAGTGGACAAAACAACCAGTTTATAAAAACAGTTTATCGAAGACATTTGTACCCTTCACTAAAAAGCATGCATGCATTCGAAAACCATTTAACCAAATGAAACATAGGTGGGAACTAAGCCCAAAACCATAACCGAAAGAATCATAAAGAATCGACCATACGGGCCACTGCCCAAATCCATACGGGACTCAGCCCAAATCATAAAGACACCAAGTACACGGGCCACTTCCCAAATCCTGTATCCATCACACATCATATATCACATCTCATAATCATATATCATATATACATATAATTCACACAACCAATCATGTCACGGTTTCCAAAGCTACGCGCGCTGCCATCCGGGGTCTCACACCCAAGTCTCTCAGAATGCAAGGTCAAAGTCCATAGACCAATGACCCTACCTGAGATTATAGTATAATCCTTTCTGAGAGTAAGATACCCAACATGGGCAACTCCCACTCAGTCAGTGCTCCGTGACTACTCCGGGGTCCACCCAGGCCAACGACCCTCCCCGGAGGAGATAATACAGTACAGAAAGGTATATGAATACATATATATACATAACACAAACACTCATGCCCGGTCCCCCTGAACCGTCATGATCCATAAAATCCATTTAAGATTTCATGCTCGGTTTCCATAAACCGTCTTGTACCACAATAACCTTTCCATAGTTCATGTTGGTTCCTATAAACCACCATGAACTTGGAAATCCATCTAGGGTCCCTAACCCAAAATCATAACCATAAAGTAACTAGGTCTCGTGCCCAAACATATGACATCAGTTAGGCATCTTGCCCGATATCTAAGGGTCAGTCACGACTCCGATTGTAGTGATATGTGCAACCATCCATCCAGAACCGCCCTCAATCCTGGTATGTCGCCGTGAACGTATCAACTGACGTGACCACCACAAGATCATGGTGCACTCATCACCGATTACTATCTAGACAACAGATCGTGCATTGTGACCTCTCCGAAAGGAACACATCCCAATCCGGAGGCGAGCGTCGTATCCTTTGTCGACGTGCACATAGTACTAGCCGCGACCACGATTCAGACCCGTAGGTCATGAATAACGTCATATGATCGAGACCAAAACCAAATGGGTCTCATACCCGAGTTTATCCTTTTGAAATCCCAAAATCAATTCATTTAAACCGATAAAGGAATACAAAACCGTATATGCACCGTATAGGGCCGAAACCTCAAAATACGTGCCTATACGTAACCACAACCAAATGCACTCATGGCATTACAAAACATGTATTAAAACATATAATAAACATTTATGCATGCACCAATTTAGAAAATAAGGTCCACTCACAGACCGTCCGAGCTGTCGTTTCAATATGCGAGTCATACGGCTTTCCCGAGCCAATCACTGTCACCGGGACTCCCAAACCTATCCAAATTGTAATAAAAGGTTACTAACTACTTAATTAACCTCCCACTAAAGCCCCGTAATTTATAACTATTTTTAATCCCGATCCGAAACCTTCTGATGCCTCGAACATTATCGAGACGGTGTCCGATTGACCCGAAACCAGTCCCAAAATGCTCGTTACATCGAATAGAAGATTTCACGTGTTGAAAACATTCCCAAACAGTGGGACAAGCGCCCCCACGCGCCCTAGGAACCCCCTGCGCATGAGCCCCATGCGTCGGGTACTGTAACATTGTCTTCAAGCTTGGCCGGGTCCTGTAATCGGGTCGCCGTGACCCGTGGGTTGACCCGGTCGGTTCTCCGCCGTCCGGCCATCAAAACACCTCCTGTTTGTCCCATTATACTCGTCTCATCCTAACCTATCCATCTAGCCATTAAAATGGAAGAAAAAACATCAAAATCCATACCTTCATGCTCGGCCATGGCGGGTGAGTTTTCCTCCGCCGTTCACTGTCGCTCCAGGTTGTCCTAAGCCTCGAAACCAATCCCATTCATCTCACTAAACCACCAGAAACACAACCTAGCCGTTAGTTTCAATCAACAAGCCTTAAAATCAAAGTTCCAATTTTTGAATATTTTTACCTCACGGGTTCCCTCCGCCGTGAGCCGCCGCTGGCCATCATGTCCCCAGTCCCTCAGTCTTTCCTCACCCTCTCACGGTCACACACACAAGCACAGATAATGATCATGGTGGTGAGGGAATGTGTGTTTGGGTTTGAAGAAAAAATGGAGAAAATGGTACCTATGGGTTCGGGTTTGTGAGGAACAAAGAAGAGATGAATGATATTTGATCAGACGAGAGAGGATTAAATGGATGGTTAAGATTTGAGAGATTAAGTTAGATGGATGGCTAGGATTGAGTGTTAGAAAGTTTAATTATAAAATAATAGAAATAATAGTATTTAATTATGTTAGATCCACAAATTAGGGAAATTGGCCAATGGGATGAGTGACACTTGTCACTCATCCATGGGTCCCACCAAAATATCTGAACAATCAGATATTGCCAAATCATCATCGTCTCGAAGTACATGCATAGTGAAACTGAACTTCCGCGACCCATAACTCTCCCGTTCGAAGTCCGATTTCAGCGTGCCGCCTGTCTATGGATTCGTATCATCCCGATCTACGTAACGGTCCTCGGCCTTCGGCCATCGGACATCCCAGTCCAAAAGTCAACATTTTGCCCCCATTAACCAAAATTACCAAAATACCTTTGAACTTCCGAATGTCATAACTTCTTCCTCGAATGTCAGAATTGAACGTGCTACCTGTCTATGAACTCGTGACGTCCTGAACTACGTCACGGTCATCAATCAAAGTCCATTTGACTTCCAGAATGAAAAGTCGACGTTTTACCCATTATAGGGGCAAAACGGTCATTTTGCATCATTCGTCCGATTTCGCCCAACTAATCACCGATTAACCTCACTAATTCTAATTAGTCACTAATCTAATTCTAGAATTCGGGACGGGTCGTTACATCAGATCTTTTTCGCAGTGGCCCGGATGATTTGGATTTGATGAGTTTTGGGGCTGAGTTCCCGTACTTTGATGTTTGATTTATGATTTTGGGCTGAGGCCCTCGATTTGAATTGCGGATTTGAGGAAAGTAACAATTCGGGTTTTCAATGATGGTTTTGAATATGAAATAGTTTTGTGAATTGGTTTCATATGCATGCATTGGTTTTCCGTGGAGGATATAAATGTCTTTTTGATAAACTGTTTTCTGAACTTACTATTTATTTTTGTCCACTCACAGTCTTTTATGTTTTCGATACCCTCCAAGTTGTTGCGGTGCAGGCTGTTGGTAGAGAAAGACGGAGACATCACACACGCGATCCACAGTAGACTCTGCGCGCTCTGGGAAGTCCGAAAGTTTTGGACAGTTTGTTTGGGAATCCCTGGTCCAGCTTACGTGTTACATGGAGGTTGGACCTCGGTTTAGCCTTCGTGTCACACGTAAGTTAGACGGGAGCATGACTTAGCCCTTAATCCCAAGGGATTGAGGGTGGGTTATGTCATGAGCACCACAGGGGATCGCGCCCCTTGTTGGCTCGACATGAGGCACGTCGTGCGGCTGGGTCACTGTTCCTGGAAGTTGAAGCTTGGGGGGAGGTTTATGATGTGTGAGGCAATGAGGCAGCTGACGCTATTCACGTAAGTTCAATATTTGCGGTTATTAAATATTTTATTATTTTAATTACGTAATTTTCTAATTATTACTTTATTCCATTTTGTAGGCGGCCATGGTGGAGGACGTGCAGTAGACTCAGGAACAGTTGACCCAACAACAATCTGATGTCTCGCTTTAAGACCAACTACTGGATCCCGGGAAGTCGATTGGCATCCTGGAGCGCCACCTTGGTCGACGACTTAGGAAAGTTGTTTGAGGCGTCGGAGGAGGGCTCTTTCGAGATGTCTCGAGCCGATCCTCGAGTTTTTCCTGAGGATTCAATCCCGAGGAGGTCTCACAGCTGCGGGGCAACTTGGAGAACCTCCAAGCAGAGAATACCGAGCTTAAGGCCGTGTATGCCCGCCTCGAGGCCCAACACCAGGTTATGTGGGCCCATAAAAAACAAATTCAAGCCGAGCTCGCAATACTATTCAGCCAAATCGGTCAGCGTATACCTGATGACCTTAGCTCACAATCTCAGCTGGACCCCAGTCGACAGCCTGCCCAGAATGATGCTCACCCACCACCGAACATTTAGTTTTATTAGTTGTTTTTTTTTAAAAAATTATGTAAAACTATTACATTTATTTTATATATATTATAATTAATTTTCATTTAATTATACTTTTCTTTTGTTGTGTATCATGAAATTTATGGGTTAAAAGATATATCTGAATTGGGAGATGATTGATGAGGATGATGAACTGGAGAAGTGTAAGAGGGGAAGAAGATGATGAATTATAATTTTCCCAAATTGTCCCTTCAAATTTTGCCATATCACATATTGAATGACTTTTCTTTCTGCCATGTAAACGCTTAACTGAGATTTGGACGGAATTTGTGACGGATGTACTATTTTGAATACAACAACATAGGTTGGGTACGTAATTGAAATTTTTTATAATCTGGGTACTTTTTAAAATCTCGTCTATAATTAAGTAGTTTTATGTAGTTTATCCTTTTTTATTTTATAAGAAATGTTATTTAGTCCTAGTTTAATTATTATATTTTAAAAATAAGACATGTTTATTTTGTGATTTATGTATATTATGACATGTAATGTTTCATGATAGCAGTGGGGGTGTGAGTGGGGCCAGGTTCTAATTGAAGAAACAAAATCCAGCTATTATTTCCTGTTTCTATTGTCTACTTCTCAGATGACAAAAATTGAAGCAGTGCCTCTTCCGCTGTCTTAGCAGTTCCCCACCGCGCACAACCCATCGTATCCCCTCCCGCTTGCTTGCTGCCTTCCCTTCATTTATGTTTTTCTTCATTTTCCAACGTAAAAAACGCAGACGCACAACCAAACAAACAAAAACTACGGATTCAAAAGATTCCCATTATTCATTCATTCAGCGTCTTGCACTTGTTATAAATATACCATCTTCAACGTACAAAGACATTCCTCGCTTCGCTTATAAAAATATTAATATTGTGTTATTATCTGTTTTCTCAACGTTGACAAATATTAAATTTAAACTCCATCAATAACCCACTGATAAACATAAAATTATAAAATATTGAATTGTCAACATTCCACGTAAAAAAAAATCAATAGTTTGACGAACAACATAAACAAATTATATATAATGTCCGGTTCCACCAGTTATCCCTTTTGAACAGAGTCCCCGTTCATGGATCACCATTTGTTGATGATGAGCTCTAGTGGTACACATAAGGCCATGCAGTGTTATTTTTGTTTGTTTTGTTCATGTATTTTTTTTTTATCTTTAATGTGCACTCAGGCATGGGCCATCAGCTCCAGTTCACTCGAAATTAAAAATTCAATGAAAAAAATTTATATAATGTTAGTTTTATAGTTCAACTTATTAACTTATTTACACTTAAACAGAAGAAAAGATGAATTTTTTGGAGATCATATGAACTATTGTCCTTGTAAAAGATAAACTTGTTACAATTAAAGTGTTTTATATTGCATGATTATTAGTTAATTTTTTTGTATAATGTATGTATTTTTAATACATTTATTTATTGTAATAATAAAATTCACATAATACCTTTGAAATTTGATGAAAAAATTACACGTTAAAATTTAGTTCATTTTATTTTTAATTTATAGATTTGTGCCTGTATGCAACACTGCTTTAGGTTTTTTATATTCCAGTTCCCAGCACGAAGAAATGAAGCTAAAGGTAGCTTGAAGGCACTTGTGATCTCATCACCGTTCCTTATCTTCTCTTTTGTGAAATGTGATATGGAATGAATTGATAAAATAATATCAACATCCCTATCTAGCCATCCTAGTATTACTCCACGACCATTTGTGGCAATGACTTGTCTTTGTAATGGGTGGTATAGCATCCATATTTCCTACAGATTCCACTTCCAAAGTGGGATTCTTTAATATAATTATTAATAAATGAATATGTACCAAGATATACTACTGTTTATTGTGATTTCATTATAACTTGGATTACATTTTATGGATAATTAATATTTGCATACTAACTTAGCAGTACCTCCTCGCACCATGTATTTTTGTCAATCTATTAAATTATTTTTGAAAATATATGATAATTGAAATCGTTCATTTCAAAATTATCTCTATTAAAAATCTATAAGATTACAGGTCGTTTAATCATTCATATGTATCAAATAAATCAACAATTTGGATAACGATTTAGATTCTCGTGACGAACCATCCATTTACTTAATACATAAGAATAACTAAGGGGGTATAATTTTGTTGATTATTTATATAGGTGATCTTAAAATGATTATTTAGAAATTAAATCATTTCGATTATTATATTTGTATAGCAATAATTAGATAAATCGAAAAAATGATACAATAAGATATAACGGAGTGAAATACAAGTATTATTAAAAAACTTCGATTTAAAGGATGAAAAAAGTATGAAATGTATATTTTTTTTTTTACGACAAATGAGGTTTTTTTTAAACACAATGTCAACGATAATATCATAAAGTCCCTCAAATTTAATATGATAGTTGCAAATGGGTCCGCATTTTGATAAACTTGGTAAGACGACCTGGTAGTGGGAATTAATAGCACAATAATATTTGATTTACAACTTAAACATTTTATCGAATTTCGACACAAATAAAACGTAATATGAAATATGGGGAGCACTTACATTAATATATATTGGAAACTAAAGAACAACAAAAAAGAAGAGTAAACTTGAAATAAATATTGTGATATTCTAAAATAATTTCGTGTATAAAAAATGAGATTTAAATTTGAATGTAAGAACGCAAAATAATGATGATGGATTGATGGAATCAAGCCTATTTTCATTCAAATTTTATAACGTACATATAGAACGCTATATATATATATATACATCTTTTTTTTTTTCCCTTCTTCTTTTGTAGAGGGATGGCCTATTTTCATTGTTATATATAAACTTATAATGGTATGGAAGGGAAGCGGGGATGGCCGAGTGGTCTAGGGCGCCAGACTCAAGTTCTGGTCCTATAACGAGGGCGTGGGTTTAAATGTTTTTTTAAATGTTTATAGCATAAATATAAATTATTATTTTTTCTCCTAATGTTTGCATAAATTTGTCAAATATTATTGGGGTTATGATTGGTAAAGCTATATATATAAGAGCATCCATATCAGACTATCTAAAATTTTTAACAAATTTAACTTGAAATGACCCAAAAGTTATTAATAGTTAGTCAGTTTTTATAGTTACCAAAATCAGTATCTATATTTTTATCAAATTTGTATATTAAATTCATATTTTTTTTTCAAATTTAAATTTATAAAAACATAATTTCCTACAACGGATAATTTTTAACGATTCAAACAAATATGTCTATTTTGGATGTAAAATCGATTCAGGCCATAATTCGAGCGATTCACTACATATATAGCTAGTTTTTTAACGGTTCAAATATATATTTCCATTTTAATGGTGAAATTGGATAGAACGAATTCTGAGCCAAACACAATAGTTAAAATTTCAAATGGAATCCATCTCAAGAGGAAATGAAAGTAAGGGTCAATTTGGGATTGCTGTATTTTTTTAAAAAAAAATACTATTTCAGTTGTACTTTTTTGAAAAGTGATTTCTGTTTTATTTTCATAATAAGTAGTTATACACTAAAATAATTTTGTAAACGCAGCTTTCAAAATCAACATACAGAGCGCTTTAAAAAATTGTTGTTAAAAGTCCATTACTTTTCAAATTAACAAGATTTTTTAAATTTTTACCAAAAACTTTTATGCTCCATCATTTTCAAAAAAAAAAAAGCACACAAAAAAAAAAAGCAATACCAAACGGACCCTAATAACTCTAAGCTTCAAGTCCTTGTTTGAGAGATGATATATGTGTCAAAATATATTTTTCACCTCCAAGAAAATAAGGAGCATCATTTTATTTAATGTTACCACCATGATTTATGGTAAAACTTCTAACTTTTCTTCCTTTCTTCCTTTCTTCCTCCTAATTATTGAATGTGTTAAAATTATCATATTCAAACTCTGTTCGCGGCAATTCAACCTTTTGACCGTGATCACCTGAAAGCTGTGAAACATCAAAACCTTAATTTCCTAAATTATATAAAAGAATCAAAATTTTCACAACCCTATACAAAAAGTCCGAGTTAATTAACAACCCAGAAACGAAAAAAATTGGAATTTTTTTTCTTTTAATTTTTCGATAATCCACAAAAATTTAGAACTTGTGAATGCAAAAGATGATGAATTTTGAGAATGAAAATGAGAGTTTTTAAAGAAAAGATGATGAAGAGGATGAAAGAGAGAGGAGAGAGAAACGAGATGAAAAAATAGCCAACGAGAGGTAGCTAGCTGCTATAGTTAGTTCCAATAGAAAAATTAAATTTTATGTTAAATTCATCTAATCTGCTGCAGATCCATTTTGATACTTTTGGATAAATTTTTTGTTAAATTTTCTCGAAAGTTAAATTTGACTACTCTATTACGGATGCTCTAATGGAACCACTGAATACGAGGAGAAATGTCAGTTTTATTCTTTGTGTACAATGCTGGATTTTTTTTTAATTTTTTTTTCTGATGTTTATAACATAAATTTGTCAAATATGATTGGTTCGTGTTATTATAGGGTGGAGCTATTTGTCTAATGGAGCCACAAAAAATTAAAGTGAAAATATCAGTTTTATCTCCGATTTGAAATATTGATGAAGAGGGAACAATAATAAAAAATATTTTAAATTGGGAATAAAATCAATATTTCCCTTTATTTTTTAGGGTTCTACTAAGTGGATATAGCCAAACACAATCATTTTTTATATTATTGACAACAATGCATTCTCTGATTGTGTTGACGGTTGGAAACTAGCTAGTAGCACCAACATAATTATAATAATTTTATTTTCTTTTGAAACAATTCTACAAATTAACACTTTACTAAAGTAAACCAAAAAAGAATATTTTATTTTTATTCTTATATAGCGGGAAAGGATGGGTAATTTCTTGTTATAAAACTTCATTAAAAAATTTCCGACCAAGATATGTATGATACAATAATATGAGGGCACACATTGAAATCGACGGCTAGCTGCTGGGTACGTAGAGATCGATAGCATGTCAATGGTCGTCTATAAAAGCATAGGCATACCACCTCGATCATAAGATATGCATATGTAACACACTTCAACATGAACTTACACATGGAAACCCTATAGTCACACTTGGCAAAGGCCCATATATTAAATATTTAGCCTTTTAGGTGGGGATGATATGGTATTATATTTGTTTTTTGTTTTATAATATAAATGAAGCATAATGTTAATAATATTAGTTAAATAAAATACACATATAATTCGCATAATATAAATTGAATAATAATATTATTTGGCATTATTCAAAATAAATTTAATTAGAATTCTTTATTTTCTTGTAAAATATTCATTTAAATTTCACTCTAAAAACGTACTTAATTATATCAGACTATAACTCATATTATTAGGATAATTAATATCATTATGTATAGTGGAAAACATAAGCGATTTTTGTTGTTATGATGTATATAGTCGTGCTTTCCTTAAAACTAATGTTATCTTCAATGAGGCATGCATGGTGTTCCTCATGTGTTGCACAAATAATAAAATTAACACTATCAATCTTATCTTTTTAAGCCTTTTAAAAATGGTATACTTTGCTGCAAGGGAACCTCCTTGCAATTTTTGTTGGGATATATCAATCACATGAACATCATTGTCCATCCCCATCATCGTGTACGTGGATATTGAAATCGAACAAATTCATGCCACGTGTCTACTCAAAAATATTTTATTTTCACTTTTTGTATTCTTCCATTAATCGCATGACACGTGTCTAGCATATCAGGCTGCTTTTGTTTAAGTTTAAGAGTAGTAGTCAACCAACGGAATTACACATTGTATATGTGCCAAACGAACGTACCCTAAGTTTCCATGGGTCGATTAAGAAACATGGACGAGCACACCGCCCCAATGAAGTTGCTAGGTAGTGGTAGAGACTTTCATTGCTTTACATGAAAAAGGAATGATTCAAAAATAGGTAATTAACTAAAAACAAAGATTAATGAAAGAAGTGAAATTCCCTTTTAATTAAAGAAATGAATGGCTTAAGTCTTCAGCCATTGGCGTGACAAAATGTGGCAAACTGAGAAAGGCATGTTCTGCACTTGATGCTTGTTCCTCCCTATAATATGTCTTGTCAAAAACCACCGTCCTATAAACAGAAAGAGAAAAAGAGAAAGAAATTAAAAGAAAACTGAAATATTGTCTTTAATTATTAGATGATATTATATTATTGGTAAGTGTTAAAAAACTGAATGATCTGAAAATAAATATCAAAATTATTATAGTATTTGAATTAAATATATGTATGTAACACGTGATTGTGATACAATAAATATAATGTATGATTACTTGTTGATGAGAGATTATAGAGCGATTTCTAATAGAGATGGACATAAATGATCAGTATTGTTAAAATAGGCAGAAATTAGATGGGTAGAGATTTACCCATCATCTAATGGATAGAGTAAAGATTTACCCATTGGTATTTAATATCCATTAAGTTAAAATCACATTTTTCATCCATCATTTTATTATTACTAATTATTCCCTCTACTAATTTTATTTTTTATTCTTACTATTATTTTATTATTTTAACTGAATCTTAATTATTTCTGCTTTAATAAAAAAAAATTAAACTACAATTAGAAAAATATATATTTTTAAACTAAACTAGAAAAATCTTATGAATTTATATTAACACCAAAGTTTTTTTTTTCGAGAACTTAACTCATTCATATTAAATTATTTGATAAAAATCAACGTAAACTATAAAATTTAGGATTTCGCAACCATGGTCTTACATGTGGCCGCTTGTATGGCTCTGGTTGTGATCCATATCACTTATCTAATATAAGCACATGGGAATTGACTATACATATTCACCGTTGGATGGTAATCAAGATTTGCTAGGATGAAATACTTTTGATAATATTTTTTTTTAAACAAATGTGGGTCACAAGATTTTTTTTTCTTTTTTATCGGTTTGTAAAATTCGCACAATCAAATATTATGTAATCGTCAAACCAACTAAAATATCATAGTTAATAGAAATATACTATTTTCTTACATCATAATATTGAAAAGGAAGGTTCTACAAATTAAACCAAAAGGGATAGAGGAAGAAGGTATCACAATTCAAATCAAAATTGGGTGTCTCTCTCTGCAGCTTCAAAACGCGTTTTAAATAAGTATAACTTCTATCCCAAAAAAATGAAAACAAAAAAAAAAACAAAATGAAAAGTAAGAAAAGTAAAAGGCAAATAAAAATGAATGTGTTAAAAGGAACAAGGAAAAAAAAATGTGTTGAAAGAAATTTAGCAGAATTTTTGAATAGACGCGTTAGAAGATATTTTGAAAAGTAAAAAAAAAACCAAAAAAGGAAATTGAAAAGCAAAAACAATATAAGCATAAAACAAAATGAAGAGCAAAAGAAAATATTTGAAAAGCCCCCCAAAAAAAAAAGTTAAAAAAAAAGTAAGAAAAGAATTGAAAAATTGAAAAATTGAATAATTTTTCATGGGTATCCATTATATACCCATTATCCTGTTGATAGAATATTATAGGATAAGTGTAAATATGTATAGAATGCTCATTACCTAATATTATAGGATAAGTGTAAATATGTATAGAATGCTCATTAATACGTATCCATGTTAAATAAGGGGTCTATCCATATTCTCAAAAAAAAAAATCCATTTGACCATTCACTAGTTTCTATGAAGTTGGTGGCCCTTATCTCTTCCATATATCCATATGTGGTGATCGAGTCGGTGACGATCAGTGGTAGGTGCATGAGTGAGAGGAAATGAAAGGCATTAATATTGGGCAGTGGCCACTACATGCAATGGATGGATGCTTTTTATCATAACAAGTCTTGAGGAATGAAGACCTTCTGCTCTAGGCAGCAAACAAAATAATGGCTTTTAGAAATTATAAAATAGTAGGGTGTTATAATTATATCATATATATAACTCATCGAATGTGTTATAAAGTACTCATGATATTTTTGCGAGTGGCCCAGCAACCCAGCAGTTCATGCCTCCACCTGGAAAACTTTGCTGAAACTCGTGAATATATACAGTATATAGCTATAATTCTTTGAACCTAAGCTCTAGCTATAGCTGTGCCCTAATTCTTACCCGGCCACTGCCCTTTAGTCTTGCACTATGGTTATAGATGCATTCATTCATTGTCCTTGCATGTATTTGATGTCATTTGTTGTTGCTCCATATGTTAATGTTAGAGTACGTAATAACTTTGTACATTCTGAGTTAGATGAATTATTCAAGAACCAGTAATTAGAGCCAAAAGTTTAAGTTAATAAACGTCCGAGAAACCAAAATGAAGGCTTATATATTAGCTTTGAATGTTAACAATTACTTATTCGAAAAAATTCAAGTTCTTCATATATCTCGTTATAAATTGGAATCACGATATAATGTTATTTTATAATAAATATTCTTCAATACGTTAATACAGAATTTCTTTTAAGATAGTGTTATATTAGAATTACTCATATTATATAAAAAAAATTAGTACATTATATTTTACTGTTACTGCGGCCCACTTTAATATTTGTCTAATCTCAAAGTAAATGTAATCCATGACCTATGAACAGTACACACAAAAATTCAATATAGCCACTAGTCTACTGAAAAATGTTATTCTTGAATAGCTATAGAATTCAAAGAATTACCCATTAACATTACACAAAAAGACTTGTACGTGTGGAGGCAGTCTTTATGTAGACATATGTGGTACGGGTATATGGAGTCCAATGTCCAAAGACCATCCACATGAGAACTACCACTAGCTACTTGTCAGGATCATCCTATCATCATATACGTGGTAAAATTATCATCCATGACGTACAAATAAATAGTTCTTCATTTTTGGTACCCTCCTCCAAGTTCTTATAACCTGGACTTGTAACTTCAGTAGTTAAAAAGAAGAAAATTATTTACCCTTTATGCTTGAGGTTTCGTCTCTTGGAAAAGGATATATATATATATATATATGTACGTATGTGAGAGAAACGTACTGATATATAGACCGACAACTGGCCATTCTTTTCCGCTCATGTGCATTATCAATTTTATTTCTATACTCTCCCGATCTCTCTTTTAAGACTCGAATGAGTGCAAATGAAAACTACGTACATACAACCCTATACAAATACGACTCGTATAGCTTTTGGCAGACTAGGCAAGATGAGCCGTGCTGACCAGAAGTACCCTACAAAATTTATATAAAAAATCGATCTTGCATCGTTCAAAGATGCCAATCCTGTGTCTTTCATATAGTCCAGTCCCTCACAAGGACAGAGACTTGCAGTGCCGTATATGGCTTTCCATAGGGGTCCCCTGCATGGTGCGCTGCATGGACCGTTTTATTTAGTTTTTCAATTTTTTTTAACACTGGCACGTCCACTAAGGGGCCTACACGTCCTTGGCCTAAGTATGGTATATACCACTTAAAGGGAACAAATATGGCCATTTGTAGGGCAATTTTGTGAGCATCAAAGAGGCCACGGAAGTTCGGAAAAAATAAAAATAAAATATATATATTTTTTTATAGATGATGGTGTTTTCAGCTTCTCTAAATAAGAACCGACCCATCAATTTGGAATGTTTCAAAAACTCCCAAAAATTGTTGGTCTTTTTTTGGCCCACTTTTTGGTGCATCGTTTTCTTTCATACCACAACACTATCGAACTATCTTTTGGTATTTTATAACGACGGTAGGAAAGTACAAGTCGTGATAGAAGATGAGCCACCGTATTCGGACTTTACTTTGCCACTACAACGACGGTGGAAAGCAAACACCAAAAAGAGGGTGAGAAAAAACATATTCTTAATTAAGTGTCGTAATTGCACGGAATCAAATACTAACTAATCTATAAAATACTTTATATTAAGTGTGTCAGATATGGCAAATTATATTTTGTTTCATTTAAACGCATTTTAACCTAAATGTACGATGGGGGACGTACACGACAATATTGTTTTGGCTTTTGCGCACAACGTGTGGATGATAGCTTAGGACTAGGGACTAGGACTACAAAAGGCAGCAGAACCAGGCCTCACCAGCCTCATAAGTCATAATAATAATGGTGGATATGAAGTGAAAGGGAAGCAAATAATAGATGCCACTGCCACTCACTCCAACTTATATTAGTGGGTTACTGGGTTGACATGTATATTTCTGACAAGTTGACACATTTTGTTTTGACCATATATAATTTGTGTACAGTATTTTTTCGGTTTGACTATAGGGCTTAAGAGGGGTATCTTCTCAATTAAAAACGGTATTTTCTTAATTGAACAACCAACTAATGATGAGGTGATTGAGAGGGGGAGGTGGAAAAGAAAAAGAAGTCCAACAAGCTATGAACTCTATGGAGTAGAGGCAAGGATAATTATAATCCTAATAAAACATTCTTTGTTTACTTTTGTAGGTTTTGATAGTTACGGGTTTTTAATGTCGGAAGACATGACACGTTTTGACAAAAAACAAAAACATTATTTTATTAATTTTCTTTATTTACATTGGCCATCATCATTTGATTGAGAAGATCATATGCTTGTGGGTATCCACTAGACCTGTTGTGAGGACCCGGGCCTTTGAGGCATTATTAGCAATCTCACATTATTCAGAAAAAAATAAAGGATGCGCCTTATATATGTGGGCGCCCCTCCATCCAATGCGATGCGTTTTGGGGGTTGGACCCCAGATTCAAATATGTGAGGGCGTTGACCCTTGTGGACTGGGCCCAACGGAGGAGTTGGACTCTAAGGCCCAAAGCAGACAATATTGCACTAGAGGAGGTCGGGTCGTGGATTTTGGAATCAAAGCCTAACTCTGATCGGAATGGATTGTGCGAGTGAGGACATTGGGCCTCAAGGGGGTGGATTGTGAGGACCCGTGCCTTAGAGGTATGATTAGCAATCCGAGGGGAAAATGGGGGATGCGCCTTATATGTGTGGGCACTCATCCATCTAATGGGACCCTTTTTGGGGATTGGACCCCCAAAAGCAAATCTGTGAGGGCATTGACCCGTATGGGCTGGACCTAACGGGGAAGTTGGACTCCGAGGCCCAAAGCAGACAATATCGCATTGGAGGAGGTCGAGTCGTGACATCTGTTGACTAAAAGTTCGACCTAGTCTGCTATGGACCATGGCTCGACCCGACCTGAATGTTAGCGGGTTGAACTTGAGCTTAGAGTATTCAAACTCGATAGGCATGAGCCCAGCAAGCCCAGCCCGACTTGCTCATATAAATCCGACTCGTAAGCCTAAATATATAAACATATTATTAATTGCGCATTTAGTACCTAGTCCATTTTTATTAATAACCCAAACATTTTTATCTAGCCTAAACCCCAAACTCAATTTATCTTACTTTAGAGAAGATGAGAGAGACCTTAGCATTTGGTTTATTGACCACAAACTACCATAAAACAATGTTCTCCACGTTTAAGAGAATCAATGGTAATTGTTGTTCAAATGTAGTGTAAATATGGACGCTTTGGCTCATTTTCTTTCCGTAAATTCAATCTTTTGGGAGTTCTGAGCAATCTTTGTTTATGAATATATGTTCAATATCAAACAAGGTGCACATTCTAGATTGGTGTAGCACCGGGCCCAAACTACTAGAGAATGTCATGGATATTCACAGTTTATTGCACAAGATAATATTTTATGTGTGCATGCAGCTACATTTTTCATTGTACTCCACACATGCTTTTCTTCTTCTTAGTTTACTACTTTGTTTAGAACAGGAAGTTCGTATGTGCCTTCTGTGCTAGCTTGGGTTTTTCGATTTCACTGACTGCAAATTTATGAGCGTTGACAATTTTTTGAGAGCGCATATTTTGTGATGATAATGAGTTTTATTTGGAAGTTGTATATTTAGGATTGGCTAAGTTGGTGAGTTTGTGCTGATTAGAGAGAATGGCTCCAATCGTGAGGTGATTACATTAACTATGTCATTGAATTTTTTTGGTGATTTATGAACTTTCTTTGCCAATTGGTTTGTGTGTTTAGAATCTTGAACTTTGGAATCGAAATGAGTTATCTGTGCAAGTTTGGATTTTTAGATTTGGATATGTTGGATGACTGTAAATTTTGTTGAGTTTGTTTTGATGGCTTAAATTTTTTGGAGTAGATCTCTTGTGATGATGATAAAGATTACATGACGTGGTTTAGACCCAAAAATCAAATGGAGGAACATTATTTTTGTTGTAATTGTCTGCACTATTACTTGTATCTACATGGGTAGGCTTGAAATGAGGGAAACAAGGCAAAGAATGCAACCTACATTTCTAGAGAATTGGAAATTTATCTATGCCAATATTGATGCAGGATCGATGGTAAAGTTAATGAATTTGGACATGGATGATCTAGAACCTTCTTCTTGTAAGGTGTAATAAAGTAAAATCACTCTTTCTTGTAAACTTGATCGAGTATCCTTTTCTAATATTATTTTTTCTTTCATATTTTTTTTCCAATTCCAAATTTATTAAATAAGTCATTTTTAAAAACTTAATTGAGCCCCGCTCGAGTGGGCTTATTAAGTCCGACCCATAAAATCCGATAAAAATCCGGCCTAAACTTGGCTCGACGAAAGGTATGGGCTTTCAAATTTGTGCTTAAGGCCGTCCAACCCAACCAGATACTTTTCAAATTATGAGATAGACTCAGCTAGGTCCAGTCCAAGTCCAAAAAATTTTGACTGGACTTGCCTGACTCGGCCCAATGATGAGAGCTAATTTATAGTATAGGTTATTAGGGTTTGAAATGATGCTTAAGAATTTTGATTTTAGATTTATTAATTTTTAGAATCACAACTATTAACGACGGAAGTTAGAAACTCAATTAATTCGATAAAAATAAATAATAATTCTAATTAAATTTTATTTTAAGATGTCGTGTTTTTGTTGTTATAAAGCACTGAAGATATACGAACAAATATTGATAATGATAGTCAAAATACATAATAGGCAGATCGATAGAGAAAATACCTCAATGTTATCATCATGATAATAATGAAATAGATGTGATCGAGAACCCTTAGCTCCTCCATGGTGCACTAGTCAAAACTCCAAATTAAGCTAGCTTAGTCGTATCTGTTTAATTGTTCAAAAACTCCAAACACTAATGCGGCTCGTGCACACTTGGACAATGACATAGATTTCAGCCCCTACATGTATGAAACAAAATCCTACTGGCTAGCTATATGCAACACGGAAGCATGCGGATTGGCAGAGTTTGAAATTTTGAATGGCAAAAGCCAACAACATAATTATGGATTCAGATGCCAATGGAACTCCTCCAATAAATATCAATCCAAAGAGTTTCGTCGGCTTTCTTCATATTCATATGATTATTAATTTTAAGGTATGTGTGTTTATGTAAAAGTACGAGAATCAAACTCCTTTCCTATAGGCTAGAGTAGTTGGTTGAGCATTGAGGCACCATTATTGATTTCGTAGCATGTTGTACTTTCTTTATGGTTGAACCCCAATTTCATTCACGACATTAGATGCTGTAATGAGTGAGAATTTAATTATTCCATAAAATCTATCAAAATATATTACATCGCTTAATATTTGTTGTTCACATAATTGGTTGGAAAAGAATGTGGCGTGGCGTAAAATATCATGTATAAGAAAGTTGATTAATTAATTTTAAGTTTGAATCATTTTTAGTATGCGTGAGCACAAATCCGTTAAAATTATTAACTGGTCCGCTTCAAATTATTATTTTTCCAAAGATGTAGATTTTTCCAAATAAAAATCAAACGGTTTGAGAATCCAAACAACACTGTTAGTAATAGTTTGGTTTTGGATTCTTCTTTTGGAAATCCGTTAAATCCAAATTGAACCGTTAAGGAATCTATTAATCATCAATTGAAAATTCATTTCTTGATTGACCCATCACATCTATCAATTGTCAATATATAATTCACAGGCATCACAATTCAACCTACATAAGGAAAAAAGAAAGAGAAACCAACTAATTTTTATACATCGACAACTAGCTAAGTAAATGAGACACACTTGATTGGGAGAACAATAGCTGAATATGAAGAATTGAGCAATGCTTAAATATTAGGCAATGTACAATTTTTTTAGTTAGCAACTATGTGATTGAAGAGGATATTAGCTTGGAAATATTCTTACCATGGCTACCTCTTCTTGCATCAAAAGATTATAGCCAAATGTGCCAATTTTCCTAACCAATAGTCTCCTTCGTACCAATAGAAGGAAGATACGATATGAAATTATGCAGGACAGTCAAATGTAGTATACTTGGATAAGAAAACACTTAACCATTGAAGTAGCAGACGTGACAAACAATATAGCATATTTGGTTATGATTTAGCATTGGAACTGAAACAAACAGTTGCACACAAACAATCTCAAAACCTAGTGTAGTGTGACATCTAGGCTAACAATTAAGCCGATATAAGTGGCGGTGAAGGGTTTTGGGGTGTATTTTAAGTTGGCGCGATGTTTTGTTTGAGAATGTGATTATGTGAGTCCATATATTTTAGATTTTTTATTATACATAAACCGTCAGTATCGATCCAAATCAAACCGTTAACCGTTAATAACGATTTGGATTGAAATGGTTTCATTTCTAATTTTTGTAAATTCAAACCGCATCGAGCTATTAAAATATTAACAATTTAGATTTAAATATTATCAATACTTGTATCGAGCTATATGATGCACATCCCTACTTTTAACATGGATCTCACTTAATAAGCATCAATCACAAAATTTTGAAGGAAAGGAATTTAGAGTGCTTATTGATCCAAAAAAGAAAAAGAAAAAGGAATTTAGAGTGCTTAAGGTAAGAGTGGGAGAGTTCCCTTAACGTACTAAGTTGAAACTAGGCCCATCGAGCTTTGAACTGAAGCTAGGCCCAGCAGGCTTTTAATTGAGACTACCGTATTTATAAAAAAAAAATTCTGCTGATGGAGCTGGATTAGGCTTAGCTAAATTATAGGTCCAACCTACTTCTCAGCTGGGTATAAAATAATATAGTTATATTTTCATTTCTTATAAAACAAATGCTAGTATATACCGAACTTAATATCTTGTAAAATCTTACTTCAAATTGTTACTAAGGTAACTACTCGTCTAATGGCATTTCTACTTATCATATAACAAGAGATTTCAAGCTTAATTTTTATACAGAATAAAATTAATTTTTAATTTATATATTTCTCTCTTTTACTGTATCCTAATATTTGCACACACTATTTTCTTCTTAATTTAATTATATTAATGGAGAGACAATACTACTTTTTTTGGCTTGTAAATTGGCATGCGGACTCACAAATACTAACATTGGTGTACACATGCAAAGAGTAATCAAGATAAAAGAAGAGGATCAATATAAGAAATAGCAAAAAGGAAGAAAATAAATTTGAGATGAATACTGAAATTACAGCACGAGCTGATAATAATCATGTATTACCTACATCCCATTTACCGAAAGCACCATTATTTCTTCAAGAGGATTCGTGGCATGTGAACCCCAGTATACATATACAAAAATTGACAAACCCTACTGTCGATTTTAAGCTTTTAAATAATGTTACACTCAAGAAAAAATCATGCTTTGGGCCAGAGCAAACGACGAGAGAGATTAAATGCCTAACTGGCAAAGTCCGCCCAATATCATTGATTGGGAACACACAAGAAATAAGAAGGCAAAAAGGGTGTTCTCAATAAGTTTACTGTAGCATAGGCCCGCAAAAGTCTATATGACAGTCCGGTTAAACACTTCAACGCCTATAAATGGAGGAAAAACTCTATTTATCAAGGAAAACCAATCAATCAACCAAACAAACAAATTGATCAAACTCAATCAATTTCAAAACCATTGCAAAACCTCAAAATTTTCTTTGTTTCAAAGGCTCACCTTTTTAGATACAACCTGTTTCTTTCGATCTAGGATAAAAAATCAGTTTTCTCAACCCCTCTTTCAATTCTTGAACCAAGAACAACAAACTTTTCTTCATCCCGACTTGTATCCCAAGTACGCTTTGAAGACCCTTCAACACTCCTTTTCATCCCCTTTTACGTTCATAGCTAGGTTTGAAGGCCACCTAACAACAACTTCATCCCGACTGCACCTCAAATTGGTCCTTGAGATATCCAAACACTCAACCCTTGACGTCTCGACGTCTTTTGAATGCTCTGCCAACCAATGGTATGATTCCGACTGATGTTCTTTCATTTGATGATTTCTACAAGATCCTACATGCTTAAGGCTAAATTGCGAAATAAATAATTTACTTTTAGCACTTATAATTTTCCTTTCTGCATTCGAAGACTAACACATTCACTCCTCTATATTTGTATTTTACTTTCATTATACTATAACCATATTATGAGAACCACATCCGGGACTTCTGGACTCATGCTAAGTTTTCCTTATCGACGTTGACTGAAACTTTGGTAAAAAGTGCAAACAAGCTTCATGTCTACCAATCCTCCATGACAAACATCCTTTTTATGGGTCCTTAGCATTGTTTTATTTCCCTAGCCCTGTGGTACTTTGTTTTTAAGTAAATTTACTTCTACTCTGCTATATTCCTTTATTTTTCTATTATCATTGTTTTAGTTTTTCCTAAGCACGTAAAGATCTAATTACACACACACACACACACACACACACACACACACACACACACACACACACACACACACACACACACACACACACACACACACACACACACACACACACACACACACACACACACACACACACACACACACACACACACACACACACACACACATATATCGTGTCTATCTATGACTGTCACTTAGAAACTCAAGGATCTCTTAACTGTAAAATAGTGCTATCATATTACACTTATGCAAATCTATATAATTGGTTATTCGGCTTTTCTGCAATTGAACCGTAATAGTTTTTTTAACTTTTGAATAAATTAAGATATTCTAAGTAATCCATCCCACCCCTCATCAAGCTTAATTATCAATTTTGATAATTATCTTTGTTAATACCATATTAGACTAAACTCATTGGATCGTATGCCTAAAACTCAAACACCAAGCATGAGCCAAGCCCACACAACCTAAACAACCCTAGCAATGGGTCAAACACGGGATGACAGGTCGACACATTTTCACCATCGATCTACATGCCACGTGTCAGCACTACAATTAAGGTGCATTTATCCCACATCAAAACTATCAACAAAGATTACCTCATTTACCCATATAAAAAGAGTGCACATTTCTCAATAAGGTAACTACTATTCACTATTCACTATTACTATATAAAAATTACCACTTATTGTTTCCTCTTTCAAACAAATTTATTGACTTGACTGTCGAAGATCCTTAGGCCGCCAACGGTGTACTTACTGAATTGACTGTCAGAGAGCCTTAGGCTGCCACCACACCAGTGCTCATCCCAACGGAAGACCCAATGTTCTTCTGTGTCTACATGTTATGAGGAGGGACATGTGACGAATGGTGATTGGACAATGAGTAATCTTAAGTTGGAACATTTTGTGCTTCAACAGTTTGACGCCGTTTGTGGGAAACTGACTAAGTCTGCCCACTCTCTATGGATTTGAGCACACACTCGTCCGACATAGCAATCATGCTACGCGACCAAGATCTCGCCGAAATAACGCCTCGACAAGGGTCCAGGGCACAAAGAGACAAATCTCCAAATCTCTTACAAATAATCGAAATACTACAAAGTAACATGGCATAGGTTAAGTCCAAGGGCACACGGGTCGAGTCCATATGGCAGGCCCTCGACGAGCGATACACCAAGGTGACCGAGTAGCTACGGGCTGCCCAGGCTAAGCTAGTGGTCCACTGAACTAGAGCTACAACCGAGGAGGCCAACGAGGTGGTGGCCGAGTGCACCAAGCGAGCTGAGCGGATTCGTCGTGCCACAGGAAAGTAAAAACTCAAGACTCCCGCCAAACCAGCTAATAAAACCTCTCAGCAGCTCATTGTCCCTTGCAAAGGGCAGGCCGAGACCAGGATCTACCGAGATGCCCACAAGGTCTTGAGCTAGGGATCTCAAAGAAACCAGTCATTGGTCGGCCAAACACAACTGGTTTGTCCCTGCGACAAAGGTCACAACTCTCGGCCAACCAAAAAATGGCCACTCTTCCTTGAGAGACACGGGTCGCTTGACGAAATCTCACAGACACCGACCGGATAGGGCGCCCCTTACCTGATTTCTCTCCAATCCCCATCACAGAATCTGAAAGGGTAGGCTTCTCATAGAAGGCAGTGAGCACCGTATAAATAGCTCGGTGTCATGCCCGAGACGCTGACCAACAACACCCCAGGAGGAACAAGAACCAGGAGATGCCATCTCAATCGTCCTCCCAAAAGTACACCCAGCGATCTTTGCGTGTCGAAAACCACCAAGAGGTTCCCTTTGAGTCGGCAGACTTGAAAGGCGCCGAGCAGCCTAGACGTGTTGGCGACCATTAAGAGGCTCCCTTTGAGTCGACACATGAGAAAGGCACCGAGTGGCTTAGGCGTGTCGGTGCCCTTCGAGAGGTACCTATTGAGTCGGTACACAAGAGGGACATTGAACGATCTCGACGTGTTGGTAACCATAAAAAGGTACCCTACAATTGGTCCCCCATAAGGGGCACCGAGCGTCCCAGACTATTTGACTGAGGAGCTCAACATCTATCTAAATCCGACTCACTGGTCCAGCACTTACTAGAATGAGTGAGGATGTTGAAGGTCGAAACAAAGCAGTAAACTAGGTTAGCATGGGGAAAAAAAGCTACGGACCCTTCACCGAAAGGATCAACTAATTCAGGACTAACCACAAGATCAAGCCTCTGAAAATTCCACTCTACACCGGAAAAGGAGACCCAATTACCCATCTGAATAACTACCAGTCATCTGTAGCTTTCAAAATCTTTCAGACGAGGCACGTGCCTAATGTTTAGCTCTACACTAACCAAACCGACTATCAATTGGTTTTACAGGCTCGAGGCTGGGACCATAAATTCTTTTGAGCAACTCCATGCAACTTTCATGAATCAATTCATAATCCAAATCGACCGTCTATTCTCAACGGAAGACATTTTCTAGCTAAAATAAGGAGCAAACGAACCACTAAAGAAGTACACAACTCAGTTCAGTCACGAGTACTCTCGATGCAGTAAGATAGATGACAAAGAGGCTTTTACGGCTTTCAAGGGTGACCTTAGGGAGTCTCCTTTCAGGCACGCAGCGTATGCTGAAGGTTGGTCTACCTATAATGAGATAATGAAAAAGGCGGCAATGCAGGCCACGACCGAGATACTAAACTACAAGGTAGATACGCCTCAGGAAAACACATATCAGCCACCCCCACCTGACTTGGTTAAAACTTACCAATCAAATAGTCAAGGCCAACATCAGAGTTCAGATCAGCATCCGAACAACCAGGGACAATAGAGCTATGAGGGGAAGAGGAAGGGCTATTCCAATGACAATAATATATATGGTCTAGGAAAGAAGGGCAAGAACTTGAACCATCAGAACACACATTAGGGGTAGAATCAACAGGATGACTGACTAAAAAATGGGAAGAAATGAGTTCCTTTGTCGAACTATGAGACCTATATCATATTCAACACTTCATAGGCGAATCTATTGATGAACGTTGAACACATGATCTCCAAGTCCACTTGAGCATAAGCCACTAGAAAGCCTGACAAGAACACAGGAACATACTACCAATACCACAAGTACAATGGTCATAGCATCGACCAATACGTGGCATTCAGGGACTTGGTTGAAGCTTTGGTCCGAGACGAGAAGATCAATCAGTTCCTCCAACACGCGTCACCCCCATCTCACAATCCATAAAGTAAGCAAGGCTGGCTGGGAACCCATCACATTCTCCGAGGAAGATGAGAGGGGAGTTGTCTACCCATACGATGGTTCGATCAACGTTCGAGCAGAAATATCAAACTTCGACGTGGGAAAAGTTATGGTTGATATTGGCAGCTTCGTTATTGTCATTTTTATGGCGGCATACAGGTAGCTAGGCATTCCAGAGTCTGCCTAACATGACCCATCCCTAAAACCTACAAACAAACTGGACCAGTCCTGCTGCCGTTTGACAATTTTTGTTAAACAAGGGATCTTATCAAGTTTTAAATTGTACCCATATTTTATTAAATTATCCAAAATAAAATTTTCCTTGTGGGATTTCCACCCAAGTCCAACCCACTAATCCTGACCAAGACGAAAATTACTAACTTGACTCAAATCAATTCTACTTTATACTTACGTTACTATTCACCAGGTTCCAAAACCAATACATATTTCCTCACTTACTTCTTTATCATCTAACTCAATATGACTAACTAAAATGTCACATTTCTTTAAATGATCTCAAATATATTCATTCTAAGCTTTTGACTTAACCATCAGCAAAACATAATTATCATAATCATACTTCGTACTATAACAAACCCAAATTGTCTATTAATGGTGTACTTCCAAGTTTCAAGCATAATTTGATACAAATAATAACTAAGATATAATGAAGTGCACAATTGAAAATTCTTAAGGTTTAACCCTTTTTATCTTGTCATATTTATCAGCATAAGGTTGCTTAGACTTAGACTTAACCACAATTAATTCCTTGATTAACTCTTCACGGTAGGATTAACTAGAAATGATTAAATAAAGCACATAATATTCAAACAAGCATAACTTCTTCGTAGGTTGTCCAATTAACTCCAAGCTTGTCCCCAGTAAACTCAAATTAATGTCCTAAACATTTTTCATGTTGATCATTGTCCCAGATTCCCGTCGCTGGGAGAAGGCGGAGACCACCTCTGTGCGTGGGCCTCACGTGCTTGCGTAGAGGTCGTCTCTAACCTCCCACGAATCCTTGTTTCGGGTCTTCTTGACCCGTGATCATGACCCGATTATTTCTTCCAAATTTCACATCCAAATTGAAAGCTATAAACACTAAACTTTACCTTAATGAGCTAAGCAGGAAATCTATGAAATTGAAAAGGAGGAAAACTTACCTATACTTATTGTTGGACCCTGCCACCATTTCAGCCATGGCCTGGATCGTTCCAGCATCCACACTTCTCATTTTTAGCCTTAAACGACCGCAGAACCTCCAGGAGGCTACTAACACGACCATATTCGAGTTCCCTAGTCTGGAACCAGAAACCCGAAGGTGATACCTCACGGGTTCCTTCATGTACACATTGTTTGTTTCATGATTTCCCCTTCTTTTTCCCAGTTTTCTCTTCCTTTCTTTATCTTCGTTATTTTCCTTTAATTTCTCCCATTCCTAGCTCTTCCTTCCTTCACGAGTTTTGGTCTCTGACAAGTCCCAAACTACGCATTAAATTAAACACGTAATTTGAGTGTTATGCAATTTAAACTCTTTTTGTGTAGATGTAGTATTGGTAAATAGAGATCGTTCTTAACCGGGGAAATTATGGAACATTAATAAAGTGTTAGTGGGAGATGGATAAAAGAATAATGAATTAAATAATTAAATAATCAAAGAATTAATAAATTAAAGAATAGATGAATAAGAGAATAAAGAAATAAAAAAAATCAAAGAATAAAAGAATTAAAAGAATAAAAGAACAAAAGAATCAAAGAATCAAAGAATCAAAGAATAAAAAATAAAAAGAATCAAAGAATCAAAGAATAAAAGAATTAAAAGAATAAAAGAATAAAGAATAAAAAATTAAAAAGGGATCAAAGAATAAAAGAATTAAAAGAATAAAAGAATAAAAGAATAAAGAATAAAGAATAAAAAGGGGGGTTTTGAAAAAGTTTGTAATCATGCAAATAAGTAAAAACATAAATAAACTAATTTTACTTCTACTCTAATTTATGTACAAGTGACATTCTTAAAGCACATATCTTACCAACACTCTAATAATTGCAAATATTAAAACAATCACAAAATTTTACCTCCATCATCTCAAATACTTACATATATCTTTCAATATTATAAATGCATCAACCATTAATGTGCGTCAAATATCAATATGCTTCAAACATTTACAACATGATTCACCTTAAGTTTATAATTAAGTGCGCCGACAGCGATCAACATTTAATCTCTTCAATTCTACTCTAAGTGCACCGACAGCGGATAAAACACTTAACATCGAATTGAAGTTTAAGTACTAAAACATATGAAGTAAAAGAAATTCAAAAAGTAAAACACATAGAGATTGCATTCAACACTTACAAATATTAGCAAGAAAATACCTCACATATATTGAACTATAATCAAAACCAATAACAAAAATAAGAGTTCAAGTAGAAAAACATGATTTTTCACAAGGAACCCTGACAGCAGGCAGAAACGTGTGAAGATGGAGGAAATAAACTCGGGAAATATGGACTCAAACTCTAAATCTTGTATTGGAAATATTTTGCCAAAGTTTCTCTCAAAGAAGGCTAAAATGTGTGCCTCCAAGAAGTTCCCACAAGAACAAAGTAAAGAAGAAATGAAATTAAGAAAAATAAAAGTAACATAAATTAAGAACAAGAATTAAAAGAAAGCTAATTAATAAGAAAATCTACAAGAAGTTAAAATGGTCCCCAAAAATGTCTCTCAAAAGAGAGAAACAAAAAAACTAAACCAAGAACTAAAAACTAAGAAAAATGAAAGAAATTGAAGAATGGAACTAATGGGGGGACCCAAAATACATGAAATGACCTCTCTATTTATAGAGGGAGTGCCACAATTTTTTAAATAAAAATACAAAATAAAAATATAAAAATAACAATAAACTAGTACATTAAGAAGTGATGGAAATGATGAATTTAGGGATGGGTTTTTGCTGTAAAGTGGCTGAAAAAGAGGTGCAGTGGGTCGGCAGCATGTGCTGGAAAAGCTGGCAAAACTTTCGGTGTGCCTAGGCTGGAGAAGAACAAATATTTCGGCAAGCTACGTTGGAAAGAGGGAGGACAGGTCGGTGCATGCACGCTGGGGAGCAGAAGATGGATTCGAAAAGCGCGCGCCGCACGGAGGGAAGAACGTTAAGTGAGAGTGCGCGGAATGCGGAAATGGGCTGAAGCTGGGCGTAGGCTTGCGGGCTGGGCTTTCGTGGGCCTTGCGGGCCAGAGTGTATTTGGGCTGCTGGGTTTTTAATTTAAAATGGATTTGGGCTGCAGAAAGAAAATGGAAAATAATTAATTTATTACTTAATTAAAATTTCCACCAAATTTCATCCATAATGTTTTCGTTATAATTCCGATCGGGACGATTCTTTCGCCAAAATGCTCCAAATTACAAGCTTTATTTATTTAAACAAAAATATCACAAAATAAATTATTTCATCTAATTATTTAATATTTTAATATTAAAAGTCAAGTATAACGGGTATAAAATAATGCTTATTTGAGGACCTATCAAATACCCCACACTTAAACTTTGCTAGTCCCTAGCAAATACTAAAACTAAACTGCAAATTCAAAATAAGTAAACCCTTAACCATTTGTCTCAATATTTCATTATTACAATCATGGCATAAAAGATTTTCACTTAAAACATTTAAGCATATGGAATTCAAGAGTTAATACATGGTGACAAAATGTTTCAACAAGTAAGATAATGAGTAAATATGGTGAATTGGATCTCAACATGAGTAAAACGAGTATGAATCAACTCACAAGGATATGCACTCATAAATTCACTCAATTTGTGAGGGTTTGTGTTTGCACTCAAAGTATGTGAGAAATACTCACATAATCGAAATGAAGTACTTTTGCAAAATCTCAAACAAACACCTCAAGATAAAAACAAAACATACTTGCGCCAATGAACCAAAACCATAAACTTACTCAAGTGATTAACTCAACTAATCAAAATTTACCATTTTAAGGATCATAAGGTCTTTATAAAGGTTGTAATGGGGCTAAGTTTCGAGGCAAGGAAAATATAGGACAAGTGATGCTCAATTCATTCCAAGACTCAATAGACTCCCAAAACTTATCATAGCTTCCCAACCTTAGTGCAATGATGTCAGTAATCCATCCCTTCAAACATAGGCCTAATTCCATCATGTTGGGCCTCATAATCATTTTTTGTGTCGGATTACAAATGTAAGGGACTTAACTCAAATATTACATAACCAAATCTTATTACCTTGATCGAGACTCAACTTTTTTTTTCTTTTTTTTTTTGACTTTTTTTATATCAAGGTAATAACATGTGTCAACAATGCAACAAAACTTGAGTCGGTAAATCCAAATGCTTCACATAAAAGTCTTTTCAACATCATTATTTTCTCCTTACACAATCTTTATATCTTTAACCGAGTTCTTGGAACAAGGTTAAAGGATGTCTATACTAAACTCAAGTGTTTAGATAATCATAGTGATGAAAGAAAGGCTTAATGTGGGCTCAAAAGGGTTAAAACTAAGGGGGTCGCAACTTGTGCGCACAAAATAGGGAATATGGATGTTTGAATTTATGGTGTTAACCCTAATGCCTTAATCATTTCCAAAATCAGAGAGTTTATTGACTCAAAAGCTTTGAAAATCACATAGAATAAGTTCTAGTACTCTAGAGTTCATTAGAAACTATGGCAAGCAGTTATGAGGTATATGTATATCAATTTAAACAAAGAACTTATGAATCACTCATCAAAGACGTATATAAAGTTCTAAAGCTCATATAAGGTTCATATGATTCATACTTATGTTATCATGCTCGTTTATATGCCAATTTACATGCATTATCTTCAAGTTATAACACTTAATCACAAAATATTAACAAACAAATTCAAGTTATAGTGATTATCTTTATGGCCATAACATATTCATTTCTGTTCATTTATGTCATTGACAAGTTAAATGAAAACTTAAGACTCATAAAAAACACTAAGTTAAAACAAAAAGATTCAAGAAAACAATAATTATTTTATTTTATTTTTCACCTTTTTTTATTATTTGTTTTTATTTGTTTTAATTTTTTTTTCATTTTTTTTGAACAATTAAAATTGTAAACCATTCCCCCACACTTAAATTCTACATTGTCCTCAATGTAGGAAAATACGAAGTAATTAAACATAGAATCAAAGTAAGGAAGATGATTTAAGAAAATAATAGGAAAACATTAAATAAACAAAATAAAAGAGAGTGAAGGGTATAAGGATAACAAATCTGTATTGATGACTCCTTCACATCCCGGGAACACATTGGGTTGCCTCCCAACAAGCGCTTGAAGTTTAACGTCCATCCAGCCTACACAAAGATTCAAGTTAGTTAGTCAGAGATGTACGTTAGTCAAGAATGCAAGTTAGATATGCAAATTGAAGTTAAGGATGCAATTTGAGTTAAAGATGTAAGTTAGAGGAAGAGTGCAATGCAAGTTAAACTAAATATGCAAGTTAAGTGAAAATGCAAGTTAAATGAAAGATGAAATGCAAGTTAGAATGAAAGATGCAAGTTAGTTAAACTAAATACGCAAGTTAACTTTGTCATGACAAATAATGTAAATTAAGATATAAACAATATTTACATGTCGGGGGAAGTCAAAGATATATATGGTTCACATAGCCTCAAAGTTTAGACGGAGACTTATACGTCCGTGCGGCCCAAGTAAGTATCTTAGATTAATTCAACTGTTTGGGTAAGTTCAAAGGTGACCAGGTTAGAAAGAATACACATAAGAGGCAGAGCTAATTTTAAGACATCCCGAGGCTTAAACTCCATTGATGTCCCTTTCTTAGACCCAAACCCGTTATGAGTACCGTCTCTTGTCCTAGACATCACCCTCGAAAATTTCTTACTCCAGAGGAATTAAGATGA
This sequence comes from Prinsepia uniflora, assembly GCA_032719365.1. Taxonomy (NCBI): domain Eukaryota; kingdom Viridiplantae; phylum Streptophyta; class Magnoliopsida; order Rosales; family Rosaceae; genus Prinsepia; species Prinsepia uniflora. Next base: position 9,801,418 of record CM064865.1, on the reverse strand, counting down.
CTCAAGTGCTAACAATCACCGTGGGTGAGAGTTAACAAAAGAGTCTTCGCCGATTAAAGATCAAAATCTAAATTTCGAAGCACAAGTGTTCTACATATAGCCGAGACTAATGCATGAATGCAAGATCTATTTACAAGTATTTTTTTATGCACAATTTACAAATATACATGACAATTTACGTATGAACAATTTATACAAGTATGAACAATTTATTTACAAGTAATGATATTTACAAAACAATTTCACATTAACAAACTAATAAATGTATAAGATTTATTTAAGAATTTGGATTTACACTAACACAAAGTAAAGATAAGAAAGTTTTTTTTTTAATTAAATAATTTTTTTTTCTCGGAATTTAAAAATTAAATAAATGAAGAAAAGGAAATATCTTTTTTTTTTTTTTTACGAATTTTATGTTTTTTAAAAAATAAATAAAAGTAAAATAAGGAAAAGTGAACATGTACCATAAGCATTTATGAACAATTAAAAAGAATGAACATTATGTATAAGTATGAACAAGAATAATATGACAAGTAAGAGAATTATAAACAAACATAAATAAAAGTCTATTATGAACAAGTATGTATGTATACTATGAAATATCAAGTTATGACCAATGAACAATTATGTATGTATACTATGAAATATAAAAGTTATGAACAATTTTTGAACAAGTATCAAAGGTAACAAGTATCATATATACAACATTTATTTACAAGTATGAATTAACACTAACATAAAGCTAAGATAAGATTTTTTTTTATTATTATTTTTTTATTTCGAATTTTTTTAATTTAAATTTAAATTTTATCAAGACATAACCAAATAAATAATTACATAAGAATAAAATAAGTATAATAAAAAAGTGAATGGAATAAAAAGTTAATTGAATAAAAAGTTAATGGAATAAAGTAAAAGTTAGTGGAATAAAGAAAAAGTTAATGGAATAAATTTAAAGTAATTGAATAAATTTGAAGTTATGGAATAAAGTTAAAGTTAATGGATTAAAGTGTAAAAAAATAAAGTGTAAAGGAAAAATAAAATAAAATAAAATAAAATAAAAGTAAGGAAAAGTGAATATGTACAATATGCATTTATGACAAGTACAAATAAAATTAAATTATGAACAAGTATGATAGAATTTTAAATTTACATAAACAATTTGAATATGAACAAATATATAAAAAAAAATTATGAACATTTATGAACAAGTATAAATTAGAAACTATGAATAAGTAAATTATGAACATTATAAACAAAAATAATAAAAACAAAAATAAGATGGATAAATAAAATATAAACAAGTAAGTAAAGGTTATAAACAAATATAATATTAACAAAAGTAAAATTTATAAGCAAGTATAATATGCACAATTTATATACATACACTAACAAATTAAAAATGATTTTCAATTTTCCCGGCAAAGGCGCCAAAAATTGACAAGGCCCAAACTGCGCATTAAATTAAACACGTAATTTGAGTGTTATGCAATTTAAACCCTTTTTGTGTAGATGTAGTATTAGTAAATAGGGATCGTTCTTAACCGGGGAAATTAGGGAACATTAATAATGTGTTAGTGGGAGATGAATAAAAGAATAATGAATTAAAGAATTAAATAATCAAAGAATTAATAAATTAAAGAATAGATGAATAAAAGAATAAAGAATAAAAAGAATCAAAGAATAAAAGAATAAAAAGAATAAAAGAATAAAAGAATAAAGAATAAAAAGGGATCAAAGAATAAAAGAATTAAAAGAATAAAAGAATAAAAGAATAAAAGAATAAAGAATAAAAAATGGGGTTTTGAAAAAGTTTGTAATCATGCAAATAAGTAAAAGCATAAATAAACTAATTTTACTTCTACTCTAATTTATGTACAAGTGACATTCTTAAAGCACATATCTTACCAACACTCTAATAATTGCAAATATTAAAACAATCACAAAATTTTACCTCCATCATCTCAAATACTTACATATATCTTTCAATATTATAAATGCATCAACCATTAATGTGCGTCAAATATCAATATGCTTTAAACATTTACAACATGATTCACCTTAAGTTTATAATTAAGTGCGCTGACAGCGATCAACATTTAATCTCTACAATTCTACTCTAAGTGCACCGACAGCGGATAAAACACTTAACATCGAATTGAAATTTAAGCACTAAAACATATGAAGTAAAAGAAATTCAAAAAGTAAAACACATGGAGATTGCATTCAACACTTACAAATATTAGCAAGAAAATACCTCACATATATTGAACTATAATCAAAACCAATAACAAAAATAAGAGTTTATGTAGAAAAACATAATTTTTCACAAGGAACCCTGACAGCAGGCAGAAACGTGTGAAGATGGAGGAAATAAACTCGGGAAATATGGACTAAAACTCTAAATCTTGTATTGGAAATATTTTGTCAAAGTTTTTTCTCAAAGAAGGCTAAAATGTGTGCCTCCAAGAAGTTCCCACAAGAACAAAGTAAAGAAGAAATGAAATTAAGAAAAATAAAAATAACATAAATTAAGAACAAGAATTAAAAGAAAGCTAATTAATAAGAAAATCTACAAGAAGTTAAAATGGTCCCAAAAAATGTCTCTCAAAAGAGAGAAACAAAAGAACTAAACCAAGAACTAAAAACTAAGAAAAATGAAAGAAATTGAAGAATGGAACTAATGGGGGGACCCAAAATACATGAAATGGCCTCCCTATTTATAGATGGAGTGCCACAATTTTTTAAATAAAAATACAAAATAAAAATATAAAAATAACAATAAACTAGTACATTAAGAAGTGATGGAAATGATGAGTTTAGGGATGAGTTTTTGCTGTAAAGTGGCTGAAAAAGAGGTGCAGTGGGTCGACAGCATGTGCTGGAAAAACTGGCAAAACTTTCGGTGTGCCCAGGCTGGAGAAGGACGAATATTTCGGCAAGCTACGCTGGAAAGAGGGAGGACAGGTCGGTGCATGCACGCTGAGGAGCAGAAGATGGATTCAGAAAGAGCGCGCTGTACGGAGGGAAGAACGTTCAGTGAGAGTGCGCCGAATGTGGAAATAGGCTGACGCTGGGCGTAGGCTCGCGGGCTGGGCTTTCGTGGGCCTTGCGGGCCGGAGTGTATTTGGGCTGCAGGGTTTTTAATTTAAAATGGATTTGGGCTGCAGAATGAAAATGGAAAATAATTAATTTATAACTTAATTAAAATTTCCACCAAATTTCGTCCATAATTTTTTCGTTATAATTCCGATCGGGACGATTCTTTCGCCAAAATGCTCCAAATTACAAGCTTTATTTATTTAAACAAAATATCAAAAAATAAATTATTTCATCTAATTATTTAATATTTTAATATTAAAAGTCAAGTATAACGGGTATAAAATAATATAAAATAATGCTTATTTGAGGACCATCAGTCTCTTAATATTTTTATGATTTTCGGCCTTAGACCACTGAACTCCTCTCTCTCACTCATACCACACACATATATATACTTGTGATATATCAATGAGAGAGAGTGAGAGAATTTTAAAGAAGCTTCTAGAACAGTCCCATGTGATTCACATGTCCTAAAATGTGAATTCACTAAACTACCCTTTAGGCCATAATTACCATAATTCCATTACCTATTCATGACCTGTACCATACTTATCCAAACTCCGTTTTTGGCATGCCATCTGTCTACGCGCTCAGAACCTCGAGACCTTTGTAACGGTTCTCACGATACTTTCAATAGGTCTCTCGATAAAAAAATCAACACTCTGACTTTGAGTCAAAAAGTCGACTCCTTGACTTTTTAGGGTAAAATGGTCATTTTTCATTTTTTCTAATGTCCGGGGTGTTACAGTTACACTAGGCTCAATGCACTAGACCGAGCATTTCATTTTCTATGAACTTTTTAGTTAGATTTAACTCTACGCCAACGAACAAGATGTCACTGGAATGACATAAAAGATATTTTATGATACCTTAGAATACAACATATATGGGGTTTATTCTATCCATATGCATCGAAGAATGAATCAAATCCTCTTGGTCTTCAGAGTAATGCACGCCTTGTTGGGTATGCTAATGCAGGTTAGCTAGCAGATCCAGATAAGATGTGTTACCAAACTAGTTATGTCTTTACCATTGGGATCATATAAATATCTTAGAGGTCTCTGAAATTGATAGGTTGTTAAATCAACATCATTTTATATTATTTTATACCCTTTATACTTGACTTTTAATATTAAAATAATAAATAATTAGATAAAATAATTTATTTTGTGTTATTTCTATTTAAATAAATAAAGCTTGTAATTTGGAGCATTTTGGCGAAAGAATCGTCCCGATCGGATTTATAACGAAGAAATTATGGACGGAATTCGATTGAATTATATATGTTAATTATTTTTATTATTTCTTTTGCACAACCCAATCCATTTGATGAAACCGGCCCAGCCCAAATTGCCAGCAGCCCAGCCATCGCAGGAAACAGCCCAAGACCAAGTTCAAATCTGGCCCAATCACGGCCCTGCCTACGTCACTTGCGCCCTGGCCCGTACCTCTCTCCAGTCCACCTGCTGGCCCGTGCAACACTTCCAGCCCAGCTTCGGCCCGCGCAAAAGAGAAGCCCGACCCGCTACCCAGCTCGCTCCAGTCCGCCGTACGTCTGCTTCAGCCAGTCCATCACGCCACCAGGCCACTGCACGCCCGGCCCGTCACCAACCCAGCGAAGCCCAGTTCGCTCTCCAGCTCCAGCAGCCGTCTCCTGCTCGGCCCGCATCTTCGGCCCGTTCGCCTGCTCAACAACCCGCCTGCTGCCACCAACCCGCAACACCACATCACGCCAGGCCCGTACACTTCACAAACCCATCACGCCAGACCTGCACCTCCACCTAACCAGATCAGACCTTCACCAGCCCACTTGCGTGCCTGGTCCAATCCAACAGCAACCTACTCCACAGCAGTCACCAGCCTGGCCCGCATCTGCCTCCAGTCCACTGATGCAGCCCGTGCTTCTGCTGCTCACCAAACCAGCCAGCCCACCAGCTTTGCTCCAGCCAACAGTGCAGCCCACTTGTCACAATTCAGCCCAGCCGTCCAACTTCTCCAATTTTCCCCTATTTCTCATATTTTTCAGCCACAAATTAATTCCAAACCTTACCTAATTTCATCATTTTTCATAATTAGTCATCATTTCATTTTCTTTTATTTTATTGTAAGTTTTAATTACTTTATTTGTTTTTAGTGACTCTTTCATCCTATAAATAGGAGTTCATTTCACTTGAAAAGGGGACTTTGTTTTGAGAAAGAACTCCAAAACACAAAATTGTATCCTTCCTTTAGAAATATCAAGCCTAGTATTTCCGTTGCAATTCTTGAGTTTAAGTTCGCATTCTCGTGTTTATTCATCTATCTTCATAAGGTTTCTTATGCTGTCAGAAAATCTTATGAATAACATGTCATTTTTATTCCATCCATTTTCGGAATCACAAGCTTTCTTGGATTCCGAAGGTGTAACTTGTTCTTTCCTTTGCTTAAACTCTCATTGTTGTTTCAGTTTTATTTTCTTTAGTTCAATATTTTTGTGGGTATTTTCTTTCTAACTTTTGTAGACAAGGATATTATTATAATGTGTTCTACTTTCCAAACTTCATTTACTTCATACATTTGAGTGCTTAAGCTTCAATTTTATACTAAGTGTTTATGACCGCGTTTCGGTGCACTTAGTATAAAATTGAAGAGATTTAAATGTTTAATACACATTCAAATCATAAACATTGGGTTAATCAATTTATAAGTGTTTATGACCGCGTTTCGGTGCATTTATAATGTTTATAAAATGTATGCATGAGTGAGATGGTGAAAGTAGAATTTTGTGATGTATTCAAACTTTGCAAATGTTAGAGTGTTGGTAGATTTTGTGTTCAAAGAAAGTCCACTTGTATATATGTTAAAATAGGAATAGAATGAGTTCATTTATGTCTTTACTTATTTTGCATGATCAAAATCCCTAAAACCCCCATCTTTATTCTTTTATTCGTTTAATTCATTTATTCGTTATTTCATTAATTTATTGATTCTCTTATTTATTAATTCGTTTATTCCTTTATTCGTTAATTCTTTAATTCTTTATTACTTGATTATTCAATTAATTAATTATGTGATTATTTAATTCTTTAATTCTTTAATTCTTCAATTCATTAATTATTCATTATTCTTTTTAACTAACATATTATTAATATTCCCTAATTTCCCCGGTTAAGAACGATCCCTACTTACCAATACTATAACTACACAAAAGGGTTTAAATTTGCATAATACTCAAATTACATGTTTAATTTAATGCGTAGTTTGGGCGTTATCAGAAATAGACCCTTGTTTCCACGTCTTTAAATCGTGCAGAGATTCTAACTCTTCATGAAGCAGTTCATGCATGTATATGGTTGAGAGCCATTATATGGCATATTTGAAGCATTTTCTGGACTATATTCCACCAATAATGAACTGCTGACTATCTAAGAACTTGCATCGAGCAGAAGAAGACTAGTTTCATTAAAAGTCACAAGATCAAGCATATTGCACCGAAAATTCTTCTTCAACCAATAGCAGCATGGGCATCAAAAGTGGGCATCAAAAGATGGAGATCAAGTCAATCCAATCTCAAGATAACCATGCAGACCTTTTCACCAAGTCATTACCAAAGGCTACATTCCAGTAGCATGTGGGAGTTATTGACTTCTCCCTGACCACCCATACTCGTAGCATTCTTGATCGGTCTACTCAGCTGTGTATCGATCGAAAGTCAAGGCGGCACAACCCCCACCAAAGGAGTGGTTATGTCCCCCTTATTCTCGACATGATATAGTACCCAGGGTGGGTAGGAGCGAGTCGAGTCTGTATCTTCGTGAAGCAATAACCGTGCCCAGATCTATGTACTCAACAATTAGCTAATCTACCTATTCTGTCGTAAAGTATATCAAGTATCCGGAAGTATACTAAGTATCCTGAAGTATACTCACATGACTATTGTGTACTCTTTTCTATTACAACTATGGTTTTTTTTCCTATTGGGTTTTGTTACCTAGTTAGGTTTTAACGAGACACATTTTTGGTATGGTCATCAAAGATGTACTATCTACTCATGATTCAGAATAGACAACTTTAACTACCTCTGGAGATTCCGATGTGACTACTTTGTATCCACCCGCATTGCCCTCTTTTTCCTTTAACTAAGGTTATTTTTGTCCCACATGGTTTTTGTCACTCGACAAGATTTTAACGAGGCAACACATAGGCACATAGCTAAACAGCAGTAGCATATGAAATATCCAAGGGGAGCGTTGTAAATACTTGGAAGTTAGTGGCTATTTTCATGTAAGAGTAGATAGGTCAATACATAGTTTTGGAAAGTAAGATTTACTCAAGATAATAAAGTCTGTAAGAAACTATCAAAACCAAATATTTTACGTAATAATTTGGACTATTTATTTATTAGTCCTTACTATCATTAATTCAAAACTTCACTAATCATATTTTTGAAATTTTACCGTCCCTAACCATCATAATAATTACTCAAACACCCTTTAAACAAGATAATTAAGAGAAAATATTCTTCAAAAATACTTTTAAAATTCAAATTTTAAAAACCTTTATCATTCGATATTGAAAAATTAGATTAATCGCTTATGTTTTAATGTTTAGTTATTTGATTTTGTCCCAAAATCCAATAAGTAAACCTCATACCCTAAACTCTTCCACCACCACTTCTACCTAAGCATCCCCACCTCCACCCAAAAACTTTCTATACCGTATTGTTAAACTTTAGATAACACAGATTTTATTATTGATTTAGAAGGAAAAAAAATAGAATATTTACTCATAGGACATTGACAAGTCCAAAATTTATCGAAAAGTTTACATTATCAACTTTGAAATCTCTAATTCTTCAATCGACTTACAAAACAAGAAGAAATTGATATTTTATATATATATATATTAGCATATATTGGGGGTGTATATTCACCATAGCCGAAGTCCTTCATAACAACTGCATCAACAATGTTCTCGAACGGAGTGAACTGTTCTTGGTCTCTCTCATTCTCATTCGAAATAATATATGATCTCATTTCTAAGAAGTAGGTTGGTATTCTGGAAAATATTTGCTTAGTTGCCCCGGGGGGGGGGGGGGGGGGGGGGGGGGGGGGGGGGGGGGTGGGTGGAAGAGGATAAAGGACAAGTGTAATATGTATAGGGAATGCGATTAAAAATGGAGCAAATAAAGGACTTATCAAATATTTCAATAATAAGGATTCAAAGTTTTTAAGTAAAAATAAAGGTTGTCAAGGGCATTACTAATTTATCCTAATAATTACCACATCATAAGTCGATTGGTGTCTGAAGCATCCCAGTCGGATTCTGAGAAATCTAGGTAATGTTTCATGGATCCAAGCCGAAATTCATGATCATGGGTGTTGTAGAGGTATCGATAGATATAGGTAAATTTCGTTCATATTTGGTGATAACATGGATATTAGGGGAAAAAAAAATTTCCCCTGTTTCCTCTCATTTTACCAATACCATCAAAATATTGACGAAATCGACGAAATTTTCATCAACAATGAGATAGTAAACAAAAGGGAGGTTATTGGTTGGTGGAGAAGTTATTTTAGAAATAAAATATTAAATTAATTAAAATAAAATAAATAGATAAATAAATTTTTAATTTCTCCAAAAATAAATTACTTCCTAGAAATTCTAACGAATTCGGTTTCACAAGTCAAATTCCATCTTCGGAATATTTTACCAAACTTCAAATTAACTAAGAAATTTAGAGTCTAACTCTCGAACTAACTCATTTTACTTACTTAGTAAGTTTCTCCGAAATTATATGATTGACATATAAGGGTAATTTTGTAATTTATTAATTCCTATTTTGAAATTCCAAGATAGGGTGTAACATCAACTCTCAACTCTCACGGTCTCTCAAGCCTCAACTCCTTTTTTGACTAAATGGCATATTAAGAAAGACTTCTACATATAAATAAATACATATTATTATTATTATTATTATTATTATTATTATTAATTTTTTATGTTTATTGTCAAATGCCTTATAAATACAATTTTATTCATCTTAAATATATTGTTAATTTATTATCAATTAATATGTGTTCTATTAATTTGACCGAAAAAATAATGTATGCTCTAATTTGGTAAACACTCTACTTGTTTTTAGCGAAATTCGACGAGTAAATTATCATCGTTTTGAAAATATCAATAAAATTTTATTTTAATTTATGTTTATATTTAAGGTTTTAAATTATTAGTCATCATCATACCATATTATATATCAAAGTCATTTTATAATTTTTATTAGTCTTATACATCTATTATTATATTATTAAACTTTTCCCAAAGTTTCATTAAAATTTCCAAACTTTTTTACTAAATTTTCACCATTTTTTCTAAGTATATCGATATCAATGTATCCATCGATATTATCCATACATTTGATTGTCATTATTTCTATCAATATAAATATTTTCATCCTTACTTATGGCTTCAATGAGTAAAGCATCATTAATGTGAAATTATCAATAAAATTATATTTTAATATTTGTTTATGTTTAATATTTTACATTATTAGTCATCATCCGACCATATTGTATTATATTATATATCATATATTTATTATATCAAAGTCATTTTATAATTTTTGTTAGTCTTTTTTTATTCAAAAGGTTTCTTCATTAATGAAATGAGTAAGAAGAGAATACATGGGATAGGTGCAGCACAGGCGGTGCATGGGGCCTCATTAAAACCCTCATCATAAAACTTAGTTAGTCCGGAATAAATCCGATGAGGGAAAAAGAGTACCCCCAAACAATCGAACGGAAAAAACAATTACTCATCAACTTCCTTAGCTAACAACGGTGCTAGCCAAGGGAGAAACATGGAACCCCACACTGATTTAGTACGTCGCCCATCATGCGCCAAGTGATGGGCCACAGTGTTCGCAGTTCGAGGCACACATATAAGAGACTTCACGGGAATCTGAAGCACCTGTAACATACCTAGAACCTCATTAGCAATCAAACTCACTGGTGTCCAGAGATATTGGGAGGATTTGATGATGCTAACTGCCTCAACATAGTCGGTCTCCAAAACCACATTACATAACCCCAGCCACTAAACCTGCAATAGACCTCGCAAAATTGCCTCAATCTCAGCTACGACGATTGTAACGACCCGTCCTAAATATCAGAATTTAATATTAATTAATAATGGATTTAGTGTGACTAATCGGGGATTAGTTGAGAGAATTCGGAGGACGGTGTAAAATGACCGTTTTGCCCCTAGAATTGGGCCTAGAATTGGCCCGGATGGTCAAACGTACGAGGACTGACGACCATGACGTAGATCGGGATGTCACGAGTCCGTAGATAGGCGGCAAGTCGAAATCGGACGTTCGACAAAAAATTTATGGTCACGGGAACGAAATCGGTTAAACTTATGTTCCGAAAATTATATTAAAATAATAATAAAATAATGAGGAACTGATGAGTGACAAGTGGACCCTTGGATGAGTGACAAGTGTCACTCATCCTATGACCCAAATTCCACAAAAAAGGGATCTTGTCCCATTGGTTAGTTATATATATATATATTATTCATCTCTCATCTCACAACCCTCACCATCCATCTCTCCCTCAATTCTCTCATCCTCACCGTTCTTCTTCTTCTTCATCATCGACCATCTTCATCTCTCATTTCTTTGTTTTCATTCCCATAACCTGTGAGAACAAACACCCCAAACCCACACCCTCAACCCACCAAACCTCACTCATTGTTGTTGGTGTAAACGTGAGAATGAAGAGGAGGTCGAGACGAGCTGAATAGTGGCGAGGTCGAGGACCGTCGTGGACGGTGGCCGTGAAACCGTGAACGGTAAGCTTTTGGGTTCAAAAATTCAAATTCAATTTCTAGGAGTTATTTATTGGTTTTAATGATTGGGATTGCTTCCTAGTGGCTTTACGAGATGATTGGGATCGAGAACTAGGACAGAGGAGGCCGGAGTCGATGGCGGAGCACGGTTGCAGGCTTCCATTACTTTTCCTCTTCGAACAGGTAGGTTCTTGGCCTGGTTTCACGTTTTTTAGGACATAGATGGATAAGAAATGATTAGACGAAGCTCTAGGAATTAACAGGGTCGAAAATGACTGAGATTTGAGGGAGAACCGATCGGGTCGATTTGCTGGTTCGGTCGAACTGGAAAACCAGGTGAACTGGGTTCACCAAAAGTTAGGGGTGCCACTGTTCACTGACGCATGGCTTTCACGCGCAGCGCCTTTGGGCCGCGCATAAGGGCACATAGGGCCTAATTTCGAGGCATGTTCAACATGTAATTTTATCGTTTCAAAGTAATGAAAATTTTGTGACAAGTTTCGAGTCAATAGAACACCATTTCAGGGTAGTTTTGAGTGTCCGAAGATTTTGGGTCTATTTTAAATACTTTTAGTGTAACGACCCATCCCGGAAGCCGGGATTTGATTAGTTGTTAATGACGAATTAGTGAAGTTAATTGGCGATTAGTTGAACGATTTAGGACGGACAATGCAAAATGACGATTTTGCCCATAGAATGGGCAAAATGTTGACTTTTAGTTCGGACGGTCAAAAGGACATTGACCGATGACCGTGACGTAGTTCGGGACGTCACGAGTCCGTAGACAGATGGCACGCCAGATTCCGACATCCGAGGAGGAAGTTATGATGTTCGGAAGATGGAGGGCATTTTCGTAATTTGGTTAGAAGTGGGAAATTGTTGACTTTTTGTTTGATCTTTAGTTTTTACGCAAATCAAGGACAGTTAAATAGATCTCGACGTCCTGAGTACAACGACAGGCGGCACGCCTTTATCGGACATCGGACAGACGAATTATGGTTCTAGAAAGGTGAGGGGCAAAATGGTAATTTGGACATTATAGGGGCATTTTGGTCTTTTAAGCACCGTGGGAATTGAGCCCAATCAGATAAGGCCACTTGGACAGGGTTAATTGGATATTTGTGACTGTGTCCACAGGGTGTGTGACACCTGGTTCAATCCTAGAGGCTTCTGCCTATTTCTACACGGTTCAAGTGTTTTAAAATGGTTGTGATCGTTCAAGGGGAAAACAGAGAGACCGTGAGACACTGAGGAACTATCGATCAGTTTAGGGTGTTTGAGTTCTTGGTGATCAGTGGTGATCGACTGTGGCTGATCAAAGAGCAGCTGAGGATCATAGTAGTACCACCGAGGTGGACCACCGTGAGCGGTGGCAGAAGTTGGGAAGTAAGATTCATACCTCTCTTTTTGACATTCGATGAACGTACTCTTGGTTCTACTGCACGTTGATGAGTTTGGTGGTGTGTATGAAGTTCTGGAAAGTGAGAAGAGCTCAATGGACCCAATTGTAAGGTATAACAGGGACGGTGGCCGTGAACTAGACGAGCGGGTAAGTTCAAAATCAAACATGGTAATTGACGTTAGATTGCTCAAACTTTAAATTAATTAATCCAATAAGGTTATGGATGATGCTAGGAGGTTTTTGAGCTTGAAAGAAGAAAGAATAGTGGCCGGAAACCTGAGGAAACAGCGGATAGATCCAGTAGGTTCGATGGATGGAAATGTGGTATCAAATGTGTTTTGGATTTCACTGAGATTTGATGACAAAGGTTTTCAAATAAGATTTTTCGATGATGTTGGGCTGAGGCCTGGGGTTTGGTTTTCGTACATGGTTTTATGACATACCTTTGATATGCATGCATTGGTTTTTGAAACGGAGGGTATAAATGATATTGTTTTATTGAACTATTTTCTAAATTATACTTTATTTTTATCCACTCATAGTCTTTTCGTGTTTCGATACCCTCCAGGTTGTTGCGGCACGGGCTGTTAGTCGAGAGAGACGGAGACATCACACCCTCGATCCACAGTAGTTCAACATACTCTGGGAAGACCGGTTACTTTTCAGATGGTTGGTTCGAGAATCCCTTGTCCGACTTACGTGTCGCATGAAGGTTGGACGTTGGTTTAGCCTTCGTGTCATGCGTAAGTTAGACGGGATCGAGATTTAGCCCTTAATCCTGGGGGATTAGGGGTGGGTCCTGACATTTAGAAATCCCAAAAAATTGGGGGATTCAATGTTAGCCTATTTGAGGTAGTTAGTGACCTTCGAGCGTGATTTGGACAGGTCTGGAAGTTTCAGAGATGGTGATTTAGCTGGGGAGGCTTATGGCATGCATATCGAGGCGGCAGTTAGGACGGTTTGTGAGTGGACTTTGTTTTCTAAACTATGATGCATGCATAACTGTTTTATATGTTTTACACATGTGATTTCTATGATTATGATTGTGGTATTTATGATTTGCATATTTGCACGTATTTCGAGGTTCATGATTTTATTCTGTGTTTATATGTGCTTGGGTTTTAATGATGCCTTAATGGAATGGTTTTGAATTTGGAAATATGGAACCGGGCTTGAGACCCATTTGATTTACAAACTATCGGACTTGGAGTCTATTTGGTTTAATGAGACATCGGGCTAGAGGCCCATTTGACTTACATGATCGAGCTAGAGGCCCAGTTGCGTACGTTATAGGGCATGAGTCCCATTTGTGGTTAATAAAATATGATTTCGGGTTCAGAGACCCTAAAACATATTTGGATTTATGGATTTACGATGGCTTTATGGAATCCCAGGCATAGGCCCAATTGAAAGGTTTTAAAGTGATTTATGAAATGTTTTTCATATACCATCCTTATGATCTGATATCGCCCCTTTAGGGAGGGTTAGGGACCTGGGTGACCCTAAGGGAGACTCGGCTGAGACCGAGGGGCATGCGTAGCTCTATACATGACATTTGGGATGTCAGGAATTGCTTGTGATGGGTTATTCTATGGAGTGACTGGACCGTAGAGTAACTTAGGAGCATGATTGCTATTATTGGACCTCTGGGACGTCAGGCGTCTGGGATGTCAAACATCTGGGATGCCGAGGGTTGGTATGTAATGGTGGTTGATTGGATTTATGATCTATGGATTTACTGGACATTTGATTTTAATTTCTATGTTATGGATTTAGGCAGGGACCCACATAGTTTGGATTTACTGTTTTGGGCTGAGTTCCCACATGATTGGATTTACGGTTTTGGGCTGATTTCTCACATTGTTGGATTTATGGTTTTGGGCTAAGACCCAAATGATTTAATTAAAGTAAATGATTTGATTATTGGTTTTCGAATGCATGCATGCTTTTTAGTGAAGGGCATAAATGTCTTCTTATGAAATTGTTTGTATTAAGCTATTGATTTTTCGTCCACTCACAGCTTTTAATGATTTTAATGCCCTTCAGGTTGATCATTGATGCAGGCTGTAGTAAAGACCGAAACATCGCATTCCTCTACCGATCCTGGTACGCTCTGTGAGCCTCGAACGAGCTAAGGTTTGATTTATCCCTTGTCTGACATTTCGTGTTAGACGGGAGCATGGCACATCGTGCGTTAATCCCGGGGGGATTTGGGATGGGTTGTGTCAACGATAGACCCACCCGTAGGTCCTGGTCCGAAGAAACCTGCCACTAGAACACCAGTCGAGTCCCTAATCACGCCACATACTCCCCGCAGAAGGGAATCCTTGCAGACCGCAGTATCACAATTACATTTCAACATCCCTTCCATCGGCTTGACCCATCGCTGCACCGTAAGAGAGCCCCCTACCCCACGAACCTGGGAGAGTTCACTAAACTCTGAACAGTAAGCCATGGCTGTCTTATAAACCGCCCCTGCATCCTTAACCTGCAAATCATGGGCTACTTTATTTCGCCAATTCCACACATTCCAGCAAATAAAGACAAACTAACACAATTGCGAAGAGGAAATGTGAGTACAAGCAAAAGCAAAAACATCCATATACGATCCCGTAGGGGAAAGCCCGCTAGAGGAAGATCGGAAAAACGCCACACTTTCTGACTATGCTTACAAGCCCATAAAGCATGACAAACGTCCTCCAACTGTTTCCCACATCGACTACATAGTTCGAACAAGGCCACTTTCCGAGCAACTAAATTAAAGGTCGTAGGAAGAATTTCAGAGCAGGCCTGCCAGTAGAAAATCTTAATCTTGTTTGGGACCTTCATTTTCCATAAGTGCTTCCATAGGACCTTACTTTGCCCAGCCGAGGAGCACTCCCCCCACTATCCTCATCCACAACACCCATATAAAAGGCAATATTATAGCCCGACTTGACTGTATATTTCCCAAACTTAAAGAAGAACCAATACCGCCCATCAGAAAAAGCTCCGTAGTCAGCCTACCCCGGAGGGCATCTCGGACCTTCCCAAACATCAACTGCTTATTCCACTCAGTACCGGAGGGCTTGGGCCGTGGGATCCACCTATCTCGAAACACATCAATCGACTTCCCAGTACCAACCCTACAAACCAAACCCTGCTTAATTATCTCACTCCCCCAAATGATAAATCTCCAAACAAAAGAAGGGAAAGAGCCAATCTCAGCTCTCATGAAGGGAAATACCGAGCTTTCATTATCTGGGCAACCAAATTCCGAGGATGTTCCAAAAACCGTCATGCCTACTTAGCTACCATTGCCTGATTAAAGAGTTCAAAGTTCTTAAAGCCTAAGCCACCCTTCTCCTTAGGCCAGCTCAATCTGTCCCAACTCATCTAGTGAATAATTTTCTTACCGGCCTTTCCCCACCAAAAATGGGCAATCTTAGCCGAAAGCTTGTGGCACAACGATTTAGGCAACCAGAAAACACTCATAGAAGAAGTAGGCAGGGCTTTGGAATTCCAGGTAGTCAGCCTACCCTCGAGGGCATCTCGGACCTTCCCGAACATCAACTGTTTATTCCGCCCAGTAACTGACACGACCCATCCCAATCCCCCCGGGATTAACGTGGGATGCGTCATGCTCCCGTCTGACACGAAGTGTCAGACAAGGGATAATACGTACCTCAGCCCATACGGGGCTCCCAGAGCACACCAGGATTGGTGGAGGAGTGCGATGTCTCGGTCTCTACTGCAGCCCGCATCCGTGACCAACCTGAAGGGCATTAAAAACAACAAAGGTTGCGAGTGGACGAAAATCAAGAAGTTCGTAAAAACACATTTCATAAAGACATTCATGCCCTTCACTAAAAAGTATGCATGCATCGAAAACCAGTAATCAAAACATTCACTCAAACAAGCCTTTAGGGCTTTAGCCCAAAAATCGTAACTCAAAACCAAGTGTGGGAACTCAGCCCAAAACTGTAGAATACCAAATCCGTAAATACAAAACCAAGTGGGCCACTGCACAAATCTATAAGCACAAATCCAACCGAAACACCATTTCATAGATCCAATATTCCATATTTACCACATAACCATCTCCGGCATCTCAGATGCCTAGCGTCCCATACGCTTGACGTTCTAAGCGTCATATCTCACGGTAATAAGCAACGCGTGCTACCCGGGGTCTCTTCAGGTCAATATCTCTGACATCCCAGATGTTTGACGTCCCAGACGTCTAATCATAGCAATCCTGCTCCTGAGCCACTATACGGTCCGGTAGCTCCATATAATGACCCCTCGCAGACAATGCACCGTGACTTCCCCAGTGTCCCAGACACCTGGAGAAGACCATCACATATCCTCGTATCAAGATGGTATATGGAAAATAGTTTAACAAAGTCATTTCAAAATATTTCAATGGGCCCTGCCCGAAATCTTCATAAAACATCACAATTCCATTTAGGGTCCCTAACCCGAAATCACGTTTATGAAACATAGGGTCCCAAACCCGAGATCACATTTATAAAACTCAACTAGGTCTCATGCCCGATTTTGTCAACCACTGGGCCCCCGGCCCGATCACAAGACTCAAAAGGGTCTCAGCCCGATTTTGTAAACCAACTGGGCCCCTAGCCCGATTACATAATTCAAATGGGTCTCATGCTCGAATTCATCTTTCCAAAACCAAAACCATGGCATATAATCATAATCAGACTCACAATCATATAGTCATATCATAAACTCGTAAACCTCTAAAAGTGTGTAAATACAGGTTTACCTCGAAATACGTGCAATCGTATAATCCACCAGTGCCACAATCATCATCATAGAATTCACATATGTAAAACATATAAAATAGTTATGCATGCATCACAATTTAGAAAACAAAGTCCACTCACAGACCTTCTTACGATGCTGCCTCGATATGCGTGCCATATGCCTTCTTGGGCCCCACCACTATCACCGGGACTTCTAAACCTGTCCAAATCACACTAAAGGGTCACTAACCTCTTCATTAACCTCCTAGAAAAACCCCGTAATTTTTCCGAATTTTTAACTATTTTAAAACTCGATTCAAAACCTTTGGACACCCCGAAACATATCGAAACGGTGTCCGATCGACACAAAACTAGTCCCAAAATGTTCGTTACATCGAATAGATTAAAAGTCATGTTGGAAGTTTCCCCAAAATACCCTTCACGCGCCCCCACGTGCCTCTCAAAGGGGCTGCGCGTGAAGCCCACGCGCCAAACACTGTTCATCGTCAACCTCGGGTTGGACCCGATTCACAGGTTTAAATCGGTTCAACCAAACTACTGAACCAACCCGGCTGGTTCTCCCAATTTCGGCCACCATTTTCTATGGGGTTTCTACCTACGTGTACGTCTAAGTCCAACAAGAAAACTCATCTACAACCTTACCTCAGAACATAAACCCGTAGCCCAGATTTTCAGACCATCCTCCCCGTTGATTCAGACCACCTCTATAACAACCTGGACCTTCAAAAAGGGCAAAAATGTAAATTTGGAAAAGCTTGTATAAAATGACGATTTTACCCTTGTGAATAGTGTGGTCAAATGTTGACTTTTTGATTGGCAGGTCGAACGGACGTTGGCCGATGACCGTGACGTAGTTCGGGATGTCACGAGTCCGTAGACAGGTGGCACGTCCGATTCGGACAATCGGGGAAGAAGTTATGGTGTTCGGAAGGTCGAGGGCATTTTCATAATTTGGTTTAAAAGAGGGAAATTGTTGACTTTTTGTTTGACCATTAGTTTTCACGCAAATCGAGGACCATTAGATAGGTCTCGATGTCCTGAGTACAACGACAGGCGGCACGCCATCATCGGACGTCAGACGGTTAAATTATGGGTCTAGATAGGTGAGGGGTAAAATGGTAATTTGGACTTGCAAGAGCAGTTTTGTCTTTTGACACCTGGGGCAATGTGTCCAACCAAATAAGGCCATCTGGGAAGCTGGGATTGGATATTTTGGGCTGAGTCCACAGGGTGTTTGACACTTGGTGACTTCCTAGAGGTTTCTAGCCTAATTCTACACGATTACACATTTTAAATGGCTCGTTAATCGTTGAAAGAGAAAAATAGAGACTGAGGCCGTGAGTTTAATCGATCCCTTTCTAGTGAGTGTGTGAGAGTCGTGTGATCTCCTTGTGCTTGAGTGAGTGATCAGAGGCGTTCTAGTGTGTTGATTGATCGTTGTCAAGAGAGGCTGGAGTGTTGACTGTGTGTTGAAGGTGAGCAAAACCCGAAAAACAGAGAAGAAGTCGTGGACGACGGTGAACCTTCAAACGATGAAATTGGTTCAATTTGGTCTGTGGGGGTGAGTAGTGGAGTGAGGAGTGCCTTGTGGACCCAGAGAATCACGGCGCAGATCACGGCGGAGGTCAGAACACAAGTTAGTTACCGGTTTCCCCTGTTTTTCGAATCTGGTTCAAATGGAAAGTTGTGAGTTTTGGAGGGCTATTGAGCCGTTGTATTGGTCCTTATATCTGTAGGAAGTCACTACGGATCTAAGGAATCAAACCCGTGCCATGAGAAGACGGCTGGAGGCCGGAATCAGGATGTTGATTTCTGGGTTTTAGTTCGAGGTTTGGGAGGTAAGGTTTAGGGCTTTATTTCGTGATTTTATTCAGTAAATCAAGCATAAATTCAAGGACGAAACTAATGGTATAGAAAGGGTTGAAAATGGCTGGAAAACGAGTGAGAACCGGCCTCGCCAGCTCGGTTGGACCAGTCTGAACCGGGTTGGCTGGAGGTTGACGATGAACAGTAGCAGGCGCGTGGCTTCCACGCGCAGCCGCTTTGGACGGTGCGTGAGGGCGCGTGAGTCATGTTTTGGGGAAGTGTCCAACATGGTTTTCACTCTAATCGATGTAACGAACATTTTGGGACAAGTTTTGAGTCGATCGGACACCGTCTCGGGTTAGTTTTGAGTGTCCGAAGGTTTAGGGGTTAATTTAATTACGTTTAAAAATCCCAAAAAATTGGGGAAATTAGGGTGAGCCTTAATGAAGTGTTTGTGACCCAGTATTGTGGTATTTGATAGGTCGGGATACTACTGAGACAGTCGAGGAGCGTACGGAGCGCGATTGACGCTTTCGGACCTAGTGAGTGGACTTTTCTTTTTCTAACCGAGCATGCATAACTGGTTTTATCTACTTGTTTTATGTTTTTAAATATGATTTCATGTTATTGAATATTTTATATCTGTTTTACGTAATTGCAATGTTTCGAGATATTCACGTATTTCGGCACGTTTTACGAGATACGATTTGATTACGATTTCGATGCTATAGTTTTGGGATTTAAATATATAACTGGCTTTCAATGATTATGAATGAGTTTGAACATGATTTCGATAATCAAGGTTTTCGGTTTTAGAATCAGATTTCGAAAATCGAGATTTGGTTTTAAAGCTTGAAAAGGGTTTTCCAGATTTGGATTCGGAATGACGGTTCTGAACGCTGGCTTGGCTTCGAAATAGTGATTTCGGATTCGGGTTTGGACATGGATTTAGAAGTGATTTAAAAATAGTTTGGATTGGATTTGCTGGATCTGGTTATTGGGTTTAAAGACCCGGATATGTTATGACGGGAGAGAGCCCAGATTGGATTTAAAGATCCGAATTGAGTTTAAAGACTCGGATATTATGATTTTCCCCCGTTGGCCTTTTGAGTTTAAAGACTCGGGAGTTTAAAGACTCGGATAGAACCAGTAGGTTCAATTGGATGATGATATTTGGTATTTCATGTTTTATGATGATGTTTTCATAGCAAATATCATACGGTTTATATAGTTGTTTTCTGATACTTAGTTATGCATGCATGTTTTTAAAACTGAGGGTAAAATCCTGGTTTGTTTATAAAAACTGTTTTTGAAACTCTTATTTATTTTTAGTCCACTCACACTTTTATGGTTTTAATTACCCTCCAGGTCGTGGTGCAAGCGTCGGGGCTAACGTATAGGCAGAGGCAGAGGCATAGAGTTTTCCGTTGCGTGTTTAGTCAGCTTACAGTAGGATTTTTGTTCTTATCCTGTACTATTACTTTGCTCTGTATTACTGTTGACTAGTTGTATTATAACTTCTCCCTGGTCTGACAATGTATGCTTTGTGGTTGCTTTGAGGTTATTTTAGTCTTTTGAGTGTGATTGTCAGACGGGAGCAGGGGTCGTCCCGGTTATTGAGGTGATAATCAGGGTGGGTCCTGTCAATTGGTATCAGAGCATAGGTTGACGGTTTGTGTCTGGTACATGGTTGTGTCTAGGTCGTTATACTGACTTTATGCCTCTTTCAGCGTATGATCGACCATGCCTCCCAGACGTGAACCCCCTCCACGACCTGCAGAAGACGTGGCGAGAGATGCGGAGAGTGCTACGATTGAGCGAGCCCAGCGTCTAGGGGCTATGACGTTTAGTGGTGGGGCAGACCCTGAGGAACCCCACAGGTGGATTACTCGGCTCGAGCGGATTTTTGCGGTGATGCGATGCCCCTCGGAGGATCGAGTGTTGTTAGCTACCTTCTTACTGGATGGTGCAGCGTATGCATGGTGGTATACGCTTGAGTTGTCAGGATGGGACACCCACACCGTGACTTGGGAGACATTTCGGGAGGGGTTTCTTGATCAGTACTATCCCCGCTCGTTCCGTGATGCCAAGGAGGCAGAGTTTCTTCAGCTTAAACAGGGGAGCATGAAAGTAGCTGAGTATGAGCAGAGGTTCCAGATGTTATCTCGTTTCGCTCCTGCATTTGTGGCTACGGAAACTGAGAAGTGCCGCAGGTTTGAGTTGGGCCTGCGAGGGGAGAGTCGAGCCATTGTGACGGCTGTCACATTTACTACCCTCAAAGAGTTATCAGATGCTGTGGTGAGGGTGGAGGCTAGTTTTCCGGCACGACCACAGTTCCCGAGTGGTGTGTGACCCCGAGAGCATTCTTTTTCTGGAGCATCGAGTTAGAGGACCCCAAAGTGGGGCAATTACAGTGGTACTTCATCGACAGGTGGTGCCCGGTTTGGTAGACCAGGCAGTTTTCAGGGTTCTGGATTCCGAGGAGCTAGAGCACAGCCGACTCCGCAGGCGAGTGCGACATCTGTTGCTTCTACTGGGAGGCAGAGTGGTGGACCCAGTCGGGATGTTTGCTATTACTATGGAGAGCGAGGTCACTTCCAGCGTGAGTGTCCATCGTTACCCCAGGAAGGTGGTGTAGGCCGAGGTACGACGGAGCCGGGACGGAGTACGGTATCAGTTTCAAGGGCGGCAGGCACTAGAGGTGGTGGTGGTGCTACTAGTAGTTCGAGGGGACGCGGCCGTTCTTCAGGACCCCAGGCCCGAGTTTTTTCTGTGACACAGCAAGAGGCTCGATTAGAACCCTGAGTGGTGACATGTACGCGTACCATACTTGACCATGATGTACATGCTTTGATAGATCCCGGGGCTACCCATTCTTTTATATCCCAGAGTTGTGGTTTGGTTGCGAAGAGAGAGGTGACCGCACTGGATTGTGATTTGGGTGTGAGTACGCCTACTAGTGAGGTGTATGTGGTTAATCAGATCCTGAGAGAGTGTCCGGTGTTGGTAGGCGAGGTTGAGTTAGTGGCGTATTTGTTACTTTTGGATTTACAGGATTTTGATGTTATTCTGGGGATGGACTGGTTAACTATGCATCATGCTTCTATCGAGTGTTTCGATAGAAGGGTGACCTTTCGAAGTCCAGGGTTACCGGAGACCACATTCCAGGGTGATCAGCGTGCACTACCTACTGGTGTTATTTCGGCTCTGGAAGCGAGCAAGTTGTTAAGGAAGGGATGCTAGGGCTACTTGGCTCACGTGGTGGACACACGTGCTACGCCATTGAGGGCGGAGGATATTCCAGTAGTGCGGGAGTTTCCAGAGGTCTTTCCGGAGGATTTTCCGGGATTGCCACCTCACCGAGACATCGAGTTAACCATCGACCTTCTTCCAGGTACGCAACCTATTTCTTAGACTCCTTATCGTATGGCGCCAGCTGAGTTGAGGGAATTAAAGTCGCAGTTACAAGATTTGGTCGATACGAGATTTATTCGACCGAGTGTATCTCCTTGGGGAGCTCCAGTGCTGTTTGTCAGGAAAAAGGACGGAGGTTTGAGACTGTGTATTGATTATAGGCAACTGAACAGGGTAACCATCAGGAACAAATATCCCCTACCCCGGATTGATGATTTTTTTATCAGCTGAAGGAAGCACGATACTTTTCGAAGATTGATCTTCACTCCGGATATCACCAGCTACGGGTCAGAGAGGAGGACATACCCAAGACAGCTTTTCGGACCAGGTACGTCCATTATGAGTTTGTAGTGATGCCCTTTGGATTAACTAACGCTCCAGCGGCGTTTATAGACCTGATGAACCGAGTGTTCCGGTCATACCTGGATCGTTTCGTGATTGTGTTCATCGATGATATTTTGGTGTATTCGAAGAGTGCGAAGGCGCACGAGAAGCATTTGAGGATAGTGCTTAACACCTTGAGGGAGAACCAACTGTATACGAAGTTGAGCAAATGTCAGTTCTGGTTGAATAGTGTTGGTTTTCTGGGTCATGTGATTTGAGCCGAGGGTATTAGCGTGGATCCTCAGAAGGTTGAGGCAGTAGAAAACTGGGAGTAGCCCAAGACAGTGACCGAGATAAGGAGCTTCTTAGGGTTAGCGGGTTATTACCGACGTTTCATAGAGGGATTTTCCATTCTTGCTGCTCCGTTGACACGACTGACTATGAAGGAAGTCCAATTTGTTTGGGACGAGAGTTGTGAACAGAGTTTTCAGGAGCTGAAAATGCGGTTGACATCTGCTCCTGTGTTGGCCCTTCCGGATGATAGTGGGGAGTTCGAGGTATACAGTGATGCCTCTTTGAAAGGTTTGGGATGTGTGTTGATGCAGCATGGGAAGGTGATTGCTTATTCTTCCCGACAGTTGAAACCTCATGAGACGAATTACCCCACTCATGATTTGGAGCTTGCAGCGGTGGTTTATGCGTTGAAAATTTGGAGACATTACTTATACGGTGAGAAACAGGATCTTCACGGACCACCAGAGTTTGAAGTATCTCTTTACCCAGAAGAAGCTGAATCTGAGATAACGCTGATGGTTAGAGTTGATTAAGGATTATGATTGCACCATCGAGTATCACCCAGGAAAGGCTAATGTGGTAGCCGATGCCCTGAGTAGGAAGTCAGCTAGCTCTTTGTCACATTTGAGGATGGTTCGGCTACCCTTGTTGGTTGAACTCCGTAAGATCGGAGTGGATTTGACTGTTGATAGTCAGGGAGCGGTACTAGCGAGTTTCCATGTACGGCCTATCTTGGTTGATTAGATTATCGATGCTCAGTTTCAGGACCCCGTTTTGGGCATCATTCAGTTTGAGGTTGAAGCTGGGGAGAGACAGGATTTTGGAATTCGTGAGGATGGAGTCTTGGTAAAAGAAGGAAAGTTGTGTGTACCGGAGGATGAGGCACTGAAGAAGACGATCCTTGATGAGGCTCACAGTTCAGCCTATGCGATGCATCCTAGAGGGACCAAGATGTATCGTACGCTTCGGGAGCATTACTGGTGGTCAGGTATGAAGCGTAAATTGTTGAGTACGTCAGTAGATATTTGATTTGTCAGTAGGTGAAAGCCGAACGACAGAGACCCTACGGAGCAATGCAACCCCTGTCGATCCCAGAGTGGAAATGGGATCATCCGACGATGAACTTCGTGTTTAATCTTCCCAGGACGCCTAACGGTCATGATGGCGTATGGGTGATTATGGATAGGCTCACGAAGTCAGCACATTTCTTGCCAGTGCGAGAGAACTTCAGGATGACGCAGTTTGCGCAGTTGTTTATTGATGAGATTATTCGGTTGCACGGTACTCCATCGATAGTTTCCGACAAGGATCCAAGGTTTACTTCACGGTTTTGGCAGAGTCTGCAGAAGGCTTTTGGGACGAAGTTACATTTCAGCACTACCTTTCATCCTCAGACCGACGGACAGTCAGAGCGGACCATCCAAATTTTGGAGGACATGATGCGAGCCTGTGTTTTACAGTTTCAAGGTACTTGGGAGTCGCATCTAGTATTGATGGAGTTTGCTTATAACAACAGTTACCAGGCGAGTATTGGGATGGCTCCTTATGAAGCTTTGTATGGACAGCAGTGTAGAACCCCGTTGTGTTGGACCGAGGTAGGTGAAGGGAGATTGACGACTTCAGAGTTGGTAGACCTTACCCAGGAAAAGGTTGCACTAATCAGAGATAGACTCAAAACAGCTCAGGACCGATAGAAGAGCTACGTCGACCGTAGGATCAAAGATCTGGAGTTTGAGGTAGGAGATTGGGTCTTCTTGAAGTTATCTCCTTGGAAGGGTATTATACGGTTTGACAGACGAGGGAAGTTAAGTCCTCGTTACATTGGACCCTACGAGATTTTGGAGATGATTGGTCTTGTTGCCTAATGGTTGGCATTACCATCATACCTGGCTAAGGTACATAATGTTTTTCATGTATATATGCTTCGGAAGTACATTCAGGATGATTCTCACATTTTGGAAGCACAACCTGTCGAACTTAGAGAAGATTTGAGTTTTGAGGAACAACCTGTGGCGATTCTGGATCGTAAGGATAAGGTGCTACGGAGGAAGACGGTTCCCTTGGTTAAAGTATTGTGGAGGAATCATCAGGCAGAAGAAGCAACTTGGGAACCCGAGGCCTTAATGCGTGAACAGTACCCTATTTATTTCACTGAATTTCGAGGGCGAAATTCTTTTAAGGGGGTAGATTATAACAACCCGGACCTTCAAAAAGGGCAAAAATGTAAATTTGGAAAGACTTGTATAAAAATGACGATTTTACTCGTGTAAATAGTATGGTCAAAAGTTGACTTTTTGATTGTTAGGTTGAACGGACGTTGGCTAATGACCATGACGTAGTTCGGGACGTCACGAGTTCGTAGACAGGTGGCACGTCTGATTCGGACAATCGGGGAAGAAGTTATGGTGTTCGGAAGGTCGATGGCATTTTCGTAATTTGGTTTAAAAGAGGGAAATTATTGACTTTTTGTTTGACCATTAGTTTTCACGCACATTGAGGACCGTTAGATAGGTCTCAACGTCCTGAGTACAATGACAGGCAGCACGCCATCATTGGACTTCGGACGGTTAAATTATGGGTCTAGATAGGTGAGGGGTAAAATGGTAATTTGGACTTGCAAGGGCAGTTTTGTCTTTTGACACCTGGGACAATGTGTCCAACCAGATAAGGCCATCTGGGAAGCTGGGATTGGATATTTTGGGCTGAGTCCATAGGGTGTTTGACACCTGGTGACTTCCTAGAGGTTTCTAGCCTAATTCTACACGGTTACAGATTTTAAATGGTTGGTTAATCGTTCAAAGAGAAAAACAAAGACTGAGGTCGTGAGTTTAATCGATCCCTTTCCAGTGAGTGTGTGAGAGTCGTGTGATCTCCTTGTGTTTGAGTGAGTGATCAGAGGCGTTCTAGTGTGTTGATTGATCGTGATTAAGAGAGGCTGGAGTGTTGACTGTGTGTGGAAGGTGAGCAGAACCCGAGAAACAGAGAAGAAGTCGTGGACGACGGTGAACCTTCAAACTATCAAATTGGTTCAATTTGGTCTATAGGGGTGAGTAGTGGAGCGAGGAGTGCCTTGTGGACCTAGAGAATCATGGCGGAGGTTAGAACACAGGTTAGTTACCAGTTTCCCCTGTTTTTTGAATCTGGTTCAAATGGAAAGTCGCGAGTTTAGGAGGGCTATTGAGTCGTTCTATTGATCCTTATATATGTAGGAAGTCACTACGGATCTAAGGAATCAAACCTGTGCCCTGAGAAGACGGATGGTGGCCGGAATCAGGAAGTCGATTTCTGGGTTTTAGTTCGAGGTTTGGGAGGTAAGGTTTAGGGCTTTATTTCGTTATTTTATTCAGTAAATCAAGCATAAATTCAAGGACGAAACTAATGTTATAAAAAGGGTTGAAAATGGCTGGAAAACGAGTGAGAACCAGCCTCACCGGCTCGGTTGGACCGGTCTGAACCGAATTGGTTGGAGGTTGACTATGAACAGTAGAATGCGCGTGAGGCATGTTTTGGGGAAGTGTCCAACATGGTTTTCACTCTAATCGATGTAATGAAAATTTTGGGACAAGTTTCGAGTCGATCGGACACCGTCTCGGGTTAGTTTTGAGTGTCCGAAGGTTTAGGGGTTAATTTAATTACGTTTAAAAATCCCGAAAAATTGGGGAAATTAGGGTGAGCCTTAATGAAGTGTTTGTGACCCGGTATTGTGGTATTTGTCAGGTCGAGATATTCCTGAGACAGTCGAGGAGCGTACGGAGCGCGATTGACGCTTTCGGACCTAGTGAGTGGACTTTTCTTTTCTAACCAAGCATGCATAACTGTTTTTATCTACTTGTTTTATGTTTTTAAATATGATTTCATGTTATTGAATATTCTATATCTGTTTTACGTAATTGCACGATTTTCGAGATATTCACGTATTTCGGCACGTTTTACGAGATAAGAATTGATTACGATTTCGATGCTATGGTTTTGGGATTTAAATATATAACTGGTTTTCAATGATTATGAATGATTTTGAACATGATTTCGATAATCAAGGTTTTCGATTTTAGAATCAGATTTCAAAAATCGAGATTTGGTTTTAAAGCTTGAAAAGGGATTTCCGAATTTTGATTCGGAATGACGGTTCTGAATGCCGGCATGGCTTCAGAATAATGATTTTGAATTCGAGTTTGGACATGGATTTAGAAATGATTTAAAAACAGTTTGGATTGGATTTGCTGGATCTGGTTATTGGGTTTAAAGACCCGGATTGAGTTTAAAGACTCGGGAGTTTAAAGACTCGAATATTATGATTTTCCCCCGTAGGCCTGTTGAGTTTAAAGACTCGGATTATATTGAGGCCTAGATTGAGTTTAAAGACTCGGGAGTTTAAAGACTCGGATAGATCCAGCAGGTTCGATTGGATGATGATATTTGGTATTTCATGTTTTATGATGTTGTTTTCATAGCAATTATCATACGGTTTATATAGTTTTTTTTTGATACTTAGTTATGCATGCATGTTTTTAAAACGGAGGGTAAAATCCTAGTATGTTTATAAAAACTGTTTTTGAAACTCTTATTTATTTTTAGTCCACTCACACTTTTATGGTTTTAATTACCCTCCAGGTCGTGGTGCAAGCGTCGGGGCTAACGTAGAGGCAGAGGCAGAGGCATAGAGTTTTCTGTTGCGTGTTTAGTCAGCTCACAGTAAAATTTTTGTTCTTATCCTGTACTGTTACTAAGCTCTATATTACTGTTGACTAGTTGTATTATAACTTCTCCCTGGTCTGACAATATATGCTTTGTGGTTGCTTTGAGGTTATTTTAGTCTTTTGAGTGTGATTGTCAGACGGGAGCAGGGATCGTCCCAGTTATCGAGGTGATAATCGGGGTGGGTCCTGTCAACCTCGTGCCTCAAAATCAAGTCCATTGCACTCGTCTCTGTCCCTAGGTCTCATTAGAATCAACAGGAGCTCAAAACAACAACTAAAACTCGACTTTCAATATTTGAACACAAATGAGCTCTCGGGTCAATCTTACCCTTGTTGTGAACCACCGTGATCCCTGTCGTGTCTCAGGCTGTCCAACAGTCTCCCAGTCACACCCAGTTAGTTAGTCTCTTACCAGAACACAGAGAAGGGCAGGATAGTGGGGTGATGGTGTGTTTGTTTCACAATGGTGAGCTGTGTGTATGTGTGTTCACGGGTAGGAAAATATCAGAGTGAGAGAGAGATGAAGGTGACCGTGCTGATGGACCAGATGAGAGGGAATGGAGGGTGCAGATTCAATCTTAAGAAATAGATGGACGGCTGGGATTAATTGAATAAAATGATAATGTATTTTATTTAACCAATGGGGAACATGATCCACGTTTTAGGGAAAATGAAGTGTGGGATGAGTGACACCTGTCACTCATCCAAGGGTCCAGATCAATTCCTGCATTATGTCAGATTGCAATATTATAATATTATTTTACTTAAACCCTCAGTTCATACGTTTAATCGATTTCACTCCTGTGACCAACACTTTTCCGTCGAACCTCCGATTTCGAGGTGCCACCTGTCTATGAACTCGTATCGACTCAATCTAGGTAACGGTCCTTGGCCCTCGGCCATCGGACTTCCCGGGTCAAAAGTCAACATGTTTCCCACTTTTTAACTATATTACCAAATTACCCCTCGACTTCCGAACGTCATAACTTCTTCCTCGAATGTCGGAATTGGACGTGACACCTGTCTTTGAACTAGTGACGTCCCGAATTACATCACAATCATCGGTCAACGTCCAATTGACGGTCCGAAAGAAAAATCAATATTTTGCCAACGCCTAGGGGCAAAATCGTCATTTTTCACATTTCGTTCGATTTCCCTCAACTAATCCCCGATTACTCATTCTAACCCATAATTAATAAATATTTAATCCCGATATTCAAGACGGGTCGTTACAGTAACAGTAGGGAGGCCCAGATATTTCTCATGATATTCCACAAGTTTAATCCCCAACAAAGAGGAAATTAAACCTTTCATTATAGGGTCAGTGCCCGGACTAAAGCAAGCGGCAGATTTATCAAAATTAGTCAGTTGGCCAAACACCTTCTTATACTTCCGTAATACCTCTAACAACCTCTGACATTTACTCAACCATGCATTACAGAACAGCAAGCTATCATCTGCAAAGAGTTGATAGGAAATACAAGGGGCTCTAGAGGCCACTGACACACCATGAAGATGTTTGGCCTGTAACGGCCCGTCCCAAATTCATGGGATTAACTAAGAAGTAATTAAGGATTAGTGAGACTAATCGGGAACTAAACAGAACAATCGACCCCATGGAAAGTACAATCGACCTCGCAACACGTGTACACTCGTACACCAACTAATCATAACAAAACTTGTCTGCACCCAAACGTACCACTAGTATTCATGTCGTATCAACTACATTCGACCCCGTCGAATGACTGAAATCACCCGTTTCGAATTGACACCACTTGTCAAATCTACCCTTTCGTCGACGCAACAACTCGACGGTCCTTTCTCACTCACCAATCTATCCTGGTATCTACTCCCACTGGGAGTCATCAGACCCCACTCAACAATCCACGTTGACACATCCCGACAATCTGTCACCACTCGGCAGTTGTCAGTCGAAAACTGACACTCTACTCACTCGTGGCTACACAAGCCACCAACTTACCCGACTCGTGTGTAATTAGACTCATCGGAAATACCATGACCTATTGCATAGTAATGTCCGGTCCTCGACTAATCCAATGATATCAGAACTAATCCGGCTACCAACACGTACACCAACATACCTCGAGTATAACCCATCGACCAGACTACAACCACCTAGGTCATAGCCAAACACGTTCCAATAATGGAGTCCATTTGCCCAATCCAACATGAGACAAATCGAAACTCCGCCCATCATCTAGTTCCAATTCCAAATCCGAATCCGCAATGTCGTAAGAAATCCCGAATCCGAACCCAGACATCACATGTTTTAATCCATTTCCAAATCCAAATCCGAATCCGAAATCATTATTCCGTAAGCTAGCATTTGGAATAATCATTCCGTACCCAAATCCAAAAATCCACTTTCAAGTTCCAAAATCGAATCCTAAATCGTCACTCAGAAATTCGATTCCAAAACCCGAAATCTCGTTCACGTCTACCAAGACACAACAAAACCGAACCTATCGGTTACCTGCTCAATACATTCGATTGACTTCATAGGGAAGCCAATCCAACGTCCACACGTCTAAAGTTGACAAAATCCGATTACGTCGGAAACCTACTCACTCGAGTAATATACCATACGGGCTCTACTTCGAAAAGAAGTTCTGTCCCGTCATTTACGGCTCACATACCAAAGTAAGAGTGATAAACATCTAGATCATCAAGATCACGACCCAGATTCGACATCGCGTCCCTGACTAAAAACGTCACGATCCTGCTCCACCTAGGATCCAATTTTGAATACGCAACTCCTCCTGATGACCCCAAAACACACATGGGCCCACCAACCAATACACGCTCAACGTACTGGTAACTACAATCAACGTCTGCCAGGGCAGAAAACAAGAAGTCAACCCCAATGACTCCAGAATACCTATCACCAATGCAGAAACGAGCACTCCTCTCGTCCCACTTCCAACCGTGTTGGGAACTGACATGCTCCCAAGGAAATGTCAAGTCCAACCACTGAACTTCCCACATCCACAACTCACTTGGACAGCCACGTGTCCGCAATCAATCCATTACCCAGACCTCATGTCCGTTAATAACCATTTACGCACATCCAAAATAATGTAATTCATTACGATTTTGTTCCCATATCTCAACCTCTACAGGTTCAACACTCGGTTCTTCAAGTTATTTACAATCACAAAATCCCGCATCTAACCACCAATGGTTTCCTCGTCTTTTCCAAATCCAATCATTTTCTTGTCCTTTCTGGAGATATTAGAAACATACAATCACACCAACCTCAGAGTTGCCAACAACTCCCCAACTCCACTAATTCTCATGACGTAGGGGACGTCATCCCAATATTACTCAAGTCTCAAACATACCTTTTTATCCACTCATCACACTAATAACCGGTCTAACTCGGCATTCCATATTTTATCTCATAACCGTACCCGTGGGTCGAATCCCATAGTTCTGACTAGACTCACTAGAGTCATCCACATGGTCATCCATGACCTCATCCGCTCTTCGCAACACAAGTTCTCATCCACTAGTCACAATTAAGGTTTACCTTTTTAATCCATCATATACTAGGGTTCCACAGTCACACCCTATGGTTCCACCGAACCCAACAGCTCTCCGTAATATAAAATCCACAACCTGACCGACCCCGCAGTCCTGACATCGTATAGACGACAAATCCAATCCAACCATCAACTCAATGTAGGTTCCACCACTAAGGTCATCGGCTAACTCCGATGTACCAACATCCCTGAACCCCGTTCGGGTGCAGCATCCCTGATGCTTAGCGTCATAGACGCTGGACGTACTAGACGTCCGTGACCTCTCTGGGGTACCTCATCCGGAGGAGACAGTATCATATGAATGGATCTATACAGTGCAGTACCAAATACATTTTATTGATATCCACATGCAAGCATATATATACATAGATAGAATCCGAACCAATCATTAAGTTTCATCGGACGGGTCTCAAGCCCAAATACCGTGAAACGTGCCATAACCATACTTTCCATATCATCAAAACCATTATTGTTTTTAGCATGTGAATAGGTATAATAAACCAGAAAACATTTGTGCACGCAAGGGTTTAAGAAAATGGCAACGTATACCCTCGTCCTGGTACAAATGTACAATCCATGTCAAGTCCAAAGTATTCGTAAAGGTCAATTTAAACTCCCAACATTCAACCATGAAAGCCTAGGCCGAAACCGGCCCGGGAAAGCCGCCCGAACGCGCTTCCCAATGCAATAAACCTCATTTTGACCAACTTAATGATCTCCGATCGACCCGAAACCACCGCCGTTGGATCCGGATCATCGAAACCTAAAGAATGGTGGTGGTCCCACCAAAATCACTGTTCACATGTGCCCCCACGCGCCTGGTCAACCCTCTAGTCAACCGTGCTACAGTACTGATGACGTCAGCATGACGTCACTGCTGACGTCAGCATGACGTCATCACTGACAGTGTCAGAGGACACGTGTCAGCAGTCCATTGGTCACTGGTCTGATAGTTTCTGACATGATGACGTCATCATGACGTCACTGCTGACGTCAGTATGATGACGTCATCAGCTATAGTAACCGGGTCAGAGAACCGGGTCACCGCAGACCCACGGCTCGACCCGATCACAGATCGTGATTCCGATCACCATTTCAGGTGAGATTTGTTCCTATGGACTCGTCTCAACTTCCACAATGGTTCTGTGCAATTAGAACTGGATTCTAGGTCGAAGAGATTACCTGAAAATCGACTGGAAGGTTGGCTGCCGGTTCTGGGTATCTTCTCCGGCGAGTCGACGACTTTCCAGTCACGGTCCTGGGTTCAAACTGGTCGTCAAGGTCCCCTGAATGTGTCCTAACAATAAGAAAACAATGTCAACGTCAAAAACAGACGTTTTGAGGCAGGGAAGGAAAACGGGCACTCACGGGTTTATCGTCCTATCGCCGCCGTACACCGTCCAGATCAGTTCCTCGTCGTCCTGTCGTCACGGTGAACCCAACCGTACGTTGGTTCGAGTCCCAGAGTGAAGGTTTGGATGGTTTGGTGACTTGGGCTGTTCGGGTTTCCTTCTCGGGTCTGAGGGAATGCCAGCCGTGCAGGGTGGCCGTGGAGTGGTGGCCGGCGTCAGGGAGGTGGTGGTTGGTTGCCTGAGGTGTGGGGTTGAGTGGTGAGGGCTGGTGAGTTGGTTCCAAGAGGGAATCGTGCAATCGGTTTGAGAGAATGCAAACATGGGTGTATGATTTCATGCATTTTAATACAGATCAGAAAAATAAATCAAGGGCCAGGATTGAATCTCAGAATGAGATTAAGGGTGAGGATTAGATCTGGAAATTTCAGATCTAAGGGTTGTGATTAAAAGTGGGTTTTAATGGTATTTAAACCCATAGTGGATCTGATCCAATCTAGCCAATGGGTGAGTGACACTTGTCACTCACCAGGTGTCCTCCAATCAGATTTCCAGAATAAAATATTTGGCACGAAAACCGAGACACGAACCTCCCGATTTCACGTTTCTGACCATAACTTCCTCGTACGAAGTCCGATTTTGGCGTGCCGCCTGTCTATGGACTCAGGACGTCGAGACCTACCTAACGGTCCTTGAGTCAACTGAAAATTAGTTGCCAAAAGAAAAGTCAACATTTCCCCCCCCCCGAAAGTCCAATTTACGATAATGCCCCTGAACTTCCGATAGTCATAACTTTTTCCCTGATCGTCCGAATTGGACGTGCCACCTGTCTATGAACTCGTGACGTCTCGAACTACGTCACGGTCATAGGTCAAAGTCCGTTTAATTCATCAATCAAAAAGTCAACAATTAGCCATACCCATCACAAGGGTAAAAGCGTCAAATCACACAATAAATTACAATATTGAAATCCTCGAATTTCCGGGGTGTTACTAATATCGATATGTGGAAAACATCGTGAACTCTAGATAGTTCTGGAGGTAGTGCTAGTCTGTAAGCAACTCTGCCGATTCTCTCCACGATCTCATATGGTCCGATAAAATGCGGACTCAGTTTCCCCCGTCGACCGAATCGGATAATCCCCTTCCACGGTGATAACTTCAGGAAGACGAAATCTCCCACATCAAATTCCAAGTCTCGAATCCGTCGATCGGCATAACTCTTCTGGCGATCCTGTGCCGCCTTCAATCTCTCCTTGATAACACGAACAGTTTCCATGGTTAAGTCCATCAATTCCGGTCCTACCGCCGCTCGCTCTCCTATCTCCGTCCAGCAGATAGGTGTCCTGCACTGTCGACCATACAGTGCCTCATAGGGTGCCATCCCGATGCTTGCATGATAGCTGTTGTTGTAGGCGAATTCCATCAATGGCAAATGAGTATCCCAAGAGTCCTGAAACTGTAGTACACATGACCTCATCATGTCCTCCAGGGTCTGAATGGTTCTTTCAGACTGTCCATCAGTCTGAGGATGGAAAGCAGTACTGAAACGTAGGGTTGTTCCCAGAGTAGCTTGCAAACTCCGCCAGAACCTGGAAGTAAAACGCGGATCACGATCGAACACGATCGATTCCGGCGTACCATGCAATCGTATGATTTCCTTCACAAATAACTGAGCCAGTCGGTTAGGTTTATAGGTCTCCTGAACTGGCAGAAAATGGGCTGATTTGGTTAGCCGGTCCACGATCACCCATACTCCGTCCACTCCACTCTGAGTTCTCGGTAACTTAAAGACGAAGTCCATGGTGATGTGATCCCACTTCCACTCGGGAATCGGAAGTGGCTGCGTAGCCCCATCAGGTCTCTGCCGTTCCGCCTTAACCTGCTGACAGGTTAAGCATTTGCTCACGAATTCAGCAATATCCTTCTTCATTCCTGGCCACCAATAATGGTTTCGGAGGGTACGGTACATCTTTGTACCTTCCGGATGCATATCATAGGCCGAACTATGGGCCTCCTCAAGAATCTCGGCCCGTAACTCTGCCACTGCAGGTACACACAAACGGCCCAATTTCACAAGTGCTCCATCATCCCGGATGGTAAAATCCTGTCTCCCATCCGCATCGACCTCAATTCTGCAAACACAGAGTATCGGATCCTGAAGTTGTGCTTCGATGATCCGATCAATCAGTACTGGTCGTACATGGAAGCTGGCCAACAAAGCACCATGCTTATCCGTACCCAAGATAACTCCCGCCTTCCGGAGTTCCACTAGTAAGGGGAGATACACCATCCCCAGGTGTACAATAGT
This sequence comes from Prinsepia uniflora, assembly GCA_032719365.1. Lineage (NCBI taxonomy): Eukaryota > Viridiplantae > Streptophyta > Magnoliopsida > Rosales > Rosaceae > Prinsepia > Prinsepia uniflora. The sequence goes on along the minus strand of CM064865.1, from coordinate 9,766,558 downwards.
TCCCGCTGATTTCCTGCTGAGTGCATCCGCCACCACATTGGCCTTACCCGGATGGTACTCGATCGTACAGTCATAGTCCTTCAGCAGCTCCAACCATCTCCGTTGTCTCATGTTAAGCTCCTTCTGAGTGAATAAGTATTTAAGACTCTGGTGGTCGGTGTATATCCGACACGTTGCGCCGAATAGATAATGTCTCCAGATCTTTAGAGCATGAACCACCGCTGCCAACTCCAAATCATGGGTAGGGTAGTTCAACTCATGAGTCTTCAGCTGCCGGGATGCATAGGCGATAACCTTGACAGTTTGCATCAACACGCAGCCCAGACCCTGCAGCGATGCATCACTGAAGGACGAAACTAATGTTATAAAAAGGGTTGAAAATGGCTGGAAAACGAGTGAGAACCAGCCTCACCGGCTCGGTTGGACCGGTCTGAACCGGATTGGTTGGAGGTTGACTATGAACAGTAGAATGCACGTGAGGCATGTTTTGGGGAAGTGTCCAACATGGTTTTCACTCTAATCGATGTAATGAAAATTTTGGGACAAGTTTCGAGTCGATCGGACACCGTCTCGGGTTAGTTTTGAGTGTCCGAAGGTTTAGGGGTTAATTTAATTACGTTTAAAAATCCCAAAAAATTGGGGAAATTAGGGTTAGCCTTAATGAAGTGTTTGTGACCCGGTATTGTGGTATTTGTCAGGTCGAGATATTCCTGAGACAGTCGAGGAGCGTACGGAGCGCGATTGACGCTTTCGGACCTAGTGAGTGGACTTTTCTTTTCTAACCAAGCATGCATAACTGTTTTTATCTACTTGTTTTATGTTTTTAAATATGATTTCATGTTATTGAATATTCTATATCTGTTTTACGTAATTGCACGATTTTCAAGATATTCACGTATTTCGGCACGTTTTACGAGATAAGAATTGATTACGATTTCGATGCTATGGTTTTGGGATTTAAATATATAACTGGTTTTCAATGATTATGAATGATTTTGAACATGATTTCGGTAATCAAGGTTTTCGGTTTTAGAATCAGATTTCGAAAATCGAGATTTGGTTTTAAAGCTTGAAAAGGGATTTCCGAATTTTGATTCGGAATGACGATTTTGAATGCCGGCATGGCTTTGGAATAATGATTTTGAATTCGAGTTTGGACACGGATTTAGAAATGATTTAAAAACAGTTTGGATTGGATTTGCTAGATCTGGTTATTGGGTTTAAAGACCCGGATTGGGTTTAAAGACCCGGATTGAGTTTAAAGACTCGGGAGTTTAAAGACTCGAATATTATGATTTTCCCCCGTAGGCCTGTTGAGTTTAAAGACTCGGATTATATTGAGGCCTAGATTGAGTTTAAAGACTCGGGAGTTTAAAGACTCGGATATATCCAGCGGTTCGATTGGATGATGATATTTGGTATTTCATGTTTTATGATGTTGTTTTCATAGCAATTATCATACGGTTTATATAGTTTTTTTTTCTGATACTTAGTTATGCATGCATTTTTTTAAAACGGAGGGTAAAATCCTAGTTTGTTTATAAAAACTGTTTTTGAAACTCTTATTTATTTTTAGTCCACTCACACTTTTATGGTTTTAATTACCCTCCAGGTCGTGGTGCAAGCGTCGGGGCTAACGTAGAGGCAGAGGCAGAGGCATAGAGTTTTCTGTTGCGTGTTTAGTCAGCTCACAGTAAAATTTTTGTTCTTATCCTGTACTGTTACTAAGATCTGTATTACTGTTGACTAGTTGTATTATAACTTCTCCCTGGTCTGACAATGTATGCTTTGTGGTTGCTTTGAGGTTATTTTAGTCTTTTGAGTGTGATTGTCAGAACAACAAGCTATCATCTGCAAAGAGTAGATAGGAAATACAAGGGGCTCTAGAGGCCACTGACACACCATGAAGATGTTTGGCCTGTAACGGCCCGTCCCAAATTCATGGGATTAACTAAGAAGTAATTAAGGATTAGTGAGACTAATCGGGAACTAAACAGAACAATCGACCCCATGGAAAGTACAATCGACCTCGCAACACGTGTACACTCGTACACCAACTAATCATAACAAAACTTGTCTGCACCCAAACGTACCACTAGTATTCATGTCGTATCAACTACATTCGACCCCGTCGAATGACTGAAATCACCCGTTTCGAATTGACACCACTTGTCAAATCTACCCTTTCGTCGACGCAACAACTCGACGGTCCTTTCTCACTCACCAATCTATCCTGGTATCTACTCCCACTGGGAGTCATCAGACCCCACTCAACAATCCACGTTGACACATCCCGACAATCTGTCACCACTCGGCAGTTGTCAGTCGAAAACTTACACTCTACTCACTCGTGGCTACACAAGCCACCAACTTACCCGACTCGTGTGTAATTAGACTCATCGGAAATACCATGACCTATTGCATAGTAATGTCCGGTCCTCGACTAATCCAATGATATCAGAACTAATCCGGCTACCAACACGTACACCAACATACCTCGAGTATAACCCATCGACCAGACTACAACCACCTAGGTCATAGCCAAACACGTTCCAATAATGGAGTCCATTTGCCCAATCCAACATGAGACAAATCGAAACTCCGCCCATCATCTAGTTCCAATTCCAAATCCGAATCCGCAATGTCGTAAGAAATCCCGAATCCGAACCCAGACATCACATGTTTTAATCCATTTCCAAATCCAAATCCGAATCCGAAATCATTATTCCGTAAGCTAGCATTTGGAATAATCATTCCGTACCCAAATCCAAAAATCCACTTTCAAGTTCCAAAATCGAATCCTAAATCGTCACTCAGAAATTCGATTCCAAAACCCGAAATCTCGTTCACGTCTACCAAGACACAACAAAACCGAACCTATCGGTTACCTGCTCAATACATTCGATTGACTTCATAGGGAAGCCAATCCAACCTCCACACGTCCAAAGTTGACAAAATCCGATTACGTCGGAAACCTACTCACTCGAGTAATATACCATACGGGCTCTACTTCGAAAATAAGTTCTGTCCCGTCATTTACGGCTCACATACCAAAGTAAGAGTGATAAACATCTGGATCATCAAGATCACGACCCAGATTCGACATCGCGTCCCTGACTAAAAACGTCACGATCCTGCTCCACCTAGGATCCACACAGTTAACTACTAGATTCCAAACCATAGGGTCTTACACCCTCATCTAATTTGCGTACTGTCACAACGTTCGACAACCAACTCCCACAACTAAACAATTCAGTCAACGACGAGACACGCCGCGACTGTGGGTTCTCATTGTTTACTTCGTATCTATCCTTGCCATCCCACCTAGGAAAAACCAAGGATGATTCAAAACAATGACGCCAATACTCATCCTACGTGGATGCAAACAAAACTCGTTGCACTCACCACGCCATGTAACCCAACATCGTCTGCCAACATGCAGAAAATGGGAAATCTCGTTTACCCAATTTTGAATACGCAACTCCTCCTGATGACCCCAAAACACACATGGGCCCACCAACCAATACACGCTCAACGTACTGGTAACTACAATCAACGTCTGCCAGGGCAGAAAACAAGAAGTCAACCCCAATGACTCCAGAATACCTATCACCAATGTAGAAACGAGCACTCCTCTCGTCCCACTTCCAACCGTGTTGGGAACTGACATGCTCCCAAGGAAATGTCAAGTCCAACCACTGAACTTCCCACATCCACAACTCACTTGGACAACCACGTGTCCGCAATCAATCCATTACCCAGACCTCATGTCCGTTAATAACCATTTACGCACATCCAAAATAATGTAATTCATTACGATTTTGTTCTCATATCTCAACCTCTACAGGTTCAACACTCGGTTCTTCAAGTTATTTACAATCACAAAATCCCGCATCTAACCACCAATGGTTTCCTCGTCTTTTCCAAATCCAATCATTTCCTTGTCCTTTCTGGAGATATTAGAAACATACAATCACACCAACCTCAGAGTTGCCAACAACTCCCCAACTCCACTAATTCTCATGACGTAGGGGACGTCATCCCAATATTACTCAAGTCTCAAACATACCTTTTTATCCACTCATCACACTAATAACCGGTCTAACTCGGCATTCCATATTTTATCTCATAACCGTACCCGTGGGTCGAATCCCATAGTTCTGACTAGACTCACTAGAGTCATCCACATGGTCATCCATGACCTCATCCGCTCTTCGCAACACAAGTTCTCATCCACTAGTCACAATTAAGGTTTACCTTTTTAATCCATCATATACTAGGGTTCCACAGTCACACCCTATGGTTCCACCGAACCCAACAGCTCTCCGTAATATAAAATCCACAACCTGACCGACCCCGCGGTCCTGACATCGTATAGACGACAAATCCAATCCTACCATCAACTCAATGTAGGTTCCACCACTAAGGTCATCGGATAACTCCGATGTACCAACATCCCTCACACTAGCAATCACTACTAGGGTTCCCATTTTAGACCATTACTCAAGTGAGGTTCCTCGAACCTAGCTACACTTAGCAGCACAACAATCTAATATTACATGACCGAACCGACGGTCCGACATTACCAGTTTATCACAATCAACCCCACTTGGGTCGAATCACATTAACGCACGGCGTATCGGGCCAAACACACTCTATTCGCGATTAAAACCCAAAAACTATCTATCAGGTTGATAACGAACTGCAGTCCAAAGAGACATCACACCCTCGACCTGTGCGCACAAAAAGAGCAACCTTGCTCTGATAACAATTTGACAGGACCCATCCCAACTGACAGGACCCGCCCCGATCCCACAGGGACCACAAGGGGACGTGCCCTGCTCCCGTCTGACACCCAATAATTCATACCAATTTTAACCTCAAAACATCAAATGCATAAATAACCAAATTAAAGTCATACATCAAATCTGAATTAAACGAATGTCAGACAAGGGATGAAATCCAAAATTAAAAGTTGCGAGCACGACTCTATAGTAAACCTGCGGGTACACCACCCAACAGGGGTTCAGGTACGCAGAAGTAGATCTATGCCTCAGCCTCAGGTTCCTCCTCTACCTCAGTATCACAACCTGAAGGGGTTACCAAAAACATTAAGGGTGAGTGGACCGAACTCAAGTTTATAAAACCATTTGATAAGTAAAATATATAATTTACCCCTCCGTTTTCCAAACATGCATGCAACCGTATTTAAATCATAATATGAACCATAAGGCATGTAATAAAACCATAAGTATAATTTTAGTTGCTGCACTATACACCCCAATCCCGACATCCCTGATGTCTGACGTCCCTGACGTCCAATAAGGTCACAATCACAAGGCTACGCGTGCCACTCGGGTCTCAATTTCCGAGTTCAATCCCCGAACCCCGTTCGGCTGCAGCATCCTCGATGCTTAGCGTCATAGACGCTGGACGTACTAGACGTCCGTGACCTCTCCGGGGTACCTCATCCGGAGGAGACAGTATCATATGAATGGATCTATACAGTGCAGTACCAAATACATTTTATTGATATCCACATGCAAGCATATATATACATAGATAGAATCTGAACCAATCATTAAGTTTCATCGGACGGGTCTCAAGCCCAAATACCGTGAAACGTGCCATAACCATACTTTCCATATCATCAAAACCATTATTGCTTTTAGCATGTGAATAGGTATAATATACCAGAAAACATTTGTGCACGCAAGGGTTTAAGAAAATGGCCCACTCACAGTACGATCCTGCTAGAAACTGAACGTATACCCTCGTCCTGGTACAAATGTACAATCCCTGTCATATCCAAAGTATTCGTAAATGTCAATTTAAACCCCCAACATTCAACCATGAAAGCCTAGGCCGAAACCGGCCCGGGAAAGCCGCCCAAACGCGCTTCCCAATGCAATAAACCTCATTTTGACCAACTTAATGATCTCTGATCGACCCGAAACCACCGCCGTTGGATCCGGATCGTCGAAACCTAAAGAATGGTGGTGGTCCCACCAAAATCACTGTTCACGGCGCGCCCCCCACGCACCTGGTCAACCCTCTGGTCAACCGTGCTACAGTACTGATGACGTCAGCATGACGTCACTGCTGACGTCAGCATGACGTCATCACTGACAGTGTCAGAGGACACGTGTCAGCAGTCCATTGGTCACTGGTCTGACAGTTTCTGACATGATGACGTCATCATGACGTCAGCATGATGACGTCATCAGCTACAGTAACCGGGTCAGAGAACCGGGTCACCGCAGACCCACGGCTCGACCCGATCACAGATCGCGATTCCGATCACCATTTCAGGTGAGATTTGTTCCTATGGACTCGTCTCAACTTCCACAATGGTTCTGTGCAATTAGAACTGGATTCTAGGTCGAAGAGATTACCTGAAAATCGACTGGAAGGTTGGCTGCCGGTTCTGGTTATCTTCTCCAGCGAGTCGACGACTTTCCAGTCACGGTCCTGGGTTCAAACTGGTCGTCAAGGTCCCCTGAATGTGTCCTAACAATAAGCAAACAATGTCAACGTCAAAAACAGACGTTTTGAGGCAGGGAAGGAAAACAGGCACTCACGGGTTTATCGTCCTATCGCCGCCGTGTCGCCGCCGTACACCGTCCAGATCAGTTCCTCGTCGTCCTGTCGTCACGGTGAACCCAACCGTACGTTGGTTCGAGTCCCAGAGTGAAGGTTTGGATGGTTTGGTGACTTGGGCTGTTCGGGTTTCCTTCTCGGGTCTGAGGGAATGCCAGCCGTGCAGGGTGGCCGTGGAGTGGTGGCCGGCGTCAGGGAGGTGGTGGTTGGTTGCCTGAGGTGTGGGGTTGAGTGGTGAGGGCTGGTGAGTTGGTTCCAAGAGGGAATCGTGCAATCGGTTTGAGAGAATGCAAACATGGGTGTATGATTTCATGCATTTTAATACAGATCAGAAAAATAAATCAAGGGCCAGGATTGAATCTCAGAATGAGATTAAGGGTGAGGATTAGATCTGGAGATTTCAGATCTAAGGGCTGTGATTAAAAGTGGGTTTTAATGGTATTTAAACCCATAGTGGATCTGATCCAATCTAGCCAATGGGTGAGTGACACTTGTCACTCACCAGGTGTCCTCCAATCAGATTTCCAGAATAAAATATTTGGCACGAAAACCGAGACACGAACCTCCCGATTTCACGTTTCAGACCATAACTTCCTCGAACGAAGTCCGATTTTGGCGTGCCGCCTGTCTATGGACTCAGAACGTCGAGACCTACCTAACGGTCCTTGAGTCAACTGAAAATTAGTTGCCAAAAGAAAAGTCAACATTTCCCCCCCCCCCCCGAAAGTCCAATTTACGATAATGCCCCTGAACTTCCGATAGTCATAACTTTTTCCCTGATCGTCCGAATTGGACGTGCCACCTGTCTATGAACTCGTGACGTCTCGAACTACGTCACGGTCATAGGTCAAAGTCCGTTTAATTCATCAATCAAAAAGTCAACAATTAGCCATACCCATCACAAGGGTAAAAGCGTCAAATCACACAATAAATTACAATATTGAAATCCTCGAATTTCCGGGGTGTTACTAATATCGATATGTGGAAAACATCGTGAACTCTAGATAGTTCTGGAGGTAGTGCTAATCTGTAAGCAACTCTGCCGATTCTCTCCACGATCTCATATGGTCCGATAAAATGCGGACTCAGTTTCCCCCGTCGACCGAATCGGATAATCCCCTTCCACGGTGATAACTTCAGGAAGACGAAATCTCCCACATCAAATTCCAAGTCTCGAATCCGTCGATCGGCATAACTCTTCTGGCGATCCTGTGCCGCCTTCAATCTCTCCTTGATAACACGAACAGTTTCCATGGTTAAGTCCATCAATTCCGGTCCTACCGCCGCTCGCTCTCCTATCTCCGTCCAGCAGATAGGTGTCCTGCACTGTCGACCATACAGTGCCTCATAGGGTGCCATCCCGATGCTTGCCTGATAGCTGTTGTTGTAGGCGAATTCCATCAATGGCAAATGAGTATCCCAAGAGTCCTGAAACTGTAGTACACATGACCTCATCATGTCCTCCAGGGTCTGAATGGTTCTTTCAGACTGTCCATCGGTCTGAGGATGGAAAGCAGTACTGAAACGTAGGGTTGTTCCCAGAGTAGCTTGCAAACTCCGCCAGAACCTGGAAGTAAAACGCGGATCACGATCGAACACGATCGATTCCGGCGTACCATGCAATCGTATGATTTCCTTCACAAACAACTGAGCCAGTCGGTTAGGTTTATAGGTCTCCTGAACTGGCAGAAAATGGGCTGATTTGGTTAGCCGGTCCACGATCACCCATACTCCGTCCACTCCACTCTGAGTTCTCGGTAACTTAAAGACGAAGTCCATGGTGATGTGATCCCACTTTCACTCGGGAATCGGAAGTGGCTGCGTAGCCCCATAAGGTCTCTGCCGTTCCGCCTTAACCTGCTGACAGGTTAAGCATTTGCTCACGTATTCAGCAATATCTTCTTCATTCCTGGCCACCAATAATGGTTCCGGAGGGTACGGTACATCTTTGTACCTCCCGGATGCATAGCATAGGCCGAACTATGGGCCTCCTCAAGAATCTCGGCCCGTAACTCTGCCATTGCAGGTACACACAAACGGCCCAATTTCACAAGTGCTCCATCATCCCGGATGGTAAAATCCTGTCTCCCATCCGCATCGACCTCAATTCTGTAAACACAGAGTATCAGATCCTGAAGTTGTGCTTCGATGATCCGATCAATCAGTACTGGTCGTACATGGAAGCTGGCCAACAAAGCTCCATGCTTATCCATACCCAAGATAACTCCCGCCTTCCGGAGTTCCACCAGTAAGGGGAGATACACCATCCCCAGGTGTGCAATAGTTCCCGCTGATTTCCTGCTGAGTGCATCCGCCACCACATTGGCCTTACCCGGATGGTACTCGATCGTACAGTCATAGTCCTTCAGCAGCTCCAACCATCTCCGTTGTCTCATGTTAAGCTCCTTCTGAGTGAATAAGTATTTAAGACTCTGGTGGTCGGTGTATATCCGACACGTTGCGCCGAATAGATAATGTCTCCAGATCTTTAGAGCATGAACCACCGCTGCCAACTCCAAATCATGGGTAGGGTAGTTCAACTCATGAGTCTTCAGCTGCCGGGATGCATAGGCGATAAACTTGCCAGTTTGCATCAACACGCAGCCCAGACCCTGCAGCGATGCATCACTGAAGACCACAAACTCTCCACTCTCATCCGGCAATGCAAGGACAGGTGCAGTGGTCAATCGATCTTTCAACTCTTGAAAGCTCCGATCGTACTGCTCGTCCCAGATGAACTTCACTCCCTTCCGAGTCAAACGAGTCAATGGTGCAGCAATTTTGGAGAAACCCTCCACGAATCTCCGATAGTAACCTGCTAACCCGACGAAACTCCGCACCTCGGTCACCGTTGTCGGTCTAGCCCAGTTGGTCACCGCTTCTGTTTTCTGGGGATCCACGCAAATCCCATCCGTCGATATCACGTGTCCCAGAAAGCCAATACTGCTCAGCCAAAACTGACACTTGCTCAGTTTGGCGTACAATTGTTCTTGTCTCAGCCTCTCCAAGACCAACCGTAGATGTTCCTCATGTGCACGGGCACTCCTCGAGTACACCAAAATATCATCGATGAACACAATCACGAACTTATCCAGGTAGGGTCGGAAGACCCGGTTCATCAGATCCATGAATGCTGCTGGAGCATTCGTCAAACCAAATGGCATAACCAGGAACTCGTAGTGTCCGTAACGGGTTCGAAAAGCAGTTTTCGGAATATCCTCCTCCGAAATCCTCAGTTGGTGATACCCAGACTGCAAATCAATTTTCGAGAAGCACTGAGCTCCCCGCAACTGGTCAAAAAGGTCATCGATCCTGGGTAGAGGATACTGGTTCCTCAGTGTCACCTTGTTGAGTTGTCGATAATCAATACACAAACGGAGACTTCCCTCCTTCTTCTTCACGAACAACACCGGTGCTCCCCACGGTGAAGTACTCGGTCGGACATATCCCAAATCTACCAACTCCTGCAATTGAGTCTTGAGTTCTCGTAACTCGGCCGGCGCCATCCGGTATGGTGCCTGGGATATAGGTCGGGTACCAGGGAGTAGTTCAATAGTAAACTCGATCTCCCGTGAGGGTGGCAATCCAGGTTAGTCTTCCGGGAACACGTCCGGAAACTCACGCACCACCGGTATCTCGTCGATACCCGGAGTATCAACCTGTTCCGACACGACATGCGCAGGTAACACTGGCATCCTTTCCGTAGAAGTTTGGTAGCAGTAAGTGAAGAGATCACTTCAGGAGGCGAACCGTCACGTTCCCCCTGAAAGATAACCTTCGGCAAACCCGGGCTCCGCAGAATCACTTGCTTGCTACAGCAGTCGATGAGCGATCCATGCTCCGACAACCAATCCATCCCTAGGATTATATCGAAGTCGTGGATATCCAGAATAATTAAGTCTGCTGGTAAATTCACATCCTCAATTCTTACTGGGCACCTCCGAATCACCTGATTCACAAGGTACACGATGCCCATCAGGGTGCCAACACCCATTTCGCAATCTAAAGCTGATACCACACAATCAAGCATACCAGCACAACTCTTCGAAATAAAAGAATGTGTAGCCCCCGCATCCATCAATATACGTATAAGAAGGTTTAAGATATGAAGTGTACCTGTGACCACGCCTGGGGCACTCCTCGCCTGCTGTTGGGTCATGGCAAATACTTGGGCCCTCGGCCTTCCGTTCCGTCCGCGCCCGCGCTCGCCACGCCCAGCACCACAGTCACCTCCCTGACCGCGACCTCCATTAGTGTGGGAAGCCGTGCTCTGCACCACACTAGAGCCCCCAGCATCGTTATTCTTGGACAACTGCGGGCAATCACAGGCAAAGTGGCCCTCCTCTCCGCAAGCAAAACAAGTTACTGGCCTTGGCCTGTCCGAATGCCCACCAGAGGCACCGCTCCAAGATGAGCGTTGCCCAGAGTTGTTTCCTGATCCTCTGCCCTGAGAGCCTCCGCGTCGACCTGACCAGCCACGACCCTTGAAGGATGAGGGTGCTCCCCTGTAGCCCCCTCCCTTGTTGTTCTTATGGACCGATGGTCCACGATGTGGGCGATCCTGACGTCGCCCCTCGTCCGAAGGTTGTCGTGTCTGGTGTACCGCCAGACTGGCCTCGACACGCACCGCAGCGTCGACCAAATCTCTCAGTGAAGCATGAGTAGCAGCAGTCACACTTGCCCGGATCTCCCCTCGGAGTCCAAGCTCAAACCTTTGGCATTTGTCCTCCTCCGTGCTCACGAATGATGCAGCGAACCGGGATAGTTTTCCGAAAGTTTGCTCGTAGTCCGCAACGGACATGTCACCCTGCTCCAGCCGCAGGAATTCAGCCTCCCGCGCCGCGCGAAAGGATCGCGGGTAGTACTGGTCCAGAAATCTGGAACGGAAAGCTTCCCAAGTAGTGGTATGGACAGACCACCCAGACATTTCGAGTCCGTGCCACCACTGGTAGGCTCCTCCTTCCAGCAAGAAGGCCGCCAGAGTTACCCGTTCGCCCGGAGGGCAGTGCATCACCGAGAAGATCCTCTCCCACTTGGTGATCCAATCATGAGCATCCTCGGGGTTTGATCCCCCGCAGAAAGGAGTGGCTCCCAACCGTTGAGCCCTTTCAATGCTCGCGCATTCCATCTCCCTTTCCAGATCCTCGTCAGTTCCTGTATGAGGAATTCTCCTAGGAGGCATAACCAACTGTCAAGAGGCATAGATCAGATAACGATGTTCTTAAAAGTCGAAAAGTAACTAGTACTAATCGCTGGTCTAGCATGCTGACCATACCCTAGTACTGACCACAACCTAGTGCTCTGATACCAAGCTGACAGGACCCGCCCCGATCCCACAGGGACCACAAGGGGACGTGCCCTGCTCCCGTCTGACACCCAATAATTCATACCAATTTTAACCTCAAAACATCAAATGCATAAATAACCAAATTAAAGTCATACATCAAATCCGAATTAAACGAATGTCAGACAAGGGATGAAATCCAAAATTACAAGTTGCGAGCACAACTCTATAGTAAACCTGCGGGTACACCACCCAACAGGGGTTCAGGTACGCAGAAGTAGATCTATGCCTCAGCCTCAGGTTCCTCCTCTGCCTCAGTATCACAACCTGAAGGGGTTACCAAAAACATTAAGGGTGAGTGGACCGAACTCAAGTTTATAAAACCATTTGATAAGTAAAATATATAATTTACCCCTCCGTTTTCCAAACATGCATGTAACCGTATTTAAATCATAATATGAACCATAAGGCATGTAATAAAACCATAAGTATAATTTTAGTTGCTGCACTATACACCCCAATCCCGACATCCCTGATGTCTGACGTCCCTGACGTCCAATAAGGTCACAATCATAAGGCTACGCGTGCCACTCGGGTCTCAATTTCTGAGTTCAATCCCTGAACCCCGTTCGGGTGCAGCATCCCCGATGAGGATAGTGCTTAACACTAGAAGCATTTGAGGATAGTGCTTAACACCTTGAGGGAGAACCAACTGTATGCGAAGTTGAGCAAATGTCAGTTCTGGTTGAATAGTGTTGGTTTTCTGGGTCATGTGATTTGAGCCGAGGGTATTAGCGTGGATCCTCAGAAGGTTGAGGCAGTATCAAACTGGGAGTAGCCCAAGACAGTGACCGAGATCAGGAGCTTCTTAGGGTTAGCGGGTTATTACCGACGTTTCATAGAGGGATTTTCCATTCTTGCTGCTCCGTTGACACGACTGACTATGAAGGAAGTCCAATTTGTTTGGGACGAGAGTTGTGAACAGAGTTTTCAGGAACTGAAAATGCGGCTGACATCTGCTCCTGTGTTGGCCCTTCCGGATGATAGTGGGGAGTTCGAGGTATACAGTGATGCCTCTTTGAAAGGTTTGGGATGTGTGTTGATGCAGCATGGGAAGGTGATTGCTTATGCTTCCCGACAGTTGAAACCTCATGAGATGAATTACCCCACTCATGATTTGGAGCTTGCAGCGGTGGTTTATGCGTTGAAAATTTGGCGACATTACTTATACGGTGAGAAACAGGATCTTCACGGACCACCAGAGTTTGAAGTATCTCTTTACCCAGAAAAAGCTGAATCTGAGACAACGCTGATGGTTAGAGTTGATTAAGGATTATGATTGCACCATCGAGTATCACCCAGGAAAGGCTAATGTGGTAGCCGATGCCCTGAGTAGGAAGTCAGCTAGCGCTTTGTCACATTTGAGGATGGTTCCGCTACCCTTGTTGGTTGAACTCCGTAAGATCGGAGTGGATTTGACTGTTGATAGTCAGGGAGCGGTACTAGCGAGTTTCCATGTACGGCCTATCTTGGTTGATCAGATTATCGATGCTCAGTTTCAGGACCCCGTTTTGGGCATCATTCAGATTGAGGTTGAAGCTGGGGAGAGACAGGATTTTGGAATTCGTGAGGATGGAGTCTTGGTAAAAGAAGGAAAGTTGTGTGTACCGGAGGATGAAGCACTGAAGAAGACGATCCTTGATGAGGCTCACAGTTCAGCCTATGCGATGCATCCTAGAGGGACCAAGATGTATCGTACGCTTCGGGAGCATTACTGGTGGTCAGGTATGAAGCGTAAATTGTTGAGTACGTCAGTAAATATTTGATTTTTCAGTAGGTGAAAGCCGAACGACAGAGACCCTACGGAGCAATGCAACCCCTGTCGATCCCAGAGTGGAAATGGGATCATCCGACGATGAACTTCGTGTTTAATCTTCCCAGGACGCCTAACGGTCATGATGGCGTATGGGTGATTGTGGATAGGCTCACGAAGTTAACACATTTCTTGCCAGTGCGAGAGAACTTCAGGATGACGCAGTTTGCGCAGTTGTTTATTGATGAGATTATTCGGTTGCACGGTACTCCATCGATAGTTTCCGACAAGGATCCAAGGTTTACTTCACGGTTTTGGCAGAGTCTGCAGAAGGCTTTTGGGACGAAGTTACATTTCAGCACTGCCTTTCATCCTCAGACCGACGGACAGTCAGAGCGGACCATCCAGATTTTGGAGGACATGATGCGAGCCTGTGTTTTACAGTTTCAAGGCACTTGGGAGTCGCATCTAGTATTGATGGAGTTTTCTTATAACAACAGTTACCATGCGAGTATTGGGATGGCTCCTTATGAAGCTTTGTATGGACAGCAGTGTAGAACCCCGTTGTGTTGGACCGAGGTAGGTGAAGGGAGATTGACAACTTCAGAGTTGGTAGACCTTACCCAGGAAAAGGTTGCACTGATCAGAGATAGACTCAAAACAGCTCAGGACCGATAGAAGAGCTACGTCGACCGTAGGATCAAAGATCTGGAGTTTGAGGTAGGAGATTGGGTCTTCTTGAAGTTATCTCCTTGGAAGGGTATTATACGGTTTGACAGACGAGGGAAGTTAAGTCCTCGTTACATTGGACCCTACGAGATTTTGGAGAGGATTGGTCTTGTTGCCTAATGGTTGGCATTACCATCAGACCTGGCTAAGGTACATAATGTTTTTCATGTATATATGCTTCGGAAGTACATTCAGGATGATTCTCACATTTTGGAAGCACAACCTGTCGAACTTAGAGAGGATTTGAGTTTTGAGGAACAGCCTGTGGCGATTCTGGATCGTAAGGATAAGGTGCTACGGAGGAAGATGGTTCCCTTGGTTAAAGTATTGTGGAGGAATCATCAAGCAGAAGAAGCAACTTGGGAACCCGAGGCCTTAATGCGTGAACAGTACCCTATTTATTTCACTGAATTTCGAGGGCGAAATTCTTTTAAGGGGGTAGATTATAACAACCCGGACCTTCAAAAAGGGCAAAAATGTAAATTTGGAAAGACTTGTATAAAAATGACGATTTTACTCGTGTAAATAGTATGGTCAAATGTTGACTTTTTGATTGTTAGGTCGAACGGACGTTGGCTGATGACCGTGACGTAGTTCGGGACGTCACGAGTTCGTAGACAGGTGGCACGTCTGATTCGGACAATCGGGGAAGAAGTTATGGTGTTCGGAAGGTCGATGGCATTTTCGTAATTTGGTTTAAAAGAGGGAAATTATTGACTTTTTGTTTGACCATTAGTTTTCACGCACATTGAGGACCGTTAGATAGGTCTCAACGTCCTGAGTACAATGACAGGCAGCACGCCGTCATTGGACGTCGGACAGTTAAATTATGGGTCTAGATAGGTGAGGGGTAAAATGGTAATTTGGACTTGCAAGGGCAGTTTTGACTTTTGACACTTGGGACAATGTGTCCAACCAGATAAGGCCATCTGGGAAGCTGGGATTGGATATTTTGGGCTGAGTCCATAGGGTGTTTGACACCTGGTGACTTCCTAGTGGTTTCTAGCCTAATTCTACACGGTTACAGATTTTAAATGGTTGGTTAATCGTTCAAAGAGAAAAACAGAGACTGAGGTCGTGAGTTTAATCGATCCCTTTCCAGTGAGTGTGTGAGAGTCGTGTGATCTCCTTGTGTTTGAGTGAGTGATCAGAGGCGTTCTAGTGTGTTGATTGATCGTGATTAAGAGAGGCTGGAGTGTTGATTGTGTGTGGAAGGTGAGCAGAACCCGAGAAACAGAGAAGAAGTCGTGGACGACGGTGAACCTTCAAACTATCAAATTGGTTCAATTTGGTCTATAGGGGTGAGTAGGGGAGCGAGGAGTGCCTTGTGGACCCAGAGAATCATGGCGGAGGTCAGAACACAGGTTAGTTACCAGTTTCCCCTGTTTTTTGAATCTGGTTCAAATGGAAAGTCGCGAGTTTAGGAGGGCTATTGAGTCGTTCTATTGATACTTATATCTGTAGGAAGTCACTACGGATCTAAGGAATCAAACCTGTGCCCTGAGAAGACGGATGGTGACCGGAATCAGGAAGTCGATTTCTGGGTTTTAGTTCGAGGTTTGGGAGGTAAGGTTTAGGGCTTTATTTCGTTATTTTATTCAGTAAATCAAGCATAAATTCAAGGACGAAACTAATGTTATAAAAAGGGTTGAAAATGGCTGGAAAACGAGTGAGAACCAGCCTCACCGGCTCGGTTGGACCGGTCTGAACCGGATTGGTTGGAGGTTGACTATGAACAGTAGAATGCGCGTGAGGCATGTTTTGGGGAAGTGTCCAACATGGTTTTCACTATAATCGATGTAATGAAAATTTTGGGACAAGTTTCGAGTCGATCGGACACCGTCTCGGGTTAGTTTTGAGTGTCCGAAGGTTTAGGGGTTAATTTAATTACGTTTAAAAATCCCGAAAAATTGGGGAAATTAGGGTGAGCCTTAATGAAGTGTTTGTGACCCGGTATTGTGGTATTTTTCAGGTCGAGATATTCCTGAGACAGTCGAGGAGCGTACGGAGCGCGATTGACGCTTTCGGACCTAGTGAGTGGACTTTTCTTTTCTAACCAAGCATGCATAACTGTTTTTATCTACTTGTTTTATGTTTTTAAATATGATTTCATGTTATTGAATATTCTATATCTGTTTTACGTAATTGCACGATTTTCGAGATATTCACGTATTTCGGCACGTTTTACGAGATAAGAATTGATTACGATTTCGATGCTATGGTTTTGGGATTTAAATATATAACTGGTTTTCAATGATTATGAATGATTTTGAACATGATTTCGATAATCAAGGTTTTCGGTTTTAAAATCAGATTTCGAAAATCGAGATTTTGTTTTAAAGCTTGAAAAGGGATTTTCGAATTTTGATTCGGAATGACGGTTCTGAATGCCGGCATGGCTTCGGAATAATGATTTTGAATTCGAGTTTGGACATGGATTTAGAAATGATTTAAAAACAGTTTGGATTGGATTTGCTGGATCTGGTTATTGGGTTTAAAGACCCGGATTGAGTTTAAAGACCCGGATTGAGTTTAAAGACTCGGGAGTTTAAATACTCGAATATTATGATTTTCCCCCGTAGGCCTGTTGAGTTTAAAGACTCGGATTATATTGAGGCCTAGATTGAGTTTAAAGACTCGGGAGTTTAAAGACTCGGATAGATCCAGCAGGTTCGATTGGATGATGATATTTGGTATTTCATGTTTTATGATGTTGTTTTCATAGCAATTATCATACGGTTTATATAGTTTTTTTTCTGATACTTAGTTATGCATGCATGTTTTTAAAACGGAGGGTAAAATCCTAGTTTGTTTATAAAAAACTGTTTTTGAAACTCTTATTTATTTTTAGTCCACTCACACTTTTATGGTTTTAATTACCCTCCAGGTCGTGGTGCAAGCGTCGGGGCTAACGTAGAGGTAGAGGCAGAGGCATAGAGTTTTCTGTTGCGTGTTTAATCAGCTCACAGTAAAATTTTTGTTCTTATCCTGTACTGTTACTAAGCTCTGTATTACTGTTGACTAGTTGTATTATAACTTCTCCCTGGTCTGACAATGTATGCTTTGTGGTTGCTTTGAGGTTATTTTAGTCTTTTGAGTGTGATTGTCAGACGGGAGCAGGGGTCGTCCCAGTTATCGAGGTGATAATCGGGGTGGGTCCTGTCAACCTCGTGCCTCAAAATCAAGTCCATTGCACTCGTCTCTTTCCCTAGGTCTCATTAGAATCAACAGGAGCTCAAAACCACAACTAAAACTCGACTTTCAATATTTGAACACAAATGAGCTCTCGGGTCAATCTTACCCATGTTGTGAACCACCGTGATCCCTGTCGTGTCTCAGGCTGTCCAACAGTCTCCCAGTCACACCCAGTTAGTTAGTCTCTTACCAGAACACAGAGAAGGGCAGGATAGTGGGGTGATGGTGTGTTTGTTTCACAATGGTGAGCTGTGTGTGTGTGTGTGTTCACGGGTAGGAAAATATCAGAGTGAGAGAGAGATGAAGGTGACCGTGCTGATGGACCAGATGAGAGGGAATGGAGGGTGCAGATTCAATCTTAAGAAAGAGATGGACGGCTGGGATTAATTGAATAAAATGATAATGTATTTTATTTGACCAACGGGGAACATGATCCACGTTTTAGGGAAAATGAAGTGTGGGATGAGTGACACCTGTCACTCATCCAAGGGTCCAGATCAATTCCTGCATTATGTCAGATTGCAATATTATAATATTATTTTCCTTAAACCCTCGGTTCATACGTTTAATCGATTTCACTCCTGTGACCAACACTTTTCCGTCGGACCTCCGATTTCGAGGTGCCACCTGTCTATGAACTCGTATCGACTCAATCTAGGTAACGGTCCTTGGCCCTCGGCCATCGGACTTCCCGGGTCAAAAGTCAACATGTTTCCCACTTTTTAACTATATTACCAAATTACCCCTCGACTTCCGAACGTCATAACTTCTTCCTCGAATGTCGGAATCGGACGTGCCACCTGTCTTTGAACTCGTGACGTCCCGAATTACATCACAATCATCGGTCAACGTCCAATTGACGGTCCGAAAGAAAAATCAATATTTTGCCAACGCCTAGGGGCAAAATCGTCATTTTGCACATTTCGTTCGATTTCCCTCAACTAATCCCCGATTACTCATTCTAACCCATAATTAATAAATATTTAATCCCGATATTCAAGACGGGTCGTTACAGTAACAGTAAGGAGGCCCAGATATTTCTCATGATATTCCACAAGTTTAATCCCCAACAAAGAGGAAATTAAACCTTTCATTATAGGGTCAGTACCCGGACTAAAGCAAGCGGCAGATTTATCAAAATTAATCAGTTGGCCAAACACCTTCTTATACTTCCGTAATACCTCTAACAACCTCTGACATTTACTCAACCATGCATTACAGAACAGCAAGCTATCATCTGCAAAGAGTTGATAGGAAATACAAGGGGCTCTAGAGGCCACTGACACACCATGAAGATGTTTGGCCTGTAACGGCCCGTCCCAAATTCATGGGATTAACTAAGAAGTAATTAAGGATTAGTGAGACTAATCGGGAACTAAACAGAACAATCGACCCCATGGAAAGTACAATCGACCTCGCAACACGTGTACACTCGTACACCAACTAATCATAACAAAACTTGTCCGCAATCAATCCATTACCCAGACCTCATGTCCGTTAATAACCATTTACGCACATCCAAAATAATGTAATTCATTACGATTTTGTTCTCATATCTCAACCTCTACAGGTTCAACACTCGGTTCTTCAAGTTATTTACAATCACAAAATCCCACATCTAACCACCAATGGTTTCCTCGTCTTTTCCAAATCCAATCATTTCCTTGTCCTTTCTGGAGATATTAGAAACATACAATCACACCAACCTCAGAGTTGCCAACAACTCCCCAACTCCACTAATTCTCATGACGTAGGGGACGTCATCCCAATATTACTCAAGTCTCAAACATACCTTTTTATCCACTCATCACACTAATAACCGATCTAACTCGGCATTCCATATTTTATCTCATAACCGTACCCGTGGGTCGAATCCCATAGTTCTGACTAGACTCACTAGAGTCATCCATATGGTCATCCATGACCTCATCCGCTCTTCGCAACACAAGTTCTCATCCACTAGTCACAATTAATGTTTACCTTTTTAATCCATCATATACTAGGGTTCCACAGTCACACCCTATGGTTCCACCGAACCCAACAGCTCTCCGTAATATAAAATCCACAACCTGACCGACCCCGCGGTCCTGACATCGTATAGACGACAAATCCAATCCTACCATCAACTCAATGTAGGTTCCACCACTAAGGTCATCGGCTAAGTCCGATGTACCAACATCCCTCACACTAGCAATCACTACTAGGGTTCCCATTTTAGACCATTACTCAAGTGAGGTTCCTCGAACCTAGCTACACTTAGCAGCACAACAATCTAATATTACATGACCGAACCGACGGTCCGACATTACCAGTTTATCACAATCAACCCCACTTGGGTCGAATCACATTAACGCACGGCGTATCGGGCCAAACACACTCTATTCGCGATTGAAACCCAAAAACTATCTATCAGGTTGATAACGAACTGCAGTCCAAAGAGACATCACACCCTCGACCTGCGCGCACAAAAAGAGCAACCTTGCTCTGATAACAATTTGACAGGACCCATCCCAACCCCCCTCCCCTGGGATTACCGTGGAATGTGCCCTGCTCCCGTCCAACAAGAGGTGTCAGACAAGGGATAACCAAAATTCACTGCCCAAACGAGGCTTCTAGAGTGCGCCAGGATCGATGGAGAAGGCGTGTAATGTCCCAGTCTCTGCTGCAGTCGCATCCATGATCAACCTGAAGGGCATTAAAACCAATAAAATCTGTGAGTGGACGAAAATGAACTTTTAGAAATACATTTAGCAAAACACATTCTTACCCTTCAGTTTTCACAAACGTGCATGCATAACTTAAAACATGAGTAATAGTATGAAATCATTCGAGTATGAACAGTGGACCGATAAAATCAAAATACGTTTTCCCATGGTCCATAAAACTCATGTTCATCAAATCAGTTCAAGTTATAAAACATCTGTTATAAAGCCTCTGGACACAAATATCAATAAATCATAATACCACCAATCCTCAACATCCAATCTCAATATCCATATAACCCGTCACGATATCAATGCAACGCTTGCAAACTCGGTGTCTCACGTCCGAGTACATCAACTCCAGGAATCAACAACATCTGGAGGATATCAACATAATCCCACGCTCCTGCGAGTGAGCCTCCCTCGGAGCTACTCATCTCCAGGCAGTGGATCGTGACTACTCCAGGAACTACGACGTCTGGAGGAGACTATCAAATCACAGAGGATGGTATATGTGGAGCAGTCACCAAATCCAGTAATCTCATTTTAAAATCATTTATGTCTCAAATCGAATAAAAAACATTTCAATAGGGCCTATGCCCGAGACATAGCTTTCACAAAACAAGTTCCACAAATCATCGTAAAACAGTGTCCAGAATTTACTTTGTAAATCAAAATCATCAATTTAATCATATGCACATGTGACTCCAAATCCGAGTCAAAATCACTATCCAATTGGGTCTCAAGCCCAAAATATCATTTTCAAGCAAATTCATGCGAACGCAACCTTAGTTTCCATTTTCATATAAATCCATGAAATCAAATCATTAACTCATAATCCAAGTCAAAACATCATTTTCAATCCTTGACTCATAACCCGAGTCCAAACATCATTTTAAATCCCGGGCCTACGCCCAAAACATCAATTTCATAATTTCTCGAAAATCGTGCCAAAAATAATATAATAATCCATAAAATCGAGAAATCACCGGATTGAAACATCAATCATGCCAAAGCATATAAAATCATATAATAAAGCATTTAAAACATATATGCATGCATCACGGTTAGAAAACAAAGTCCACTCACAGACCGTTTCACGATACGCCTCGATACGCGTGCCATAGGCCTTCCCGGGCCACACCACAATCACCGGGACTCCCAATCCTGTCCAAATCACATTAGAGGGTCACTAACCTCTTCATTAACATCCTATTAAAGTCCCGTAATTTTCCCTAATTTTTAACTATTTTTAAACTCGATTTAAAACTTTCGGACGTCCCGAACAATATCGAAACGGTGTCCGATCGACACGAAACCAATCCCAAAATATTTGTTACATTAAATAGGATAGAAGTCATGTTGACCTCACCTAGAGATTCGTGTCCACGCGTCGTCACGTGCCGCCGTGAGTGGCTGCGCGTGAAACCCATGCGCCTGCTACAGTGTCATCGTCCCAACCCGTTTAACTGATAAACGGGTCCTTTTGCCCGCGAGGTGACTCGGTTCAATGTCCATCAATTCTACACCGTTTTCAGTAATTCAAACGGCCATTAGCATCGAATTAGTTTCAATTAGGGATCTGTGAACTTAATTACAAACAATCTTACCTCAAACCTTAAGATAAAAGATGATCATTCGAAGAACACTCGAACACTGTTCATTATCGAAACTTCACAATGTCAACCGATTTCCTTCAATTGATGCATCCATTAGCATCGTGGGATCATACTGAACATAATCCCCAGCTCAATTGCATCAATCCAAGCCTCAAATCCCACGACTCAAGCTCAAAATTCCAGCAGACTCAATCCTTCTGTTCTACCTCAAATGGACCTCAATTCCCTTCATTCTTGATCTGAAACAAATCGTCACAACCTCAGGAAGCTAATTACAAGCTCAATTTCGATCCTCATAGCTCACTGTTCAAAATCCGAATTCCCCCCCCCCCCCCCCCCCCCCCCCAAAATTCGAAAATTCGATTCTTAGTTTTTCAGCTCTCAATCAATCCCAGTGTTTCCCTCACTAACTCAGTCTCTGAATTCTCACAAATGTTCACTCTCAAGTTCAGTTGATAGGGAGGAGATTAAGGATGGAAGGAATTCAGTTTTGGTTGTACACGGTTAAGAAAACAAAGGGGATTAATGGTGGAATAAATGATTAATGATTAATTAACAAATAATAAGACACAATGATCATGTTTTCCTCAAAACATGGATCAGGTTTTAAGCCCTAAATCAAGGGATGGGTGACACTTGTCACTCATCTAGGTGTGTTCAATCATCGGGCACTATTCACAATAAAATAATATTTTATTCGAAATCACGGTTCGTTCGGTTAATCGAATTCGTTCCCGTGACCATAACTTCGTCGTCGAATCTCCGATTTCGGCATGCCGCCTGTCTACGGATTCGTATCGACACGCTCTATGTAACGGTCCTTGGCCCTCGTCCATTGGACCTCCCGGGTCAAAAGTCAACATTTGGCCCCATTTCTGCCAAATTAGCAAAATGCCCATCGACTTCCGAACATCATAACTTTCTCCACGAATGTCGGAATCGAACATGCCACCTGTCTATGAACTCGTGACATCCTGAACTACGTCACGGTCATCGGTCAAAGTCCGTTTGACCGCCCGATCAAAAAGTCAACATTTTGCCCATGATCAATGGCAAAATGGTCATTTTGCACATTTTGTCCGATTTCGCCCAACTAACCACCGATCAACCTCACTAATCAAGATTAGTCACTAATCTAATCTCGGAATTGGGGACGGGTCTTTACATTTGCCGTGTGAGTTGTTTATTCTGTTCAGTGCATTGTTTAACAATGTTAGTGACGTTGGGAGAATTGTTTAAGGTTGTGAGTGACATTGGTCACTGAGAAAGACTGAGGGGATTCTGGGTGTGCTGGGTAAACTGAGGGGAACAGAGCACGGGAGGAATATTGTAATGGTTTTGGGTCTGTACGGGAAACAAAATTTCAGAGAAGCCAGAGAGATTCCCACGACTTGTTTGCTGCATGGTTTGAAAACAGACAGGTTAGTGATCATTGGGAAGTCTTTGAGAGCCATTTTGAGAGGAAAAATTTGAGGAACGTGAGAGAAAACAGAATCGGGAAAAATTGGGAAATTGGAGGGAAATTTCGAAAATTAAATTGTGAGTCGAGAGGAGTTAAAACCGAGAGCTTCTGGGTTAATTTCGACTTCAACCATACAAAAATCGAAGGAAGTTGATCACGGTATAGCCTAGAACTGAAGTTCCAGTTTCTGGAAAACTTCGAGCTTGAGGACGACCACCTACGGGTAAGGCTTCTTGAAATTGGTTACGGTTTGATGTTTGGTTAGGTCATACGAAGCCTCTGTATCATTTAATTAGAAAACCAAGCTGTTTTGAGTGAGTTTCGAAAGTTAAGACAGTGTGTTTGATCTTGAGAAAAATGTTGGATTAAAGGCTTGATGCGTGTAATTAGGTTTACAGAACCTTAATTGGGTCTCTAAGGGTTCTATTTGACGATTTTATTGAAGGATTGGAGTTGGATTCGAGCAGGATTGAAACGGGTCTTCGCGCGGGTCGAACAACCCGTTTGCAGGCTGGTCGGGTGAGGAAGACGACTGTGCAGGCACTGCAGCAAGAGCGTGAGTTTCACGCGCAGCCGCTTGCGGCGGCGCGTGAGGGCGCGTGAGCCCGATTCTCAAGGTAAGTTCAAAACGACTTTTGTCCTACACTATGTAACGAACTTTTTAGAGTTGATTTCGAATTAATCAGACACCATTTCGATGTTGTTTCGAGGGTCCGAAGGTTTATGTTACGTATTTAACTAATGTTTAATTCCCGGAAAATTATGGGAAATTAGTATGATGTTATTTGGGTCCTTAGTAACACTAAAGAATGATTTCGGACAGGATTTGAGATTCCTGGAAAATGTCGGAAATTACGGGAACGAGTGCAGCGCGAAAACGGGCATTATGGACGGTGTATGAGTGGACTTTGCTTTCAAAATTTAATGCATGCATAAATGTTTCTATGATTTCTATGATTATGATTATGACTTGTGATAATTATGGTTTTCATATTTATACGTATTTTGGTATGCAATACGTAACTGCACGTATTTCAAGATGATGATTTCTCTTATGTTGTGATGATGGTTTGATGAACGCTTTTACATGATTTGTGAGTATGATGTTTTCAGGTTGTTTTGATTATTATTGTGAGTATGACCTACGGTTTTGACACGTATTTCGAGATTATTATGATTTTGCGCGTTTTACGAGATTTCGAGTATATTGTGTTTTGATCATGGTTTTGATGATTTGACTTTGGATTTGAAATGATTTCAAAGATTTAAAACGGATTTTGGAAAAGGTGATTTCGGGCTTGATGCCCAGGGCATAAAAGTAATTTTGATGAATGAGATTTGGATTTCGGAAACGTGAAAGTGGATTTCTGGGTTTGGGTTCGGGATGATGTTTCTGGATGCTAGCTTACGGAATCATTATTGCGAATTCGAATTCGGGAATGGATGACGGATATGATTGGGGATTTGAATGTGAAATTCGGACATAAGTCCTATTATGACAAAATGTGATTTCGGTTTGGTTTTGGAATTTGGATCGCGATGGATACTGGATTGTTGTGATTTACAAATGGTTTTGGGTTCAAAGACCCGATATTATTGCTAGATTATGTTTTGGGTTTAAAGACCTGGTGCTAAGGCTGGATCATGTTTTGAGTTTAAAGACTCGGTTAATTGATGACGGAGGAGGGCCCTTGATGAGTTTAAAGACTCGGTTACTGTTTTGAGTTTAAAGACTCGGTATGATACCCCCGAGGCCTATTGATTATGTTCTGAGTTTAAAGACTCGTTGATATCCCGGGAAGGCCTGATTATGCGCATGGTTTTGAGTTTAAAGACTCAGGCGCACTTGAGATCCAGCAGATTGTTTGACTTCTGAATTATTGTTGATTTCCGATGCTTTCGGATGTGTTAGGCAATGGCCTGGTGTATATGGTTGATGGATTTGGATTATGTTGTGTACTTGGATTTGATTCATGGTTTTGGGCTGAGGCCCTATGTTTATGATTGCGGGCTAAGACTCGAAGGTTAAGAAAAGGAAAATGATTTGATTTTCGTACACGGTTTTCTTGTATTGGAGATTAAACGAATTGCAAAATGATTTTTGAATGCATGCATTGGTTTTACGTGGAGGGTAGAAATGTCTTTCTGTAACTGTTTTATAAACTGATTTATTTTTGTCCACTCACACCTTTTGTGTTTTTATTGACCCTCCAGGTCGTGGCGCATTGATCGAGGCTGATCGAGAGGCGGAGGCATGAGTGAGTACGTGTGTGGCTATCCCTGGTTTTGCAAATACGGAGGGTAATTTGGAAATTTCAGTCGACTTGCCAGACGGAAGCAGGACCGGGCACAGTTATCAATGTCCCTTCGGGGGCGGTCCTGTCATATGATTTGGGCTGAGGCCCCGTACTTATTTTCTATGATTTGGTTTTTTGACGGAGGCTCTGTACGTGTTTTTGGTTTGGGCTGAGACCCTATTTGATTTGGTTTTGAGCTGAGACCCTACTGAGATAATGGCTTCGATTGAGAAGCATATTTCACTGAGATTTGACGTGGGACAATACGTCTTGCTTCCGAGGAAGTATTTGAAAGGCTTTTTTATGATGCATGCATACTTTTACGTGAAAAGTATAAATATATTTTCGATAAACTGTCTTTATAAACCGTTGATTTTTGTCCACTCACAGCTTTTATGGTTTTTAATACCCTTCAGATTGATCGCGGATACGGGCTGTAGCAGAGATCGAGATATCACATGCCACCACCGATCCTGGCGTACTCTGATGGACCCCGAGCGGAGGATGAGTTTGTCCCTGGTCTGACACGCGAGCAGGCATATCCCACGATAATCCGGGGGGATTATGATGGGCAAGAGAGAGGAGCGCTGAGATACCTTATGCACAAATAAGAAACATATTGTGGGATACGGGTTCGCCTTGCTTGAGCCCCCTAGTGGGCACAACATGACCAATAGCCTCACCACGAACTTGAACTGCATAACTTACTGTAGACACAATTTAGAAGCAGCTGAACAAATGTATTCCTGAAACCCAACTTTCGAAGCATCCCTTCCTGATATCCCCACTCCACTTTATCATAAGCCTTAGACATGTCAAGTTTCAAAATCATATTTTTTAACTTACTTGACCCTCGTC
Source organism: Prinsepia uniflora (assembly GCA_032719365.1). Classification (NCBI taxonomy): domain Eukaryota; kingdom Viridiplantae; phylum Streptophyta; class Magnoliopsida; order Rosales; family Rosaceae; genus Prinsepia; species Prinsepia uniflora. The sequence goes on along the minus strand of CM064865.1, from coordinate 9,739,999 downwards.
GGCTTATAGCATGTATAGATTCAAACGCATCCAAGATGTGATCAGTGATCAAGCGGGAGGGCACAAAAACACTCTGGAAATCCGAGATAATCATGGGCATCACCCCCTTCATCATGTTAACAATGATTTTGGAGATAATCGTATAAATTACCTTATATAAAGTAATGGGTCGAAAATTAGTTACCTTAGTAGGCGAACCCACTTTTGGGATAAGTGAGATCAGCGTATGGTTGACCGCTTGGATGCTCACTCCAACATTGAGCACTAAGAGAAAAAAAGTGGACACATCATCCCCCACCACATCCCAATATTTATGATAAAATAGAGCTGGTAGGCCATCCACCTTAGGGGCCTTAGTTGGGCACATACCATCAAGAGCCGCCTTAATATCGTGACAACTAAAGGGCCATTCCAACTCAGCACTATCTTGAGGGCTCAACACAGTCTGAACCTCTCCCAAGACCTTGGTCAAATCATAGCAAAGAACCCATCAAAATACTACACAAACTCGCGCTCAAGCTCCATGTTCGTAGACCTCCAACCCTAGTGATAAAATTCCTCCACCACCGCTCCTTCGCACACTGGAGGAAAAATTTGGTGTTTCGATCTCCCTCTTTTAGCCAATGAACCCTAGAGCGCTGTCTCCATAACAACACTTCATGTGCTCTGAGGGCATCCATCTCCCTATTGATCCCTTTAGCCGCCTGTAAATCCCTACCGGAAGGAGAGGAAGGCACAAAATCATCTAGGCGGGCCTACAAATGTTTGATTTTCCAAGGAATACTCCTCACAGTAGCTATGCTCCAATTTCGTAAAATCCCCTCCATTTGCCGTATTCTGCCCACCACATCCCCCCCTGAAACGTCCCTCCAACCTGCCCTAATGGAGTCCTTGTACCCCTCCGTAGCGACCCACGCTACTTCAAAGAAAAACCTTCACCTCCTTCTAACATGGGTACATTAGGTAGGAGCCGAATCCAAATAGGTAGATGATCAAAAGTTTAGGAATTCAACATGTTGAGTGACCACTGCTAGAAAAACATGAAGAAATGCTTGATTCACAACTACTCGATCAAGCCGAACCTTTACCAGTCTATCCCTGCCACCTATTGTTCCATGTAAACTTATTTCCCCTGAACGAGACAGACATCAAACCACAGTTCTTAAGGACAGAGCTAAACTCCCTCATCTGATTAGTGGGCCTAAGTCCACACCCTTGTTGCTCGTCAGCCATCAAAATTTCATTAAAATCCCTCCCACCACCCAGGGGCTATCACAATCATAATTTAACCTACGCAATAATTCCCAAGAATGCCCCCACATACGAACCACAGGATTACCGTAAAAACCAGTGATTTGAAAAGGGTAGCTCCCCACACCCTCTATCATAGCATCAATGTGACCTGGAGAATAAGATTGAACCGAAACCGCAACGCCACCTGCCCATAATAAAGCCAAGCCACCCCCTATACCTTCTCGACTAACACAAAAACCACCATCCACACCCAGAGAGCGCTCCACACTGTCCATCTGTCTAACTGTTTTTTTTTTGTTTCCATAAAAAAAAAGAATACTTGGTCGCTTATCCCTGAAAAAATGTTTCAGGGCCCTAATCACTCGTGGGCATACCAGCCCACGAACATTCCAACATAATAGACTCATTGCTCGTGATGGGGAGACCCCATCACTTCTGTGGACTGGATACCCACCAATTTTGCAAGAAGAGGCTCCAGAGCTTGAAGAACTTGAAAAGTGATCCACAAAACGGTATAGTTAAGGTATTAGTTTTAGCCTAGAACTCCAATGTCTAGCTCTTGACAACCACCATTTCCTGACTGCCCTCCATCTAAGAAACAATCACAACAGAAGAAAAACGAGCAGGAAAACCTAAAGAATTAGTTGGGAACATAACCTAGTTGCTGGAAATTCCCCCCGGTGACTCAGAGCCGAACCCCAAGGACATTGAAGCAGCCCCCGAACCCTCCATGGTCTATACGAAAGCTGCTGCAGGAATGTCCAGAGACAACTTCGGTGTGGCGTGGCCGAAAAAAGGCGCATTCATATTTCCTTCCTACTGCTGGCTACTGTCATGTTCACCAGTCCCCCTCCTCCCGCAAACCAGAATTCAGCGCGTGCGCCCATCAATGTAACCTGGCACCTTCAGCCGACACCGCTTAACTGGAGTACTCAAAGTCGATCACGACCCCTCTGAAACCGAGCCAAAATTTGGTGACTCCTGACCCAAAGCTGCCATAAAGGACCAGGAAGTATTCATCTTCTTCTCCATCGCATCCCCTCTCAAGAAACTACCTAAGCAATCACTATTACGGCCCTTATCGACAGCCACAAACAACCCCACATGATCCCCAATCTTCTCTGCCATAGTAGGAGTCAGAAAGACTGCAGGTATGCGTCAATTTCTAACCTAAAATTCCTGTTTATCCAATGCAACTTTCAAGAGATCCAAGAAGCCAATGGTCGCCATCAACACCAGCAGAGCTCGATCGAATGACTAGAGAGCCCGACTAAGCACCTTCCTCCGATCAGCGGCCGTAGCAAAGGAAAACAACAAATGTCCTTCCCCCTTCCCCACCAGCACCACCTTGAAGGGAACCCGTGTGTGCCAAATCCTACGTAGTGTGCCAACTATCGCATCCCGATTATAGGACCGCGTCGTGAGAAAACGTCCCACCACCAGAAAGTGAGTCTTTACCGGTGTCTCCCCATCCCCACTGACATCCAACTCAACCTCTTCAAATGCCGATATGGCTAGCCGACTCTCCATTTGTCCACGCGGGGTCTCCATTGTTGCAGTCCACCCTTCGAACCATGCCCACACCAGCATGTACGCCTTGAGTACCTCACACACTGTTGCAGAGAAGAAAGCTCCTTGCATGAAATAACACACCCCTACAGTAGCAGCCCTCATGTTCGAGACCAACGCCTAGAAGAGAAGACCCAATGCGCAACCAAACCCCATTGATGGCTGAAACCTTAGCAAAGTTTCTGAACCCTCACCGAGAAAGACGGGAGGTACTGTAAATCTAAATTATTTTTTATTAGTCTTATACAACCATTATTAGATTATTAAACTTTTATTCAAGTTGTCAAGTGGGTCTAGTTCAGTTGGTTCTAGCGTTGACTTGTACACAATTGGTCTCAAGTTCGAACCCCGATGACATATTGTATGAAAAATTTCCAAAATTGCCCCTTCCCCTATAATAAATAAAACTTTTATCCAAGTTTCCTTAAAACTTTCTAACTTTTAAACTAAATTTTTAACATTTTTACTAAGCGTAAATGATATCGATATCGATATATAAATTGATTTATTTGTATATTTGATTTTTGATACACTCGTCACTATTGATATTTTCATCTTTGATCATAGGATTTTTACTTCAAATGCACCATATTTTCGAACTAAAGTTACATTTTGCACTCTATGCTCATTATCGGTGTTAAATACACCCTGAGACGTCCGAGTTTGGGCAAACCAGTCCTTTTTTGTCAAATGGACGTAAAAAACTAGGGCAAAATGGAGACTTCACAGAAGACCTAATTGAAGAGTTCAATGTGGAATTGACGTGGAAGTGAGATGGGACCGATAAAGTAGAAAGGGCGATTCAAACTCTATCCCTCCCTCGCTACCTAAATTTGAAATCACAATTTGGAGATTTCGCGATTTTGGGGAATTCTAAGGTTTGGAGAAGTTTCTATTTGGGGATTTCGGAATTGAGGATATCACGAATTCGGGGGAATTAATAGTCTACATTTGATATTTGAAGATTCACATACGTGGGAAGGCACTTGTGAGGATGATTCGGCGCAAGGAAGGAGATGAGTAGCCTGTGTCTGATAAGGCTTGCTTTGTGAAATTTAAGAGTTGGCACGTAAGATTTAATCCATGTAAATGTTTATGTAGTTTTAATTTGAGTATAATGATTGTGCAAAATTCTGATTCATGTGTATGATATCTTCTCGGTATTGTCGGTACTTGAACATGTTTTGGAGGTAATGTAGTTAAGGTTACTTACTTTTGTTAATTCCTAAGTAGTGTTATAGAGAAGATGATGGGTTGAATTTGCAGAGTGATGCAGATGAGCAGCTTTTTCTTTACATACCTTTTCTTCAAGTCATTAATTTGCACTCTATCGTCATCAAAGGACCTGAAGACAAAGGTAACAATGAATTTTCCCGAAAAGACGTAGTTTTGCTACATTTTGCTGAACATGGTGACTTATAGCTTCTTTGTGCCATACTTGAATTCATATTACGTACTGCACACTACACACTGAACTGCTTTGAATTGAATGCCTGGGCAACGGTTGGTGGAATTTTTTAAGGCTGTATTTGTTGTCACTATTGATGTTACCTTTTTTCTAATTATGTTGGCATTGTTAGCTTTTGTTATAGGAACTTAGAAACAGTGGAAACTATCATATTTAGACCCACATAACCATGCATTGATTCTTGTTTTTAATTAGCTTCGATCTATATTGTTAAGATTGTAGCTCAAATTGAGATTAAAAAGGGAAAAAAAGTGTTTGTCTTGAGACAGATGATTTGCTTGTTGTCCTGCCATTCATACCACTGTGCATATACATTTTGTCTGGCTAAGCTTCTTCTGTAATGATCCATGAAATAGTTATTCTATAATGTTATAACCTGAAGGTCTGCTTCTAAGTCCTAAGACAGTGAAACTTGCAAACAAGGAGTACATGGAATTGTCACGTAATTTTTTCTCGTGTTCTAATAATATTTACTGTCACGTAGGGTGAAAACGACAGACATGAAGGGTATGAAGAAAATTAAGGATGAACACTGAAGAAGCTAGAGATTAGATGAAAGAGCAAATTTGGATCATTGAAAACCATGGTGATCATCCAGCAAACCTATTTGTGCGCATAATTATGTGGCATAATGTACTTTAGATTATAATCAAGTTAATTTCAGATTTTCCCTCCATGGCTTGCTATGCATATTTAATGGACAAAGAGGATGAAACATTTCCTCATTGGATGTAATCTTCAATGCTTCGATATTTTCACGACTTGCATTTTCTGTCGTGTCAAGTACATGCTTCGGCCTTGGTGCTCATTGTTTGATGGTGGTGTTTTTTGTCTGAAAATTTTGATGTGCTTAACTTTCAAATGTTTGCAAAATTTACAAGCCACTGCATAGCCATCTGCGCAAACCAAAAACCCTAAAACCATGGTTGCAGACTTGCATGCTATAATCTGAGACTAGACAAGTCTCTAATTAATTAAAAAAGTTAACTTTGTTAAAGGAAAGAGGATAAGTCAATGATCTTGTAAATCAAAGATTGTGATCTCTATTGAGAGAGTGTAGGAACATTATAATTAGCTTTACGTTTACCTAGTATAGCTATTTCACCTTATATATAGGTCTTGTCACTGTATGAAGAAAGGAATCAATACAAACACTTACCAAAAATTTCATGGTATCAGAGCCATCGATCAAGATGACTCTGCAATTTAAACACCTTCTGCTACAAAACACCACCAACATGAACAATGAAAAACCAACAAAGGCAGTGCACATGGCATATGATCCTCTTACTTTGCATCACTCCTACTCACCAAGACTAATCTTATTCTCAAAAATACTCGAGGTACACAACTACAGGAAATGGAGTCGCTCCATGCGCATTTCCCTCAGCGCAAAGTACAAACTGGGATTCATTGATGGAGCTGCTAAGGTCCCTGCAACCACTGATGCCAAACACCCTATGTGGCAACGATGCAACGACATGGTGCTATCCTGGATTTTGCAAGCAGTACATGCCGATATTGCCAGCAGTGTGCTCTATTGCAAAACTCCTGCTGCCGTTTGGAGTGACCTCGAGGACCGCTTTTCTCAAGGAAATGACTCGAGAGTCTACCAAATTTGACAAGAAATTGTTAAGCACATGCAAGGACAACAATCAGTCTTTGTCTACTACACAAAGTTGAAGGCCCTTTGGGATGAATTAGCTTCATACCAAGCACCACTTGAATGCAATTGTGAAAAAAATGAAGAAACTTGTCGAGAGAGAAGAAAAAGAGAAAGTAATGCAATTTCTCATGAGATTAAATGATTCCTACTCAACCGTTCGAGGCTCAATTTTAATGATGAATATGTTACCCGATACCCGTAAGCTTCATGGTCTTGTCCTCCAGCATGATAAACAAATGGAGGTGAGAAACCACAGGGGAAACTCCTCCACTCCACATACAATGCAAGATGGGCACTCAACGGCGAAAACTCCATGACTGGGCATTCCACAATATGCAGGTATATTGGCCCTCATGCGTGATAAAACAGGTAATAGTGAACCACTAGCCTAAGTTGCAGGTATATTCAAACCCACTTGTCACATTACACAATATGCAGCTAATTCACCATGCCATTCGATTGTGGATAGCGAGACTACATACCATATCTCATGTATATCCCCCACTAATCCTTAGAATAAGAAACATCATGACTTTGTTGGGTTACCTAATTGAGGCCAAGCAGAAATATGTGGCATTGGATCAATTAAATTATCAAAAGAATTACAGCTTTATGAAGTCTTACATGTTCCTAAATTTTATGTCAACTTGTTGTCCGTAAGTAAGTTGACTCGAGCACTTAAATGCAAAGAAATTTTCTATCCAGATTTTTGTGTTGTGCAAGACATGGCTACGAAGAAGATGATTGGCCTGAGAAGGCATTTTGATGGGCTTTACTAGCTCACACCAACCCAAAATCCACACCTTGCAAGTCATGTCCACTGCACCTCCCACCTCTGGCACCACCGACTCGGTCATCCCTCTCAACCACCTCTTCCCTACTTATCGAAGACCATTCCTGAAATCTTTTTTGATTCAACACATGTTTGTGATATCTACCCTTTAGTTAAACAAACTTGATTGTCATTTAATTTTAGCTCAATCAAAACAGTTGCACCTTTTGATCTCATTCAGTGTGACATTTGGGGACCTCACAAAAAACATACACATTCTGGGGCACATTATTTTTTTTACAATTTTTGATGACTTTACTCGATTCACTTGAGTGGATCTCATCGTTTCAACTAAAAAACACAAGCTCTATTAAAATCAGTTTATTCTTGGGTTAAACCTCAATTTAATCATGGCATTAGAATCGTTCGATCAGATAATGGTAGTGAATTTCTTTCAATGCACTCCTTTTTTTTGGATCATGGCACTGAATTTTAATATTCTTGTGTTTACACACCTCAACAAAATGGAGTGATTGAACGCAAGCATCGTCATCATTTAAATGTTGGTCGTGCCCTTCGATTCCAAGCTAATCTTCCTTTACACTTTTGGGGGGGAAAGTCTTCAAACCGCTTGTTATCTCATCAATCGTCTTCCCACGCCACTTCTCTCCCATAAAACTCCCTATATACTTTTGCACGAGCTTCCTCCACACTTTTCTCACCTTCAGATTTTTGGGTGCTTATGTTTTGATACCAATCTCACACCCACCCACAAATTCGACTCCCTAGCTCGTCGTTACATTTTTATGGGATACCTTATGGGACAAAAAGGCTATCGGGTCTATGACTTTGACACTCAAAAATTTGTCATCTCTCGCGATGTCATATTTCAAAAAAATATCTTCCCATATGCCTTATCCCCACCCCGCCGATGCCTTTGACTCACCCATCGTCCCCTCAAAATAAATTGAGTAAGTAAATTGGCAGAAATAAGCGGAAGTAAAAAAACGGTAAAAGAGAACACCGAAATTTAACGAGATTCGGCAGTGTGCCTACGTCCTCAGACAGGAGCTCCAACATTCTTTCATTACGAATAATGGTATTACAAGCACAATCTCACTCAATGGTGGATACACAACTCTCTCTTAGATTCACTCAAGATGATCACACTTTCTATTTTTTCTCATAAAAAGAGGTTATCTTTATATTTCTCACACAATGAGGGACTTTCTTCTCACTCTCACTTTTGGTGGATCACTTGTTGCTTGAAGGATGATTGAGAATGTTCAATCCCTCTCCTTTATATGGGGATGGATGTAAGGAAGTCAACAATGCATAGTCATGCATAAGAGTTGACTCCAATTAATCTCATGGTAATTCCAATGAGCATAGTAATCTCTATCAATAAGTGCTCTTCCTTATTTTCATGCACATGAATGAACCTACCCAAAATCACATCCATGCAAAATCCATCACATGTGCATTGGGATATCAAAAATCTTCATTTGGAGAACTTCAAAGATTATATTAATTCGCTAGCACTTAATGAAGAGATTAACCCATTAAATTCTCCTCTACTTAATGGAGGGATTAACTCATCATGCAGATGAAGAAGACAAGAACGATGATGAAGACAAGAGGAACGAAGATGACTGGGTTTAACGGTTGCCTAAATTGAAGAACGACGATGAATAGGAGAAGATCGAAGAAGATTGTGGATTTAGGAATTGTTTTACGTATTTGGGGATTTTTGGATTGATCTAAGTATTAGGGGATTTAGAGCTTGATTTAGGTATTTGAGAATTTAGAGATTTATGGATCAAATCCCACTTCTGCCCTTATCTGATTCGTCTTCAGGTCATGCATATTAACACCATGTAAGCACTATATAAGATATTTGACGATTATTGGATAAAAATGACGGAAAATGACTTATTTGCCCAAATTCGAATATTTCATGGTGTATTTTATGTCGATAATAAAGATAGTGTAAATTGCTTTCGCTTGAAGAAAACATGCATTTAAAGTAAAAACAAGTATCTCCCAAAAAAAAAAGTAAGTAACATTCAAGTGAAGTGCACCTATGACCCGAGCTGGCCACGTGTTGTATACCCAATGGCGGCTAACGCGTAGATTAAAATACAAAAATGGAGCTCCTCGACTTCCAGCTAATAAGAACGCGCCACCGCACATGCCCAACCGCGGTGAAAACCCTCCTCCTGAAAAGCACTTAAACCAAACCCCCACATTCGTTCCTGCAAAAGGTACTTCTTCCCAAGTAAAAATTTTTCAAAACCTTACATACACACATTGACATTCCGATCCTCACCGTCCGTACTACCTCTCTCAGTCCACCGCATAAGACCAGATTATCATTTACGCATCAGAATTCCGACCCGAGTTCATTTTCCCTAATTTTTTTTTTAATTTGTATTTAATTTGGAGTTCTGAATCTTATTTTGTGGAGTTGGGGGGGAGGGGTTTGGATTTCGATCATGTAGTGGGAACCTAAACCATAAATCGATCAATGGTGTCGATCCGGCGAACACTATCGCCGGCGTATCGAGACCGGCAGTACGTTAACGGCGGCGGCGGGTCTCCATTTTCAGTATCATCGCCGTCGCAGAAGTTTATTCCCAGCTCCAGATACACACCACCTTTTCCGTCGGCGATAATTGCCTTCGCCGTCGCTGTCCGACGCTTCGGAGCTGGAGCTCTGTTCAACCGACCTAATCGCAAAGGCCAGCAATGGCGTCGAGCTTTCTACAGGTGCTTACTCTTCTTCTTCCTGGGGTTTGTGCTTGGTTTATTACCGTTCGGCCATGTGGACGACGACGATGAGATTCGAGGTCGCAGCTTCAGTTTCGACATCAAGCCTTCTCACGTCAATGTTCAATTCGACAAGGACAATACGGATCGCGTCGTAAAACAACGGGAGGATCTCGTTGTCGACGTGACTCTCGGCGTGGTTGAGAAGAGAGGGGATTTGGTGCCGAGAAAACAGCTGATTATTGTGACGCCGACGTACAACCGCGCACTGCAGGCCTATTTCTTGAATAGGCTGGGGCAGCTGCTGAAGCTTGTACCCCAGCCACTGCTTTGGATTGTGGTGGAGACGAATGCGGCGTCGTTTGAGACCGCCGAGATTTTGAGGAAAAGTAGCGTGATGCATAGGCATTTGGTATGTGGCAACAACTCGACTAGCGCCAAGGACCGAGGCGTGTATCAGAGGAACACGGCGCTGGAGCACATTGAGCGGCATAGGCTTGATGGAATTGTTTACTTCGCCGATGATGATAACATATACACCCTCGACTTATTTGATCGCTTGAGGGACATTAGGTATTTATCTTCCCAATTCAGTTTCATTTCCATTTCCAATCGTTTCTTTTTTTTTGCTTCTGTTTGTTTTGTCTTCATATACTTCTTTAGAATAATGGTTTTATTGCAATTTTAACAATTGAAGCTACTTGGGTTTGTTTCCTTTTTTTGAATTCATACAGAAGAATTCATAGCTGGGCTAGTTTTGCCCTTTACTAAATTGCATTTGGTAAAAATGCATTATTAATTGATAGATTTTGATACTCATATAACATCTCTTAATAGCTTCAAATAAACATGAACAACTGACCATCCTCACTATCTATTGGTAGTGGAACATGTAAAGTTCGATGCTTTCATTTTTGTTTCTTTGTTCAATTGTATGATTTTCATCCAAGCCCCTTTCGTCGTTTTTCTTGTTCTTTTTGCATCCATATTTCCGTGTCTTTTACTAAATTAAATCTTCAGCGGGAGAGATGTGAATGTAGCTTGGTTAATCGCATTTATAGTACGTGAGTAAGAAAGACAAAAAATTTCCTCTCACCCCTCCTTGGTTGAAAAATAGATGAGACGCAAGAGTTGCCCCTGTGGACCATGTTGGATCCAACAAACCATTTTCCTTAAAAGAGAGTGAATAAAACAACTGTTACTGAATTTGTTCTGTCTATTTGAGAAACTTTCAACTATTGGTTTTCATGACCGCTTTTTGTTCATTCGCTAAGTCTATAACTTGGCTTCTCTACATGCTATTAGTGACGCATTGTGTTTGCCAAATTTTGTAAACGTCAACTGCTTTTATGAATTTTATGCTGCCTTACGTTTTTTGGTTCTCTCTAACTAATTCATGGTTTTGACCGAATTGTTTTGTAGCCGGTTTGGAACTTGGCCTGTTGCAATGTTAGCACCAAGCAAAAACAAGGCCATATTGGAAGGTCCAGTATGCAATGGCAGCCAAGTAATTGGATGGCATACAAATGAGAAAAGCAAGAGACTTCGTAGGTTTCATGTTGATATGTCAGGGTTTGCTTTTAACAGCACAATTTTGTGGAATCCAAAGAGATGGCACCGCCCCACTTCTTTTCCAATTCGACAATTAGATACAGTGAAGGAGGGTTTCCAAGTAAGGATCCTCTCATCCTATTTTTTTGACTTATCAATTTCTCATATGCTTGTCAGTTTGCAGTGTTGTATTGTATCTTCATGCACTGACATCATTGCTTCCCCTTCTTATCTCCAGGAGACCACTTTCATTGAACAAATAGTGGAAGATGAAAGGCAAATGGAAGGTACTCCGGCTGGTTGTTCAAAAGTTATGAACTGGCATCTTCATTTGCAAGCTCATAGTCTCGATTATCCCAAAGGCTGGCAACTTGAGACGAACCTTGATACTGTTCTTCCTGTTCTTCCGTTACAAGATAGAAATTACTAGCTGCGCGATTTTGATTCCTATAGCTGGAGAAAGGTATGAAATTATTCACATATACCAGCACTTTGTACTCTTTAATATCAAATTATCACTACACAAAGACTATTAAAAAGTTCATACCCCATTTAACCTTGTAGAAAAAAAAAAGGATCTAACATGAAAGATATCTGCGTTTTTATGACAGTTATCGAGTTTCAGCTTTCATGTTGGTGGTTCACTGCCCCTGAATGGATCATTGCTTGATTTTGGTACAATCAAAGGATTAAGCCGCTCAGTAAAACCGGACTCGCGTCGGTAAGCAAACAGAAGATTTATTTCCTTTTGGTTGTAGATTTTTTATTTTTTATTTTTCGTGCATGATATTCTTTAGCAGAAATGAAATTTCGTTTTTGTTATAGAGTTCCGGGTGTTTGATACCGGTTTTCTTAGATTGGTTAAGAATTAAGATTCAGAAGTCAGAACAGACGGTTGGTACGTAAGCCCCACCAAAATAGGTAGGGGTGTCTGTAGGCCTTGCTTGTACCCAAAAATTAAGCATTGGGCAGCTTGTCCCCAAAATAGTAAATTCACATTATTCAAGTGTATATTTCTTCTGCCTTTGCCAATTGGCATTCTCCGTCGCGTTGGCATCTCATCTGAAATGAAACTTCTGGCATTTTGTACAAACCAACTCAATTGTTATTTGAAGTTGGACTGAATTAATAAACACAAATTTGATACGCCAATCACAGAGGTTGGATTTGATATTAACCAAACTTGACATGGTCAAAATTTATTTTCCAATCCACGATATCAAATGTTAAATTTGATATAAATCTTGTAATTTCAAAATCTAAATTTGAAATTTTATAAAAATTTAATTTAATTTCAAACTTCCAATCTTATATTGATAAAGTTCACATCAATCATATTATAGAAAATCCAAACTCAAAATCTACACTTGAATTGCTATTGTTCATGTGAAGCTTATAATTCCAAATTGCAAACTTAAAATTTTAAAAGAGAAAAAAATAATAATAAACACAATTTCAAAACATCATTCACAAATGATAGTTCACCTCAACCATATTATTGAAAAACCAAACACGAATTTGCAAGGAGTCAAAATTCGGTCTCCAACTCCCAATATCAAACCCAAAGAACTTAGCCATTTCAATTTTTATTTTTTATTTTTTATATAGTCGATTCTGTTTACTATTATTTAATTTTAGTATAGAGTTCACATACTATCATATTATTACACAAATTGTAAGTCGGTAAAAATTCATCCAACCACAAAATGTGATGCAAATAGCAAAATATCGCCTTTAATTGACATGAGCTCAAAACTAACCCAGAACACTTTATGATTAAAGAAAAAGCAACGCCTCAATAAAGGATGAAACCAACCTTATTTGCAAGTGAGAAGAAACCTCGTGGTAGTTATTAAAAAAAAATTCATTCTACCATCCCCAAATATCAAATGGAAAGAATTCTGACCAGTCCGATGTTTACTGTTATTTTCCAAATACAAAATCAATAAAAAAAAAAAGAAGCTTATTGTAATCTGAATTTAGTCAAAATTTTGGGTACTTCCTAGATTGAACAAAATATTATCAATTCATGCAATTCAATTTAATTCGGTCAACTTCGGTTGTTCTGCAGAGCAGACACTTGTTGCTCGTATATAGCTAGGGAGGCTTTAAACCTTGAGGAAATAATTATAATTTTAAAAAGAAAAAATTATTCAAAAGAATATGAAGTAAATAATTTTAGAAAACTAAACCTATCATTTACAAAGGGCAGTTAATGAGCTCGACCATGCATTTAGCAGCTAAGCACCCAAAACAAAACTGTTCAACTACACACCTGCCCTCAGATTAGGTTGGAACCGTAAGAACCAAAATTTACAAGTTTAAAATACAAAATTAATTTTTTTTTTCCCTATAATAGAAATGGTACATTTTCAGCGAGCTTAGTAAATGAGTGGTTAGGACTTAGGATGCATCTCTTCATCAATGGAAATTCCTCTCTTCTTTTTCTTGTTTGACTGACAATGGCAACTTCTGAAAAATGGATATTTCCATGAGCAATTTAGCTTAGGCCCACCAATCAGCAGTCAAATAGCCCCAACCGATCAGCCCCCGCCATCTACGTGGTCAATTTATATATCTTTCTTTCCCACAATTATGACTCAAATTATTGGATTCTCCCAAGGTGTACTATATGTAGGTGGTCAAATCCCAGAGTTCAAACGCCGGCTAATTATCACGTTGGAGTTGCTCCATGAACTGAAGAACTTGTGTCTTTAGGGTGAAAAGATGATGGAACATGCGGTTGTTGCAAATGTGTTTCACTTTCTAGGCCAAGAATTGCAAGTGTTGGTCTGCCAAAACACACGCAATAAGCATTATACAGCAGATAAAAACCGCCATCTCGGTGTATGTATGGAGGAAAAAGCAAGAGACTAAAGCAATTATGGTAAATCTGATTGATGGTGAAGTTAAAATCAAAAAGGAAAAATGAAAAAAATTCTGTTCTTAAAAAATAAGCGAATTAAAACATAAATCCTATAAACCTATGTAAAATCTTGGAATCCCATAACTGCATTATGAATAATAGAACTGTAGTATTGAGTCAAACAGCTTTTCCTCATTTTCATAGTCAAAGAATTCAAATTTTATCTCCAATAATTCTATATACCGGATACATTGCGAAGGAACCAAGAACCAAGCACAGTAGTTACATACCTTGAGAGTGAAGCTCTCAGACTAGGCTGGCTAGCATAAGCCGCAAGGGGACCTCTGAGGTTTGCATATTTGTTCAGAGCACTATCAAGTTGCGGGGATGGTAACTGCAAGGGAACAATAGGGAAACAAAGTTATAACTAAACTCGTCAACAGAAAGCAAGATTTCCATATGAATAGAATCTGTGATACCTGTAACAATACATGAAAAGAATGTGGCTGTGTCTGAGACGCACATTTCAAGAAGCCAACCCATAGTTTTGGCATTCTCCACACCTGCAGACAGATTACACATAGAACATCAGTTACTCGTTAGCCATGTTAACATTATAAGAGCACACAGGACCGAAATAACGCATACACAAAAATAATTATAACCTGAACACACATACCTGTTTACTCACAAGTTTCAAAAGTATTTCCATGACAAAATCAACCTGTATGGGACAAAGGCATGCAACCATAAATTAACATGAACATGGAAATCAGGACTGTATTGGGGAAAAAAAGATAAAGCAAAAAGAGAAAGTGAAGGAAAGAAAGAAAGAGTTACCAGTGAAGGAAAAGCATCAATTGCTTGAATAATTGTTCGCATAAAGAGAAGAGGGAGAGGAGTTTGATCAACCTGATAAATGAACCAGTTACACAATTGACTAAATAATGTAAGAGCAAAGATTTTCAGACGATCTATACATACCATCTGATTCAGTGCCTTTGCCAAGACCTGCTGTGTGAAAACTGTCCGCTGCTCAAAACATGCTGAGCAAGCATCAGTTATCTGCAAACAAGCATACAAAGACAGCAACTCTATTATCACAAACAAATCATGGCATACCTTGGGAAAATGCTATATAATGTGCATCATATAAATAAAGCCTCATTGGGCTGTCTAGAAGTACAACCAGATCTGTGCCAAACAGTAAAACCATTTACTATTGATAAGGGATGCACCTCGGCAAGACAAAAAAAAATTTAACCCTACCAGCAGGAGGAACTTTGGCACCTTCGCCAGAGTTCTTTGCAAAAGAGAAAGTTCAGCTTAACATCAGTCAATCCAATTAATCCCGATTTTCTGGTGGTTTCATTCCATCCAAGTTGTGTTTTTTAGAGAAGTCCCTGATATACATCGCAAAGACTAATATATACATACAAGATCCGCCAATTTTGGGCCGAACTATTTTCCTCACGGTTGGATTCTTGTAACTTATAAACCCTGTGATATTCTGGATTGCCCTATCTAAAAACGCTCAAATCCATGACCTGTATTGTTGTCAAATTGACCGACATTACACTTACAAGACAGATTGACCATAGAAATTTGATTACCTGAAATTTGGGTAACAAATATTTGTCCAACATTGGATAGAAGGTAGGACCAAATGAAATGCCGTTTAAGAACAATAAGTGGCATATACTAAATCATCAACTTTCTACTCAATGTCAAAAAGGATTAATTTACAGAAAAATATATTTTCCCTTGCCTTCTTAAGTGCGAGGCCATCTTTCTCAGGAACAATACCATGGATGGATACCAAAACTTCTGCGGGAGATAAAGCTGGACCTGTATGTGCTGAGCCCTGCAATTGTAAGGATATAAATCTTAGCATATTATTGACTTCCGTTCTGTCAAATTCTGTCTCAACTATTTCCTCCAACTTAAATTGTTTGTCTTTGAGAAAATTCCAAAATATTGGTGATCTGGTTAATGCAACCAGTCTTTTAAATGGTATGCATAAAGAAAAACATAAGAAAAATCATAAATTTTAGTTCTAGACAATGCTCGTCTGACTTGACAAGCAAAACCTATCACTCTGATCTCATGACTGACCACCATTGTTTGTCTTTTATAGAAACTATGCATACACTTCAGGCAAAGTAAAAAAGTATATGATTGTACACATTATTATAAAGCTTTATATCCTTCACATTTATATACACCTTCATATTACAAAGCTTTGTACACATTATTATAAAACTTTATATCCTTCAAAATTTCTTATATCCTTCATATTTATATACACATTATCCTGAGAAAATCTCGACTATGAAAGTGTGATATATATATATATATATAGAGAGAGAGAGAGAGAGAGATTCAAATTTCGTAGAAACAGGACACTGAAAACCGCATATACCTGTAGTATGTGAGCAAGTGCTGTTTGGAACTTCTCTAATGGAAGAGCAACAAGCCGAGGGAAAATAGGTAAAACCTGGAGCATAAAATCATTACACAACCCTAAGTAAACATCAATATGAAAATAACAGCATAACAAATCCCAATACTTTTTTCTTGGCAATCATTCAAAATATGTGATAATGCTTCATGAATGGATATTATTTAATAAAGCATGATAAAGAAAAGAACACTATAATATGATAATCAAAACAAAAGTGGAATTGGTTTATGTTGCCTTTATTTCATACATTAGTATCATGCTCCCCTCGCTTGTGCTAGAAGGGGTAATTAAGGTTGAAATCCTACCCAGATAATCTGTATTAACATAAACATTTTCAAAGCTTTCATAACATCTTGCCAAAAAATTTGGAGAAACATGGCCATTTCACTCGAGTAATGACATCATGCAGTCAAGTGTTGCACATATTCTAATTGACAAGTTAAACAAAAAGACTTATGGTCCAGAAGCTTTTCAATTTATATGCTTACTTTTTTTTAAGACTATTTTTGTCACTTGTTAGAAGCAAAGGTCTGGAATGGCTAGTTAGTAACACACCTAGGCCTGTAAGTGAAGCTCGACAAGTACCATAAGCAAATGAGCAAACACTTCCTTCAAGATTGACTTGTATATAATGAGCTCAAGACCGACCACTTAAAAGGCACAATAAACTTACATATCGAGCTCCCTTTACCAGATTTGTCCTTTTTATGCTTCTAAAGTACCTGAATTGCTCAATAACACTTTTTCTGGAGATACACTATTAACATAGATAATCCCACATCCTCTATGGAAGGACCTTCATTCAGCTATATAAGCCCACTCTCCCCAACAGCTTTTGAATAATTTAAGTCCAAAAATTAGAGAAGGGAGGCAGGTAATTCTTTATTCCATCTTATAGATGACATCTTAGACTGCTTCATCAATGCCAATTGGTCTTGGGGTGTACGCTCTTAACAGAACAAGTCATTCACTGACGTGCAAGGAGGGAACATGTAAGTGATTCAGTAAGTGATTCTGTAGCTCAGAAGGACTACAAAGGAGGGAACATGTTGACAACATAAATTTGGGTATGTAACCTTGAGGATAAATATATAAAATTCAAAACAGTGCCAATCTAACATGGTATCATAATAAGATCCCGAGTTCAAATTCCTATGATTCCATCTTCCAATTCATATTCAATCCAACGGATTACACTCTCCAATGGTTGGGGCTTACTATGCCTAGAAAAATTCTAAAGGGCATGGAAGCTACGCGCTTATTGGGTCAGAAACTAATTTTAACATGCGATGTTCATTGTTTGATTAATGTCCATTTGAAACATGTTCCCATGTGAATAAATAAACAAATTAAGAGTCATACTTGATTTTACTTTTCTTGGCAACGCTTAAGGCAGTGCTTATTTTTTTAATAAAGCTTTTCTTTTACCTTTTATAACTTCATGGTCTTAACTAACTTTTAATATAACAAAAATATTATTTTTAAAGCATGCATGTATAAAGGTTAGAAATATGACAAAGACAGCTTAATTTTTATGACATTGCCTTGTTTTTAGACTCAGCACAGACCGACATAATTTGTCTTTGTCAAATGTCTTATATTTCACAAGTTTCTATGGTGTTAAAATGTTTACTTACCTTCTGGATAGCTAGTTAGTCAATTTTTATATTTTGTTATTTAGTTGTTGAAAATAATGTAAGTATCATTCAAAGATGAGTTTGCAATTATGTTTAGATACAAGTTAAAGGGTTGTCAATTGTGTTTGGGTTTATGTACTTTTTCTATAACTTGAACATACTAAAACACAATCGTCTCAGTTAAAACCAGACTACAGAACCGCTTCATTTTCAAGAAATGTTAAACCAATACCACTTAACAAATATAAGTACCATATCGTAAGGACTAGAGAATAAGAAACTAACATCATTTTTAGAAAGTGCAGACAGCATTGGAATGAGAATTGTGACATCCTGCAGGCAATATTACCCAAATCAGGTTATTTTAAAAATCGAGATAAAGATTAACTTCTGATCAAAAGAAGAAGCTTTAGTCACTTGAAAACCTTTAATTTAGTTTCATACAAATGTTTAACAGTGGCTATCAGATCAGACGAAGGCGAAGTCTCTTGGGTCAATATTTGAAGCACCTTGCAATACAACCAAAAGAAAATTCTAAGTCATCTATGTACATAAAATCTACAAATAAAAGCAAAATAGAAATTAACAAAAGCTTAAGAATCTTGACATTATAAAAAACAGGAAAAATGAAACCTACCAGCATCAAAAGATTTTCACTTCCTTGTGGCGGATCAGATATAATCTTTAGCAATTCAGAATAAGATGACCCAAGGGCCCTTATAAGAACGGGAATATGGCGATGAAAAGCCTGAATCATTTCAAAGGAACACAAAAGAATTGGATTAAGTAACATTAGCAACTAAATTTGGTTAGGAAAATAAACCATATAAAATCATTTCTCATGCGAGGCTTATTTTCTGGTCATGAAATAAAATTTTATTTACAATATGCAGCACTTGGAAACCTAAAAAGGAAAATTAGAAGAAGAAATTGTTTGCAATTAAACTACAATTTTCCCAACTTGTATCCACCATTAAATACAAGTAATTCCTCAGATATTAATGCAAAAGAAAAATAAATTTGTTGACAAAGACTCTAAATCATAATACGAAACAGTATAGACGGATGTGCAACAAGTACAAAGTATTGAATTGCTTGTAACTCCCAACAATTGCAAGTGCATGAACAGATAGTCTAATCTTAACAGGTATGGGATGTACACCTAAAATTAATTGAAGATCATAGAGGATCAACACAACAATACAACTACTCCGGAGCTATATGTAATATATATATATATATATACTGTACTTGCAATAGAAATCACTAACAGTGATGTCTAATTGTGTAATATGTAAGAAAACTGTGAAGATGTGCCCCTTTGTGAGCTTGGGGCAATATCCTGAGCCAGAATTCTATCCACTTAAACTGTTAATGGTCATTACAGTTTCCAGAATGCAGTCATATATACAGCATCACATCCAGAGTTGGTTTACCTGACGACCTGATTCAAACAAGCCTGACTGCCCAACCTACCATAAAGATACTACTCACTTCCAGGTCCTTAATTTGAAGGATAATGTCACAGGAAGAATGCATGCAGTAAGCAGTCGACTTAGTGAACAGATACCATGACACGAAACATATTATTCATCTTACATGTCACAATTACTAAAAATATTTATACCAACAGTATCAACTAAAGTTTCACCTGCTTTACAACTTTCGGGGCATGTCCATAAGTGTTAAAAACAAGCTGAATAAGACTAGGTTTCTGCAAGTAAAAAAGAAATCAAAGAAAAAGAACCCAGGTTAGTATCACCAGGAAAACAAATTAAAAAGAATAAAAAAAAAAATGTATAAAACTTACAAGAAGTAATTATGACAGGTTACTAAGGAATTCTTAGTCAAGTGCAATGATAGACAAACCTTTATGCATAAAGCAAAAAACAAAGAAATGAGTCTTTGAACTTCAGGAAACGACACGGTGGATAGTGGTTGGTCCTTTCTTGTAGAATCACTTTCAGAATTTCCAGACTCCGAAACTTCAAAATCACTAATCGATGTTTCTTGACTTCCAAGCTGAAAAGGATGAGATGAAAATTAAACTCCCATACTAGGCAGTAAATCTGGGTTCAATAAGAGTGATTCCTATTTGTGAGAGCAATAAACTACTATCACTAGTATAATTCCTATAGATGGTGGGCCGCATCATTGAGAAACGAAAACAAGAAAAAATAATGTGAACAATAAAAAACAGCTGGGTCCCACAATTAATAGATGCCATTATAGTAATAAAGATATAGGAATCAAACCCAGGTAGCCTAATTCATATATAGAAATGAAGATCACCAAAATATTGAGGAAGGCCTAAAATGCCATTGCTCTGCGACTAGTACTACTGGTCTGGTGGTATTCCTACCCACTATATAGTGGGAGGCCTAAGGTCTCAAGTTCGATACTTGTAAATAGTGAGTTCAATAGACAATTTATGCTTCCCACTCCCCCAATATTGTTGATTTAAAAAGGAAGAAAAAATAGAAAAAAAGTTCTGCATTTAGAAACCAAACCCAAGAATATGAGAAAAGGTAACTCAGGAATTCGACAGAACATCTGTGAAAATCATCAATGGTTTAAGGCTAGGGCACCAAAGGACTTTAAAATGCAATACTATAAGAATCTAGCCAATTGATAAGCTGTTAATGCTATAACGCTTTCCCAATTAACAATAGCTAAGTATATGAAAAGGAAAACATTATCTTCACCATACAAGATTCCATAGTTGGTTGCAATTGCATAGACAAGGAAAGAGATATCAAATGAAAGAAGCCTACCATCCCTTCATCCCTTTTCCCCGTGGAACCAGATTGTGAATACTCTATACCCAAAGAAGGTTGTTCAATAGCAGACAACAACATATTCTTAGCAAATCTCTCAATAATTTCTGATATGTAGCTCAACTGATAGAGTTTGTTTGCCACCTGCAAAAGAAAAACAAAAGACATTTGACGCATCATTAAAAAAGAGAAAACTCATTAAAGTTCTTGACTTCTTGCTTTTCAAGAGGGATTAAAATTAATCGAAAGTAACTCAGAAAACATCTTGAGATTAGTCCATTAGCAAGACTTGAAAATTTTGTTGAGGAGTTATAACCCATACCAGCCGGATAGCTTTGGCTCGGATCTCATCTTGTGAATGAACAGCACACTGCCATCAGCAAACATTTGTTTGAGTAAGGTGTTGTGTGGAAGTATCTCAAAACAATGTATCAAAGTATGAAAGTAAATTAAGAACACAAAGAACTTACGTTCACGGGAAAAAACAGGGAGGAATTCCACTAATAACGAAAAGATTACAAAAGGGATTAACTCTCACAAACCCAAATCCCAAATACTCAGTAACAAACGGTGGTGCCCAACAAAAAGACTCCACTCATAAAACTAAAGCCTATGCGCCTATTAAATACTATTCTAGCTGAACCTAATCCTATAAGGAGTACAAACCCAGAAACCTTAGAAGACAGGAAACCAGAGTCCTTCTAATCCTTATAAAACACGAAATCAAAACAGCTAACAATAGTACGAACTAATTGACTTACAATTTAAGCCAAACTACAACAATCTCCATCTTGACTTAAATTTTACTCAAGTCTTCAAACGGAACTTTCCTCCAATGTCTTCTTCAACACAAAACATGTAAAAGCATGCTAACCAAAAGTGCCTTGATCAATTCAGAAGTGATTCAAACGAGGACCTGAGTTCTCCAACATCACCAAACAAAACCAAGCACACCAAAACAAAGCTCAATGAGGCACCAAATACATGAAAAAACTCCACCCGCTCACAAACACCATAGTCCGAAACTACACAAATAGACTCACTCCACAAATGTATGGCATATTCTCCAAAACAAAGCTGATTACACATTTATGATGATAAAGAGTCCAAAGTCATTCAAACAAAAAACATTCACCCCAAATTCAAATCCTAGGAATACCAAATTTTGCCTTTAACCTAAGCCTACCATCATTACTTGAGCACCAACAAGACAACAAATCCAAATAACCAGCAGCAGTTCAAACCAAACAGTCATCAAAACAATTTGCAGTAGATGGAGACCAACAAACCAAATAGCAGGCACAAACAAATTCAGCCAAAAGTCCGTAAACCAACAAACCACATATATTCAACACTTTTGCAGAACCTAACAAATTGGCCCTCACAAATTATACACCTATCAAAACTTCCACCAACATCTGAATCTGACAAAGAACAAATTGATGTAGAAACCCACATCCAAGTTTCTCAAATTCTGAACAAACAAAACATCAAATTGGTTTTCCATAGGTCAACTTCGAATCAAATAGAGAGTACGAACGCTACTTTAATGGTAGCCAAACTGGTAAGGGATTATCCAAAATCTCCAAGACATTCCTCTTGTTGAATTTTCCAATTCACAGCCTATGCGCCTTTTAAATACTATTCTAGCTGAACCTAATCCCATAAGGAGTACAAACCCAGAAACCTTAGAAGACAGGGAAACCAGAGTCCTACAAGGATTAGGACCTCTAATCCTTATAAAACACGGAATCAAAACAGCTAACAATAGTAGGTACTAATTGACTTACAATTTAAGCCAAACTAAAACATAAGGCATTTAAGAAAAACTAACAGCCAGAAAGATTTAAGTTATGTATGAAATATCTCAAGAACAAGAGTATAAATGGAAACAGTAAGTAGAAGAAAGACAGGCATATCTACAAAGGACTAAACCCAGAACTATTTTCTTCAGGCATATCTACATAGGTCTAAACCCAGAACTATTTTCCGACTACGGTGAATTATACAATAACAATGTGAGAAAATATCACAAAATTACAACACTCCAAAGATCTCCATTGGAAAACATTTTTTGGTTCTTCAAGAGAAGCTACTACAAACAAATTTTATTGGACTCGAGCATCTTACTACTTGTGGATATATTTAAATAATAGAGGATACATATTAAAAATTGGTCGTATACCTATAATAGACCTTATAGCTCACTGATTAAGACTACTGCATAATCAATCTCCATTCTCTGGTACGGCATGGCCGGCAGTATTCACGGATAACTGATATATGTTATTCAATGCAAAAAGAAAAAAAAATTACTCATACAAAACTGCACCTCAATTTTTAGTGGACAGTTGTTCCTTACAGAATTTCCTGACACAGGATTCTAAATCGTTATTCATGCAACAATTTTAGCTCTACAGACAATCTAAGCTCTTGACCTTGATTGAAACCCTCAGAAAAGACGATTTTTTTAAACCCTTTAAAAGCAAGAAAATTTTGGCCAAGTTCACAAAATTTATTTCATAGCCATTAAATACTCATTATGCACAAATGCAGAACCTTTTTAATCATTTCCAACTCAACACCTGGATTAATAAAAACAAAGTTTTTTATGCTTCTCAGCATCTCGATATTGTCATATATGTTAGGGAGAAGCATTTCCAATAACTGACAAAAGTTAACTAAGGAAATGAATATAATAAATATATTCTTCAAAGTTAAGTCCAAGTTACCTTCAACGTGATATCTAAGCAGCTTTGCCGATAATGTGGCCTCCCCAAAATTAAACTCCAAACAGCACCAAGGCCCTGAGTAACCCGCTCAATGTCACGGACCTCTTTTCCACGTCCATCTATAACATCAGAATAGCATAGATCATCCAGCAGTTTCAAAGTGGAGTCAGTCAGAATTGGTACTTCACCAAGAAGTCTACTAAATGACTTGTCTGAGGCCGGAAAGGACTCCAACAAAGACTTAGCCTGCATTGAAAGATGTCATATATCAACTTCTTACAGAAACAGAAAAAAAGAAAGGTGTACAGAGTACAAGAGATGCTTACCACTTCCAAGAGGAACTTTTCATATACAGCAGTAGCAAATGCACAGTTCTCAGCTGAATCAGAAATCGTCAAAACATGCAGATGGTACAAGACATGCAATACTAGCTCATGTCCCTGCAATATTTGGTTAAAATCAGACTGGATAACATGTAATGAATAGTAAAATACACTCTTTAGTGTTTAACTGTTTTTATTTTTGGGAAAGAGGACACAATCTTGAATATTGATAATCCACCACAACATAACAAGAAGACAACTGTTTTTACCAAAGTGAACAGTTGGTAATATCGGGAAACAATCAGTAAACTTACTACTTTGAGGACATGACATGAATACTCAAACTGATATGCCACCTCACTACCTTCCTCAAAGATAGCTTTCCTAGATATGGCATGCATATACAAACAAAAACCTTTTGCACTGCTCACCAAGGGATACAAAAGTCGAAATCACACTCATAGTATACAGATGGTTGAAAATTCTGTTGAACAACATGATACAAAACTACCAGTTCAAAAGCATAAACCTTTACAAATTTGTGTGCACACAAAAGACAATATGGTATGGACTAACAATGGAAATGATGTGCAAGCCAATTCAAAGGTTTTCAAGCCGCCTAACCAACATAAAGCATGGTTTCATCAGTATATTGTAATTACTTAAGACTTACTGAAAATATTTAACAAAATGTCTCAAATACTATATATCTAGCACACAATAAAAGATATCATCCATGTGCTACCAAAAGAACAAAGTTCAAGAAAGTTATTAGGACAAAACAAACAAGAGAACCTCTAATGATCACGAAATACATACCTTCCGCTGTTGGTAATCTACAATGACATGCTTATGCAGCATGGCAACAATTTCATCATCCGCATCAATCTGCGAGAAATAACAATTACAGATCATTTTGCTTACGCTATAGCTTCCAAACCAAACTACAAAAATACTGTAAAAGAATCCTGCAGGTTTTGGTGAACTAATGCGGCACCGATTTCGAACGGAATTATGGATGAACTTTCAGCCCATTGTTCCTAGACTTGTTTGTATTCTCTTTAATATTATTAGACTTCCATTTAATCTGTCTGTGTCATGTTACATGTGTGTCCTTCGCGTGCTTCAATAAGTTCTTTTTTTATTATCAATGAAACAATATTATGTTAAACTTATGCATTCCGATTATGTAACATGCTGAACAAGAGGTTCGTAGAAGAAATTCACCACATTCACTCAAGAAGGGTAAACCAAGTCTAGATAATGAAGGAGACAAAGATGCACAGGTTTAAATACCTCCTTTTAAACTGTTTCCTCAAACCCACAGTAAAGAGACTTATGTATTCTCTTTAATATTATTAGACTTCCATTTAATCTGTCTATATGTCTTGTTACATGTGTGTCCTTCACATGCTTCAATAATTTTTTTTTATTATCAATGAAACAATATTAATGAAGGAGACAAAGATGCACAGGTTTAACAATCCTTTAAATACCTCCTTTTAAACTGTTTCCTCAAACCCACAGTAAAGAGACTTATGTATTCTCTTTAATATTATTAGACTTCCATTTAATCTGTCTATATATCTTGTTACATGTGTGTCCTTCACATGCTTCAATAAATTTTTTTTATTATCAATGAAACAATATTATATTAAACTTATGCATTCTGATTATGTAACATGCTGAACAAGAGGTTCATAGAAGAGATCCACCACATTTACTCAAGAAGGGTAAACCAAGTCTAGATAATCAAGGAGACAAAGATGCACAGGTTTAACAATCCTTTAAATACCTCCTTTTAAACTGTTTCCTCAAACCCACAGTAAAGAAAGTTTGATACAGCTCATAAGCAACAATATATATATAATTATATATATTATCAACATATATATTTTGCAGAGCTTTACCTTTCCTAAGACCTAATTCGACAGCATGAAGCAGTAAAACGAATGTTCCTATTAGGAAGATGTAGTTCAAGACCAATACTTGACAAGAGATTTGTTTGGGTGTATAAGATATCAACAAGAGATTTAAGTATCTAGATTCTTCATGAGATTAGCACAGTGATCTCTCTCTCTCTCTCTCTCTCTCTCTCTCTCTCTCTCTCTCACACACACACACACGCACACACACACATTATTTTGAGAAAACACTCAGTACACAATAATATCGCCTAATCCGAGAAAACAAAATTACGAAATTGCATTTGAAATCAAACAATCGTAACATTCATCCTTACCTGAGATTAGCACAGTGATCTCTCTCTCTCTCTCTCTCTCTCTCTCTCTCTCTCTCTCTCTCTCTCTCTCTCTCTCTCTCTCTCTCTCTCTCTCTCTCTCTCTCTCTCACACACACACACACACATTATTTTGAGAAAACACTCAGTACACAATAATATCGCCTAATCCGAGAAAACAAAATTACGAAATTGCATTTGAAATCAAACAATCGTAACATTCATCCTTACCTGAGCAACCAATCGAGCAAGGATTGCAAAGCGCATCTGACTGTAATCTGTACCGGGAAAATACTTGTATGACTCAATAATTCGTTCAATTGCTAATTTTCTCACACTTTGTTCCTGTCCTCGGGTCAGCTCGAGATATATGGGCTCTTGAGGCAAATCCTGATAGGCATCTTCAGATGCAGATGTGTTTGAAGGAACTGGAGAATGCTGATCAGATTCTAGAAAAGATGAGCTTTCAAGGTCCTCATCCTCATCTCTCATTTCAGTATCTGACAGATTCACTGCAACAAGATCCTCAGCAACTGTCTTCACAGGAGAATCTGTGAGAACTGAAGACAGATTGGTCTTCGGAGTGGAATCAATTTGAACAGGTCCATCCAACAACTCATCCTTAGGAGTTAGTTGGCCACTTACAGAAACAAATCGATTATCCAAAATCTTATCATCACTTTCAGTTTTGGACATTGGAGTTGCTAATGGAGTTTCAACAGTTGTCACATTAGGGAGTGGATTAAGCTTATATAAATAAATTGAGCCATCAAAGTCAGACTGCATAGCACTACTATCCTCCACGGTGGGTGAGGATGTTAATCCAGCAGACACTGCTACACACCGCGGATCCAAGCGACGGGGATCCTGAAAATGCTATTAAGAATTTAGTTGAAAATATCTAAACATCCTAACATTATTGAAAACTTAAAAACTCAAGAGTACTAATGGACCAAGCACATGAAAACATTAAGACTGAAGTTTACCCTTCGTGGATCTCGCTTGGAATCAGCGGGAAGACAATTCAAATTGGACATATCAGAAACTGATAAACTAGTTACAGTTGCTGAAGTAGAAGGCACTTGTACAGTGGAAACTGGAGACTGCACAGAAGATGGTGGGGATCCAGCAAAAACTTGTGCCGAACTACTTAAAGAACCTATCTGCCGTGGATCGGGAAGATTACCAAGCCTTGTCACGGGAGGAGGCGTCTTAGGCAAGTGCCTCATATTTTTTATGACAATATCAGCCAACAGATCAGGATGAATATTTGAAATAAGAATTTCAAGTGATTCACCACCTCTTTCTCCTTCAGCAAGCAAAGCACCAATCACAGCAATCATTTGCTCCACAGGAGCCAATTCACCATCTATTATAGGAAGGTCTGAGGAGACTCCATTGACAGAAGTGGTGTCCCACCCAGAAGCATTCATTTGAACTGGATAATTCAAATGGGAGTCAGGTCCATAACAAATTCTCTTGGGAGGCATCTCATGGTTATTAGATGCCTCCTCAATATCCAGAGGTGTATGTCTTTTCTTTATCAGGTCCCCTGAAATAGGCAACTGGCTTAATTGTTGATCATCCTGATGATATTAATTTCAAAATGTCAGGCTACGAAACAAGAAATTCAGATATCAGATTTTATATGTGAAAACTAAAAAGCTTCGCAATATGATTTATTTACCCTGACCAACCGAGTGTCACGTGAAACACGCTCAGCATTCCTTAACATTTTTTCCACTTGACGGATCACTTGATCAGCTGCATCCCCAGCATTCATAGCTCGTAGAGCTTTAAGTAATCTATCTCTAGACTGAAAATATAACAACTTGTCATGCAGCAGACCAGATGGAAAAACACGTATTTTTTTGGACTTTTACACTTCTATCTTTTAATGTTTAACCAGCCTCGAAGTTTCCACAATATTAGCATAAGTTTCCACAAACCTATGATTTGCTAATAATGGGGAAAAAATGTCCATATTTTCAATGACGAGATTATACCCATGCCTATTCTCATCATGTGTGAAATCACCTTTCAAGATGGAAAGCTCAAGATGGAAAAAATCATCCACTTCAAAAAACATGAAATAAAGTAATTTTTTTTTAAATCTCTTATCAAGATATGATTCTGGCATTATTGTGACATGATGACTAAAAATGTAAGACAACATCGATATCACCTGCCAAATAGTCCCCAAAAGAAATAAAACAAAAATTCACATTTACAATGTGTCTTGAACTCTGGCTTTATTGTGACATGATGACTAAAATTGGACCGCCATCAATATCAGTTGCCAAATAGTTCCACAAAAGAATTTAAATAGAAAGTTTCATTTATAATGGTGTTTTAAAACTCTGGCTAGAAGGCATCATCTGTGACATAAAAGAGAGAAGATTATTATCTCTTATTTTTGCTTGGATGCATAAATAGAATGGAGTGAACATAAATTAGAGATACTTTTGAAAGCATCTAAAATCAAACTCCTGCTAAAATTTAATCCTATCCATACATATCCACTTATGGGGAGTTGGAGAGAATGAAAGTGGGCCAGGAGATCAAAAATCATGCTCTCTTCTCTTAGCTTGCTCATGTTTATCTCTACTTCTCCCTACCCGAACAAACTGTTCAAGAATATATCAATCAAAATAACCCATCACATTTGTTGCATGAGCTACATGCTACACAAATGCAAAGTTAACAGCATCGGATACTCCACAAATTGTAAGGCTGCAATCATGTTGTCTGGCTAACTCACACAATTGAGGATAACAAAGACTTACAAATTACATGGAGAAAGAAGTGATCTGAAGGACACTGGTGACTGCTAATAACCACAGAAACACACCCTAAGAAAAATAATAATAAAAATAAATAAAAAGTCAAAAGAACTATTACCTCTACAATGACTGTGTTAGTAGACCTAAGGAATCCCAAGAATGCAGTTCTTAAAGAATACTGAATACTGGCAGCATGGCTTCCTTTTACTATCTCAAAGTTTGGATCAAAATCTAATAGTGCAGCAAAAATGGTATTGTAGTGAACTGGCCTCTTCCTCGCTATGGCTGCAAGACTGCCAAACAATAGAAACATGTTAAAAGGAAAAACACTTAGAACAAGTAGGGAAGAAGATAAATAAGTGAAACTTAAAGCAGACCTAGACTTGAAAGCTAAAAAAGAAAACACTAGGGAAACTCAAAAGGTTGTGTTCAACTATTTCAAAGCACTATGGGATGACAACTTGTAAAAACAATAGATTCCGAGTGTTTCGGATGAAAGCAAAATCCCAGTACAAATGTACATCATTCAAAATACTTGTGTGTCACTCATGTACATACATGCATCCATAAACACAAAGTAACAACACCTGCAGAAAACCGAACGTACAATTGCCTAACGACTAACTTTTTTACACTAATAAAAATGACACTCATGTTTTGTAGGTTTCAGTTAACACATGAAAATGTCTCAGGAGTACAAACACTATACTGATAAGGAAAGAACATTGAGACAGATAGCAAATATAATAATTAAGCGACTGCCAACTTGGTACGATGATATGAGATGTCCAACAAGAAACATCAAAGAAGTGCACTGAACACAGTTATATATGTTAAAGCAGGAGTCTATGTATTACAAAACAGAACCACCCTGACGCAACATTTCAACCGTACCAGAAAATCTATAAATCATGAATGTCACAGCCCAGGTTTGAACTAAAGGTTTATACATATAAGGAAAAAAAAGGCGAGCAACCACATTATTGAAATTTAATGATCAGTGAAAACACGACCTGTTTCATATTGACCACTACAAGCAGAAGAAAAGAAGGTTCAAGCTTGCACAAATAGTAGATATAGCTAAACACTTCCAAATGAACCTGAAAAATTGGAAAAGCTAAACCCAGGAGTCTTTACAATCATTATGAGTTTCCTCAGCCATGAGCATAAGTTTGGATGCGGAGAGAGAGAGAGAGAGAGAGAGAGAGAGAGAGAGAGAGAGAGAGGTAGATGTTTGAACAAAGAATGAAAGTTATAGTAATGGGGAAAGATGACAAGGGAAACCCAGGGAAACCCAGAATTGAGAGGAATTAGGTTATAACAAGAAGCAAAAGATGAACTTTCTTGTTCTTTGAATGCAAGTTGGAAACAATCACCGTGGACAAGATACTTCAATGTTGTCAGAGTTGGCCCACAGGGTCGAGAAATAATAGTGCCCAATTTTTCACAACTTGGTAACAATCCTGAAATCAGAGAGTCCTCTAAACACATTCAGTCTCAATAGACATATAGTTTGACATATCTTTTAACTTCCAGTCTTCCACAACATCCCTCTCTTATTCTATTTAACCAAATTTATTTATTAAAAAAATTTCCTGTATGATTTTTTACAACCTACAAGCACATACCACATTGTTCAACTAAGGTACTGCTTCTAAATGGGCGTAGACAGCTACTGTCAATTGTCGCAAAAATAAAAACTGTTCCCAATGGAAATTAGATTACTACAAACAATTAAGCCAAAAACTTCGTCTCTAAAAATTCATACAGTTGCATCATCTGAAAAATTCAAAGCCAATACAAGGGAATCACATCAGACAAGGAAAATGTGTACATGCTTCCCAGTGTAATAAGGAACAGAGAAGCAAATGAAGGAAAAGCTAGGCAAGGATACGCAATTGAACACTGAGGGAAGATGCAGTCAGAACCACACATTTGAGGACCCTCCATTATATACCCATATAATAAAGCATTACGTACGGGAAAAATTAAAAAAAAATACAGGACTTCGGTATCCAGTATTAATCAAGAGAATGATACCTGCAATGCATTCACCAAGAACAAATTTAGATTCTTCTTTAGTTAAAGGCTACTATCCAACTCAGTGTTCTTTTTTCTATCATATAGGTGTCTCGGCTATATCCTTCTTTCCATAGTTTGATAAAAGCGGCTACCATGCATTTTATATTTGCCTCCTCTTTAGCTTGGAAAAGGACTCCAAAAGTCAGGTTCAGCTTAACCCATCAACATAAAACTAAGTAAACAATTAGTACTGCCCTCACTACTTTCTCCACAGCCACCTTGACCGCAGCAACTTCTGCTTAACCCACCCACCAAAAGCTACGTAAACATTTAGCAGATGAATGAAGACTCATCCTCTTTGAGTCTTCAGGAGTAAAATCTCAAACAAAGATAAAAAGACTAATACAGCAGTACCACTATCCAGTTCCCAAAGTAACTGCTAAATAACTGGAAGATTGGAAAAACAGATGCCTTCCTAGTAAAAAGGGAAAAAGGAAACATTATCACATAAAAATTGGATGATAATAACTCCATGTATTCTGATGATGTTGCAGCTGAAGTTCTTAACATGGTCTGGTTCCCGTAAGACTATACATTCAAACAAAATATTGCACAGTATAACATATCATTATAGTAGCGGATATAAAATCTCTCTTGGTGCTCTGTACTGGAACTGTTCGCAACATTCATATAACTTCCAAGAAGACAAATTTTCATGAAGCAAATGCAGATTACTATCACATCAACCTGACATAAATTCTCATACTTCAGATACATTTCTTTCTTAGAAGAGTTTTAGAATTCCAACAAACACGAGACAGTAATTTGCCTATTTTCTTCACACTTCCGTCTTATGTGTTTCCACATTTTCTATAACCTGTTAGTCATTGTATGAGACAAACGAGTTTGTTCTAGACTTTCTCATAGTCATTATTATTTCTATGGTTTTCTTTTACATGTTATAGCAAGTTTCATGCTTTCATAAATCAAAAATTCCAAACATTATGAGCACCAAGCTTCCCAGAAAATTGACACACAAAATCACATCTAACAAAAATTTTGTCAGTACCACATGCTTCAAGTGAAAATCCTGTCATCAAATATACTTTTTGGTTTTTTCCAAAATTCTTTTTAATGGTTAAAGGGATTCAATTACATAGCATCAGAACTTAAATATATATCATTAAACAGTAACAGGCATAATTTCCATCTATGTGGATTCATGTCCAAAGCATAAAGAGAACTAAGACGTAAATAATCAGAGTAAACTTGATGAAAAAGAATGAAAACAATCAAACAGGTGAGGCTAAAGCTTGGTTGACAATAACATGTTCAAGACAATGATGATTTCCATGATAATGATAACGAAAATGTTTCACATTATAAGTATTTTTATGGCCAATTTAACTGCACATGAAATACCAACATTCATTGTTTCCACTCTACTTCAAAGGAATAATTGATTCTAACTGTTGAGGCATTACTGTCAGCAGACAACTCACTCCACTAACCCCACCTGCATGTCCAATCTGCTCAAATAAACAATGACTTCGAATAACAAACACTCATTGAATAATCTCTGCTATTAGCCCTTTCATTCTTGGCATATTAACTGCTTAATCTATTGGGAGAACTATTAATAAAATCATTTACACTATGGTTTCAAAACTAATGGTTTGGAAGATGTTTCAATCTTAAGAAACCAGAACTGCACCTATATCCAGAACAACAAGGTATATTTCAACACACTTTATTTGCAATTCCAATAGCAAACAGTTCAAGATTCAACACAGTTCTACTGTTGTGAAATCACTGCTGAACATATAAAACCTCTAACTGAAAAGTTCTGTATATGTATCTCAAAAAGTGAGATGTGAACAAAGAACAAAATATTTCCTGGGTTTAAAAAATTTGATTATTAAACTTGTTAAATGTGCATCAGCTGTTATTGTATAATCAATACATTTTCAAATGGCTCACACATTATTAGCTGTATGTGCATACAGCATAGAAACTTAAACAATGGTAAGTAAATGGTCTCTCTAACAGTTTACAAACATAAACTGCGTCGCTGGACCACCATGTTTCTCCCTCAGTACATGAGATGACCGTTTTATCCATCAGTTATCCAATCTTATCACCGGCCTCCAAAGTACCCAAAATATTTGCAGTTTAACATGTCTAGCCCTGTAACTCCCCTTATCTGAACCACCAGTGCAGCAGTATCCAATGCCATTACCTCCTCATAAGAGAGCTGGTCAGCATGCTGCAATAATATCACAAACAAGTAGTTGAACTTGTACTAAAGTTGTTCCCAAGATTTAGTGATCCCTCCATAAATTTCAAGATGGTTAAACTGATGACAAAAAAGATTACCATCTCTATGTTAAATATGTAAAGCCTTCGTTATCTGAAGATATTTAAGGGAATCAGTACTGGTGAAGAGACATGATAGAAGCACTTCAACGTAAAAAGGAATAAACTAATGTCGCACTCTAGTGACTAGCAACCTGTTTGCATGGAAAGATGAAGGATCAAACTAGAAATAATTAGAATTCTAACTGTAAATTCTGGACACAAGAGAAATGGGGGGAGGGGAATTAAGGCTACAATAGAGAACCAAAGTATTCCATTCAAGGAAACAAAGAAATAAGAACTGCAAGCATGCTTGGAAACCTGGAACAGATAAAAGCAAAAGTTACTATGGTATATTCATGCATGTATGCATTTGCCTTCCTTTTTATCATCCAAATCGTATCATGTAAGACCAAAAGCCTGACCCATACATTCAGTGACCAGCCACCAACTGGCACATAAAAATGTTGTAAATTTTAGTTGCATACATATATATACACACGTGCAGTGTATGATAGCACCCAAGAACATGTAGAGCACCATTATTTCATTCTCCATTTGAGAATGAAATCCACAGACAATGAAGGCTAACAAACAACACAAACCCACAGCTCTCATGTGATTGTGCGGCCATAACACATAATAGATCCAACAAAACTCTTCTGTGTTGCTGAGCTAGATGACACAACATAGATCCAACAAACTTAAACACTACTGCCTAGTATGAACACTTGATATCCGAATGTTAATTTATTCCTACCTTGCAAATCAAGAATATGAGATTTTGGCTACCAAACACAACAGGTGAAATGCAAAAGCTAGCCCAGACAATGCTCCTTTAATCTTTAAATTCCAAATTTAATTTACTCCTACTTTGCAGATCAAGAATATGATTTGGCTACCAAAACAGAACAGGTGAAATGCAGAGGGTAGTCCAGAAACCGCACTCAATGATCCGTGATCTTTAAATGCCACATTTTTATCATAATTTTTAATAGGAAATGTTTTGTAATGCTTATTTCCCATGTACTTTTCCTACAAAGATCGCATCAAGGATAAAGAAGCATAGAGGAAACAGTACTTCATAAACCATAAGAAATTAGGTACTTATACAAAATACAGAGCAATGAATAAACAAAATATCACCAGCAAGTGAGCACTCACCAATTGACAATGGCAATTGTCACAGAACCAGGGAGACTACCAGCTGACCGCAACAAATTTAATAAAATGCCAAGAGTCCTATTAGCGTCTGACATGAGCATATATGGGTCGAGAATAGGGTGTCCACTCACCAGCCATGAAATATTAAATGCCCTTCTACTTCGCGTTGTATCTACAACCAAATTAACACCCAAAACAAATTTCAAAATACATGAAAGCTCAAAATGCAGAAACCTAGAGAAGACATTGGGTAAAGAGCCAATGCAACTGCCCAAAACCTACTGCCATCTCAATAAGACCACATTTTCTTTTTGACGAGAACAGTCAGACAACTCATGTTCAGTTCATTTGAGTAAACGAAAGAAAAAAGGCCTTTTAAGTTGGAATGCAGTACCTTCCACACCAGGCTTTTCAGAATCCACAACATCAGATGTGAATAACAAAACATATGTTTCCAGAAATTTCAACGCAAGCAACTTTGGCCCAACTGAACATGCTTCAAAATAAAATTAAAGAAAAAAGTCAGTCAATTAAGTATATCAACATATTATGTGATACTTTATTGAGTCACCAACCATAGATGCAGGAATGCAACGGAAATGTTAGTGGAGGTAAGATTGAAATTAAATCCAAAATATGATTTCTACTCGATTCATAAACCAAAGAACGCCAAATTTCAAATAGAAACGCTCATGACATCATCGAATATTGTTCCCCAAATGATAAAACTATGTAAGCAAAACAGGCATGCTTTAGAAAAGCCAGAAAGTAGACAAATAAATCCAAAAATTATAGGACATTCTCCTCCTAGGATCCCAGCACATTTCCCTCCAGAAATGCAGATGGCATTCAGAACTAATAAAACATTTTCATGCTCCAGTTCATGAGGACTAATTTTTATGCATGCCGTTCTTCCCGTGTAAAAGTAGCAACAAAAATTCAGTCAAAATGGCAAGCCCATCCCTTCCCTTGATACGCTGTCCACTAACATTTTTTTTTAAATAAGAAGAAAAAATTAACAAATAATCTAAGTCTACTTGTGCCAGATGAAGAATAATTAGATAAATGTACACAAAGTTCCGAGTATCTTCAAATCTATAGCACATTACAATTCCTAACATTTCTTATAAAGTCATCAAATAAATATTCATATAGGTTAATTCATTTAAAGACATACTAAGGTTTTTCATTATTTAAACATGGGTATGTGGAGCATACAGATCTCAAATTTCGGCACAACACATTTCAGATACAGAAACGAAAAACAATACATCATATAAGCATGTGAGACCTCTCAAGTTTCCTAGCAAAGAAATGTCAATAATGTCATCCATTGATCTAAAACAGAAATAAAAACAGACATGAATGTATAGGTTGCCACCTACCTCTACTGCAATAGCAAAAACAGCATCCTTAAACTTGGTCATCCACGACCATAGTTCTTCAACCATATCTTCGACTTTACCTCTCCGGTGGAACTAATTAACAACCATAAACAAATTAGACATTATAATTCAGAAAAATGAAGAGAGAACAAAGCGCAAAGTAAAATAAGAAACATATAATGCTTCTATAGGAAATTATCAAATACGGTTATTAAGTTAATAACAAATGACTCTACCAAAAAGCTACAGTTGCTCACAAACATTAATTCTTTTTCTTTTATAAGAAACATAAAATCTGGAAAATTTCTCCTTTATATATTGTATGGAATAAATGGACTTCTCATTCAACACAAGGCCTTGGTCCCCGGTAGATCTATCTACTGTCTAGGACTAACTTGCAACTTTTTATAGTGCTGAGCATTAATTCATTATCCGAAAGAAAGATGGCCTTTGCCCCCGCCATGTTTTTTAAATCAAGACACTCTTTTTCTTGTTATCCAAAGGTAAAAGGGAAAATTCAAAGTAACAAAACAACAGTGTCAAAAACATACTTGTTCTGATCCATATTAAATAAATAAAAATTTCATTTAAATGTGTTTTTCACTTCTGTTTTTTTTTTTTAATGAATATCTCCATATGTGCTGCCAAGTCTGTGGAACCAAAATAAAGTGCATATGTCCTTGGATGTTCTATTTCTGTATACACCTTCCATTCATACGCATATGTATGAGATGTGTGTATATGTAGAAAGAAAAACCCAGAGAGAGAGAGAGAGACCTGCAATGTCATCTCCTCCAATACGCTAACAAATAAATTTGTTCCGCTAATTATAGATTGCCTTGCAACAATAGAGTTCCTGTCCTTCAAAAATTCCAATAATACAGACATTAGTACAGAAGATTCCTCCATTGCTTTTAAGCCAACCTCCTCAATTACCCTGCCATCCACAATAAAAGATTACAATTGAGATTGACCTCAAGAAAAGAAACCTGAAATGCCTAGTAAATATTTCCAAGTCAACACATTCCTACACATATGTGTCAACAGAGTTAGACAATCTGGTAATTTAGTGCATGCAACAAGCCTTCATAGCAGTCTGATGGATAAAATCCAGAAATAATCATGGTGCAATGGAGGTAACAACTCTCATTTATTCTTTCTGGTTTATATGAACAATGCATGGGTTGGAAAGATATATAGATGAGAAGAAAGTAAAACCTTCAAAAAATTAATCTATTCATCAAGTGTAACAACAGGCACATAAAATTCCCTAAAAATATGATTCTACTGAATATTAGTATATTACCTATATATTCAAGCAGAATAAAGATCCAGAAATCAATTTTACTGAACTCGTGAAACGAAAAATGTCTCTAAATACATGTGTATCTACAAAAGCTCCCCTACAAGACCTGAGTTCCACAGGATCGAGACACAATGAGGAAACACATTGCAGCCAATAGACAACGCGAATTCAATTGCAAACTTTAAGTTGCATAAAATTCAAAATAAAATAAAAAAAGCAAGCAACTATGACACGCTTTCGCAATCAACATTAGTATTTGCAAGTTGAAAATTTTAGGGTTTCGGGAACTCACTCAAGGAGCGATAACCGGACCAGGTTTTCGGGGGAGGACTTGAGCTGGACCAAGTAGGGGAAGAGCTCGGCAGCCACAGAGGGCTCGGTGGCTAATAAGATATCCCTGGCCTGCTTTAAAGACGATAGCTTGACGGCCAAATCGCCATGGCTGTTGACCATGGAAAGGAAACAAAGAGCTTGGTCGTTGGGACCTGCTCCGGCCATTGTTAACGAGAAGTAGGCAGCGACTGGTCAGAATTGAACGGGGGTGGCAAGTGATAAATCAATTTGGGTGTGGTTAGGGTTTTGAAAAGAGGGCGAGGGGGTTTGGGTGGGGTAAGGGAAGAGAGAGCATGGAATGAATTTGAAGGCGGTGAAAGTGGCGGTTCGTTTATTGTGTAGAATCAGAAAGAGGATTGGGTTGGGTTTGGATTCGGTTGATGTGGATTTTGAGGACGAGTTTGAGCGTTTGGTGTTCCTCTGGAAAAGGTCAGGGTCAACTAAAGCATTCACGATTTTTTATTTTGGCCAAATAGTACTAACGAAATTGGTGTTTTTCTTTTGTCTCCTTTTTGTTCAATACGAAAAATTATGTTGAAAATTACAAAAGAATATGGAAAATTGTCGGCTTTACTTTTGGTTCAACCATTTTTTATTTCAAATGCACCTTATTCTCGAATCATCGTGCGAGTTTGCATTCTGTTCTTATTATAGATATTAAGTACATCTTGAGACGTTCGAGTTGGTACAAATCGCTACTGCCCTGTTATTCTTGTCAATTAGACGTCCAATGCATGGTAAAATAAAGACATGGAATAGAAGAGGTCGACATGGAATCGACGCGAAAGAGATCAACGCTGGTATAGAAGAGGTCAATATGGAATCGAATCAATCTTTCTCTTTTGTTACCTAATTTTTAAATCGGGAAATTGGGGATTTCATGATTGGGGAATTCTAGAGTTTGCAGAATTCGCGATTTGGAAATTTCAAAAGTTGGGGAAATTGGTAGCTCTGCTCACGACATTGGAGGCGTTAGAGAAGTCGGAAGACTCCTACGAGGATGATTTGGTGAACCGAAGGGGCTGAGTAGCCTATCTACAGTAATTGCATATTCATTTTCAGTTAGAAAAATATGCATGTTTTTACTTGATTTTGACTGGTATTTGAAATTATAGGCACTTATGTTTACAGATTATTAAATATTGATTGTTGAATGAATTAGGACTAGAATTTTATGGTGTTATTGCTAGTACATTAGGACTGGAATTGGTGGACTTATATGTTGTTAGTGATAGTACATTAGGATTATAATTGGTGGAATTGTATGTTGTTATTGCTAGTACATTAAGACTGGAATTGATGGAATTGGATGTTGTTATTGCTAGTACATTAGGACTTTAATTGATGGAATTTTATGTTCTTAGTGCTAGTGCATAAGACTAGAATTTGTGGAATTTTATATTCATGAGTGTATGTGTGCTTAGGTGATAAATTGTTCCTAGATGTTTTGGTATATATTTGAAGATGATGTAGACTTATTCACTATGAAGATTCATTATAGTGGGACACTTTGTATAGAGGAGTCGAGTTGGTCTTACAACGGAGGTGAATTAGTCTACATAGATTGGTGCACAGTTGAGTTTATATCCATGTTGGAATTTAAGAGCTTAGGTGTTGAGTTTGGTTATACCCCTAGTAGCTTATCTGATAGGACCCCACCAGACTACACGACAAAAGTGTCATCGGGTCCTGCTTCCGTCTGACAGGAACCTTGTCAAATAAGGGATACACACATAACCTGCTAATTCATGCCTCCACATTTCGAGCCTCAATCTCCATGCAGTGGTCCTGAAGGATCACAAAAACCAAGAAAATATGTGAGTGGACAAACAAATTGTTTAAAACATCGTTTGAAATCATATAACTTTTACCCTCCGTTTTCCAAAACCATGTATGCATACGAAAACCATTTCAAAATCGTTCCACCTCGATTAAAACGAAACACAATTTATTGTTCTCAAAATATGTGAAAAGTATCTTCAAGTCAAAGATCATACGAAACCATCAAGCCACCAACAAGCCAATGCAATCATTCATATACCACTAACCCATCATCATCACATTCTAAATCATCAACAACACACAATCAATCCATATCCAATATCACTACATAGTCTACATAGTCACTCATCATCAATTACCACATCAACATCACAACTTTACAGCATTCTCAAACACAAGCACAATCTTAGTCATCACATCATAAGTAGTGTAGCAATCAGTCCCGAAATTACGTAATTATCAAAAATTAATCAAGAGTAATCGGGATGAGTCGAAGTGAAATGACAATTTTGCCCTTGGAAGGGAAAATGTTGAATTTTGACCCTGAAGGTCAAATGCACGTGGATCGAGATCTATTACGTAGATCGAAAGATTACGAATACGTAGACTAGCGATACGTCGAGATCGGACGACGTACAGGAAAGTTAAGAGTCTAGAACAAATTGTTCTACAATTACACGATTTACGAGATGCATTGACTTTTGTTTCTTGTGGGCCTAGATATTTATCACCAGGTCCAATGTGTAAGGATCCATCCTGAATTCGAGGATTAATTAAGGATTATCGCGAAGTAATTGAGGACTAATCGAGGATTAGCAGACGATCGGGGTAAAATGACTATTTTGCCCCTAAAAATGGCAAACAGTTGATTTTTGACCCGAGAGGTCAAATGCACGAGAATCGTTACGTAGATCGAGACGATACGAGTCCATAGACATGCGGTATGTCGAAATCAAATATCGTACGAAAACGTTACAGATCACGGAAAGTTCCAAGAACTATTTATAGTTGCACAAAAACCGAGACAGTTGACTTTTGGTTTGTCCTTAGTGGGCCCAAAAGATCTGGCCTAGACCAATAGATGAGTGACAAGTGACCCAAAACCCATACACATACATGCATCATTCATCATCTTCATTTCATTTTCTTCTTCCTCAAATCGTACCCACCCCACAAACCATCATCTTCTTCATCCTTTGGACCATATAAAGAGAGAGAGAATGTGAGGGAGGATGAGAGACGGTGGCATGAATGGCAGGGCCGCCGTGGACGGCAGGGGAAGCCAAGGGAAAAGGTAAACCCGAAATCTTTTTTAATTTGAAATTCAAATTTGGGTTTTAGGACGTTTGGGAGTGGTTCTGGTGATTGGGTGGTATTTTCTGAGGTTGGACGAGTTCGTAGGATACAAAATGAACGGGAATGGACGGCTCAGCAGCCCTGGGTGGTGGTACGAAGATTGGTTGTACGGGTCGAGCTTGGATAGGTAATTTCTAGACCCTTTCTTATGGTTTTAAGGTCCTAGATCGATTGTTGGGCTCAAGACAAGTCGATGGGAAGAAAAAATGGAGGAAAATGGTGGCTGGACGACCGAGATACGGTCTGGTCAAGGTCGTGGGTCGAGTGACCCGGTTGTAAAAAAATGGGTCGACTAGCAAGAGGTTGATGACGATGACGTGGTAAGCCACATCATCATCTTTCAGGCCTGTTAGGCCACGTGGCCAATCAGGTGGTGCCACGTGGTGAGTTGTTAGAGGCTGTCAGGTCTAGTCAGCAGCTGACGTGGTAGGTCCATGTCAGCCATGTCAAACCACGTGGACCAGTGGCGTGGTGCCACGTGGCAACATGTCAGAGGGTGTCAGATGACATGGCAGTTGACGTGTGAGGCACACGTCAGCATTGTCTGACCACATGGAACAATGAGGTGATGCCACGTGGTAGTGTGCCAAATTGTCAGAGCTGATGTGTTAGTGACACGTGGCACCAGTCAGGGAGTGCCACGTGGCAGCTTGTCAGACTTGATAGGTGTCAGACCTGTCAGTAGATGACGTCAACATTGACCATGATGACGTTAGTGTTGACCATGACACCAGTGTTGACCGTCGTTGACTGGCGCGTGAGGACTTTGACCTCCGCGTGAGGGCGCGTGGGCATGAATTCTGAGGTTAAATCGATCTTGTTCAAAAAATTTTGACAATTTGAATCCAATGGTGGTGGTTTTAGGTCGATCAGAGTTCGTTTGATAGGTCATTTAGGGGTTTTTAGCCTCGGGAAACATGTTCGAGACACGTTAACTGTTCCTGGATGTGTGAAGGACTTTAATATAGACATGTATAGATGGATAGTGACCTTTGGGTATGATTTGGACAGGTCCGGACGTCCCGGAGAGTATGGATTAGCCCCTAGAGTGGCTTACGGAGTGGGTTACAAGCAAGCAGCATGGAAGGTCTGTGAGTAGACACTTTATTTATAAATATGATGCATGCATAATTATTTTATATGTTTTACGAACATGATTTGAGATGTCTTGAGTGCATATGATTTATGTTGTTGATTTGGCATTTTCGTAGAAAATGCTGTATTACACGTAGTTCGAGATTTCCTTTTTTATATGATACTTGGGCTTAGGCCAAGTTTTATGCGTGCATGTGTTTTATGTGATTTTGATGGTTTCATGGAAGCGTGAAACTGGAGATTGATTATCGATTTTAAGTGATTTCACGGAGATGCGTGAAGTCGGTATTTGGGCATAAGTCCCAGTTGATTTAGACTTTGACTCGGATGATAGTCAAAGGTGATTTTGAATAATGAAATGGTTTTCGAATTTGGAAATATCTTTCGGGCACATGACCCAGTTGATTTATTGTTTTACTTAGAGTATAGTCAAACGTGAGATATGCCGGGCTGTGACCCAGTTATGAGATTTATGAAAGATATTTCAAGTATGAGACCCCAGTTGTGGATTTGATAGGATTAGAGGAATCCTGGGTTTGGGAAGTGTTGATAGACACTATTTTTATGATGATTTTGTGGAAACTGATTTGATGAATTATAGCCGAGCGTAGACCCTATTGAATGTTTCCACTGTTTTCAAAATGATGATTATGATTTTGAGTTTAAAGACTCGAATTTTATAAGAGGGCCTCTGGTTGTGAATATGTTTCCTCGGAGAGCACCTTGGAGATAATGCTCGCCTCCGAGGTACGAAGAGGTCACAATGCGTCTGTTGTCCGTTGTGGACCCGATTCTAGCACGATATTGTCCGTTTTGGGACTCCTCGCCCTCACGGTTTTGTTTTCGGGAGCTCACAGTGCAACTTCCCAGGGGGTCACCTGACAGGATCCACCCCCAATCCCCCGGGATTAAGAGCTAAGTCCTGCTCCCGTCCAACTTACGCATGATACGAAGGCTAAACCGACG
The DNA here is from genome assembly GCA_032719365.1 of Prinsepia uniflora. Taxonomy (NCBI): domain Eukaryota; kingdom Viridiplantae; phylum Streptophyta; class Magnoliopsida; order Rosales; family Rosaceae; genus Prinsepia; species Prinsepia uniflora. The sequence goes on along the minus strand of CM064865.1, from coordinate 9,697,365 downwards.
TCCAACCTCCATGTGACACGTAAATCGGACAAGGGATTTCCCAAAACAAACTATTTAACAATACCGGACTTCCCAGAGTGCGCAGACTCTACTGTAGATCGCCTGTGTGATGTCTCCGTCTCTCTCGACCAACAGCCCGCACCGCAACAACCTGAAGGGTATCAAAAACACAACAGACTGTGAGTGGACAAAAATAAGTAATAAGTTCATAAAACAGTTTAGAAGAAATTACGATTTTACCCTCCACGCAAAAGCCAATGCATGCATATCAACTCATGTTATGAAACCATTCATATCAAAACCATTAATGAAAACTATTCTTGAAATCCATTATTGAAAAACCCGAGTCAATTTCGTCATTCAAATCCAGGGCCTCAGCCCAAAATCACAAATCAATCGCAAAGTACGGGAACTCGGTCCCAAAACTCGTCAAATCCAAATCATCCGGGCCACTGCCCAAAACATCTGAAAAAAACCAGTGAAAAACATCAATCATGCGAGTTTGCAGGATCTCAAGTGCGCCCGAGTCTTTAAACTCAAAACTATGCGCTATAATCAGGCCTTCCCGGGATATCAACGAGTCTTTAAACTCAAAACAAAATCAACAGGCCTCGGGGGGTATCATAACCAAGTCTTTAAACTCAAAACATATACCGAGTCTTTAAACTCAAAACATATCAATCCAAGGCCCTCCCCCCGTCAATCAACCGAGTCTTTAAACTCAAAACCAGATCCAGCGGTTTTTCTTTTTCTTTTTCTATTTCCGGGTCTTTAAACCCAAAACCATTTTTCAATCCAGTGAAAACCACAAAAAATCCATATCCGAATTCGCAACAATGATTCTGTAAGCCGGCATCAGGAACCACTATCCCGAACCCAAATCCAGATTTTCCTTTCCAAGTTTCAAAACCAAATCCGAAACATCGTTTCCGAAATCCAGTTCCAAAACCGAAATCTCATTTCTAAAATCACATAAATAGGGCTCCAAGCCCGAGATCACTTTTCTGAAATCCATTTCAAATCATTGAAATCAAATCATATTTCAAATCCCAAAGTCAAATCATTAAAACCATGTTCAAATCACAACATCCATCGTATTCTCGTAAAACGTGTAATTCCGTAAATATCTTGAAATACATGCAAAATTGAAAACCATCAAGATTATAAATCAAATCATAGAATCACGTGTAGAAAACATATAAAAACATATATGCATGCATCATAAGTTTGAAAGCAAAGTCCATTCACAGACCATTTTGCCACTGCCTTGATACACGTGCACTTACGCTGTTCTCGGCCAATCCACTATTATTAGCTTTCCCAAACCTGTCCAAATCTCATAACAAGGTCACTAATGACTTCACGTTGATCATACTTAAATCCCGTAATTTTCCTGAATTTTTAACTATTTTTAATCGAGGCCTCAAACCTTCGGACATCCCGAAACATATCGAGACGATGTCCGATTGACTCGAAATCAGTGCCAAAATATTTGTTACATCAAATACGTAAAAATTCATGTTAGAAACTTCCCCAAAAAGGGCCCCATGTGCCATCACGTGCCGCCCAAAGGGGCTGCGCGTGGGAGCCACGCGCCCAATGTTCATCATCTTTAACCCGCTGTCGACTCGGTTCAGGCCCGGTTCAGACCGACCACTGTAACTCGAACCGGCGCAACCGGTTCACCTCTTAACTCGTCCAATTTTTTATCTTTTCCCATCCTTTTTAATCCATTCAATTCGTCCTAAGCTCTACTGATGATCTCTTTAGTCAAAACATGAAATAAAGTCCTGAAGTTTACCTTCCAAAGCGAAGATTAAGCTCTGAAAATTTTTCCTCTGCGTGTAGGTGTTCCTGGCCATCCCAAACCACGAATTCAATCCCTAAGAAGCCTTTACAACCTCCAAATCAATTTTTCATCATCACAAATGATCAATAGTTACTGAAACTCAATATACCATTTTCGGGTTTAACTTACCTGCTCACGGTTTCTACGGCCGCCGACCACGACAAGCCCTTCCTTCAATCTCCTCAGACTCATCTCAACTTCTCCTCCCTTTTTCATTCAGAAACCATGAGCAGAAGAGGTCGTTTGAAGGTTGAATGGATTAAGTTTCACGATTACATACGACCTCTGTTTTTCATGGGCTGAGAGCCACCGTCCACGTCGGCTCACGGTGATCATGGCACGACAGTCGTCCCAACTGCCTCTCCATCTCTGATTCATCAATCAAGGGTCAGGGAATCGTTGTGAGGACGGTTTGGTTTTAAGCTCCTTCAAATTTTCCTCTGTTTCCATTCTTACCCATGCACACACGTTCCTCTGTTTTGAACACAACTGAAGGCGGTGGGAAGACTTCTCCCACCTTCCAGAGAAGGACAGATGTCCCAAAACCAGTGGACATCAACCCCAGGGCAACCATTTATCCATTAATCACTGGGCACAGATCCCAATGCAGGAAAAGGACCAAAATGCCCTTTTGAGGTAAAATTACCAAAATGCCCCTAGCATCTCTTGACCGAACCCCGAGCCATCCGAACTCCGATGACAGTGTGCCGCCTGTCGTTGTACTCAGGAGATTGAGACCTACCTAACGGTCCTTGAACTTCGTGAAAAGTCCATGTCATATGAAAAGTCAACAAATTGCCCCTTTTTAACCAAATTACCAAATTACCCTTGAACTTCTGAACGTCATAACGTTTTCCTTGAATGTCGGAATCGGACGTGCCACCTGTCTATGAACTCGTGACATCCCGAACTACGTCACGGTCATCGGTCAACATCCATTTGACCGTCCGAACAAAAATTTAACACTTTTGCCCATTCTAGGGGCAAAATCTTCATTTTGCACCGTCCGTCCGAACGTACCCAACTAATCACCGGTTAACCTCACTAATCCATCATTAATCACTAATCTAATCACAATTTCTGGAACGGGTCATTACATCACCTATCATGGAATTGCACCAGCCTTAACTCGCTTAACTTTGAAGTTCCAACTGAACCCAAAGCAAATGAGCTCCCAAAAGGCCTTGTGCTAGATAGGTGTGTGCCTACACATTTAAGGCACACCACCATTCCCCTCCCAAACCATTCCCCTCTCGGGAATGTGGGATCGTTCACTGTTCCCTCCAGGATATTGGTCTTACAATCCACCCCTCTTAGGGCCCAACGTCCTCACTGGACACTTCCTAGTCAGGGTCTAGCTCTGATACCATTCTGTCAAGACCCGACCCTCCTCTGTCAGGACTCAACTCTAGCACGATATTGTCTGCTTTGGGACTCCTCGTCCTCATGATTTTATTTTCGGGAGCTCACGGTGCAACTTCCCATTGACACGACCCATCCCAATCCCCCTGGGATTAACGTGGGATGTACCATGCTCCCGTCTGACACGAAGTGTCAGACAAGGGATAGTACATACCTCAGCCCATACGGGGCTCCCAGAGCGCGCCAGGATCGGAGGAGGAGTGCGATGTCTCGGTCCCTACTACATCCCGCATTTGTGATCAACCTGAAGGGCATTAAAACCATTAAAAACTGTGAGTGGACGAAAATCAATAAGTTCATAAACACATTTCAAAAAGATACATTTATGCCCTTCACTAAAAAGTATACATGCATTCGAAAACCAGTAATCAAATCATTTACTTAAATAAACCATTAGGGCCTTAACCCAAAAACCATAAAACTAAACATGTGTTGGAACTCAGCCCAAAACTGTAGAATACCAAAATCCGTAAATCTAGAACCAAGTGGGCCACTGCCCAAATCCATAACACAAATCCATAAACACCGAAATACCATTTCAAAAATCCAATAATCCATATTTACCACATAACCATCCTCGGCATCCCAGGTACCTCGCGTCCCAGACGCTTGACGTCCCAGACATCATATCTCACGGTATAAGCAACACATGCTGCTCGGGGTCTCTCCGGGTCCATATCTCTGACATCTCAGATGTCTGACGTCCCAGATGTCTGACGTCCTAGACATCTAATCATAGCAATCCTGCTCCTGAGTCACTATACAGTCAGGTCGCTCCGTATAATGACCCCTCACAGGCAATGCACCATGACTTCCCTAGTGTCCCAGACACTTGGAGGAGACCATCCACAGATCCTCGTATCAAGATGGTATATGGAAAACAGTTTTATAAAATCATTTTAAAACATCTCAAAGGGATCTACCCAGAATTTCCATAAGACCATCACAAATCCATAATCACAACACCGTTTAGGGTCCCCGACCCGAAATCACGTTTATAAATCACAATTGGCCCTCATGCCCGATTTCATAAACCAACTGGGACCCCAGCTCGATCACATAACTCAAATGGGTCTCAACCCAATTTCGTAAACCAACTAGGCCCCTCGCCCGATCAAATAATTCAAATGGGTCTCATGCCCGAGTTCATCTTTCCAAAACCAAAACCATTTCATTGAACCATTATTAAAACCACAATCACGTATAACCACCGTATAAGATCATAACATTGAAATACGAGCAAGTACGAGATTACCTCGAAATGTGTGCAACCATGTAATTCACCAATGCCACAATCATCACTAAAGAAATCACATATATAAAACATATAAAACAATTATGCATGCATCACAGTTTAGAAAACATTGTCCACTCACAGACCATCCTACGCTGCCATCTCGATACGCGCACCATACGCCCTTTCGAGCCACATCACTATCACCGGGACTTCCAAACCTGTCCAAACCATACTAGAGGGTTACCAACTACCTCATTAACCTTTCATTAAATCCCCGTAATTTTCCCGAATTTTTAAACGTATTTAAACTCGATCCTAAATCTTTGGACATCCCGAACTATATCGAAACGATGTCTGATCGACACGAAACCAGTCCCAAACTGTTCGTTACATCGAATAGATGATTTCACATGTTGAACACTTCCCAAAAAGCCCCCACACGCCACCCAAAGGTGCTGCAGGTGGGCCTCACGCACCAGTACTATTCACTTTCTTTAACCTCGAGCAGACCGGTCCAGACTGGTTCACTGGTCTGGCTGGTCCAACTGAACCGGCGTGACCGGTCCAAGCCCATATCTTCCTATTTTTTCATCCTTTTTCTTCCTTCTTTCCACCAATATTCTCTAATCTATCCTAGGGATTGTTCTATGTGATCAAATTGAAGAAAACTAATCTAAAACTCATTGGTTCAATAAACCATTTAAACCCAAAATTTCTTATCCAAGTTTTGGGCATAAACAAGGGCCAAAATCACATCCCAGGGACTTCATTTAGCTTCTAGGGACCTAAAAAATAGGCTTAGGGTGTCGGTTTGGGTTTACCTGACCGTTCGGAAATTTCGGCCGGTTGTCACCAAAAACCTCCACGGCAGTTCCACCACCGTGTTCTCCTGCCTCCGGCCACCCTCAGCCATGAACTAGACCCCTAACGATTCATAGAACCTCCAGCAACCATTTTCAATTGTTAGAATCGATTAATAACCACCAAAACGTGGTTTACCATTTTTGAATTCAAAAATAGGGCATTCGGTTCCTTACCTCTGAACTTCCACCACCGTGCACGACGGTCGACACCACCATTACCATCATCATCGTCTCACCTCACTCTCTCACTTTCATTCACATACCAAGCCCAGATAATGAGGATTGAAGGTTTGGGATTTGATGGGTTGCACGGTCACGGGTTTGGGAGAAAGAATGAAGGAATGATTGATCGAGAGGAAAGAGAGATATCCCACCATGTGGGGGAATGTGCCAATCAGATAAAGGACATGTATCACTTACTAATTGGTCCACCTAGATTTCTAATCCAATCCAAACCTGTCACATGTCCCTTTTCTCGGTTTTTGTGCAATAGTACCGTAAAATGTTCTAGACCCGTAACTTCTCCGTCGAACCTCTGATTTTGACGTGTCGCCTGTCTACGTACTCGTGACGTCCCGATCTACGTCACGGTCATCAATCCTCTTATGTTTGACTACTCGAGTCAAAAGTCAACATTTGCCCAATTCTAGGGGCAAAACGGTCATTTCGCACAGTCCGTCCGAATTCTCTCAACCAATCCCCGATTAGTCATCCTAAACATATTTAATTAATATTAAATCCCGATATTAGGGACGGGTCGTTACACCCAGGGGGTCACCCATCGTGGAATTGCACTAGCCTCAAGTCGCTTAACTTTGGAGTTCCAACCGAACCCAAAGCCAATGAGCTCCCAAAAGGCCTCGTGCTAGATAGGTGTGTGCCTACACATTTAAGGCACACCACCATTCCCCTCCCAGACCATTCCCCTCGCAGGAATGTGGGATCGTTCACCGTTCCCTGCATGACACGGGTCTTACACATGAGTGTGGTATATGAGATCGGTCGTTGATATGTTAAGTATGCAAAGAGAAGGGAATATGTACCTATTTATTTTGAACTCGAATACATGCGTATTTAGAATTTGTGTTAAGTACGGAAAAAGAAGGGAATGTGTACATACTTATTTGAAATATGGAGGTAGTGATGGGATTAAACCACCAAAACATATGGAGTTAGAAGATGAGCCTAGTGTTGAAGTAGTGAAGGGTATGGGTAAGGCTATTCAACGGCTTGGTGCTGAAGTGTTGAAGCATATTGCTACAAAAAGAGGATTTACAAAGCCAGGTTATGTTATTTCTAAAACAAGTGGCAGTGAAGATAATGATGGTGATGATGATTCCACCAATGATGATCCTGAGTATGTTGTTGATGAAGATTATGCACAAACTCATGATGACACGACCCATCCTAATCCCCCGGGATTAACGTGGGATGTCTCATGCTCCCGTCTGAAACGGAGTGTCAAACAAGGGATATTACATACCTTAGCCCCTACGGGACTCCCAGAGCGCGCCAAGAACGATGGAGGAGTGCGATGTCTCGGTCTCTACTACACTTGAAGGGCATTAAAACCATTCAGAACTGTGAGTGGACGAAAATCAACAATTTCATAAAACATATTCATAACAGATATTTAAGTCCTTCACTAAGAAGTATGCATGCATCGAAAATCAATAAGCAAACATTTACTCGAATAAGCCCTTAGGGCCTTAGCCCAAAACCGTAAATCCAAAACTAAGTGGGTCACTGCCCAAATCCATAACAACAAATCCACTAAGATAGAAATACCAATTCATGACCTCAACAATCCATATTTACCATATAACCATCTATGGCATCCCAGATGCCTAGCGTCCCAGACGCTCGACGTCTGTAATAAGCAACGCGTGCTACCCGGGGTCTCTCCGGGTCAATATCTCTGACATCCCAGATGTCCGACGTCTCAGACGTCCAATCATAGCATTCATGCTCCTGAGTCATCATATGGTCCGGTAGCTCCGTATAATGACCCCTCGCAGGCAATGCACCGTGACTTCCCCAGTGTCCCAGACACCTGGAGGAAACCATCACATAATCCTCGTATCAAGATGGTATATGGAAAATAGTTTTATAAAGTCATTTTGAAACATCTCAATGGCCCTGCCCAAAATCTCCATAAAACATCATAAATTCATTTAGGGTCCCCGACCCGAAATCACGTTTATGAAACATAGGGTCCCAGACCCAAAATCACATATATAAAACTCAATTGGGCCTCATGCCCGATTTTGTAAACCACTGGGCCCCCGGCCCGATCACAAGACTAAAAAGGGTCTCAGCCCAATTTCGTAAACCAACTGGGCCCCTGGCCCGAATCACATAATTCAAATGGGTCTTATGCCTGAATTTATCTTTCCCAAAACCAAAACCATGTCATAGAATCATTATTGAATTCACATTCACATAGCAATAGTATAAACTCGTAAATCTCGCAAATCTCGAAATACGTGTAACTACGGGTTTACCTCGAAATACGTGCAATCGTATAATCCACCAGTAGCACAATCATCATCATAGAAATCATGTATGTAAAACATATAAAATAGTTATGCATGCGTCACAATTTAGAAAACGAAGTCCACTCACAGACCGTCCTACGCTGCTGCCTCGATACCCGTGCCATAGGCCCTCCCGGGCCCCATCACTATCACTGGGACTTCCAAACCTATCCAAATCACACTAGATGATCATTAACCTCTTCATTAACCTCCTATTAAAGCCCCATAATTTTTTCGAATTTTTAACTATTTTTAAACTCTGTTCAAAACCTTCGGACACCCCGAAACATATCGAAACGGTGTCCAATTGACACAAAACCAGTTCCAAAATGTTCGTTACATCGAATAGATTATTTCACGTGTTGAAAGTTTCCCCAAAATACCCTTCACGCGCCCCTACGAGCGGCCTGAACTCCCTTCACGCACCCCCACGTGCCGCTTGTCTACGGACTCGTGACGTTTCGATCTATGTCACGATCATCGGCCCTCGTACGTTTGACTCCCCGAGTCAAAAGTCAACATTTTGCCCCTTTTTAAACAAATTACCAAAATACCCCTGAACTTCTGAACATCATAACTTTTTCCTCAAATGTCGGAATCGGACGTGCCACCTGTCTATGAACTCGTGACGTCCCGAACTACGTCACAGTCATCGATCAACGTCCTTTTGATTGACAGAACTAAAAGTCAATATTTTGCCCACGGCTAGGGGCAAAATGGTCATTTTGCACATTTCGTCTGATTTCCCTCAACTAATCCCCGATTAGTCATTCTAAACCTTAATTAATTAATATTTAATCCCGGTATTCGGGACGGGTCGTTACACAAGAGGTTACTTTGGAAGCAGATGATGACAACCTATTTGTAGCCTATGTAGACCTTGACGTTTCTTATTGTGCGTTTTCTAGTGGTGGTGAGGATGAGCAAGCAGGTGATGGTCTAAGCTCTCCAAGGTTGGATTCATTTTATCCATAACCAAAACCAGATGGTTAGGAAGATTAGCAAGTAGATGGTAGAGAGCATGAGCTTCCTTAGAAGAATTCAAGTACAAGGAAGATGGATGTAACGACCCGTCCCAAATTCCTAGATTAGATAACTAACTAATCACGATTAGTGAGGTTAATCGGTGATTAGTTAGGCGAAATCAGACGAACGATGCGAAATGACCGTTTTACCCCTAGGCGTGGCAAAACGTTGACTTTTCAATCGGGCGGTCAAATGGACTTTGACCGATGACCGTGACATAGTTCATGACGTCATGAGTTCATAGATAGGTGGCACGTTCAATTCCAACGTTCGAGGAGGAAGTTATGACGTTCGGAAGTTTAGGGGCATTTTGGTAATTTTGGTTTAAAAGGGGCAAATGTTGACTTTTTGACCAAGAGGTCCGATGGCCGAGGGCCAAAGACCGTTACGTAGATAAGGACGATACGAATCCATAGACAGACGGCACGTCGAATTCGGACGTTCGACGGCGAAGTTACGGTTCACGGAAGTTCAAGTGCACTATTGCACAAATTATGAAACGGGTTAACTTTTGGACTTTAGTGGGGCTAAGATATTTAATGGAGGTCCAATGGATGAGTGACAAGTGTCACCCATCCAATGGACACCATTTCCCCTTCATGCATTGACCATTCCATTTTCTCCATTTCAAACACACAAAACACCCACCCGATCTCACCCTTTTCCTCCCATCCGTGCAAACCAAAACCCATCCAATCTTCACCCGAGACCAGGACAGAGGACCAGGAGGCTGAGGGAGCTGTGGTGGCCGGCCTGGATGGCCAGGGCCGCCGTGAACAGCGGCTGGAAGGGAAGAACCCGTGCGGGTACCCGGTTAGTCCGTTTTCGATCCAAATTCCATTTTTCTTGTTATGGTTCAATTTTAATGATTTTAATGAATCAAATAGGTTGCTAGGATAGTTTTAGGAAGGTTTCTATGGTGGTTGGATGGCTGGGCAGCCGTGGGTGAATTTTGGAAATATTGAACCGTTTGGTTCATAATTAAACCATGGGTTTTGTGCGGTTTTAGCTAGTTTAATGAATTGGGTTAGATAGGAAATGAAGAATTAGGAATTTAGGAATTAAAATGGGAGAAAACGGACCGAAAATGAGGACGGAGGAACGCTAAACCGGTCACGCCGGTTCAGCACAGTGCGGACCGGTCCAGGAAAACCAGAAAAACCGGTTTTCCAAGGTTGATGGTGATGAATAGTATTTTTGACCTTCTAGGGGCTTGTGAGGACGCGTGGGCCATAATTTGGGAAAGTGTTCAACAAGGGAAATCTTCTATTCGATGTAACGAACATTTTGGGACTAGTTTCGAGTCAATCAGATATCGTTTCGATAGGTTTCGGGATATCCGAAGGTTTAGGTTTGGTCTTAAAAATAGTTAAAAGTTTGGGAAAATTACGGGGCTTTAATGGGACGTTAATTAAGTAGTTAGTAACCTTCTATTAAAATTTGGACAGGTTTGGGAGTCCTGGTAATGGTGATCGGCTCGGGGAGCCGTATGGCACACAAATCGAGGCGGCAGCTCGGACGGTCTGTGAGTGGACCTTGTTTTCTAAATTGGTGCATGCATAAATGTTTATTATATGTTTTAAATACTTGTTTGTGATGCCATGAGTGCATTTGGATGTGTGGTTACGTATAGGCATGTATTTCGAGGTTTCGGCCCTATACGGTGCCTATACGGGTTTGTATGTCTTTATTGTTCTAAATGAAATGTTTTGGATTTCTAAAAGGATAAACTCGGGTATGAGACCCATTTGGTTTTGTCTCAGGCATATGACTCAGATATCGGGCACGGTGCCCAGCTGATGTCCTATGTTCGGGCACGAGACCCAGTTATTTTTACGGTTTATGATTTCGGGTCAAGGACCCTAGAAGGATTTCCAAGTTCATGACGGTTTATAGAAACCGACATGAACTCTGGAAAGGTCATTGTGGTTCATGATAGTTTATGGGAACCGGCATGAACCTTTGTCAGGTCATTCTGGTTCATGACGGTTTATGGGAACCGGCATGAAGCCTGGTTAATGGATGTTGTGGATCATGACGGTTCAACGGAACGGGGCATGAATGTTTATTTTATGTATATATATGTATTCATATACCTTCCTTTACTTCTATTATCTCCTCCGGGGAGGGTCGTTGGCCTAGGTGGACCCTAGAGTAGTCACGGAGCACCGACTGAGTGTAGTCACCCCCAGTTGGGTTCCTTACTCTCAGAAAGGCTATGATTACTATTACCTCGGGTAGGGTCAGTAGTCTGCAGACATTGATCTTGACTTTGAGAAGACTCAAATTGAGACCTGGGTAGCACGATCGTAGCTTTGGAAACCGTGACAGGATTGGTTGTGTGAATTATATGTATATGTGATGTATGCTATATATGATATATGATGTGTATTTACACAGGTTTTGGGCAGTAGCCCGTATGGTTGGTTTCTTATGATTTGGGCCGAGTCTCTTATGGATTTGGGCAGTGGCCTGTATAGTCGTTTTCATTATGGTTCTTTCAATCTTGGTTTTGGGCTTAGTTCCCACCTATGATTTTTGCTGGATAAATGGTTTTCGAATGCATGCATGCTTTTTAGTGAAGGGTGCAAATGTCTTCTCGTTAAAATGTTTTTATAAATTCTTGTTTTGTCCACTCATAGCTTTTAATGTTTTGACTGCCATTCAGGTTGACATCGGATGTGGACTGTAGCAGAGACCGAGATATCACATACCTTCTCCGGATCATGGCGTACTCTGATAGCCCGGGAGGGCAAAGGACGAAAATATCCCTTGTCTGACACTTCGTGTCAGACGGGAGCAGGGCCATCCCGCACTAGTCCTGGGGGGATTGGGATGGGTCCTGTCAGCGTGGTATCAGAGCATAGGATTGCTCGTAGGATGCTTATCAGAGCAGGGTTGCTCATGTTACTCTGAATTTCGGAGCGTATTTTGCGCGATACTCCGTACGCAGGTCGAGGATGTGTTATCTCAATGGGCTACAGTTCGTGATCAACCTGATTGTTGGGGTGCCGGTACGATAGTTCGTAGGACTGAATCATGATATATCTTGGTTCGGCATTGGATGCTGGGGTTGCCATAGTTCTGTCAAGGTTGACAGTGTGGGACCCTACGAAGGGATTAACGTAATGGTACTTAAGGGTTTTGGTCGTGAGACGGTTAGTTGGGATCTTCTTTCACGATGTTGTAGGATCGGTTCGACGACTGGTTGGATGTGTGACCAACCGTTGATCGGATTTGGTTGAATTAGATGGATTTACTGCAGTTGGCAGTTAGCAGTCGGATTCGAGGAATCCTGGTTGGACTTACGGTAAGATGTGTATGGTTCGGAAATGTGAGTTGACGAGTGGTTTGACTTGGACGACTATTCGGATTTGGATTCGTTAGTCGGTCTAGTCATGTCAGCTTGTGTTGGACTGCACTTCGCAGTCGAGGTTGTCTTTATCGGTTAAACTTAGTTTGTTGTCATGCTACACAGTTGGGGTTTGGTGCAACTAAGGTCATGGGCGACCTGGTAGACGACATTGGTTGAGTCGAGTTACGACTGGTTAGTGATTTGGTTTGACAAGCTATCAGGGTTGGTACTTGTCGATGAAATCCCTGAGTGGGATACAGAGTGGTTAATACAGGCGGTTGATTCCGTTGGATGCGGAGTCTCAATCGCGATGTCTGGTAGTTAGATCTGCACGAGTTTGTGGCAGGGCTACTATCGAGAGTAGTCGTAGTTACGGTTGTTGGGAATCGGGGACGTTCAATGGACGTTTCCTTTTCTCGTATGAGTTATGAGGGTGACTGTACCCAGAGTAGTCGGGTACGAGGGAGGCAGAGTTTCTCCTATTCGAGCAGAGGTACGGGATCGTCGCTCGGTATGAGCGGAGATCCAGGGTTGTCAGTTTTGCACACGGTGTGCTAGTGTTAGTGCTGATGCTAGTGTGGATGCTTGTGTGCTGATGCTGACAGGTGATGATGCTGGTATTAGCACTGGTGCTGGTGCCGGTGATTGTGATGACGTTGAGTCACATTCGTCGAGATGGGCATATGTTCGGTATCGGTGATCCGGAAGTGGATCACGGATAGAGTTAAATTGGTTAAGGGACATGTGGTTGATGTCCGAGTATGTTGTTTCCAATCTTGTTGGAACTTCGGAATCGCGGGAATTTGTGATTGAGGTGACACGAGTAATGCGGGTTTTCCGCATTGATAAATGAGTATATCGAAGTTAGGTGATTGAGATTCCTTATTTCTGCTTGGTGGCATACGATGTTGGATTACGTGACGTGGTGAACGCAATGAGTTTTGGTTGCATTCACGTAGGATGGATTTTGTTGTCATTATCTTGGATCATCCTTGGATTTTCCTCGGTGGAATGACAAGGATCGATATGAGGTAATCAGTGAGAATCCACAGTCTCGGCGTGTCTCGTCGTTGACTGATTTGTTTAGATGTGGGATTTGGTTGAGGACTTTGGACGTCGTGACGATCAAGGATCGTGACGTCTATAGTCGGTTGACGTAGTGATGGATCTGGATCATGATCTGGATGATCCAGATAGGTGGAGAGTTTATCACTCTTACTTGGATAGTTTGAGTTGAGGATGTTGGGACTGAACTTCTTTTCGAAGTGAATCCCGTATAGTATATTACGCAGGTGAGTAGTTTTCCGATGAGGTCGGATTTGGTCGGCCCCGGATGTGTGAGTATTGTGATTGGCTTTCCTATGAAGTCAATCGATTGTATTGTGGTAATCGGTTGAGTAGGTAACCGAGAGGTTCGATTTTGGTACGTCTCGGTAGACGTGAACGATATTTCGAGTTTTGGAATCAGATTTCTGGATGACAATTCGGGATTTGATTTTGGAACTTGAAAGAGGATTTCTAGATTTGGGTTTTGGAATAGGATTCTGGGTGACGATTCAGGATTTGATTCTGGAGCTTGAAAGTGGATTTCCTTTTATAGATTTGGGTTCGGAATGGTCATTCATAATGCTAGCTTACGAAATGACAATTTCGGATTCGGATTTGGACATGGCTATGGATATGATTTCTGGGTTTGGATTCGGGATTTCTTACGAAATTGCGGATTCGGATTCGGATCTGGAAATAGATGATGGGTTGGAGTTTCGATTTGTCTAATGCTGGATTGGACAAATAAACTCCATAATTGAAACGTGATTGGCTACAACCTAGGTGGTTGTAGACTGATTGATGGGTAGATGTACGTACCTTGTACGTTGTTCGAGGTATGATACCGGGCAGACTTGTGGTGCCTGGTGATGGTATATAAGTTATACCAGTAGTACGTTGGTGAGCGTGTTGGTAGTCGGATTGGTTCCGATACCATCAGATTAGTTGAGGTCGTGGACTGGACATTGAATACTGTGCATTGGGTCATGGTATTTCTAATGGGTCTAGTTACACACAGGTCGAATAATTTATACGTATATATACACTCAGGTTGAGTAAGCTAGTGGTTATTATAACCACAAGTAGGTATAGTGTTAGTCTTCGACTGACGACTGTCAAGTGGTGACAGATTGTCGAAGGTGTCAACGTGGATCGTTGAGTGAGATCTTATGACTCCCAGTGGGAGCAGATAACATGATAGATTGGTAATTAAAAAAAAAGAACCGTCTAGTTGTTGTGTCAATGAAACGGTAGATTTGACAATTAGTGTCAATTCCGGACGTATGGCTACTATCATTCGACGTGGTCGAATGTAGTCAATGCGACGTGAGTGTTAGTGGTACATCTGGTTGCAGACGAGTATTATTCTGGTTAGTGGGTGTACGAGTGTACACGTGTTTCGTGGTCGATTTTACTTTCCACGAGGTGGTTGTGGAATCAGGATAGTTAGTGTTTTAACAACGGAACTAAATTAAGGAGGGAAGAACGGTTGGAATTAGGTCGGTTGGAATTTCGAGGACGAAATTAATTAAGGAGGGAAAATTGTAACGACCCGTTCCAAATTCCTAGATTAGATTACTGACTAATCACGATTAGTGAGGTTAATCGGTGATTAGTTAGGCGAAATCGGACGAACGATGCGAAATGACCGTTTTGCCTCTAGGCGTGGCAAAACGTTGACTTTTCAATCAGGCGGTCAAATGGACTTTGACCGATGACCGTGACGTATTTCATGACGTCATGAGTTCATAGACAGGTGGCACGTTCAATTCCGAAGTTCGAGGAGGAAGTTATGACGTTCGGAAGTTTAGGGGCATTTTGGTAATTTTGGTTAAAAATGGGCAAATGTTGACTTTTTGACCAAGAGGTCCGATGGTCGAGGGCCAAAGACCGTTACGTAGATAAGGACGATACGAATCCATAGACAGGCGGCACGTCGAATTCGGACATTCGACGACGAAGTTACGGTTCAAGGAAGTTCAAGTGCACTATTGCACAAATTACGAAACGGGTTAACTTTGGGACTTTAGTGGGGCCCAGATATTTAATGGAGGCCCAATGGATGAGTGACAAGTGTCACCCATCCAATGGACACCATTTCCCCTTCATGCATCGACCATTCCATTTTCTCCATTTCAAACACACAAAACACCCACCCGATCTCACCCTTTTCCTCCCATCCGTGCAAACCAAAACCCATCCAATCTTCACCCAAGACCAGGACGGAGGACCAGGAGGCTGAGGGAGCTGTGGTGGCCGGCCTGGATGGCCAGGGCCGCCGTGAACAGCGGCTGGAAGGGAAGAACCCGTGCGGGTACCCGGTTAGTCTGTTTTCGATCCAAATTCCATTTTTCTTGTTATGGTTCAATTTTAATGGTTTTAATGAATCAAATAGGTTGCTAGGATAGTTTTAGGAAGGTTTATATGGTGGTTGAACGGCTGGGCAGCCGTGGGTGAGTTTTGGAAATATTGAACCGTTTGGTTCATAATTAAACCATGGGTTTTGTGCGGTTTTAGCTAGTTTAATGAATTGGGTTAGATAGGAAATGAAGAAATAGGAATTTAGGAATTAAAATGGGAGAAACGGACCGAAAATGAGGATGGAGGAATGCTGAACCGGTCACGACGGTTCAGCACAGTGCGGACCGGTCCAGGAAAACCAGAAAAACCGGTTTTCCAAGGTTGATGGTGATAAATAGTGTTTTTGACCTTCTAGGGGCTCGTGAGGACGCGTGGGCCATAATTTGGGAAAGTGTTCAACACGGGAAATCTTCTATTCAATGTAACGAACATTTTGGGACTGGTTTCGAGTCAATCGGATATCGTTTCGATAGATTTCAGGCTCTCTGAAGGTTTAGGTTTGGTCTTAAAAATAGTTCAAAGTTCGGAAAAATTACGGGGGTTTAATGGGAGGTTAATTAAGTAGTTAGTAACCTTCTATTAAAATTTGGACAGGTTTGGGAGTCCCGGTGACGGTGATCGGCTCGAGGAGCCGTGTGGCACGCAAATTGAGGCGGCAGCTCGGACGGTCTGTGAGTGGACCTTGTTTTCTAAATTGGTGCATGCATAAATGTTTATTATATGTTTTAAATACTTGTTTGTGATGCCATGAGTGCATTTGGATGTGTGGTTACGTATAGGCACGTATTTCGAGGTTTTGGCCCTATACGGTGCCTATACGGGTTTGTATGTCTTTATTGGTCTAAATGAAATGTTTTGGATTTCTAAAAGGATAAACTCGGGTATGAGACCCATTTGGTTTTGTCTCGGGCATATGACTCAGATATCGGGCACGGTGCCCAGCTGATGTCCTATGTTCGGGCACGAGACCCAGTTATTTTTACGGTTTATGATTTCGGATCAGGGACCCTAGATGGATTTTCAAATTCATGACGGTTTATAGAAACCGACATGAACTCTGGAAAGGTCATTGTGGTTCATGACGGTTTATGGGAACCGGCATGAACCTTTGTCAGGTCATTCTAGTTCATGACGGTTTATGGGAACCGGCATGAACCCTGGTTAATGGATGTTGTGGATCATGACGGTTCAAGGGAACCAGGCATGAATGTTTATTTTATGTATATATATGTATTCATATACCTTCCTTTACTTCTATTATCTCCTTTGGGGAGGGTCGTTGGGCTGGGTGGACCCCGGAGTAGTCACGGAGCATCGACTGAGTGGAGTCACCCCCCAGTTGGGTTCCTTACTCTCAGGAAGGCTATGCCTACTATTACCTCGGGTAGGGTCTGTGGTCTGCGGACATATATCTTGACTTTGAGAAGACTCGGATTGAGACCTGGGTAGCACGCGCGTAGCTTTGGAATCCGTGACAGGATTGGTTGTGTGAATTATATGTATATGTGATGTATGCTATATATGATATATGATGTGTGTTTACATAGGTTTTGGGCAGTAGCCCGTATGGTTGGTTTCTTATGATTTGGGCCGAGTCTCTTATGGATTTGGGCAGTGGCCTGTATAGTCGTTTTCATTATGGTTCTTTCAATCCTGGTTTTGGGCTTAGTTCCCACCTATGGTTTTTGCTGGATAAATGGTTTTCGAATGCATGCATGATTTTTAGTGAAGGGTACAAATGTCTTCTCGTTAAAATGTTTTTATAAATTCTTGTTTTGTCCACTCACAGCTTTTAATGTTTTGACTGCCATTCAGGTTGACATCGGATGTGGACTGTAGCAGAGACCGAGATATCACATACCTCCTCCGGATCCTGGCGTACTCTGATAGCCCGGGAGGGCAAATGACGGAAATATCCCTTGTCTGACACTTCGTGTCAGACGGGAGCAGGGTCATCCCACACTAATCCCGGGGGGATTGGGATGGGTCCCGTCAATGGAGGTATCCAATTCAACCCTGAAACTGATGAGAAAAATCCCCAATTCTAGATTGGAATGAAGTTCTCAAGTGGAGGTATCTTCAGAGAAGTTGTGAGAGCCTATTCATTGAATACTAAGAGAGAGCTTGTGTTACAAGAAGAATTGCTCAGACAAAATTAGAGCTTTATATGTTAAAACTAAGGATGAAGGTTTTCCTTTCTTCATATACGCCCTTAGGGTGAATAAGAGGGATTACTTTCAAGTGAAGAGTTTTTCAAGGAGAACATAATTGTGAGGAGGGAACTACCAATTATCATGCTAATATCAGGTGGAAGGCAAAATACATGAGGAACCTTACAAGCAAGAAGTGAGATCTTGGTGAATTCCAAGAAATGATCAATCAAGATACATGTTATAGGCCTAGTATGACAATATTCTATAGAGCAATGAGGATGGCCTTTGAAAGTTTGGAAGGGACATACGTGAGCCAATATGGGAAGTTAAGAGATTATTGTGAAGAGCTTATTAGGGTAAATTGGCAGCACCGTGAAGATCAAATATGAGATTTAGGGTAATGGTGAGCCAAGATTCCAAAGGTTTTATGTGTGCTTAGGTGCTTGAAAAGAAGGTTGGTTGAAAGGATGTAAGTCATTTATTGGATTGGATGGTGCTCACATCAAGAAACCCTACACAAGCCAGATTTTGACTGTTGTTGGTGTTGATGCTAACAACGGAATGTTCTCAGTAGCTTATTCCATTGCTGAGGTAGAAAGCTACTCTACATGGAAATGGTTCCTTGGGTTGTTTATCACGACCTGACTCCCTAGCATGATATTATTCGCTTTGGGCTCAGCCCTCCCGGTTTTTTTTCTAGGAACTCACACGTAACTTCCTAGTGGATTACCCATCTTAGGATTGCTCCAGGCCAATCTCGCTTAACTTTGGAGTTTCAACCAAACCCAAAGTCAGTGAGCTCCCAAAAGGCCTCGTACTAAGAAGATACATGCCTACACATATAAGGCACTTCAAATTTCCCTCCCCGACCAATGTAGGATTTTTCACCATTCTTTCTAAGACATGGGTCTTATAATCCACCCCCTTGGGGCCCAGCGCCCTCACTGGTACACCTCTAGTTGGGCCCAGTTCTGATACCATTCTGTCACGACCCCACTCTTCTAGCACGATATTGTTCGATTTGGGCCATGCCCTCACGGTTTTGTTTCTAGGAACTCACACACAATTCCCAGTAGGTCACCCATCTTGGGATTGCTCTAACCCAAACTTGCTTAACTTTAGAGTTCCAACCTAACCAAAAGTCAGTGAGCTCCCAAAAGGCATTGTGCTAGATAAATTCGTGCCCACACATATAAAGCACTTCACCTTTCCTTCCTCGAGTGATGTGGGATTGTTCACCGATATTGCTTCCAAAGCTCACGGGTCTTTCTTCCCAAGCTCACGGGTCTTGCTCACCGGTCTTTCTTCCCAAACTCACGGGTCTTGCTCATTGATCTTACTTCCCAAGCTCACCCAGCATCCTCGATAGCACACTTCCAATCAGGGTCCAGCTATGATACCAATATGTCACGACCTGACTCCCTAGCACAATATTGCCCAATTTGGGTCCAGCTCTCACAGTTTTGTTTTTGGGAACTCACATGCAACTTTCCATTGGGTCACCCATCTTGGGATTACTCCAGGCCAATCTCGATTAATTTTGGAGTTCCAACCAAACCTAAAGCCAGTGAGCTCTCAAAAGGCCTCGTACCAAGAAGATACGTGCCCATACATATAAGGTACTTCACCTTGCCCCCCTCGACCAATGTGGGATTAGGCACCGTTCTTCCTAAGGCACGCGTCTTACATTGTTGGATGTGGACTTGAAGCTTGAATGACAGGACCCATCGTAATCCCCTCTGGATTATCGTGGGATGTGCCTGCTCCTATCTGACACCACGTGACATACAAGGGATAAAATCGTAACCCGTTCGGGGCTATCCAGAGTGTGCAACGGCATGTGATGACTCGATCTCTGCTATAGCCCACATCCGTGATTAACCTAAAGGGTGTCAAAACAACAAAACGTGTCAGTAGACAAAATAAAAATTTATCAAAATCATTCTTCAAAATATACCTTTTTACCCTCCGTTTTATAAAGTATGCATGCATATCAATTTAAAACCTTTATTTTCCTGTAAATCAGTATATACGAAAACCGATGCAATCATCGTAAAACTAACACATGTTAAAAACATCTGGACACAATCAATCAGTCAAAAACCTCGGGACCTATTCTCATATTCGACACGTGTCCCATGTCCCTAACGACCCACATGTCGTATCCTCTCGGCCTCCAGGCCGTAACTCTCAAGGGAAGTATCTTCTGGCTAATTGTTGGTAAGACTGTTATAAAAAGCTAAATACTTTTCCTTAGCTATCTCCTCTAGTCCATTGGTGAGACCAATCATAACAAATCAGAACTACCAAATATCCCCAGTTCCTCGAATACTCAATGGAGGAATAATGGTTAGTCCACCCATCCATCATGAACATTGCAACGAGTCTCGTATGTCCTGGAAAACCAAATGCCTTGCCCATACCGAACAGTCTCGATTACCAAACTACAATCACTATAGTACTAGTCGAAATACTAAATCGCATGTCCTAACTTTATAGGATCACTACTGCACACATCACTAGTGCAATTCGATGACAACTAACCAGGGTACCTGTCACCAGTCCAGGCATACCCCGTGCCTCTAGTAAACCAACCAACTAAGAGGATCTAAGACCTCACTAGGCCACTTGGGATCCTCTTTGTCCCACTTAACAACCATTGCACCTCACAAGTCTGCCACTCAAGGGCTCGGAGCTCGAGGCAACCCTTGTCTAAGCACTTTTAGTACACGGATCCCCATGATGCCTCTACGTCGTCAAGACCCACTCGGTCGTTGTTGGGATTCCAACTGGCCCATCTCTACCTGAGATGCCACAATTGTCACTCGAGACTTACTCCCAAGACCCGACATAAACCGATGAAGCCTCGTTTGTAAAACCCGTGTCCTGGAGGGAACGGTGAACAATCCCAAATTCCCGCGATAGGGGAATGGTCTGGGAAGAGAATAGTGGTGTGTCTTAAAGATGTAGGCACACATATATCTAGCACATGGCCTTTTGGGAGCTCAGTGGCTTTGGGTTCGGTTGGAACTCCAAAGTTAAGTGAATTGAGGTTGGTGCAATTCCATGATGGGTGACCCCTCGGAAGTTGCACCGTGAGCTCCCAAAAACAAAATTGTAAGGGTGAGGAGGCCCAAAGAGGACAATATCGTGCTAAAGTCAGGTCCTGACAGAGGAGGGTCCGGTCTTGGCATCATCACCTCAATTGTCATCACATCCAGTGCGACCCAAATCTAACCATAAATCTCTGTTCGTATTGATGGTATCATCAAATTATACTGAGCTACCATCAAACCTTCTGCTCATGTCGGAGGAACCCCGCCTCCCTCGTTTCTCGATAAACCTGGGGCGAGAATATCGTATGAACACTCCTCGAACATCGCCTAACTCTCGATAGTTTCATCCACATCCGTCGATAGCCATGTCTGCCACGAACCTCATGCAGACTAATCCAAGAAATAATCCATTATCGAGACTCTGCACTCATGCGGGCAACTCACCGCCTGTACCGATCGGTTCACCCCGGGATCCGATCCACAAGTACTACTCTCCCAATAACTTATGCAATCAGCCTCAACTAGGGTCATCCTTGAACTTGACTGCTCCTTGCAGTACAACCATCCTGACCATCCATAGGTATCGACTTTGAAAAGTCATCATATTGGGATAACTAGAATCCAATCGACTAGTAACTACTATCCGAGGATCACATCCACTTGTAACTCTACAGCCTCCAGCCACTAGGATCACAAGAAACTCGGCCCTCCTTGAGTTCATCCAGCCCTACTCGGGGTCTACTCGGCCCTTTTAGAGGTCTGACCCCACTGAAACACAGCATTTCATGCTGAACAGAACCTATTTGAGGTTCATTTCCACGTGATCTTCATATCCTTACCCTTACTATCAGGTTGATGACGGGATAACAGCAGCCCAGAGACATCACATCTGACACATGCGCAACACTCTAAGAGCAACCCAGTGCTCGGATACCACTCTGATAGGACCAATCCCAATCCCTTGTGGATTATCGTGGGATGTGCATGCTCCCGCCTAACACCACGTACCAGACAAGAGATAAAACCGTAACCCGCTCCAGGCTATCTAGAGTACGCAGTGACTTCTAGAGTGTGCAGCAGCATGTGATGTCTCGATCTCTACTACAGCCCGCATCCACGATCAACCTGAGGGTGTTAAAACAACAAAACGTGTGAGTGGACAAAAATAAACATTTATTAAAATCATTCTTCAAAATATACCTTTTTACCCTCTGTTTTATAAAGCATGCATGCATATCAATTTAAACCTTTGTTTTCCTGTAAATCAGTATATACGAAAACCGATGCAATCATTGTAAAACCAACACATGTTAAAAACATCTGGATGCAATCAATCAGTCAAAAACCTCAGGACCCATTCTCATATCCGACACCGGTCTCCAACCATCATATCATCATATCAGTTACGATATCTGAGCAACGCGTGCATACAAGCTCTAGGACTGCTCAAATCCGAGCACGTCGCAATAAAAACATCACCAGCCGACAATCTCCAGATCATCGTGAACATTTCAACGATCAATCTCATATAACATCTGCACTCCTGAGTCGAGCCTTTCGCGGATACCTCCTTTCTCGGCTGCTCGACAGCAAGCGCATCGTGACCTCTCTGTACCTTGGAGGCGAGCGTTATCTCTAGGGTGCTCTCCGGGAAACATATTCACAACCGGAGGCCCTCTCATAATCATGGAGAATGGTCAGAGTAAAAACATTGGAAACATTTTCATAAACTGTTTTATTTTAAATCAAAATAGTTATTTCACATAGGGTCTCATCCCAAAATCACTTTCCACAAATCTCATAAAATAGTGTCCAGTTTCCATTTCACAATCTCAAAATCATTAAATAAATCTAGGATTCCTCGAATCCTATCTAATCAAAACTCGTAGGGTCTCAGCCCTAAAATCAATGGGTCTCAGCCTAAAACCATATCTCAAAATCATCACAATAGGGTCCTTGGCCCGAAACATGGTTTTTAATATCCATGGACTCACTCCCGGAGTCCAATGTCTTTCCAATAGGGTCACAAGCTCGAATATCAGTTTCAAACCCGAAAATCATTTTATTATTCAAATCACTGTTCAATTTCCTGTTTGACTGTTCTTTGAGCTAAGCCTTAAATCAATTGGGCCTCAAGCCCGAAATAACAATTATCACGCATCCCCATGAAATTATCTAAAAACTGCTAATCAAATCCTCAATTTCACGTATCTCCGTGAAATCATTCAAACCACTAATTCCAAACTGGGTCTCAAGCCCGGAGGAACGATTTCACTTTTCTCCGTGAAATCCATCTTTACCCGACATTTCAAATCCACAAAGCATTTCATTTTCAAATCATGATCAAATCAACATAATATACACATCAGGCATTTCAAATCATAATCATATAACATTCAAAACATATATGCATGCATCATTTTATAAACCAAAGTCCACTCACACACGGTCCACGTTGCGCGCTCCGAATCCCTCGCTGTAAGTCGATCTGAAGCTAATCCACAGTCTCCGGGACGTTCAAGCCTGTCCAAACCATACCCAAAGGTTACTAATAGCCTCTATAAGTCCATAAAAGAAACCTTCAAAAGTCTCGGTTAGGTCAACGTGTTCCGAACACGCTTCCTGAAGTTAAAAACCTCCAAAACACTATCCAAACGACCTCTGATCAACCTAAAACCACAACCATTGGATTCAGATGGTCGAAATATTTCGAACTTGACCAATTTCACCTGGAAATTCGTGTCCACACGCTCTTACGCGCCAGTTAAACTTTCGATCAACACTAGTCAATGATCAACGATGACGTCAACAAAAGTCAATGCTGAGGTCATCATGATGTCATGCTGACGTTAGCCTGATAGGTTTGATACCTGTCAGGTCTGATAGCTATCAAGTTTGACGCCTGCCACGTGTCAATCTCTGATTAGTTCATGTGTTCCCTGACACCTCTTACACCCTACCACATGGCACCACCCGATTGGTCCACGTGTTGGCATGTTAGTTGCTAACTGTGTCTGACATCTTGCCACGTGTCACCCTCTGGTTGGCCACGTGGCCTGACAAGTCTAACAGATGATGATGTGGCTTGCCATGTCATCATCGTCAACCTCTCGCGGGTCGACCCATTTTTCTGCAATCGGGTCATTCGACCCATGACCTCGACCCGATCTGTTCTCCCTCGTCTATCCACCAATCTTCACCATTCTTTCACCATTAGACTCGTCCTCAACCCAGGAACCTATCTACAAACTCAAAAACACGAAAACATACCTGAAATCACTTGGCCAAGATTGATCCTCAAGGATCCAGTTTCAAACTCAAACCTAGACCTGTCCAGTGGTCTGTTTCCTTTCGTTTTTGGTCCAACATGCTCGCAGGGATACATGGAAGATGAATATGATTAGAAATGATCGTTTCAACCCCTAAAATCCAAAACCCAAAAATTTAAAATCCACGGCTTACCTTTTCTGGGTTACACCACCAGCCACCGTGGGTCCTCCATTTGTGTCGTCCTATCCAGTCTCCCTACCTCTCCCCCACTCTCTGTCTCACTCAACCAGCATCAAAGGCTGCAGGGAGGATGAAAAAATGGTGGGGTGAAGGTTTCAGGTTGGTGCAAAATGAGAAAGGGAAAATGGTAGATGCATGTATGTACAATAGGGAGCAATGGATGAGTAACACATTTCACTCATCCATTGGGCCTGAACACAAATATCTGGGCCCACTAATGACAAAAGTCCACTTACCTCATAATTTGTATAATCGTACCTTGATTCGTTCTAGACCCGTAACTTTCCCGTACGATGTCTGATTTTGACATGCCACTTGTCTACGGACTCGTATCGTCTTGATCTACGTAATGAACCTCGGTCCATGTGCTATTAACATCCTAGGTCAAAAGCCAAATTTTACCCTCATATAGGGAAAAAAAATCGTCATTTTATCCCGATCATCCGTTAATCCTCAATTAATCCCAATTAACTCTTAATTAATCCCGTAAATTCGGGATGGGTCGTTACATTGAAAATAGAAGAAGATCCCTATTCATAACTGAAAATCATAAGGGATTAATCGAGGCTGTCAATGAGGTTTTTCCAATGGCTGATCATAGGCACTATACCAGGCCTATGTAATGGGAACTTCAATACAATACATAGGGAATTAGCATTGAAGTTGCAGTTTGAGAAAATCTCAAGGTCAACTATTTGTTGCATGGTACAAAGCAGAGATAAAGACAATGACAGAATTGAGTCCTACATCCCATGATTGGTTAAGTAAGATGGATTTGAGGCAATGGACAATATCTCATTTCAGCACAGTGTAACGACCCGTCCCGGGAGTCGGGATTAGCGAAGTGATTAGTGACGGATTAGCTGAGTTAATCGGTGTTTAGTTGGTTACTTTTGGACCGTTAGCGCAGAATGACGATTTTACCCCTGGTTCGGGAAAAATGTTGACTTTTAGTTTGGGCGGTCAATTGGGCTTGGACTGATGGCTGTGACATAGTTTGGGACGTCACGAGTCCGTAGACAGGTGGCACACCCGATTCCGACATCCGAGGAGGAAGTTATGATGTTCGGAAGGTTGAGGGCATTTTTGGAATTTGATTAAAAAGAGGGAAATTTGTTGACTTTTTGTTTGACCACTAATTTTCATGCAAACCGAAGACCGTTAGATAGGTCTCGTCGTCCTGAGTACAACGACAGGCGGCAGGTGTCGATAGGAGGTCGGACGGTTAAGATATGGGTCTAGATAAATGAAGGGCAAAATGGTAATTTTGCCAGGTAGGGGTAAATTGGTCTTTTGGCTGTCTTGGGATCTGTGCCTAGTTGAATTTGGACACATGGCTGATTTTGGAATTGTTGCCCACCGAGAGGTGGACACCTGGCCCTCTCTGGATGGCCGTGGAAGGTACCACATTTTTTTACAAATTTTAAAGGGAAGGGTTAATTGCACGGGTAAGAAAAACAGAGTACAAGTGTGCCGTGACCTCCCACTTCGAGTAACCCTTTGCTTCTCACCGTTTTCCTTAGAAGGCTGAAAGAATGAGAGAGGAAACAGCGTGGTGGTGGTGCCACCAGGAGCAACCGCCGTGGACGGTGGTTTGCAGATCGGGAGAAACAGAGACAGAGAAGAACCTGTTTCTTGGAATCACCTCAATGTGTTTTGCTTTGGTTCTTGAATGGGAAAGTAAAAAAGGAGGTGTAGGGAGTCGTTGGAGACCACTTTTGAGGCCTAAATTAATGGTAAGAACGGTTTCATGAAATCTTCATTTCCTTTTTAAAAATGGCAGTTTTCGTTATGAGTAGTGTTGATCGATTTAGCCTTTTGGTTGAGGTTTCTGGAGTCATTAGCAAACAAATGGAACCTGGACCACGACCTGAGATGGCCAGAGCCATGGAACCAGTATGAAGAACTGGACCGGTTCGAGGAAAATGTTTGAAGGTATAAATAAATCGTATGATTTTTCTATTTTGAGATCTTGGATCGTTAAGGAAACATTGGAATAAGATTGTAGAATAAATTAGGGAGGGAAACGGACAAAATTGGACGAGTTAAACCCGTGAACCGGCCACGCCGGTTCTGTCTGAACCGTGAACCAGTCGGACCGGTTTCACCCAAGGTAGAAGATGAACTGTGCTTGGCACTCTGGGCGGTGCGTTTGGGCGCATGGCACATATTTCGAGGAGGATTCCAACACGACTTTTATAGTATTCGATGTAACGAACATTTTGGCGCTGATTTCGAGTCAATCGGACATCGTCTCGATATGTTTCGGGCTGTCCGAAGGTTTTAGGCCTCGGTTCAAAATAGTTAGAAACATGGGAAAATTATGGGGCTTTAGTATGACCTTTGTAAAGTAGTTAGTGACCTTATTATGGGTTTTGGATAGGTTCGGGAAAGCCGAAGATAGCGAAATGGCCGGGAACGGCGTAAGTGCGCGTGTATCGAGGCGACGTCGGAATGGTCTGTGAGTGGACTTTGCTTTCTAACTCTTTATGCATGCATATATGTTTTTATATGTTTTCTATACTTGATTCTATGATTTGATTTATGATTGTGATGGTTTACGGTTTGTGCACATTTTTCGAGGAAATTCCGGAATTTCACGTTTTACGAGATTTGACGGATATTGTGATTTGAACCTGGTTTTAACGATTTGATTTCAATGAAAGTAAAAGGATTTTGGAAAGTGATTTCGGGCTTGAAGCCCAGTTCAAAAAGTGATTTTAAGAAACGTGATTTCGAGATTTGGAATCGTAATTCCGGATGACGATTCGGGATTCGATTCAGGACTTGGAAGTGGATTCTGGGTTTGGGTTCAGAATGGTTATTCCGGATGCCGGCTCACGGCATGATGGTTGCGGACTCGGATCTAGAAAGGAGATGGATATGAGTTCTGGATTTGGATTCGGGATCCTGAGGAGATTGCGGATTCGGATTCGGTAATGGAAAATGGTTTTCAAATGGTTTTGGATTGGATTTGCTGGATCTGGTTATTGGGTTTAAAGACCCGGATTATGATTGACAGGGGACGGGCCCGAATTGGGTTTAAAGACCCGGACTGAGTTTAAAGACTCGGGAGTTTAAAGACTCGGATATTGATATTTTCCCCTGTAGGCCTGTTAAGTTTAAAGACTCGAGAGTTTAAAGACTCAGATTATATTGAGGCCTGGATTGAGTTTAAAGACTCGGGAGTTTAAAGACTCGGATAGATCCAGCAGGTTCGGTGAATGGAATATTATATAGTTTTCAACAAAGGTTTTCCGATGTTTTGGGCAGTGGCCCGGATGAAATGGTTTTCGATGGCTTTGGGACTGAGTTCCCCGGATTTGAGATTGATTTGAGGCTGAGGCCTGGATTTGAATAACGGGTTTGACACGATTTGATAAACAAGGTTTTCGTTGATGGTTTTTGATATGAATGGTTTCATAACTTGAATGGATATGCATGCATTGCTTTTTACGTGGAGGGTAAAAATGTACTTGTGTTTTCTGTTAACTGTTTTTAAACTTAAACTTTATTTCTGTCCACTCACAACCTCTTCGTGTTTTCAATACCCTCCAGGTTATTGCGGCGCGGGCTGTCGGTCGAGAGAGACGGAGACATCACACATACGATCCACATTAGACTCTGCGCACTCTGAGAAGTTCGGAAGTTTTTGGACGGTCGGATCGAAAGTCCCTTGTCCGGCTTACGTGTCACATGGGGGTTGGACGTCAGTTTAGCCTTCGTGTCATACGTAAGTTAGACGAGAGCAGGGTTTCGCCTTTAATCCCGGGGGATTAGGAGTGGGCCCTGACAACAGGCTATAAAGTGGAAATTTTACTCAACAACGTCTCATTTTATGTTAAATTTGTTTAAAAATTTAGTTAGCCTGATGTAGATACTCTAAGTAAACCACGTCTTTGCCCTTGTGTATATTTTTTAATTTTTTTTCTTAAACTCCAAATTTAGTTGAATTAGTAATTTCAAAAAACCCAATTGAGCCACGTCCAAGTGGATTTATTAGGCATGTCCCATGAAGCTCGATAAAAACCAGGCTTGGAAAAGTTCTTGGGTTTTTATATATGTGACTAATCCTATCCAGCTCGGTTCAATACATTTCAAAATCTGACATAAATTCTGCCTGATCCGGCCCAACCCAAAAAATATGTACCGGACTTACCCGACCCGACCTAAAACTGAGGCGATATATGCATTAATAGCAGGAAATCATTATGAAGTGCCTTTAATGCATATTTTTTCCATTTTAGTTCTCTTTCGTATTTGTTCTCCCTCACCTACAGTGGTGCTCAAAACCTAAACTCAAAATTGGGTAATCCTTTTTCGATTATCACAACTTATCTCTCTTATTCACCATCCCACTTCAACTTTTCACCTCTCTAATATCCCAAAGCCAAGATTGGAAATCTTCCATATTTCTACTGGAACCCTTTTACCTCTCATCTCTCATTATCCTTTATTCCCTATTAATAGAAAGAAAGAAAACCCAATTAAAAAAAAATACTCAGATAGGGGAAGAATTAGAGATATTATTATTAAGGTGATCCTTCTTGGACCAAAAAATAAAGAAAAGGAAAAATGGGCTATTTTTCTTCCAAGTCTTAAGGGATATGGATTTTAGCTAATATTATATTACAATTATATGTTTAATTACACCATCATTGACGAAACAAGTTTCAAAGATTGGACTGTTGGGTATTCCTGTGTATGAAACACGCTCTGGATCTTCTTTTCTATAAGTTTTATACATGATTCATTATGGGGTACCATAGATGACATGATCCCTCTCGAATTTCCCATTGAAACTTGTGAAAAGCTTTGCTCTCGTATGACAATCCTAAAAGAACTTAAAACCTTCCAAAAATACCATCACACTACTAATCAAAACTTACGAGAATTCTTCTGAAAATTATGTAGAATCTCCTTGTAGCCGAGTCAACCATTGTCCACCTACCAAACGAAGGATGCAATAACAAATAAAAATCCAAACCATCCAGCCAATTCTACAATCTGCGACAAATTCGAGCTTAAATGTAAGACTCGTGTCCTGGAGGGAACGGTGAACAATCCCACATTCCTGCGAGGGGGAATGGTCTGGGAGAGGATGGTGGTGTGCCTTAAAGGTGTAGGCACACACCTATCTAGCACTAGGTCTTTTGGGAGCTCAATGGCTTTGGATTCCTGGGGAACCCTAAAGTTAAGTGAGTTGAGGCTGGTGCAATTCCATGATGGGTGACCCCCTAGGAAGTTGCACCATGAGCTCCCGCTCCCGAAAACAAAACCGTGAGGGCGAGGCCCAAAGCGGACAATATGGTGCTAGATGAGTCGGGTCCTGACCGAGGAGGGTCGGGTCCTGAAAATTTGGTATCAAAGCCAGACCTCGACCAGGAAGTGTGCTAGCGAGGACGCTGGGCCCTAAGGGGGTGGATTGTATGTCAGGACCCACCCTGGTTTCACCCCGAAAACCTAGGTAAATCCTGCTCCAGTCTAACCACCCCCCCCCCCCCCCCCCCCCCCCGTGACACAAAACCAAAGTAAACTCACTCGAAGCCACCAAAGTACTCAGTCAGACGCAGGAGAAACAATACAAAACATCCTGAAGTTTAAGTGTTTACAGAGCATAGTACTAACTACAAAAGAAAGAAAACCGGTAACTAGATACACGGAAAATTTAAAACACTTCGGGGTCGCTCTCGTAACTTCTATGCCTCCGACTCTGCCTCGACGCCGAAACCCCGCTTTAGCTCCACGACCTGGAGGGCAATTTAAAACCAGAAAGTGTGAGTGGACCATAAAGAATAAAAGTTTCAAAACCATTTTAATACGAAGACAGGGTTTGGCCCTCCGTTTCGAAATCACATGCATAACCTAGTTACCAAAAGCAGTTATAGATCACATAAAGATCATCATAAAAACATTTTGCAGAATCATAAAAAAAAACAGTTCTAAAATCATGTCATAGGCATCATAAAACCATATCACAAAACATCATACCAAGCCATCATTATCCGATCAAACTTGCTGGACGTATTCGAGTCTTTAAACTCCCGAGTCTTTAAACTCAATCCAGGCCTCAATAATATCCGAGTCTTTAAACTCAATCCGGGTTTTTAAACCCAATCCGGGCCCGTCCCCCGTCAAATCAATATCCGGGTCTTTAAACCTAATAACCAGATCCAGCAAATCCAATTAAAACCATTTGAAAACCATTTCGAAATCCATATCCAAACCCGAATCTGAAATCACCGGTCCGAAACCCTTTCGGCATCCCGAACCGTCATTCCGAACCCAAATCCGGAACTTCACTTTCCAACTTTAAAACCAAATCTCGATTCTCGAAATCCGATTTTAAAACCAAAAACCTTGATTATCAAAATCACGTTCCAAAATCCCTTTATAAAAATTTAAACCCAATTATCATTTAAAAGCCCAATACCATAGCCTCATATTCCGAAATCACCATTTTCTCGTAAAACGTGCTGAAACCGAACTTACTCGAAAACCGTGTAATTATGTAAAACCAACAAAACATATTCACTAAACATAGAAACATGCTTAAAACCATAAAACAAGGATAGAAAAACAGTTATGCATACTCGAGTTTAAGGAAAGGGCCCACTCATTGCTACCGAGCCCTCAATCGCGTCCCGAACGTCTCGTACGTTCCTCAGCTTTCTCGGGAAATTCCGAACCTGTCAACCATCACCCAAGAACGTTACTAACACATCTACGAAGGTCCACCTAATTCTCCCTAAAAATCTCCGGGTCCTAAACGTAACGAACTGAAACCCTAAACCTTCAACCTCGCTTAACTAACCTCAAACGACGTCTGAACAACCCGAAACCAATTCCAATGGACTCGTCTCAACACCTAGACCAAAAACCATGTTGACCGTTTTCCAAACCGCCGCCGCACGCGCCCCCACGCGCCGCCCAAAGTGGTTGCGCGTGACCTCACGCGCCAGCTACAGTGTCACCAGCAACCTCTGGTCGACCCGGTTCGAACCAGTCTCTACAACTCGAACTGGCGTTCCCGGTTCACCGCCGTGCCTGCACTGTTTTCCTCCCTATCTTCACCATCTTCATCGTCCAAACCTAAGCTACCCATTCCCCTACTCCAAACACCTCGACTCAGCCTACAACCCGTCGACTCAAGCTCAAACAAAAACCCGAACCAGTCCCCTGTTCTTCCTCCCGGCCAACCAGAGCTTCCCCCGTCACGGTGGCAACACCAGTCGACTCCTAGGACCTTCCTGAGTCTCACACCACTCACCAAAACTCTCGACTCACTTCGTAAGTCCATGACTTTCGAACTGAACAAAACGGAAAAATATAGGATTTGAGGCTTACCTTCGATTCGTCCTCCGCCGTTCGAACCGCCGTGCACCACGGTGTCCACTGAGTCCCCTGCAACCTTCTGAGTCTTCTCTCAGCTTGAATTAGGCTAACACATGGCACAACCACCACCACGATCTCTCTTTTCTCTGTTTCCCCCTGGTTTCCCGTGGCTCACAACCGCACACACACACGACCACTGCACCTCCAAACCTCCTCAACCCACTCACTAACTCTCACTAGAACACACCAACACCCACGGCCGCCGTCCAATTCTCTCTCAATCTCCCCCTCTGTTTCTCTCTGAGTCGAAGAACACACACACACGGTTACACACACACACGGCATGTAACGCCCCGGAAGTTCGAAAACGGAAAATTTGGAAAATTTGAGGAAAATGACGATTTTGCCCCTGGAATTGGGCGAACGGTTGACTTTTTATTTGAGCGGTCAAACGGACTTTGACTGATGACTGTGACGTAGTTCGGGACGTCACGAGTTCATAGACAGGTGGCACGCCCGATTCCGACATTCGAGGAAAAAGTTATGATGTTCGGAAGTTGGAGGGTAATTTGGTAAATTGGTCACAAGGGCCGAAAGTTGACTTTTTGATCGGGATATTGTTTGGACTTTCCGGGAAGACCGTTGGATAGCTCTCGGGATGCTGAATCCGTAGACAGGCGGCATGCGTCAATCGGAGTCCGAACGAGAAAGTTATAGGTCTAGAACCATGAGGGGCATTTTGGTAATTTTTCCAAGTAGGGGTAAAATGGTAATTTTCTGCAGCTGGGATAATTGTGATGAGTCAGTATAAGGGTGACTAATCTGATTTGGGGAGTGACATCTGTCACAATTACATGTGGGTTAGTGGCACTTGATTAATTAAATGAATTTGAATGGATTAATGTTTGAATAATTAGTATATAGTTAGCAAAAACAAAGAACAGAGACTGGCCTTCCTTGTTCGATTCTTCCCAGCAACCAAACCTTGGGAATTGGATGTGAGTGAGATTGAATTCGTGAGGAATTGTAGAGTAGAGTGATGAACTTGAACCCTGCTAACACCTAAACACAGAAAACCCGAAGAAAAAAAAAACCATTAAGGACCTCAAAATCGATTTCGAATTTGTAGATGTTTCTGAGTGAAATTGCCCTTACATTTAGCCTTCTGGGATTGCTACGAGTTGAACCAGATTAAGAACGAAAGAAATTGGGGTCGTTTGGCCTTAGAACAGAGAGGGGGACAACTTCAAATACTCGAGCTTGAGTCGTGGAATTGAGGACATGGAATCGTGAAATTGATCATGGAAATACGTTTATTAGAACTCCACGATGCTTCTTGATGCATCAATTGAGGGAAACAAGTGAGAAATTGGGAGGATTGGATGATGAATAGTACTTCGGTGTTCTTCGAAGAATCGAGGATGATTCGATTGAATTAAGGTACGGTCCCATGTAATTGAATTGACAGACCTTCAATTGAGTCTATAACGATTCTAATGGATGATTGACTTGTGGAAATTGATGTCGAATTGACAGCACTGGAACCGGGTCACCTCGCGGGTCGTAGGCTCCGTTTATCAGAGGAACGGGTAAGGAAGGAAACTGTGCAGGTTACTGTTCACAGCGCGTGAGGGCGTGTGGCCGGGAATCTGGTCTTGGGTCCAACATAGGTTTTAATGTTTTTGATGATACGGACATTTTAAAATTGGTTTCGAATCGATCGGACACCGTCTCGATAATGTTTCGCGGGTCCGACGGTTTATGTTATATTTTAAATTAATATTAAATTCCCTGAAAATTATGGGAAATTGATATGATGTAAATTGACTTGTTAGTAACCCTACATAATAATTTTGGACAGGATTCGAGGTTCCTGGCAAGTGTCAGAAATTACGGAAAAGCGTGCAGCTCGGGAAGCGAGCGGTTTGGACGGTGTGTGAGTGGACGTTTGTTTTATAAACTGATATGCATGCATAGTTAAATGTCTTACATGATTGATTGTATGATTTGAATTGCAATGATGTCTTGATGACGTGGCATGATTATGTGTGATTTAATGAATATTTTAATTGGTCTTTCGGGCACGTTTTTCGAGGAAATGTGCAAATGATATTTTGGGCTAGGCCCGGAGTCAAAATGGTTTCAAAATGGATATTTTGATGAATTGATAAGTCAAGGATGATTTCTGGATTATTTTAATGTTTTCGATATGACTTTACGGATTTACGTATAAATGATATTTGGGTTTGAGTCCCGGTTGATAATGATTTTGACTTGATTTGAAGTCAAGGATTTGATTGAGATGTTTTGGGATATGATCCCGGGATGATTTTCATTGGGATTATGAATGCCCAGACGGTCGAAGCTAGGGGAGTTCCCAGACGACCGAAGCTCGGGGATATAATATGATTGTGATTGCTCCCAGACAGCCGAAGCTAGGGGTGTTCCCAGACGGCTGATACTCGGGGTGATATGGGTTCCCAGATAGCCGAAGCTCGGGGTGTTCCCAGACGGCTGATGCTTGGGGTTATGGCCTACACGTAGTACGGATATGATTATGAGAT
Organism: Prinsepia uniflora; assembly: GCA_032719365.1. Classification (NCBI taxonomy): domain Eukaryota; kingdom Viridiplantae; phylum Streptophyta; class Magnoliopsida; order Rosales; family Rosaceae; genus Prinsepia; species Prinsepia uniflora. Next base: position 9,663,050 of record CM064865.1, on the reverse strand, counting down.
GGTTTGTGCACTTGTGAATGGTGCAGATTGCTTGAGGATTGATTGATTGATTGAGTAATTGATTGTGAACTTGTGCATAGTATTGCTTGATGTTGATTGTGATTACGTACTGGTATTGAGTACGAGTTCTGGTCTGTATGGCCAGGTGATTATGTGTTCGTATGTTTTGGCCTGAGAGCCGGGATTTAACTTGTTATGTGGTTTGGCTGAAAAGCCAGTGTTTGTGTTTCATATGTTTTTCCCTATGCATGCAGGTTTGATAAACTGGAGGGTAAAGGATGTCTTTTAAAATGTGTTTTAACGAATATATTTTTGTCCACTCACACTTTTCTGTTTTGATGACCCTCCAGGCCGTGACACGACGTTCGGGGCTAACCGAGATGCGGAGGCATAAGCGGAGATAATCCCTTGTCTGATAGGTGCTGAAGGATAGTTTCGGGACTTCAGTTGACTTGTCAGACGGGAGCAGGACCGGGCACGGTTATCGAGGTCCAGTTGGGACGGGTCCTGTCACGTCCCAAATAATTGGAACCGTGTTCCCTAGAAACCTCTAGCCCTCCTACACGTGTCACCATCCTACCCATTCTCTCCCAAGTGGCTCAATCTCAGCCCTCCATTTGTCCCTCTCTGTTGCACAAATCCCAATGTGCAAAAAAGACCAAAATACCCTTCTTTTAAACCAAAATTACGATTTTACCCTTACCGTTTTAGACCCGTAACTCACACGTCCTAACTCCGATGAATACGTGCCACCTGTCGTTGAATTCAGGACGACAAGATTTACCTAACGGTCTTAGGTCAACGTGCCAAAACCCGATCGTAACAAAAGTCAACTTTCCCCCTATTTTACCCAAATTACAGTTATGCCCTCAACCTTCCGAACATCATAACTTCCTCTTCGGATGTCGGAATCAGGCGTGTCACCTGTCTACGGATTCGTGACGTCCTAAACTACGTCCTGGTCATTGGTCAATACCCAATTGATCGCCTGAACTAAAAGTCAACTATTTACCCGAACCAGGGGCAAAATCGTCATTCTACCTTAACGACTCTAGTGTCACCAACTAACCACCAATTTAAGCTCACTAATCACCGTCTTAACCTTACTTTCCAGGACGGGTCGTTACAATCTACCCACCTAAAAAGAATTTTGTCCCCGAAATTCCACAGCTAGTTCCCGACACCTAGGGTCTCCTACCCGGTAAGCAACACTAGGTCAACAACAACTTCTCCTGGGTTTCCTGTCTATCATCTCCACCTTGGGTATTTCACTCCATCCCCAACTACCAGTTACACTTCATGTGGTACGCAAGGGAAACTCTATGAACAGAAAACAAAGGTATTTTAAAATACCTCATATGGAGTACCCGATGGAATTTATAGAGTACATCCTCACGTACTACCACCTCACTTCCCGGAACCCAACTCGATTCCTAACCCAGAACAATCTAGTCCAAACAGAAACTCCTACCTACTGGCTCACTCCTTCGGCTGCTACTTCGACCACTTGTCGGATAAATCTACAAAGTCCTGAAGGCAAACTCTAGATTGTGGGTTCTCTCCTTCAATAACCGCATATCGATCAGTTATAGTCACTCCTTTCCCGTTTCTTCCGTCATCCTTCAACGGAACTCACCGTAAACCGTAACCTCGTCACTCCAGGTCACCTAGGGTAAGACCTAAACTCTACCCTGGGATCCAACAACAAAGTAGGTACAACGTAACCAAGGATAGTAAAATACCTGTCCTCGTGCCTGGTGCCGACTGAACCTCCTGCTGAGTCATCGAAAACACTCGGGCCTGAGATCCTGAAGATCTACCACGTCCCCTCGAACTACTAGTGGCACCACCACCTCTTCTAGTGCCCGCTGTCCCTGACGCTGTACTCTGTCCGGGCTCCGCCGCTCCTCGGCCTACACCACCTTCCTGTGGTAACAGTGGACACTCACGTCGGAAGTGACCTCGCTCTCCGCAGTAGAAACAAACATCCCGACCAGAAGGACTCGCTCTCCCCGTCGACGCAACAGAAGTCGCACTAGCTTGTGGAGTCGACTGTGCTCTGTAACCTCGAAATCCTGAACTCTGGAAACTACCAGGTCTACCGAAACGATCATCGCCCGACGACGATGCTCCACCGAAGTTACCCCTCTTCGGTGTCCTCTGACTCGAAGCTCCAGAAAAAGATGACTCCCGGCGTCGCACCGGCAAACTAGCCTCAACCCTCACCGCAGCGTCCGACAACTCTCGGAGGGTAGTAAACGATCCAGCCGTCACTATGGCTCGAATCTCACCTCGCAGGCCCAACTCAAACCTACGGCACTTCTCGGCTTCAGTAGCCACAAACACAGGAGCAAACCGAGACAACATCTGAAACTTCTGTTCGTACTCAGCCACATTCAGATTCCCCTGTTGGAGCTGCAAAAACTCAGCCTCCTTGGCATCTCGGAAAGATCGAGGGTAATACTGATCTAAGAACCGCTCCCTAAACGTCTCCCAGGTCACCGTGTGGGCATCCCAGCCAGACAACTCGAGGGTATACCACCACTCGTACGCCGCATCGTCCAGTAAGAACGTAGCCAATAACACTCGATCCTCCGATGGGCAATGCATTACTGCAAAGATCCGCTCAAGTCTCGTGATCCACCTCCGGGCTTCCTCAGGATCTGCCCCACCACTAAAAGTAGTATCCCCGAGCCGCTGGGCTCGCTCAATCGTAGCACTCTCTGTCCCTCTTGCTGCTTCGTCTTCAGATCATGGAGAGGGTCTTCGTCAATCGCACGCTGAAAGAGGCATAGAAACAGTCAAACAACATGAACATAACCTCACAGACCGACACACCCAACAAACTCGACAAACCTATGCTCTGATACCAATTGTCAGGACCCACCCCGTTTCACGCCGAAAACCTAGGTAAATCCTGCTCCAGTCTGACCCCCCCCTCCCCGACACAAAACCAAAGTAAACTCACTCGAAGCCACCAAAGTACTCAGTCAGACGCAGGAGAAACTATACAAAACATCCTGAAGTTTAAGTGTTTACAGAGCAAATTATTAACTACAAAAGAAAGAAAACTGGTAACTAGATACAAGCACACGGAAAATTTAAAACTTCAGGGTCGCTCTCGTAACTTCTATGCCTCCGACGCTGCCTCGACGCCGAAACCCCGCTCTAACTCCACGACCTGGAGGGCAATTTAAAACCAGAAAGTGTGAGTGAACCATAAAGAATAAAAGTTTCAAAACCATTTTAATACGAAGACAGGGTTTGGCCCTCCGTTTTGAAATCACATGCATAACCTAGTTACCAAAAGAAGTTATAGATCACATAAAGATCATCATAAAAACATTTTGCAGAATCATCAAATAAAATAGTTCTAAAATCATGTCATAAGCATCATAAAACCGTATCACAAAACATCATACCAAGCCATCATTATCCGATCAAACTTGCTGGACCTATTCGAGTCTTTAAACTCCCGAGTCTTTAAACTCAATCCAGACCTCAATAATATCCGAGTCTTTAACTCCCGAGTCTTTAAACTCAATCTGGGTCTTTAAACACAATCCGAGCCCGTCCCCCGTCAAATCAATATCCGGGTCTTTAAACCCAATAACCAGATCCAGCAAATCCAATCAAAACCATTTGAAAACCATTTCGAAATCCATATCCAAACCCGAATCCGAAATCACCGGTCTGAAACCCTTCCGGCATCCCGAACCGTCATTCCGAACCCAAATCCGGAACTTCACTTTCCAACTTTAAAACCAAATCTCGATTCTCGAAATACGATTTTAAAACCAAAAACCTTGATTATCAAAATCACATTCCAAAATCCCTTTATAAACATTTAAACCCAATTATCATTTAAAAGCCCAATACCATAGCCTCATATTCCGAAATCAATTTTTTCTCGTAAAACGTGCTGAAACCGAACTTACTCAAAAAACGTGTAATTATGTAAAACCAACAAAACATATTCGATAAACATAGAAACATGCTTAAAACCATAAAACAAGGATAGAAAAATAGTTATGCATGCTCGAGATTAAGGAAAGGGCCCACTCACTGCTACCAAGCCCTAAATCGCGTCCCGAACGTCTCGTACGTTCCGCAGCTTTCTCGGGAAATCCCGAACCTGTCAACCATCACCCAAGAACATGACTAACACATCTACGAAGGTCCACCTAATTCTCCCTAAAAATCTCCGGGTCCTAAATGTAACGAACCGAAACCCTAAACCTTCAACCTCGCGGAATTAACCTCAAACGACGTCCGAACAACCCGAAACCAATTCCAATGGACTCGTCTTAACACCTAGACCAAAAACCATGTTGACCGTTTTCCCAACCGCCGCCGCAAGCGCCCCCATGCGCCGCCCAAAGTGGCTGCGCGTGGCCTCATGCGCCAGCTACAGTGTCACCAGCAACCTCTGGTCGACCCGGTTCGAACCAGTCTCTGCAACTCGAACCGGCGTTCCCTGTTCACCGCCGTGCCTGCACCGTTTTCCTCCCTATCTTCACCATCTTCATCGTCCAGACCTAAGCTACCCATTCCCCTACTCCAAAAACCTCGACTCAGCCTACAACCCGTCGACTCAAGCTCGAACAAAAACCTGAACGAGTCCCCTGTTCTTCCTCCCGGCCAACCAGGGCTTCCCCTGTCACGGTGGCAACACCAGTCGACTCCTAGGACCTTCCTGAGTCTCACACCACTCACCAAAACTCTCGACTCACTCCCTAAGTCCACGACTTTCGAACTAAACAAAACGGAAAAACAGAAGATTTGAGGCTTACCTTCGATTTGTCCTCCGCCGTTCGAACCGTCGTGCACCACGGTGTCCACTGAGTCCCCTACAGCCTTCTGAGTCTCCTCTCAGCTTGAATTAGGCCAACACACGGCACAACCACCACCACGATCTCTCTGTTCTCTGTTTCCCCCTAGTTTCTCGTGGCTCACAACTGCACACACACACGACCACTGCACCTCCAAACCTCCTCAACTCACTCACTAACTCTCACCAGAACACACCAACACCCACGGTCACCGTCCAATTATCTCTCAATCTCCCCCTCTATTTCTCTCTGAGTCGAAGAACACACACACACGGTTACACACACACACGGCCCAAATAATTGGAACCGTGTTCCCTAGAAACCTCTAGCCCTCCTACACGTGTCACCATCCTACCCATTCTCTCCCAAGTGGCTCAATCTCAGCCCTCCATTTGTCCCCCTCTGTTGCACAAATCCCAATGTGCAAAAAAAGACCAAAATACCCTTCTTTTAAACCAAAATTACGATTTTACTCTTACCGTTTTAGATCCGTAACTCACACTTCCTAACTCCGATGAATACGTGCCGCCTGTCGTTGAATTCAGGACGACAAGATCTACCTAACAGTCCTAGGTCAACGTGCCAAAACCCGATCGTAACAAAAGTCAACTTTTCCCCCCTATTTTACCCAAATTACGGTTATGCCCTCAACCTTCCGAACATCATAACTTCCTCTTCGGATGTCGGAATCGGGCATGCCACCTGTCTACGGATTCGTGACGTCCTAAACTACATCCTAGTCATTGGTCAATACCCAATTGACTGCTCGAACTAAAAGTCAACTATTTGCCCGAACTAGGGGAAACTCGTCATTCTACCTTAACGACTCTAGTGTCACCAACTAACCACCAATTTAAGCTCACTAATCACCGTCTTAACCTTACTTTCCGGGACGGGTCGTTACATTGTAAGACTCGTGTCTTGGAGGGAACGGTGAACAATCTCACATTCCTACGAGGGGGAATGGTCTGGGAAAGGATGGTGGTGTGCCTTAAAGGTGTAGGCATACACATATCTAGCACTAGGCCTTTTGGGAGCTCATTGGCTTTGGATTCCTAGGGAACCCCAAAGTTAAGCGAGTTGAGGCTGGTGCAATTCCATGATGGGTGACCCCCTGGGAAGTTGCACCATGAGCTTCCGAAAACAAAACCATGAGGACGAGGCCCAAAGCGGACAATATGGTGCTAAATGAGTCGAGTCCTGACCAAGGAGGGTCGGTCCTGACATCTAACTACCAAGCCTTTGAAATAAATTACAAGACCCAAAAATGGATCATAGCATACTAGGCTAAGCTTAATCTTACAGAAACTAATGAAAGTCTTATGTGATGGCAGCGTAGCAAAAGATAAAGCCTCACCCTAGCCTTTCGCCTCGTCTAGCTACGACCTTGAAGGCACAAAACCAAAACAATTATGAGTAGACAATAAAACCAAATCGAAAAGTAAACATGCTAATAAAGTGATAATAATAATAATAATAATAATAATAATAATAATAATAATAATAATAATCATGACAAACCCACCTCGTGGTAAGCCAGACACACAATAAGAACTCTCCATTACAAAAATATATATATATATATATATATGTACATACATATAACTTATTGGAGTAACATTCATTTACCTAGGTAGAACCCAGCTATATCCAATTGTACCTGCCATTATAATAACCCAGTCAAAGCCAATATCCCGAGCCGTAACTCGACATCTAGTCCTAGTTGTCACCTAAAGTCGTAACTCAATATCCTAGATGCAATCGTTGTCTAGAGTTGTAGCTCGATAACCCAATCGTAACTGTAATCCCAAGTCTTAGCTTGATAACTAGGTCATAGCTCTCATCCTAAGTCGCAACCCAATATCCCGACCGTAGCCTTCAACCTGAGTTGTAGCTTAATATCCCAACCATTGTCGTCATCATGAGCCATAACTTAATAACCCGGTCATAACCATTATCCTGAGTCATAACTTGATAACATGATCCGGCTTCGTGTTTTTTGCGCCTATACACTCGTTGAGACTAACTCTATCTAATGGTATCAAAATGAAACTTCAAATCTCAACTTAAACGAAAAAATTTCATACGAAAAATCGGATCTTCCCCAAGAGGGATAATTTGTTCAAATTTTATAAAATTAATGTAACTTGGATTTTTTTGGGTCGCGATGATGTTACATTTACACTATATTTGTCTATTTTTGTGTCTTCCCATAAATGCCGTATTAAATTAAATTAAACTTTATTGGATTATTTATCATGTTTAAAGTTATCGGATTCTTATAATGGCATCGATGAAATAAAATACGTGAAAAACGGATATGTAAAATCTTCTAACAAGTGTTTTGAATAATTCAACTAATTTAATTATTTGTATGTTTTTTTATACTAATGAGAGGTAAATTATATATAGGATATCAATCTCACACTTTATATGTTAACCTTCTGTGGAAATTTTCAAGATACGCCATTGGTCTCACACTTTACATAGCAACATTAGGTGCTAAGAAAGTCAATTTTAGAGCCTCTCAATAGAATTGTTATCTATAACATCTTACTCGAGATAGTGAATATATTTATGATTTGGCAAAACACAATTTGAAATTGGAACAAAATTTATTTGGGTCACCATCAGGATTAAAATTTTCAGTTAATTTGAGGTTAGCAAGTTATAATTTTTTTAGGGCAAATTACACTTTACTATCATGTAGTTTACACCAGATAACAGAATTACACTTGTATTTTTAAATGCTTTACTTTAGTACGCTATACTTTGAAAAACTTTAAGCTGTGAACCCTCCATCATTTTTTCCGTTTTCTCTCCAATTTTGTGTTGATGTGAAGTATAAGGGTCACACCAATTAACTATTTTTTAATTCAGTTGAATGGTGTAATTGTCAACGTTAAATAGTTGCATTTTAAAGTAATAGTCACTAATCAATTAAAACTCTTCTCCCAAATCGCTCAAACTTTGACGTTTTTAGATATATTTTAAAAACTCAAATCCTTCCACTTTAGCATAAAATAAACTAAAAATGAGTTAATTTGTGGGACCCACACACTTCATGACACAACCCATCCCAACCCTGCGAGTTTAACGTGGGATGTGTCATGCTCCCGTCTGACACCACATGCCAGACAAGGGATAACCCAATCCTTGACCCTCTTAGGGCTTCTAGAGTGCGTCGGGATATGTGGAGGAATGTGATGTCTCGGTTTCTGCTACAGCCAGGATCCGCGATTAGCCTGAAGGATATTAAAAATCAGAAAAACTATGAGTTGACAAAAATAAACAATTTAATAAAACAGATTTCATAAAAAAAAAACATTTATATCCTTTATTAAAAAGCATGCATGCATTCAAATATCAATTATTATAATCATTTACTTTAACCCAAATCATAGGCTTTGCAAATCATATCTCAGTGAAAACATTGTTTAATCAAAACCATTTCCCTTCTCCAATCATTAGGGCCTTAACCCAAAACCGTAAAACCAACCATGTGGGAACTTAGCCCAAAACCATAAATTCATGTGGGAACTCAGCCCAAGACCAATAAAACATAAGGGGTCTCTATCCCAAAACCAAAACACGTGGGTCTCTGCCCAAATCCACAAAATACCATATAACCAATCCAATAAAACATATTTAATTCATCCTTGGCATCCCAAATGCATGACATCCAAGATGTCAAAATGTCACGATCTAAGTTACGCGTGCTACACAGGGTCTCAAGTCCCGAGTCTCCACAAGGTCCACCCAGGTCAATGGCCCTCATTGGGGGGAGGTTTTACCCACATGCAATCCTGCTCCGAAGCCTCTCTACGTGAGCCTCTATGCGGTTTCTCTGTAGGGCGACCTCTCATAGGCAATGCACCATGACTACTCCAAGGTACCAAATATCTAGAGGAGACATTTGATACATAAGGATGGTATATGGAAAATGTAACGACCCAGAACTTCAAAAAGGGCAAAAATGTAAATTTGGAAAAGATTTGTATAAAAATGATGATTTTACCCTTGTGAATAGTGTGGTCAATTGTGGACTTTTTGATTGGCAGGTTGAACGGACGTTGGCCGATGACTGTGACGAAGTTTGGGACATCACGAGTCCGTAGACAGGTGGCACGTCCAATTCTGAAGATCGAGGTGGAAGTTATGACGTTCGGAAGTTCGAAGGTATTTTCGTAATTAAGTTAAAAAGAGGGAATTTGTTGACTTTTTACACGACAAACATTTTTTACGCAATTCAAGGACCGTTAGATAGGTCTCGATGTCCTGAGTACATCGACAGGCGGCATGCCGTCATCGGATGTCAGATGGTTAAGTTATGCGTCTAGATAAGTGAGGGGTAAAATTGTAATTTGGATATTAGAGGGGCAAAATGGTCTTTTGACACCATGGGAATTGTGAGCAACCGGATAAGGACATCTGGGGCAGTGTGATTGGATATTTTGGGTTGAGACCACAGGTTGGAGGACACCTGGCCATTTCCTAGAAGCTTCTAGCCAAATCCTACACGGTTACAAGTTTTAAATTGAGGCTTAATCGTTCAACTGAGAGAAAAACAGAGACTGAGACAGATCGACTATTTTTCCATTTGAGGGAGTTGTGTGTGAACTCAGAGGCAGTGAGTGACTGATCAGAGTTGAGTTGAGAGCTTGATGAGTGAACTCTGATGTTGGATTGAGTGAGAAGACTAAGAGGAAGTGGGAAAAACCCAGAAAAACAGAGACGACCACCGTGCACGGCTGTGAGTTCGATTGATCAAACCCATTGAAGTCTGGTCTGTGGTGGTGTTCAATGAGCTAGATTCGAACCTAGGACGTGAGCAACCATGGTGGAGGTCACGGTGGAGGAATAGAGAACATGTATACTCTCGACTGCTATGTTTTTCCAGTTATGGTTTAAACGAAAATCGATGGTTTTGGGGGATGGTTAAGTGACTCTGATGACTCTTGTAGTCGTAGTAGGCTACTGAGGAACCTAGGTACTCAAAATCGTGATCGGAAAGGCTAGTGGTGGCCAGAACCAGGAAGTCGAAATTCCTGGGATTTTGGTTAGAACTTGGGAGGTAAGGTTTAAGGTTTCATTTCGTGTTTTTGTTAGAGGAATCAATTCTAAATTAAAGGACGAAGTTAAGAATGAACAAAGGATTGAAAATGGCTGGAAAACGGGTGAAAACCGGCCTTGCCAGCTCGGTTGGACCGGACTGGTCTGAATTGGGTTGGCTGGAGGTTGACGGTGATGAACAGTGCTAGCACGTGGCTCCCACGCGCAACCCCTTTGGGACGCACGTGAGGGCGCGTGGGGCTTGTTTTGGGGAAGTGTTCAACACGGTTTTCACTCTAATCGATGTAACGAACATTTTAGGACAAGTTTTGAGTCGATCGGACACCGTCTCGGGGTAGTTTTGAGTGTTCGAAGGTTTAGGGGTTAATTTAATTACGTTTAAAAATCCAGAAAAATTGGGGAAATTAGTGTGAGCTTAAGTGAAGTGTATGTGACCCAAACTTTTGGCATTTGATAGGTCGGGATATTCCTGAGGCAGTCGAGGAGAGTACGTAGCGCGATTGACGCGTTCGGACCTAGCGAGTGGACTTTTGTTTTTTCTAACTGAGCATGCATAGTTGTTTTTATCTACTATTTCCATGCTTTTAAATATGGTTTCATGTTTCGAACTATGATTTATCTGCTTTACATGATTACACGGTTTTCGAGATATTTCTTAGATATATACGTATTTTGACCCGTTTTACGAGATACGATTTGATCATGATTCCGATGCTATGGTTTTTGGGATTTAAGTACATGACTTGTTTTCAATGATTACAAATCAGTTTTGAAACAATGATTTCGATAATCAAGATTTTTGATTTTTGAATCGGATTTTGGAAATCGAGATTTGGTTTTAAAGCTTGAAAAAAGGGGTTTTCCGGATTTAGATTCGAAATGATGGTTCTGAACGCCGGCATGGCTTCAGAATAGTGATTTCAAAATCAAGTTTGGAAATGGATTTAGAAATGGTTTCAAACGGTTTTGGATTGGATTTGCTGGATCTGGTTATTGGGTTTAAAGACCTGAATATGATTATGACGGGGGCAGACTCGGATTGGGTTTAAAGACCCGGATTGAGTTTAAAGACTTGGGAGTTTAAAGACTCGGATATTATGATTTTCCTTCGTAGGTCTGTTGAGTTTAAAGACTCGAAAGTTTAAAGACTCGGATCATATTGAGGCCTGGATTGAGTTTAAAGACTCAAGAGTTTAAAGACTCGAGAGTTTAAAGACTCGGATAGATCCAGCAGGTTCGATTGGTAAATGATATATTTTGCATTTGATGTTTTTATGATGATATTTCCATAATAATTGCTAAATAGTCTATACAATTGTTTTCAGATACTTAGTTATGCATGCATGTTTTTTTTTTAAACTGAGGGTAAAAGTCCTGGCTTGTTTATAAAAATTGTTTTTGGAAACTCTTATTTATTTTTAGTCCACTCACACTTTTATGGTTTTAATTACCCTCCAGGTCGTGGTGCAAGCATTGGGGCTAACGTTGAGGGAGAGGCAGAGGCATAGAGTTTTCCCATTGCGCGTTTAGTCAACTCACAGTAGGATTTTTGTCTTTATCTTATACTGTTACTATGCTCTGTACTACTGTTGGCTAGTTGTATTATAATTTCTCCCTGGTCTAAAAATGTATGTTTTGTGGTTATTGAGGTTATTTTGGTCTTTTGAGTATGATTGTCAGATGGGAGCAGGGTTCGTCCCGGTTATCAAGGTGATAATCGGGGTAGGTCCTGTCAATTGGTATCAGAGCATAGATTGACGATTTGTGTCTGGCACGTGGTTGTGTCTAGGTCGTTATACTGACTTTATGCCTCTTTCAGAGTACGATCGACTATGCCTCTGAGACGTGAGCTGTAACAACCCGTACCTTCGGGAAGGGTAAAAATGTAATTTTATAAGATTTTTGTATATAAAGGATGGTTTTGCCCTTGTGAATTGTAGGCCAAAAGTTGACTTTTTGAATTACCGATTGGATGAGTGTTAACCCTTGACCGTGACGTAGTTTAGGACGTCACGAGTCCGTAGACAGGTGGCAGGTTCGATTCGGACAATCGGAGAAAAAGTTATGACGTTCTGAAGATTGGGGGCATTACCGTAATTTTGATTAAATGAGGAAAATGTTGACTTTTTGGAGGATTTGTAATTTTCACGTAGACCGAGGATCGTTAGATAGGTCTCGACGTCCTGAGTATAACGACAGGCGGCACGCTGTCATCGGACGTCGGATGAAATATTTACGGGTCTGGAAAGTGTGAGGGTAAAATGGTAATTTGTGCAAGAGGGGCATTTTGGTCATTTCCCTCAGCCCAATCAGATAAGGGCAAGTGGTAGGGATATTTTGTGCTGGCCTATGGATGCTGGACACGTGGGGGACACTGGATGGTTCCAGGCCGTTCTCAATTGTGCACGGCCACACTTTGTGCACGTTCAAACCGTGCTTTGCCTTTGAACACAGAGAAACAGAGGGTGAGATTTTGGGAGAGATTGATCGACTCAGTGCAAGGGGGGGTGAAGAGTGATTTGTGAGAGTGACAGAGAGAAGTGTTTGAGCTGGTGATCGTGTTTTGGTGGAGAAATCGTGCACGGCGGCACGGTGGTGGTGCGGCGGAGTTCTGAGGAAGACAGGGAGATTGTGAGACAGGGGCGGCTGTTGTGCCGTGTGGTGGACCAAACCAAGGCGGTAGGAGGTTTAGGAGACTGAAGGGAGTCCAACGAACACCGTGGCACGCGGCGGTGCGCACGACGGAGTCTGAATCGAAAGGTAAGCCCTTTTCCCATGTTTTACCCGTGAGTTTCATTTTGAAAGTCGTGAAGGTAGGATGAGAATCGAGGGGATTGGTTAGTGCAGTGATGTTTAGGGAGGCCCTAGGAATAGTTTGGGACGGTCGCCGTGACGGGGGAGTACACGGCGGAGTTCAGGCAACGGCGAGTACTCTGTACTCTGTTTTGGCCGTGAGTTCAAACGGGAAGTCGTGGACTTCAGGGGTGAATCGAAGGTTTCTGTGAGTTGGGAGTGACTCAGTGAAGTCCTAGGAAGAGGTTGGAATCGCCACCGTGAGAGGGGAAGCACTGGACGGCCGGGAAGGAAAACAGGGGGTCGTCTGTGTTTTCTTTCGAGCTTCAGTCGTGAAGCTGAGGGTTGAGTCGAACCAGGAGAGTGAGGGGGATGAATTCCTGGTGCCTGGACAAAGCTATAGAAAAAGAGAGGAGATGAAATGGTGGCCGGACGGCGGAGAATGGCTCTCGCCGGTCTGGGTTGCAGCCCTGGTGCGAACCGGGTTCGATCGAGGAAGACGGTGGCACTGTAGCAGGCGCGTGAGGCCCACGCGCAGCCACTTTGGGCCGCGCGTGGAGGCGCATGGGGGGGGGGGGGGGGAATCCGGCCAAGCTTCCAACATGGTTTTGGTTCTAAATGTCCTAAGGAGTCCAATGGTATAAATTTCGGGTGAATCGGACGATGTTAGGAGGTTGTTCGGGAATCCGGACGGTTTAGGGTCTAGGATTAAAATATTATTTAATTCCCGAAAAATTGGGGAAAGTCGGGTTAGGATCCTTGATGTGTTTGTGACCCTTTTTGGTGCTTATTGACAGGACGGGAGGCACCCGAGACAGTCGAGGAGCGCACGGAGCGCGAGTGACTTGTTCTGATTTGTGAGTGGACTCTTTCTTTCCTTCGAGCATGCCTAACTGTTTTCTCGATGTTTTATGATCTTACGAGTGTTTTTATGCTTTTACATGATGATTATATGTGATTGATGAGTTTGCACGTTTTTCGAGACATTTCCGAGATTTTGCACGTTTTTCGAGAAAAAACTGGTTTTCGGATTTTGATGCCATATTTGTGATTTCAACCTATAAATGTTTTCTGATGATGATCAATGGGTTATGAAATAAGATTTGTGATTATGTGTGATTTCTGGGTATAAGGATGGAGTTCCGGATTTGGGTTCGGAATGTCGGTTCGGAACGTCGGAAGGGCTTCGAACCGGGGATTTCAAATTCGAGTTTGGCGATAGATTTCGAATTTGTTTTACACTGGATATGGATTGGATTTGCTGGATCTGGATATTGGGTTTAAAGACCCGGATACTGATTTGACGGGGGACGGGCCCGGATTGAGTTTAAAGACTCGGGAGTTTAAAGACTCGAATATGTTGATATTACCCCCATAGGCCTTTTGAGTATAAAGACTCGGGAGTTTAAAGACTCGGATTTCATTTAAGGCCTGATTGAGTTTAAAGACTCGGATAGGTCCAGCAGGTTTGATCGGAAATGATGATTTGATGCTGATGCTATGATTTCTATATCCGTTTTATAGTGTTTCTGTTTCTTATGGTATTTTACAGTGTATCTGTTTCTTATGATATTTTATAGTGTTTCTGTTTCTTATGATGTTTCTTGGTTTAGAATTATTTAATCACTGAGTTAGACATGTGATTTCTAAAACGAAGGGAACAAAATGTTCTAGTTTCTTAGCGTTGATTTGAAAATAAACGGTTTTCAAACTTTCATTTTTTTTTTCTTTTAGTCCATTCACATCTTTTGGTTTTAAAATTTCCCTCCAGGTCGTGGTGATAGTGCTGGGGTGAACGTTGAGGCAGATATCGAGGCATAGAGCTTCTGACGTTCTTCCGTTGCGAGACTAGCATTGTAGGACTTTTGTGCCTATTTTGTAGAACTATGCTCTGACCGACTGTTGTATATATTTTACTCATTCGTCTGATAGTTATGCTTATAGTTGTATGAAGGTTGTTTTTGGTACTGTAAGTGTGATTGTCATACGGGAGCAGGGTTCGTCCCGGGTATCGAGGCAACATTTGGGACGGGTCCTGACATGAGCCCCCTCCACGACCTGCAGAAGCCGTTATGAGAAATGCGGAGAGTGCTATGATTGAGCGAGCCCAGCGTCTTGGGGCTATGACGTTTAGTGGTGGGGTAGACCCCGAGGAAGCCCACAGGTGGATTACTCGACTTGAGCGGATTTTCGCGGTGATGCGATGCCCCCCGGAGGATCGAGTGTTGTTGGCCACCTTTTTATTGGACGGTGCCGCATATGAGTGGTGGTACACCCTCGAGTTGTCAGGATGGGATGCCCACACAGTGACTTGGGAGACATTTCGTGAGCGGTTCCTTGATCAGTACTACCCCCGTTTGTTCCGCAATGCCAAAGAGGCAGAGTTTCTACAGCTTAAACAGGGGAGTATGACAGTAGCTGAGTATGAGCAGAGGTTCCAAATGTTATCCCGTTTTGCTCCTGCTTTTGTGGCCACGGAAGCTGAGAAGTGTCGCAGGTTTGAGCTGGGCCTGCGAGGAGAGATTCGAGCTATTGTGACGGCTGGATCATTTGATACCCTCAAAGAGTTATCTGATGCTGCAGTAAGGGTAGAGGCTAGTTTGCCGCCACGACCACAGTTTTTGTGTTTTGTACAACGCCGAGAGCATTCTTTTTCTGGAGCATCGAGTTAGATGACCCCAAAGCGGGGCAGTTACAGTGGTATTTCATCGGCGGGTGGTGCCCGGTTTGGTAGACCAGGCAGTTTCCAGGGTTTTGGTTTCCGAGGAGCTAGAGCACAGTCAACTTCGTAGGCGAGTGCGACATCTGTTGCTTCTACTGAGAGGCAAAGTGGAGGAGCCAGTTGGGATGTTTGCTATTATTGTGGAGAGCGAGGTCACTTCCGGTGAAAGTGTCTGTCGTTACCCCAGGAGGGTGGCGTAGGCCGAGGTACGGCAGAGCCGGGACGGAGTACGACTTCAGTTTCAGGGGCAGCAGGCACTAGAGGAGGTTGTGGTGCTACTAGTGGTTCGAGGGGATGCGGTCGATCTTCAGGACCCCAGGCCTGAGTTTTTGCGATGACTCAACAAGAGGCTCGATTAACACCCGGTGTAGTGACAAGTACGCTTACCATTCTTGGTCATGATGTACATGCTTTGATTGATCCCGAGGCTACCCATTCCTTTATACCACTAAGTTGTGGTTTGGTAGCGGATAGAGAGGTGTCTGCACTGGGCTTTGATATAGGTGTGAGTACGCCTACAAGGGAGGTGTATGTACGTGGTAAATCAAGTTTTGAGAGAGTGTCCAGTTTTAGTTGGCGATGTTGAGTTAGTGGCAGATTTGATACTATTGGATTTACAAGATTTTGATGTTATTCTGGGGATGGAATGGTTAACTTTGCATCATGCTTCTATTGAGTGTTTCGATAGAAGGGTGACATTTCGGAATCCAGGGTTACCGGAAACCACTTTTCAGGGAGATCAGCGAGCACTACCTATTGGTGTTATTTCGGCTCTGAAAGCGAGCAAGTTGTTAAAGAAGGGATGTCAGGGCTACTTGGCTCACGTGGTGGACACACGTGCTAGCCATTGAGGGCGGAGGATATTCCCATAGTGCGGGAGTTTCCAGACGTCTTTCCGAAGGATTTGTCAGGATTGACATCCCACCGAGACGTTGAGTTTACCATCGACTTTATTCCAGGTACGCAACCTATTTCTCAGACTCCTTATTGTATGGCGTCAGCTGAGTTGAGGGAATTGAAGGCGCAGTTGCAAGAGTTGGTCGATACGGGATTTATTCGACTGAGTGTATCTCCTTTAGGAGCTCCAGTGCTGTTTGTCAGGAAGAAAGATGGAAGCTTGAGACTTTTCATTGATTATAGGCAACTGAACAAGGTAACCATTATGAATAAATATCCTCTACCCCGGATTGATGACTTGTTTGATCAGTTGAAGGGAGCACGGTACTTTTCGAGGATTGATCTTCACTCTGGATATCACCAGCTACGGGTCAGAGAGGAGGACATACCCAAGACAGCTTTTCAGACCAGGTATGGCCATTATGAGTTTGTGGTGATGCCATTTGGATTAACTAATGCTCCGGCAGCATTTATGGACCTGATGAATCGAGTGTTCTGGTCATACCTGGATCGTTTTGTTATTGTGTTCATTGATGATATCTTGGTGTACTCGAAAAGTGCGAAGGCGCACAAGAAGCATTTGAGGATAGTACTAGATACCCTGAGGAAGAACCAATTGTACGCAAAGTTGAGCAAATGTCAGTTATGGTTGAATAGTGTTAGTTTCTTGGGTCATTTGATTTCAGCCGATGGAATTAGTGTGGATCCTCAGAAGGTTAAGGCAGTAGCAAACTGGGAGTAGCCTAAGACGGTGACCGAGATTAGAAGTTTCTTGGGGTTAGCTGGTTATTACCGGCGTTTCATAGAGGGATTTTCCATTCTTGCTGCTCCGTTGACACGACTGACTAGGAAGGGAGTCCGTTTTGTCTGGGATGAGAGTTGTGAATAGAGTTTCCAGGAGCTGAAAAGGCGGTTGACATCTACTCCTGTGTTGGCCCTTCCGGATGATAGTGGGGAGTTTGAGGTATACAGTGATGCATCTTTGCGAGGTTTGGGATGTGTGTTGATGCAGCATGGGAAGGTGATTGCTTATGATTCCCGACAGTTGAAACCTCATGAGATGAATTACCCCACTCATGATTTGGAGCTTGTAGCGGTGGTTCATGCGTTGAAAATTTGGCGACATTACTTATATGGTAAAAGGGGCAGGATCTTTACGGACCACCAGAGTTTGAAGTATCTCTTTACCCAGAAGGAGCTGAATTAAGACAACGCCGATGGTTAGAGTTGATTAAGGATTACAATTACACCATCGAGTATCACCCGGGGAAAGCTAATGTGGTAGCTGACACTCTGAGTCGGAAGTCAGCCAGCTCCTTGTCACATTTAAGGATGGTTCGGTTGCCCTTGTTGGTTGAACTCCGTAAAATTGGAGTGGATTTGACTGTGGATAGTCAGGGAGCGCTACTAGCGAGTTTTCATGTATGGCCTGTCTTGGTTGATCAGATTATTGATGCTCAGTTTCAGGACCCCGTTTTGGGCATCATTCGGCTTGAGGTAGAAGCTGGGGAGAGACAGGATTTTGGAATTCGTGAGGATAGAGCCTTGGTGAAAGAAGGACGGTTGGGTGTATAGGAGGACGAAGCACTGAAAAAGACGATCCTTGATGAGGCTCACAGCTCAGCCTATGCGATGCATCTTGGAGGGACCAAGATGTATCGTATGCTTTGGGAACATTACTGGTGGTCAGGTATGAAACGTGAAATTGCTGAGTACGTCAGTAAATGTTTGATTTGTCAACAGGTGAAGGCGGAACGACAGAGACCCTATGGAGCGATGCAACCACTGCCGATCCCAGAGTGGAAATGGGATTATCTAATGATGGACTTCGTGTTTAAACTACCCAGAACGCGTAAAGGTCATGATGGTGTATGAGTGATTGTGGATAGGCTCATGAAGTCAGCCCATTTCTTGTCGGTGCGAGAGAATTTCAAGATGACGCAGTTTGCTCAGTTGTTTATCGATGAGATTATTCAGTTGCATGGTACTCCAGAATCGATCGTTTCCGACAGGGATCTGAGGTTTACTTCACGGTTCTGGCAGAGTCTGCATGAGGATTTTGGGACGAAGCTACATTTCAGCATTGCCTTTCATCCTCAGACCGACGGGCAGTCAGAGCGGACCATCCTGATTTTGGAGGACATGATGCGAGTTTGTGCTTTGCAATTCCAAGGTACTTGGGAGTCGTACCTTGCACTGATAGAGTTTGCTTATAACAACAGTTACTAGGCGAGCATTGGGATGACCCCTTATGAAGTCTTGTATAGACGACAGTGCAGAACCCCGTTGTGTTGGACCGAGGTGGGTGAAAGAAGATTAACGACTTCAGAGTTAGTAGACCTTACCCAGGAAAAGGTTGCACTTATCAGGGATAAACTCAAAGCAGCTCAGGACCGACAGAAGAGCTATGTCGACTGTAGGATCAGAGATCTTGAGTTTGAGGTAGGAGATTGGGTCTTCTTGAAGCTATCTCCTTGGAAGGGTATTGTACAGTTTGGCAGACGAGGGAAGTTACGTTCCCGCTACATTGGACCCTACGAGATTTTGGAGAGGATTGGTCATGTTGCTTACCGGTTGGCATTACCATCAGATCTGGCTAAGGTACATAATGTCTTCCATGTGTCTATGCTTTAGAAATATATTCGTGATGACTCTCACATTTTGGAAGCACAACCTGTCGAACTTAGAGAGGATTTGAGTTTTGAGGAACAACCTGTAGAGATTTTGGACCGTAAGGACAAGGTCCTACGGAGGAAGATAGTTCCCTTGGTGAAAGTATTGCGGAGGAATCATAATGTAGAAGAAGCAACTTGGGAACCCGAGGCCTTAATGCGTGAACAGTACCCCTATTTATTACACTGAATTTCGAGGACGAAATTCTTTTAGGGGGGGGGGGGGAGGGGTAGATTGTAATGACCTGGAACTTCAAAAAGGGCAAAAATATAAATTTGGAAAAGATTTGTATAAAAATGAAGATTTTACCCTTATGAATAGTGTGGTCAATTGTGGACTTTTTGATTAGCAGGTCGAACGGACATTGGTCGATGATTGTGACGTAGTTTGGGATGTCACGAGTCCGTAGACAGGTGGCACGTTTAATTCCGACGATCGAGGAGAAAGTTATGAAGTTCGGAAGTTCGAGGGTATTTTTGTAATTAAGTTAAAAAGAGGGAATTTGTTGACTTTTTATGCGGAAAACATTTTTCACGCAATTCAAGTACCGTTAGATAGGTCTCGATGTCCTGAGTACATCGACAGGCGGCACGCCGTCATCGGATGTCAGATGGTTAAATTATGGGTCTAGATAGGTGAGGGGTAAAATTGTAATTTGGATATTAGAGGGGCAAAATGGTCTTTTGACACCTTGGGAATTGTAAGCAACCGAATAAGGACATCTGGGGCAGTGTGATTGGATATTTTGGGTTGAAACCACAGGTTGGAGGACAGCTGGCCATTTCCTAGAGGCTTCTAGCAAAATCCTACACGGTTACAAGTTTTAAACTGAGGCTTAATCGTTCAACTGAGAGAAAAATAGAGACTGAGACAGATCGACTATTTTTCCATTTGAGGCAGTTGTGTGTGAACTTAGAGGCAGTGAGTGAGTGATCAGAGTTAAGTTGAGAGCTTGGTGAGTGAACTCTGGTGTTGGATTGAGTGAGAAGACTAAAAGGAAGTGGGAAAAACCCAGAAAAACAAATACGACCACCGTGCACGGCTGTGAGTTCGATTGATCAAACCCATTGAAGTCTGGTCTGTGGTGGTGTTCAGTGAGCTAGATTCGAACCTAGGACGTGAGCAACTATGGTAGAGGTCACGGTGGAGGAACAAAGAACATGTATACTCTCGACTGCTCTGTTTTTCCAGTTATGGTTTAAACAAAAATCGATGGTTTTGGGGGATGGTTGAGTGACTCTGATGACTCTTGCAGTCGTAGTAGGCTACTGAGGAACCCATGAACTCAAAATCGTGATCGGAAAGGCTAGTGGTGGCCAGAACCAGGAAGTCGAAATTTCTGGGATTTTGGTTCGAACTTGAGAGGTAAGGTTTAAGATTTCATTTCCTTTTTTTGTTAGAGGAATCAATTCTAAATAAAAGGACAAAGCTAAGAACGAACAAAGGATTGAAAATGGCTGGAAAACGGATGAAAACCGGCCTTGCCAGCTCGGTTGGACCGGACCGGTCTGGATCGGTCTGAACCGGGTTGGCTGGAGGTTAACGGTGATGAATAGTGCTAGCGCGTGGCTCCCACGAGCAACCCCTATGGGCGGCGCGTGAGGGCGCGTGGGCCCTGTTTTGGGGAAGTGTTCAACACGGTTTTCACTCTAATCGATGTAACGAACATTTTGGGACAAGTTTTGGGTCGATCGGACACCGTCTCGGGGTCGTTTTGAGTGTTCGAAGGTTTAGGGGTTAATTTAATTACATTTAAAAATCCCGAAAAATTGGGGAAATTATTGTGAGCTTAAGTGAAGTGTTTGTGACCCGAACTTTTGGTATTTGACAGCTCGGGATATTCCTGAGGCAGTCGAGGAGCGTACGGAGCGCGATTGACGCGTTCGGACCTAGCGAGTGGACTTTTATTTTTTCTAACTGAGCATGCATAGCTGTTTTTATCTACTATTTCCATGCTTTTAAATATGGTTTCATGTTTTGAACTATGATTTATCTGCTTTACATGATTACACGATTTTCGAGATATTTCTTAGATATATACGTATTTTGACATGTTTTACTGATACGATTTGATCATGATTCCGATGCTATGGTTTTTGGGATTTAAATACATGACTTGTTTTAATGATTACAAATCAGTTTTGAAACAATGATTTCGATAATCAAGATTTTCGGTTTTAGAATCTGATTTCGGAAATCGGGATTTGGTTTTAAAGCTTGAAAAAATGGATTTTCCGGATTTGGATTCGGAATGATGGTTTTGGACGCCTGCATGGCTTAAGAATAGTGATTTCGAATTCGGTTTTGGACATGGATTTAGAAATGGTTTCAAACGGTTTTGGATTGGATTTGCTGGATCTGGTTATTGGGTTTAAAGACCCAGATATGATTATGACGGGGGAGGGCCCGGATTGGGATTAAAGACCTGGATTGAGTTTAAATACTCGGATATTATGATTTTTCCCCCGTAGGCCTGTTTAGTTTTAAGACTCGGGAGTTTAAAGACTCGAATCATATTGAGGCCTGGATTGAATTTAAAGACTCGGATAGATCCAGCAGGTTCGATTGGTAATTGATAGATTTTTCATTTCATGTTTTTATGATGATATTTCCATAATAATTGCTAAATGGTCTATATGATTGTTTTCAGATACTTAGTTATGTATGCATGTTTTTTTTTAAACTGAGGGTAAAAATTCTGGTTTGTTTATAAAAAATGTTTTTGGAAACTCTTATTTATTTTTAGTCCACTCACACTTTTATGGTTTTAATTACCCTCTAGGTCGTGGTGCAAGCATTGGGGCTAACATTAAGGCAGAGGTAGAGGCATAGAGTTTTCCCGTTGCGCGTTTAGTCAGCTCACAGTAGGATTTTTGTCTTTATCTTGTACTGTTACTATGCTCTGTACTACTGTTGGCTAGTTGTATTATAACTTCTCCCTAGTCTGACAATGTATGCTTTGTGGTTATTGAGGATATTTTGGTCTTTTGAGTGTGATTGTCAGACGGGAGCAGGGTTCGTCCCGGTTATCAAGGTGATAATCGGGGTGGGTCCTGTCAGAAAACATTTCACAAATCATCTTAAAACCTTTCAAAGGGGCCCACGCTCGGATATAGTTTCACCTATTCCGTTTCCATAAAACCATCATAAATCCACAACTGGGTCTAATCCTCGAAGTATAACTTTCATAAACCAAATCTCATTAAGCTCTCCAAACCCAAAATCACACTTCATAAACCACAAATGTGACTCAAGCCCAATATCATAAAACAACTGGGCCTTAAGCCCAATATCATAAACCAACTAGACCTTAAGCCCGAGAGTGTAAACCAAATGGGTCTTAAGCCTGATATTTCATAATTCAAATGGGTCTCAAGTCCCATTTCGTATTCCCAAATCCGAAATCATTCAATTAATCCATTATTGAAAACACAAGCATGTATAAATCCATCATAAAACCATAAATGTAACGACCCGTGCCGAATATCGGGATTTAATATTATTTATTTATGATTTAGAATGACTAATCTGGGATTAGTTGAGTGAATCCGGACGAATTGTGCAAAATGACTGTTTTGCCCCTAGGCGTGGGCAAAATGTTGACTTTTAATTCGGACGGTCAAATGGGCTTTGACCAATGACCGTGACGTAGTTGGGACGTCACGATTTCATAGACAGGTGGCACGTTCGATTCCGACGTTCGTGGTGAAAGTTATGATGTTCGGAAGCCCAAGGACATTTTCGTAATTTGGACGAAATAAGGGAAAATGTTGACTTTTTGATCGGGAGGTCCGATGGCCGAGGGCCAAGGACCGTTAGGATGGTCTCGATGACCTGAGTTCGTAGACAGGCGGCACGCATCGATCGGAGTCCGAATGACCAAGTTACGGGTCTGGATGCGTGAGGGGCATTTTGGTAATTTTCTACACAGGGGCAGAATAGTAATTTCACTGGGGTATTGGTTGATCAGGAACAACCGTGAGTGGATGTTTTGTGCGATCTATCCCATGGATTATTTAACATTGATGACTGATTTGGGACAGCCACTCACGGCGGCGCGTGGGCACGAATCTCGAGGTGAGGTCAACATGACTTTTGTCCCATTTAATGTAACGAACATTTTGGAATTGGTTTCGTGTCAATCGGACCCCGTTTCGATATTGTTCGGGATGTTCGAAGGTTTTAAATCCAGTTTAAAAATAGTTAAAAATTCAGGAAAATTACGGGACTTGAATAGGATGTTAATGAAGAGGTTAGTAACCCTCTAATGTGATTTGGACAGGATTGGGAGTCCCGGTCATTATGGTGTGGCCTGGGAAGGCCTATGGCACGCGTATCGAGGCGTACGGTCTAACGGTCTGTGAGTGGACTTTGGTTTTATAAATTCTATGCATGCTTAAATGTTTTATATGGATTATGATTGTGATTGTATGATGTGATTTGGATATTGACAAATTATATGGTTTCACGTATTTCGAGGCGATTTACGTGCTTGCACGTAAATCGAGGTTTTCCGGTTTTACACTGATTTTTCATACTTAAGACTTTGGATATGATTTGATGAAATGGTTTTGAAATTGGAAAGAGAAACTCGGGCTTGAGGCCCATTTATTTTGGAAACGTCGGACTTGGAGTCCAATTGAGTTACGTAATCGGGCCAAGGGCCCAATTGCTTTATGAAATCGGGCCAGGGGCCCAGTTATTTCTGGAATCGGGCTGAGACCCATTTGAGTTATATTTTTGGGCCCAATTGATTTATGAATTGGGCTGTGGGCCCAGTGATTTACAGAATCGGGCATGAGGCCCAGTTGGTTTCATAAATGTGATTTCGGGTCGGGGACCCTAAATGGAATTGTAATGTTGTGAAATGATTTGATAAAACTGGTTCCATATACCATCTTGATATGAGGATATGTAAAGGTCTCCTCCAGGTGTCTGGGACACTGGGGAAATCACGGTGGAATTGCCTGCGATGGGTTCATTATTACGGAGTTACCAGACCGTATAATGATTCAGGAACAAGATTACTATGTTGGGCGTCTGGGACGTCGAGCGTCTAGACGCTAGGCATCTGGGATGCCGTACCCGGACGAGTTTCGGGGATTGGACTCGGGATTGAGACCCCGGGTAGAACGCGTAGCTTATGGTTATACCGTGAATTTTGACGTCTGGGACGTCAGGCGTCAGGGGACGCTAGGCATCTGGGATGCCGGTTATGGTAATGTGGTAAATATGGATTAATGAACCTATGAAATGGTTTTTCGGTTGGATTTATGGTTTACGGTTTTGGGCTAAGGCCCTAATGCCCTGTTGAGCAAATGTTTTGGTTACTGGTTTTCGTGGCATGCATATGTTTTTATGGAGGGCATAAATGTCTTATAACTGTGTTAAATGAACTTATTTATTTTCGTCCACTCACAGCTTTTGTTTTTAATGCCCTTCAGGTTGATTTCCGGATGCGACTGCAGTAGAGATTGGGACATTACACACCTCCTCCGTCGATCCTTGTGCAACTCTGGAAGCCCGTTTGGCCAGTGGCAACAGGTTATCCCTTGTCTAACACCTTTTGTCAGACGGGAGCATGACATATTCCATGGTAATCTCAGGGGGATTGGGATGGGTCGTGTCAAGTGGTATCAGAGCAGGTTTTCTCTTTTGTGCGCGAGAGGTCGAGAGTTTGATGTCTCTTTGAGCTGCAGTTCCGTTGTCAACCTGATAGATAGTTTTGGGTTTGAGTTGTGGATAGAATATGGTTGGCCCGATACGCTGTGCGTTAACGTGATTCGACCCAAGTGGGGTTGTATATGATGAACTGGTAATGTGGGACCGTCGGTTCGGTCATGTGATGTTAGATTGTTGTGCTGCTAGGTGCAGCTAGGTTCGAGGAACCTCATTTGAGTAATGGTCTAAAATGTGAACCCTAGTGGTGATTGCTAGGGTGAGGGATGTTGGTACATCGAAGTTAGCCGATGACCTTAGTGGTGGGAACCCACATTGAGTTGATGGTAGGGTTGGATTTGACGTCTATACGATGTTAGGACCGCAGATCGGTCAGGCTGTGAATTACACTGCAGAGGGCAGTGGGGTTCAGAGGAACTGTAGGGTGTGACTGTGAAACCCTATGTTATAATTGATGGACCGGAAAAGTGAACTTTAATTGAGAACTTGTGCTGCGACGAGCGGCTGAGGTCGTGGATGACCATGTGGATGACTCTAGTGAGTCTAGTCAGGATTATGGGATTCGATCCACGTATACGGTTATGGGATAAGATGTGGAATTCCGTGTTGGATCGAATAATAGTGTGATGTGTGGACACGGATCTTGACAGCGATGACTGTTGGTCGACAGTTGTGTCGAGATAACTGGCTATCGAGGGTATTTGGTGTGATTTTAACACTTGAGGATCTGGGGACGTTCAGGGAACGTTCATCATCCTGATGTGTGGATGGTTAATTGGAGGTACCCATTGTCGTGGGGTACGAATGGTGATACGAGATTGTCGCTCGGTATGAACGGAGATCCAGGGTATCAACTTTGCACACAGTGTGCTAGTGTGGACGTTCGTGTGCTAGTGTGGATGTATGGATGCCTGTGTGTTGAGGCAAGTGTCGGTGATACTAGCGCTAGTGCTGGTGTTAGTGATTGTGATGATGATGAGCCACGAGTTGGGGTGTGACTCTGTCCTGATGGACATATGATTGGTATCTGCGACTCAGTGGTGGTTGAGTCATGGACTGGATAGGATCCAGTGGAGATTGTGAGGCGTTGGGATAAGTCCCAACAATGTTAAGATGACAAGTGATGAATGGATAAAAAGGCATGATTAAGACTTGAGGAATCTTGGGATGACGTCCCCTACGTCATGAGAATCAGTGGATTTGGGGAGTTGTTGTCAACTCCGAGATTGGTAAGGTTGTATATTTCTAATACCCCAGAAAGTACTAGGAGATTATTGAAATTGGAGAAGTCGGGGAAAATCATTGGGGGTGTTGTGGTGGAATTTTGTAATTATGAATAACTTGGAACCGAGTGTTGAACCTGTAAAGGTGATGATGTGGGCAGTCCAGTGGTTGGACTTGACATCTCGTTTGGAGCATGTCTGTTTCCAACATGGTTGGAACTTCTGATTCAGGGAGAGTAGTGATTGAGGAGACGAAAGGAGTGCTCGTTTCCGCATCGGGTATCGGTATGCTGAAGTCATTAGGGGTGACTTCTTATTTTCCTTCCGTGGCTGACGTTGATTGTAGTTACCAGTATATTGATCGTGTATTGGTGGGTGGACTCATGATTGGCTTTGGGTTATTGGACACAAGAGTTGTGCTTAATTCTGGATTGGGTGGTAAAAATCGAGGTCATCTTTCCACTAAGGGAAATTTGACGAAGGATTCAATGAGGGTGTAAGACCCTACGATCAGTTTTCAGATGGATTGTTAGCTACGTGAGCATGTGTGGATCCTAGGTGGATCTGAATTGTGATGTTGTGGACTTTGGACGATGTGACGATCTAGGATCGTGATGTTACTTATCGGATGACGTAGTGATTGATCTGGATCGTGGTCTTGATGATCCAGATAGGATGAGAGTTTATCACTCTTACCTTGGTATATGAGTCGTAAATGACGGGACTGAACTTCTTTTGGGAGTGGAGTCCATATGGTTTGTTACTCAGGTGAGTAGGTTTCCGAAGTGGTCAGATTTTGTCAACCTTAGACGTGTGGATATTGGGATTGGCTTCCCTATGAAGTCAATCGAGTGTTTTGAGCTGGTAACCGATAGGATCGGTTTTGGTACGTCTCGGTAGACGTGAACGAGATTTTGGGTTTTGGAATCGAATTTCTGGGTGACGTTTCAGGATTCGATTTCGGAGCTCTAAAGTGGATTACTGGATTTGGGTGCGGAATGATTATTCCAATGCTAGCTTACAGAATAATGATTTCAGATTCGGATTTGGAAATGGATATTGGGTCGGAGTTTGATTTGTCTGGTACAGAATCTAACAGATGGACTCTAGAGTAATTAGAACGTGTTTGGCCACGACCTAGGTGGTTGTAGGCAGATTGATGGATAAATGTACGTACAAGGTACGTTGTACGCGGATTGATACTGGATAGGCTGACTGATGCCTAGTGACGGTACATGGGATGTACCAGTGGTGTGTGATTAAACGTGTTGGGAATCGGCTTGGTTCCGATAACATTTGTTTGGTTGTGATTGTGGACTGGACTTTGGATACTGGGTGCTGAGCAGAGTGATTTTGTCGGGTTCAGTGGTGTGAGCAGGTGCTCTTAGCCATGGATGGCTAGTGGAACCCTAGTATTGAGATGTGTGATCACTGCTGGGTTGGCATTCAATGTGTTCCAGTTACACCGCTTGATTGAGTAAGTTGACGGTATACGTACACTCAGGATGAGTGAGTTGGTGGTCAGTGTAACCACGAGTAACCTTGCGTGATGTTTTTACGCCGCAATTTTCCAGGGTCATGGTTCGCTGACGGAGTTGGCAGTCCTGGACTTTGAGATTGATATATGTCGTAGGATTGGGCTTGCCCTGCGAGATGAGATCATGTGGTTGATCTTACGCTACTTTGAGCGAGTAGCAGTATGGGGTGTTGTCACTGATTAGTCGATGGTTGGAGCTTTATCAGGGTGGTAAAGCTTAGTGGTGACAGTTTGGCCGGTAGTGTCAGCATGGACTGACCAGTGGGATTTGGTGACTCTCAATGGGAGCAGATGTAAGGATGTATTAGCAATGGATAGGAACCATCTAGCTGAAGGAGTCAGCTTAATTGTTAAGCGATTTTAACGAAGATCAGGTGATCAATTTCACTCGCGGTGTTCGAGTGTGGTCGGTACGGTGAGAGACCGTGATGGGACGTCTGAGTGCAGACAAGTATGGTGGGTGTACAGGTGTACACAGATGTGAGATCGAAATGTTTTCCACGAGGTGATTGTGGAGTAAGTGTAACGACCCGTCCCGAATTCCGGGATTAGTTTAGTGATTAATCTTGATTAGCGAGGTGGAACGGTGGTTAGTAGGGCGGAATCGGACAAAATGTGCAAAATGACCGTTTTGCCCCTGGTCGTGGGCAAAATGTTGACTTTTTGTTCGGGCGGTCAAATGGACTTTGACCGATGACCGTGACGTAGTTCGGGACGTCACGAGTTCATAGACAGGTGGCACGTTCGATTCCGACATTCGTAGAGAAAGTTATGATGTTCGGAAGTTGAGGGGTATTTTGGTAATTTGGCATGTTAGGGGCCAAATGTTGACTTTTTGATTAGGAGGTCCGATGGGCGAGGGCCAAGGACCGTTACGTAGGTATCGTCGATACGAATCCAACGACAGGCGGCATGCCGAAATCGGAGATCCGACGACGACGTTATGGTCAAGGAAACGAACTAACGAACCGAGGCCGGGATTAAAATAATATTATAATAATGAATAGTGACCGTTGACTCAGCACACCTGGATGAGTGACAAGTGTCACTCATCCCTTGAAATCAGAATCCATGTTTTTGGGGGAGACCTCATGATGATGTTTAATTAGTTTTTAATTAATTAATTAATCTTTTAATTTCCATTAATCTCCATATTTTCCTTAACCGTGTACAACCAAATCCAATACTCTCCCAACCAATTCCTCTTCCATTGCTGAACCTGAGAGTGTGATTTTGTGAGCGTTTTGAGTGTGATTTCAACTGGGTAAACACGAGAGAGTGGCAGTGAGGAGGAACTGAGAATTCGAAAGATTGAGTTTTGGGAGGGAAAATCAAATTGGACGAATTGGGCTGCGACGATCGAATTGAAGCTTGGAAACATCTTACTGAGGTTGTGACGAGTCGATCCACGTCAAAAACGAGAAGGATTGATGCCGTTTTGGCTCTGATCGAGCTTGGTGACAGAGGAAGAAATCGAGGCTGAGTCGTGGAGTTTGGGGCTGTGATTGACTCAATTGTTGTGGGGAAATGATTTCTCATGATCCCACGATGCTTCTGGGATCATCAATTGAAGGAAAACGTTGGAGAATGGCAGAACTCCATTGTTGAACAGTGACAGTGCTCGAGTTTGAGTCGTGACGTTTGAGCACCGGTTTGATGCAATTGATGTGGGGGAATTGTTCCTCATGGTCCATTGATGCTTCTGGAATCATCAATTGGATGAAACCTGCATCAATTGAGGGAGTTCCATGATTGCACAGTAACCGGGTGTTCTTCGTGGATCATCATCGAATTGTGGGAATCTGGGTAAGGATTTGTGTAATTGAGTTTGCAGACTTATAATTGGACTTAAAACGAAGCTAATGGATTGATCAATTGAAGGAATTAGGATCGAATTGACAGGATTGGAACCGGGTTGTGTCGCGGGTGAGTTGGACCCGTTTACCAGACAAACGGGTTGGGCTGGTGACACTGTAGCAGGCGCGTGAGTTTCACGCGCAGCCACTCACGGCGGCGCGTGACGGCGCGTGGGCACGGATCTCGAGGTGAGGTCAACATGACTTCTGTCCTATTTAATGTAACGGACATTTTGGAATTGGTTTCGTGTCGATCGGACACCGTCTCGATAGTGTTCGGGATGTCCGAAGGTTTTTAATTAAGTTTAAACATAAGTAAAAATTCGGGAAAATTACGGGACTTTGATAGGATGTTAATAATGAGGTTAGTGACCCTCTAATGTGATTTGGACAGGATTGGGAGTCCCGGTGATAGTGGTGTGGCCCGGGAGGGCCGGTGGCACGCGTATCGAGGCACACGGTTAAAACGGTCCTGTGAGTGGACTTTGGTTTTATAAATCCTATGCATGCTTAAATGTGTTATATGGTTTATATACATGATTTCTATGATGGTATTTGTGAGCATTGATTTTGGGTATGTTGCACGTATTTCGAGGTGTTTTCCGTATTTCACGTGTATCGGGATTAACGGTTTATTTGTGGTTTTGCATGCTTGTGGTAAAATAAATATTATGATAAAATGGTTTTTATATTGGAAAGATGAACTCGGGCTTGAGGCCCACTTGTTTTGGAAATTTCGGACTTGGAGTCCATTTGAGAATCGGGCCGGGGGCCCAGTTGGTTAATGAAATCGGGCCAGGGGCCCAGTTGGTATGAAATCGAGCTGAGACCCATTTGAGTTATGTTATCGGGCATGGGGCCCAGTTGGATTAAAATGATGATTTCGGGTCAGGGGCCCTATATTTAATAAATGATGGTTTCGGGTCAGGGACCCTAAATGGAAATGTGTTGTTTTATGGAAAATTCGGGCAGGGCCCATTGTGATGTTGTGAAATGAGTTAATAAAACTGTTTTTCCATATACCATCTGTACACATGGATATATGATGGTCTCCTCCAGATGTCTGGGACACTGGGGAAGTCACGGTGCATTGCCTGTGAAGGGTCACCATACGGAGCAGCCGGACCGTATGATGACTCAGGAGCAGGATTGCTATGATTGACGTCTGGGACGTCAGACATCAGGGATGTCAGATATATGGACCCGGAGAGACCCCGGGCAGCACGCGTAGCTTGTGAAACCGTGAGATATGACGTCAGGGACGTCTAGCATCAGGGATGCTGGTGATGGTAATGGTAAAATACGATTTAATGAAATGGCTTTCCGGGTGGATTTATGATTGTGTGAAAATAATGAATTAATGTTCATTTATGGTAGTGGGTGGTGACCCACATGGTCGTATATGTATGGTGGTGGTATTCCACGATTTTGGGCTGAGTTCCCACACTTGGTTTTTGGTTAACGGTTTTTGGGCTAAGGCCCTAAGGGCTCGGTTGAGCAAACGTTTTGGTTACTGGTTTTTGTGGCATGCATACGTTTTTATTGGAGGGCATAAATGTCTTATAAATGTATTTGATGAACTTACTGGTTTTTGTCCACTCACAGCTTTTGGTTTTAATGCCCTTCAGGTTGATCACGGATGCGATTGCAGCAGAGACTGGGACATTGCACATCTCCTCCATCGATCCTTGCGCACTCTAGATGCCCTGTTTGGGCAGTGGCTCTTGGTCATCCTTTGTCTGACACCCCTTGTTGGACCGGGAGCAGGGTACATTCCACGGTAATCCCGGTGGGATTGGGATGGGTCCTGTCAGTAAGGATATTTGGTAATTTCGAGGACGAAATTCTTTAAGGAGGGAAGGTTGTAACGACCCGTCCCGAATATCGGGATTTAATATTATTTATTTATGATTTAGAATGACTAATCTGGGATTAGTTGAGTGAATTCGGACGAATTGTGCAAAATGACCTTTTTGCCCCTAGGCGTGGGCAAAATGTTGGCTTTTAATTCGGACGGTCAAATGGACTTTGACCAATGACCGTGACATAGTTGGGACGTCACGAGTTCATAGACAGGTGGCACGTTCTATTCCGACGTTCGTGGTGAAAGTTATGATGTTCGGAAGCCCAAGGACATTTTCGTAATTTGGACGAAATAAGGGAAAATGTTGACTTTTTGATCGGGAGGTCCGATGGCCGAGGGCCAAGGACCGTTAGGATGGTCTCGTTGACCTGAGTTCGTAGACAGGCGGCACGCATCGATCGGAGTCCGAATGACCAAGTTACGGGTCTGGATGCGTGAGGGGCATTTTGGTAATTTTCTGCACAGGGGCAGAATAGTAATTTCACTGGGGTATTGGTTGATCAGGAACAGCCGTGAGTGGATGTTTTGTGCGATCTATCCCATGGATTGTTTAACATTGATGACTGATTTGGGACAGCTTTGAGGTAGTGGAGGCATGTGTTTTTTGGGTTGGCAACTGATTTGAAGAACATGGACACCATTTTATATTGGTTTCGGGTCAGTGCAGGGAGCCTTTACACAGAGGACTGAGTGATGCTTTAGGGTGCTTTAATGACTGAACTTGATTAAAGGGAATGAGTGTGAGTCGGGAGGATCATTCTGAGCAAGTGTGGCTGTCGAACGGGAGAGAAAACAAAAATTGGAAAAATTAGAAAAATGGAGGGAAATTCAAAAACTTGTCTATGAGCTGAGAGGAGACAAATTGAGATTAAGAATACTCTTCTGGGTTCATTTCGAACTCAACCGTATCATAATCAAGGGGAATCGATCACGGTTTGGCCATGGACGCAGGTTCCAATTTTTGGGAAATTTGGAGCTTGAGGACGACCACCTACGGGTAAGGATTTATGAAATTGGTTACGGATTAATGATTGTTTAGGTCATACGAAACTACTGCGTCATTTAATTTGAAAAACAAGCTGATTCGAGTGAGTTTCGAATGTTGAAACCGTGAGTTCAATCTTGGAAGAATTGTTGGATTTAAGGTTAATGTGTGTAATTAAGTTTACAGAACCTTAATTGGATCTCTAACGGTGCTATCTGATGAATCAATTGAAGGAAAGGAGTTGTAATTGGGAGAAATCTAGCCGGGCCAGGTCGCGGGTAATCAAACCCGTTTACCAGTCATACTGGTGAAGACGATGACTGTAGCAGTCACTGTAGCAAGCGCGTGGCTTTCACGCGCAGCCACTCACGGCGGCGCGTGGGCACGAATATCGAGGTGAGGTCAACATGAATTTTGTCCCATTTAATGTAACAAACATTTTGGAATTGGTTTCGTGTCGATCAGACCCCGTTTCGATATTGTTCGGGATGTCCGAAGGTTTTAAATCCAGTTTAAAAATAGTTAAAAATTCGGGAAAATTATGGGACTTGAATAGGATGTTAATGAAGAGGTTAGTAACCCTCTAATGTGATTTGGACAGGATTGGGAGTCCCGGTCATAATGGTGTGGCCCGGGAAGGCCTATGGCACGCGTATCGAGGCTCACAGTCTAACGGTATGTGAGTGGACTTTGGTTTTATAAATTCTATGCATGCTTAAATGTTTTATATGGATTATGATTGTGATTGTATGATGTGATTTGGATATTGACAAATTATACGGTTTCACGTATTTCGAGGCGATTTACGTGCTTGCACGTAAATGGAGGTTTTCCGATTTTACACTGATTTTTCATACTTAAGACTTTGGATATGATTCGATGAAATGGTTTTGAAATTGGAAAGAGAAACTCGGGCTTGAGGCCCATTTATTTTGGAAACCTCGGACTTGGAGTCCAATTGAGTTACGTAATCGGGCCAAGGGCCCAATTGCTTTATGAAATCGGGCCAGGGGCCCAGTTATTTCTAGAATCGGGCTGAGACCCATTTGAGTTATATTATCGGGCCAAGGGCCCAATTGATTTATGAATTGGGATGTGGGCCCAGTGATTTACAGAATCGGGCATGAGGCCCAGTTGGTTTCATAAATGTGATTTCGGGTCGGGGACCCTAAATGGAATTGTAATGTTGTAAAATGATTTGATAAAACTGGTTCCATATACCATCTTGATATGGATATGTAAAGGTCTCCTCAAGGTGTCTGGGACACTGGGGAAATCACGGTGCATTGCCTGCGATGGTTCATTATGCAGAGTTACCGGACCGTATAATGATTCAGGAACAGGATTGCTATGTTGGGCGTCTGGGACGTCGAGCATCTAGACGTTAGGCATCTGGGATGCCGTACCCGGACGAGGTTCGGGGATTGGACTCGGGATTGACACCCCGGGTAGCACGCGTAGCTTATGGTTATACCGTGAATTTTGACATCTGGGACGTCAGGCGTCAGGGACGCTAGGAATCTGGGATGCCGGTTATGGTAATGTGGTAAATATGGATTAATGAACCTATGAAATGGTTTTTCGGTTGGATTTATGGTTTACGGTTTTGGGCTAAGGCCCTAATGCCTTGTTGAGAAAATGTTTTGGTTACTGGTTTTCGTGGCATGCATACGTTTTTATGGAGGGCATAAATGTCTTATAACTGTGTTAACTGAACTTATTTATTTTCGTCCACTCACAGCTTTTATTTTTAATGCCCTTCAGGTTGATTTCTGGATGCGACTGCAGCAGAGATTGGGACATTGCACACCTCCTCCGTCGATCCTTGCGCACTCTGGAAGCCCGTTTGGGCAGTGGCAACAGGTTATCCCTTGTCTGACACCTTTTGTCAGACGGGAGCATGCCACATTCCATGGTAATCTCGGGGGGATTGGGATGGGTCGTGTCAATAAACCTCGAAATACATGCAAATACGTGAATACCAAATATCACAATCATATGAACTCAAGGCATTTCAAAACATAGATATAAAACATATAAAACAGTTATGCATGCGTCAATTTAGAAAGCAAATGTCCACTCACAGACCGTCCAAGCTGTGCCTCGAAATTCGTGTTGTAAGCCTCTCCGGGCTAATCCAACCTCTCCGGTTCATTCGGACCTGTCCAAACCACACTCAAAGGTCGCTGACAAACTTTATAAGTTCATACATAAAACCCATGAATAGTCCCAGCTTGAGAAAGCGTCCCGAACACGCTTCTCGAGGCTTTAAACCCCAATTTGACCTATTAAACGATCTCTGATCAACCCGAAACCTCCACCATTGGATCTGTATCGTCGAAACCTTTAAAATGGTATTGGTCATACCTCGAGATTCGTGCTCACGCGCCCCACACGCTAGTCAAAGCCAATGTTGATAAAAAAAAAGTCAACGTTGACGTCAGAAAAGTCAACGTTGACATCAGCAAAGTCAACGTTGACGTCAGATTAATGATCAACAGGTCAAAGTCAACACTAATGTCATCCTCACAGCTGTCAGATCTGACAGGTGCCACGTGTCAGCTGCTAGTTAGTCCACGTGTTTGACATGTCAGTGACACGTGGCATCACATGATTGGTCCATGTCACTAACATGTCATTGCTGACTGGGCACTAACAATTACCATGTGGCTGTTCCTAATTGGTCCACCTCTGACACCTGTCAGATGATGACGTCATCTGACGACGTCATCATCATCTTCAACCTTTGTCCGGGTCGACTTGGACCTCTGCAATCGGGTCACGCAGACCTACGACCTGACCAGACTCTAAAAGCCACATTTCTGCACCGTTTTGACCCATTCTTTTCCCTATACGATCGTCTAATCCCCAGATATTGTTCTACCTAATCAAAAACACTAAAAACGTACGAGAAATTAACTTTTGAGCTTAAAGAAATTCGGGTGTCCTGCAACCTCTGTTTTCAGCCCGTTCCAACCACCAAGTTCCTTACAAAACGGTCATTTGAGTTCGTTTGGGCCCTAGGAAGCTATCCCAATCAATGAAATCGTCCAACAAACACCCAAATTGAAACTCGAAATTCAAACCAGAAATGGCTTACTTGCGGGTTTTTGGTTATCGTGCTCCATCGTCCTAGCCATCAACACCGTCGTGCTCGTCTCATTTCCCTCACTCACTCTTCCGTTCACACAATCAGCAGAAGATGAAGGTTTGTGAACTAGAGAGAACAAAGGAGAAATGAAGATAATATGCCAAGTGTTTGGGTTTTGGGCCAATCAGATGAGGGACAGCTGTCACTCAGTGATTGTTCCCCCAGATTCTCAATCCAATCCAAAAATACCATTTGTCCATTTTTCTCGATTGGAAGGAATAATTCCTTTTTCCTTCTGTGACCCGTAACTTTCCCGTCGAACGTCCGATTTCGACTTGTCACCTGTCTACGGACTCGTAATGTCCCGATCTACGTAACGGTTCTCGGTCCCAGTGCATTTGACCACTCGGGTCAAAAGTTAACTTTTTGTCAATTCTTAGGGGCAAAATCGTCATTTTACACCAACCGTCTGAATTCCCTCGACTAATCCCCAATTAGTCACAATTATCCTTAATCACTTCTTAATTAATTCTGTAAACTCGGGACAGGTTGTTACAATTTTCCCTCCTTAAAGAATTTCATCCCCGAAATTCAAACTAACCCAATTCCATATCTAATTTGTGGAAAGTCAAACCTGCCTCACATACAGGGTACCCTCGTGTACACGTACACGTCCACTAACCAACCATAGTACTCGTCTGTACTCAACCACGTCGAACATCTAGCCACAGTACTCATCTGTACCTAAATGTGTCGAGTGACGTTAACCACAATCCAATTCACCGGTAGGTCCGAAATACTAGTCACCTACACAGATACCATGCAGACAATTCTGCTATTACGATGACACTTTCCA
Source organism: Prinsepia uniflora (assembly GCA_032719365.1). Classification (NCBI taxonomy): domain Eukaryota; kingdom Viridiplantae; phylum Streptophyta; class Magnoliopsida; order Rosales; family Rosaceae; genus Prinsepia; species Prinsepia uniflora. The sequence goes on along the minus strand of CM064865.1, from coordinate 9,626,969 downwards.
AGTTAACAGGGCCACTTAACATCTTGTTCAGTCGCTAAATCAACCCGAAATTTCGTAAATAAGACTGACATCCTTTGTCTTTTCAGCCTGAAGACCCTTCTTAGTCATCAATCCAACATCATTCAACTTTTTAGCCTGACAGTTCTTCTCAGTATCAATCTAACCTAACATCAAGCTGACATCTGCTCCCATTGGGAGTTACCAACCTCAACTCCTTCCCGACAATTTCCATAATGTCGTACTCAGCCGGTACTCACGGCTCCACTGTCATTACTCGAGTCATCGATAAAACCTCGACTAAATTTAGAGTCCCACTAAGGTACCTCGTACCAAACCTCATCTCACTCAGTGTCCAACACTGTGTTCCTACCTCGAGAACGGTCTCAACTGTCACCTCACTTGTCCTGTGGTTACACTAACCACCAACTCACTCTACTTGAGTGTATCTAAACCCCATCGAATACTTGCTAGTAGGAATAAACATATACTTAATCACTAGGGTTCCCCTGGCCAATCAAGACTATGTGCTCCAGCTCATACAATCTCTGAACCCTCATAACCCACTATGATCTAGCACATAGTATTCAATTCAATGTCTAGTCCACGTTTTCAATGAACGAACCAAAAATATCAGAACCAATCTGATTACCATACCATGTCCATCCCGGACTCAACTTGAAGCACCAGGTGCACAGTACAAACGTCAGGTTACTCTACACTCCACAACTACACTGTCCAACGTGTCCTACTCACAGGCACATACCACGCACAACCACAATCCAGTCCACGCACCACATGGCTCAACTGGTACATACCATACGCCACCACCAGGCACCACTCATGCATGTTCAAGAATTGCTTTCACACAACGTACGTAGTACGTACAAACACCCTCAAACCAGTCCACAAAATGGTTGGCACATACCCCAAGCAATCACAAAACCCTTGTATCTAAACCATCCACTACATGAATGGGAGGAGCTAAACACGGTTCAATTTTAGAGCCTGTCTGTCTGATCCTATTCTAGACAGATCGTACACCTTAACTCAGCGTCCTATTTGAGTTTCCTGGTCACCTGACCAATACCTGAAGTGTGTCCAACCCAATCACATCCTCTAAGACATACTAATCCTAAACCTATCTGTTACATGCCAACATCTTACCTAAGGCATCGTCTATTCATCCTTTCCTAATTGATACCCCAGGTACCGTCTCACGAACCACGAGAATACTTCTTCTCGATAGTCAAAATGGATTAGTGTTTTGAATATAACTCCAAACCTATCGTACTGATTAGCCATTGCCAATCCCAACTCTTCCTCAATCCTCAGACCACTCGAGTTCCAGCCACTCGACTAACAACTCGTCCATAACCCTCGATCACCTCAAACACCACATGATCCACCTAGGATCTACACTACTCACGCAGTCAATGACCTAAAGCTAACACGGGTCCACCAAACCTATACTCACTCAACATACTAGTAATGGTGTCACCAAACACCGTCTGCTCTTCCACTAATTCCAATTTAATCCATAGTCTTGGTGTCAAGTCCTCAACTTTGTAGGTAAAATTCTGAAATAAGACCCTATAGATCCTCCCTGGTCTCTTCTAGTCTCAACTAAGGACTAACCACCACACGACTAACCACCGCACTCGGTTCCTCAAAACTCAACTGAGGAGTAACGGGTAGTCCACTAATCCCTTAGGATCATCACAACACGCCATGTGTGTCCTGGAAAACCAATCTAATTCAAGGTCAACTTTAATCAAACCGAACCGTCTCTATTCACCAACTATAACCAACGTTGTACGTCCCAGTTCTATGGGATCAACTCCCGAGCACCACACTTGTGCAAAACGCCTCACCACTACTAGGGAACCTGTCACTAAAGCAGGTATGCCGCACCTTATGTAACCAAACAAAATCTAACTTACTGAGCCATTCAAGATCCTCACTATCCCGCACAACAACCAATATACCCGTTCGACTACCACTCAAGGCTCGAAGTTAATGGTAACTCTCGTCCAAGCTCCCCAAATCCACTAATTTCCACGACGTCCCAGCGTTATCGAGAACCACTCAATTAACGTTGGGATTCCATCTAACTCATTTCTACATGAGATTCCACAACTATCCCTTGGGTCACACTCCCAAGACTCAACACCAACTAACGAATGGACACGACTCATTCCAATCCCCCCGGGATTACGCGGGATGAGCCATGCTCCCGTCTAACCCACGTGCGACACGAAAGCCAGACAAGGGATACCCAGGCTGACAGCCCAAACGGGGCTTCCAGACCACGCAGGAACAGTAGTGGAGTGTGTGATGTCTCGGCCTCATCAGCAGTCCGCTATCAACTTGAAAGGCATTAAAAACTAGAAAAGGTGTGAGTGGAAAAAAATAAATAATTTCACCAAACTCATTTCACAAGAAAAGACATTTATGCCCTTCACTTAAAAACAATGCATGGATTCAAAAACCAGTTCAATTCCCATATAATAAAGACGTTTATAAAACCAAAATCAATTCTTTCGAAATCCTTGGGCCTTAGCCCAAAACCATAAACAGAAAATACACACGATATGGGCCACTGCCCAAAACATCTGAAAACAATATGAAAACAATCATGATATCATATAAATCTGAACACACCATCAATGAATCGAACCGCTGGATCACATATCAACGAGTCTTTAAACTCAACGAGTCTTTAAACTCAATAACACAACAGGCCTCCCAGGTAACGAGTCTTTAAACTCACGAGTCTTTAAACTCAAATCACATCGGGTCTCTCGTGGCAATCAACGAGTCTTTAAACTCACGGGTCTTTAAACCCAAAAACATAGCACCGGATCCAGCAAATCCAATTTATCAATTCCAAATCCATTTAAAGTCTTTAAACCCGAAATCATATTATCAACCACAAATGGGACTCATGCCCAAAATCATATTTCAAATCCAAAATCATTCCATCAAAACCATTATGAAAACACAGCACGTATAAACACAGTAATATATCCTCAAAATACGTACAATATGTAAAGCACAAATACCAAAATCATAATCATAGAAATCAAAGACATAAAACATATAAAACAGTTATACATGCATCATATTTAGAAAATAAAAATCCACTCACAAACCGTCCTCACTGCCGCCTCGATACGAGTGCAATAAGCCTTTCTGAGGCTAATCCACCATCACCAAAACCTCCGGACCTGTCCAAATCATACCCGAAGGTCACTATTACTTCCAATAACCTAACATTAAATCCCACAATTTTTCTAGGATTTTTAAACGTATTTAAAGTAGACCCTAAACCTTCAGACACCCAAAACTATGCCGAAACGGTGTCCGATCGACTCGAAACTTGTGCCAAAATGTTCGTTACATTGAAAGAATGAAAACATGTGTTGACTATGTCTCGAAATTTGGCCACACGCGCCCTCACGCGTTGCCCAAAGGCGCTGCACGTGGGAGCCACGCACCGTGAATAGTGTCACCTTCAATCTCTCGTCGACCCAATTCATTGGTTTTCCGGGTCGCCTGACCCAGCGACCCGACCCGGTCCCCTGACCCAGCGACCCGACCTGGTCCAAAAACCACCATTTCTCAACCTTTCCACTTTAATTTTCTTCCTAAAGCTTCACCTCAACATTTCTAATCGATCTATCAACCCAGAAATCTAAGAAAAGTATGAGAATATACCTGTTCGAAGATGAACAATGCTCTTGACCTGCAACTCTGTTCTGCCATCGATCCCGATCACCTCCATCCTCAATTTTGATCCGAATCAATTCGTATGACCTCCAGAAATCACTTCCAACCCTTAAAATCGATCAACAATCAATAAAATCCAATTTCCAAACTTTGAACTTAAAACTCACCGTTCACGGGTTCCCTGGCCACCGTCCACGACGGTTCATCGCGTTAGCACTGTCACGATCGTCTCACCGTCTTCTCTATTTGCTCGCCGTTATTTCACACACACACACACACTCACATGCTCTCTCTGTTTCACTCACACACACGGTCACCTTTTTTTCTCTTGCAAAACCGTTCAAACATGTTTACACAAAGATCACACCACTTTTTGTTGTAGTGAGGCGGTGGTATGTGGTTCCAGAAGATAAAGGACAGGTGTCCCTGTCCAATTTGTCCAAAAATTAACTACAAGGTAAAAGGACCAAAATACCCTTGCTCCAAAAATTACCAAATTGCCTTACGCCTTTTAGACCCTTAATTTTCCCATCGAACATCAAAATTGGACGTACCGCTTGTCTACGGACTCGTGACATTCTAACCTACGTAACCGTTATCGGTCAAAGTCCATTTAACCATCCAACTTGAAAGTCAACTTTTCACCCAATTCTAGGGGCAAAATGGTCATTTCACACCGTACATTCGAAATCATTCGACTAATCACCGATCAGTGCCTCTAATCCTCAATTAATCACTAAGCTAATCCCGAAATTTGGGACGGGTCGTTACACAAATCCTCATCGTCTGGTCAACACTGAACATAAGTGCACCACAACTGAGTCATACCCTCTGCTCGTTAGCTCCTATCTAGTGCTCGTCAGCTCGTCAGCTCGTCATCTCCTCTCTAGTGCTCGTACCGAGCTAACCACCAATCTATTGCTCATGTCAGAGAAACCTTTGTAACGACCCATCCTGTGATTACATTAGTGACTAATCAAGGATTAGTAAGGTTAATCAGTGATTAGTTGAGCAAAATCGGAAGGACGACTCAAAATGATCGTTTTGCCCTTAGAATGGGCGAAACGTTGACTTTTCGTTCAGACGGTCAAATGAACTTTGACCGATGATTGTGACGTAGTTCGGGACATCACGAGTCCATATACAAGTGGCACGTCCGATTCCGACGTTCGAGGAAGAAGCTGTGACGTTCAGAAGTTCAGGGGTAATTTGGTAATTTAGTTAAAAAAGGCAAAATGTTGAATTTTTACCCATGAGGTCTGATGGCCGAGGGTCGAGGACAGTTATGTAGATCGAGTCGATACGAATCCGTAGACAGGTGGCACGCCGAAATCGGACGTCGAACGAAAACGTTATGGCTCACGGAAGTTCGATTTCACTATGCACACATTTTGAGACGGGGATGATGTGGCGATATCGGATTGGGCAGATATTTAAGTGGGACCCATGGATGAGTGACAAGTCCCATTGGTCACTCCCCCAAAATGTGGATCTAACCATTAAAATAATATTATTTTATTATTTTATATTTCTCACTCATCTCATCTTTTAATCCTGGCCCTTCATCTTCATCTTTCCCCTTCATCCTCACCGTCCATCTCATCTCTCTCTCATCTGATCATCATCAGATATCATCCTCTCTGTTTCATCCTAACCCGAACACCCTTCCCCCTCCATTTCTCCATTTCCATTTTTAGCAAACACAGACGGCATACCACCCCACTGCATCTATATGGTTTTGTGAGGGATAATAAGAGACTGAGAGTGACCTGAGGGATTGAGGGCACGATGGGGAGACGACGGTCCACGGTGGAGGAAACTCGAAACCGTGAGGTAAGGATTCGAATTTTGGTCTTTGGGTTTTAAGGGGCCTTGGTCAGTTTTAATGGCTGGGTCTTGTTTCTGGGGACCTTGGGAGAAGTTTTGGATCGATTTCGAGGACTAGGATGGCCGGAGGCCATGGCGGCGATCGATTTCAGATGGCTGGTTCAAGCTTCAAACATGGAGGTAATCATTTCGGCCCATTTTTCCTATTTTTAGTGACTGGATTAATTAGGTTGGTTGTTAGGAACATTTAGGAATAAAAATGGGAAGGAATGGAGTGAAAATGAGTGAGAATGGACCGTGAACCGTGACCGCCAGTTTGGTTGGACCGAACCGGTTTGAACCGGTCCGAACTGGTTCAAACCGGTCTGAACCGGGTCTGTCGCGAGGTAGGGGATGACACTGTAGCAGGCGCGTGGCTTTCATGCACAGCCCCTTTTGGCAACGCGTGAGGGCGCGTGAGGGGCATTTTGGGAAAGTGTCCAACATGTGAAATACTCTATTCGATGTAACAAACATTTTGGGACTGGTTTCATGTCGATCGGATACTCGATATTATTCGGGACATCCGAAGGTTTAGGATCGACTTTAAAAATAGTTAAAAATTTCAAAAAATTACGGGGCTTTAGTGAGGGGTTATTTAAGTAGTTAGTAACCCTTTATTACGATTTGGACAGGTTTGGAAGTCCCGGTGAAGGCGATTGGCCTGGGAGAGCCGTATGGTACGTGTATCGAGGCGGCAGCTTGGACGGTCTGTGAGTGGACCTTGTTTTCTAAATTGATGCATGCATAAATGTTTATTATATGTTTTAATAGATGTTCTATGATGCCATGAGTGCATTTGTGTGTGTTCACGTATTGGTACGTATTTTGAGGTTTCGGCCTTATACGGTGCTTATACGTACTATACTTTCTACGAGGGTTTGAATGAAATAGTTTTGGATTTAAAAAGGAATAAACTCGAGCATGAGACCCATTTGGTTTAGTTTCGGGCATGTAGCCCTATTGATGACCTACGGGTCTGAGTCGTGGTCGCGGCGAGTCCTATGTGCATGGCGACAGACGATATGACGCTCGTCTCTGGACTGAGATGTGTTCCTTCCGGAGAAGTCACGATGTACGATCCATTATCGAGTAGCCACTGGAGGCTCGACTTCGGAGTGCTGATGGTTCAGGATATCGATCGGTGATGAGTGCACCATGATCTAGTGGCGGTCGCGTCGGTTGATTCGTTCACGGCGACATACTAGGATTGAGGGAGGTCCTGGACGGATGGTTGCACGCATCACTACGATCGAAATCGTGACTGACCCTGAGATATCAGGCATGATGCCCAGTTGGGTCATGAGTTCGGGCTTGAGGCCCAGTTACTTTATGTTTATGTTTTCGGGTCAGGGACCCTAAATGGATTTCCGGGTTCATGACGATTTATGAGGACCGAGCATGAATCCCTTGAAAGTTTTTAAGAATGTTTTCTGTATATATATATATATATATATTCATATACCTTCCTTTATTTTGATTGTCTCCTCTGGGGAGGGTCGTTGGCCTGGGTGGACCCCGAAGTAGTCACGGAGCACTGATTGAGTGGAGTCGCCCCCGTTGGGTTCGTTACTCTCAGAAAGGCTATGGATTATAACCCCAGGGAGGGTCATTGATCTATGAACATTGACCTGGATGGACCCTGGGAGACTTGGGCATTGAGACCCTGGGTAGCACGCACGTAGTTCTAGATACCGTGACAGGATGGTTATGTGATTTATATTTATATGATATGTGATGTATACAGGTTTTGGGTTGAGTCCCACAGGGATTTGGGAAATAGCCCGTATGATTGATTTCATTTACGATTTTGGGGCAAGGTCCTAGTGAATGGTTTGGTAACTACTTTTCGAATGCATGCATGTTTTTAGTGAAGGGTACAAATGTCTTTGGGAAAATGTTTTTATAAATTATTGTTTTGTCCACTCACAGCTTTTAAACGTTTTGACTGCCCTTCAGGTTGATCGCGGATGCGGGCTGTAGCAGAGACCGAGACATCACATGCTTCCTCCAGGTCCTGGCGTACTCTGAAGCCTTGAGAGGGCTAAAGTCAGACTTTCCCTTGTCTGACACTTCGTGTCAGACTGGATCAGGCCCGTCCCTCGTTAATCCTGGGGGGATTAGGACGGGGCCTGACAACCTTGCCTACCTCGTACTTCATAACTCTAGGTAAAACCACATAAGAAACATTCCTCGAACGTCGCCCAACATTCAATAGTATCAACTACCACCACCCTCGATAGTGATGTCTGCCACCACCCCGTGCAGATGAAACCAAGAAATTACTTTGCTATCGGAATTTCGTCCTCAGGCATCAACGTACTGCCTATACCAACCGCTCATAACGGTGATGAGTTGCCCGTACAATCCACTCACAAGCGTATAATCCCCTATTGGTCCATCCTGGGACCCAATCCACAAGTACCACTCTTCTGGAAATCTATCCAACTAGTCTCAACTAGACGACCCTAGTTTCAGACCAATCACCTCAGACCAATCATCCCTCATACTCGGAAAAGTTGTCAAATCCAGCCCTCTGCGGAGTCTAGTCCCACTACATTCTGGCATCCTGTGCCAAAGTAACCTATCCAAGGTTCGGTTCCACTAACTCTCCTACTATTTACCCTAACTATTAGGTTGATGACGGGCTGCCACCACGTAGAGACATCATATCATGCACAAGGGCACACTGTAAAAGCAAACTGTGCTCTAATTCCAAGTTGACAACCCCGCTCTGATACCACTCTGACCCGACCCATTTCAATCCCCCTTGTTTAACATGGGATGTGCCATGCTCCCGTCTTACACCACATGCCAGACAAAGGGATAACCCAATCCTTGACCCTCTCGGTGCTTCCAAAGCACGCTAGGATCTGTGGAGGAATGTGATGTCTCAATCTCTGCTACAGTCCGCAACTGCGATCAACCTGAAGGGTATTAAAAACCAGAAAAACTGTGAGTGGACGAAAATAAATAATTTAATAAAACACATTTCACAAAAGACATTTATACCCTCCATTAAAAAGCATGCATGCATTCGAAAACCAGTTATTATAATCATTTACTTTAACCCAAATCATAGGCTTTGCAAATCATATCTCAGTGAAAAGATTGTTTAATCAAAACCATTTCCTTTCTCCAATCATTAGGGCCTTAACCCAAAATCGTAAAACCAACCATGTGGAAACTTAGTCCAAAACCATAAATCCATGTGGGAACTCAGCCCAAAACCAATAAAACATAAGGGGTCTCTGCCCCAAAACCAAAACACGTGGGTCTCTGCCAAAATCCACAAAATATCGTATAACCAGTCCAATAAAACATATTTAATCCATCCTTAGCATCCTAGATGCCCGACATCCCAGATGTCATAATGTCACAGTCTAAGCTACGCGTGCTACTCGGGGTCTCAAGTCCTGAGTCTCCCCAAGGTCCACCCAGTTCAATGACCCTCATTGGGGGGAGGTTTTATGTAACAACTCATCCCAAATTACGGGATTAATTTAGTAATTAATTAAGAATGCATGACTAATCGGGGATTAGTCGTGGGATCGCGGACAGACGGTATAAAATGACCATTTTACCCTTGGAAATGGGTAAAATGTTGACTTTTGACCTCCCGAGTCTAATGCACAAGCACCGAGGATTGTTACGTAGATCAAGACGTTATGGGTCTGCAGACAAGCGACACGTCAAAATCAGACGTTCGATGGAAAAGTTACGGGTCTAGAATGGAAATCAGAATTATTCACGTAAATCGAGAAATGTTGACATGTGGCATAATTGGATTGGATAAATATATGGGGAGGACCTACCAAATGAGTGACAAGTGTCACCCATTTGATTGGCCCAAAACCCAAACACTTGAGGGATATTTTCTCCATCATTCATCCTCATCTTCATTTGTTTTTCCTTAACCCGTGAAACCCCTCAAACTCGTATAACCCAACCTACACAAACAACCTTCAATCTTCATCTGTTGTGCCTGGCCTGTGAAGGAAAAAGAGAGAGGAGGCTGAGATGAGCTAAACGGTGGCAACGGTGTGGACTGTCGTGCACGGTGGCCGGAGTTCGAAGGTAAGCTTTTTTAGGTTTGAAAAATAGAGTGTCAGTTAGGCCGGTTATTGGTCGATTTGATAGATTAGGTGATGTTCTAGGGGCTCATACGAACTCTGGGGGCTTGGATTCGAAGGCAACGGTGGCTGGAGCTGAGAGAAATCGACGGAGGAAATATGGGCTACTGTTTATGCAATCAAATGTATGATTTAAGCTTGATTTTACAATTTTGATCACATAGATCGATTGGGTAGGTTGAGACAATCATATAGGAAGAAACCCCATAAAAAATAGTTGAGAAATGACGAAATGGTGGCCGGGTCGTGTCGCGGGTTTGTGCGACCTGAATTACAGGACCCGTCGAAAGGTAGGAGACAAGATGCCGTCAGCTATGATGTCATCATGTCAGGTCTGACATGTCAGACTGACAGGTGTCAGAGGTGGACCAATTGTAGGTCGACACGTGTCACATGTTAGTGCACAGTCAACACTGACATGTCAGTGATGTGGCCCAATCACAGGCTGCCACATGTCACTAACATGTCAGTGACATAGACTAGTGAGAAGCTGACACGTGGCACTTTCAGATCTAATAGGTGTCAGATCTGACAGTTGTTAGAACCTGTTAGGCTGACATCAGCGTTTACTTTGACTATTGACTGCTGACGTCAACGTTGAATTTTGCATTGACCATGCACGTGGGGGCGCGTGGGCATGAATTTCGAGGTGGGATTAATGTCATTTTAAAGGTTTCGACGATTCGGATCCAATGGTGGTGATTTCGGGTCAATCAGAGATCGTTAGGTTGGTCAATGATAACGCCCAAACTACGCATTAAATTAAACACGTAATTTGAGTATTATGAAATTTAAACCCTTTTTGTGTAATTGTAGCATTGGTAAATAGGGATCGTTCTTAACCGGGGAAATTAGGGAACATTAATAATATGTTAGTGAGAAAGAATACTGAATAATCAAAGAATAAATAATTAAATAATTAAATAATTAAAAAATTAAATAATAAAGAATTAAAAAATAAATGAATTAAAGAATTAATGAATTAATGAAATAAAGAATAAAAGAATAAAAGAATAAAAGAATAAAGAATTAAATAATAAAAGAATAAAGAATTAGATGGGGGGTTTGAAAGATTGTAATTATAAAATAAAGAAAGCAAGTAAAAATAATTAAGAACTTAATTCTACTTCTACTTTAACTTTTATGCAAGTGAACTTTCTTCAAACACATATTTTTACCAATACTCTAACATCATGCTCATAGTGAACCAATCACGAAATTCTACCTTAATCATCTCAAATACATGCATACATTTTTCAATATTATAAATGCACCGAACAGCGGTCATAAACATTTATAATACGATTCACCTTAAGTTTGTGATTTCAATGTGTGTCAAACATCTAAATCTCTTCAATCCTATTCTAAGTGCACCGAACAACGGTCATAAACACTTAGTGTTAAATTGAAGGTTAAGCACTAAAACATATGAAGTAGATGAAATTCAAAAAGTAAAACACATGGAGATTGTATTCACGTTTACAAATGTTAGAAAGAAAATACCAACACATATATTGAATTATAAGTAAAACCAAAACAATAACAAGAATTTAAGTAAATGGAGAAAAGTTACACTTTCGGAACCCAAGAACAGCTTGTGATTCCGAAAGTGGATGGAAACAATGGAATGTTATTCATAAGGAATACCGAACAGCGGCAAGAACCTTATAAAGATGGAGGATAAAACATAAGAATACGGACTTAAATTCTAGAATTATTTCGGAAATACTTGGCCTAGGTATTTCTTAAGGAAAGCATAAAAATGTATTTAAGAGATCTCAAAGAAAACTCACAAGAACAAAGTAAAGAAGAAATGAAATTAAGGATTAATATAAAAATAACATAATTTAAGAACATGAATTAAAAGAAAGCTAAATAAATAAATAATCTAAAAGAAGCTAAAATGATCCCAAAATAAATCTAAAAATAGAAAAAGAAGAAATGAGAGAAGAGAGAAACATGAACTAAACTAAGACTAAAACTACTCAAAATAGGGACTCCCTCTTACAAGTGAAATGCCTCCCTATTTATAGAGGGAGGCCTAAAATATTTAAATAAAAATATAAAATAGAAATATAAAAATAAAAATAATTAAAATGATGACAAATGATGAAAAAGCTAATTTTGGGAGTTGTATTGGAGCAGGAAATCAGAGGAGGCAGCAGAAAATGGGCTGATAAATAGTTGGGTAGGTGGCTGGACTGGTTAGATGGATGCAGGCGTACGGGCTGAAGAGTGGTTGGGCTGGTTGCTGAAGGGACTGGACCGAGTAGGTGGCCTGGCGTGAAGGCTGTTGCCCAGAGCTGGAGTGATGGGCTGGGGAGCAGGTGGCTGTACGGGCTGCAGCAGTTGGATCAGTCAACTGGGTGGAAGCGGGCCGAGCTGGAGTTGTGGATGGGCTGGCGTACGGGCTTGGGAGCAAATCGGATGGACCAGGCAGCGCACTTGGGCTTGCAGCGGGTCGACTGGAGACGCGGGCGGGTCGCGGGCTAAGTCTTGATTCATTTTGGGCTGCATTGTTTATTAATTTGGGCTGCATAAGAAAAAATGGGCTGGAGATTAAAAACAAGAATTTGGGTTGCACAAAATTAATAATAATTAATATATAAATAATTCAATCGAATTTCGTCCATAATTTCTTCGTTATAATTCCGATTAGGACGATTCTTTCGCCAAAACGCTCCAAAATACAAGCTTTATTTATTTAAACAAAAATATTACAAAATAAATTAATTTATCTAATTATTTATTATTTTAATATTAAAAGTCAAGTATAAAAGGTATAAAATAATATAAAATAATGTTTATTTGACGACCTGTCAGTCAAATCGAGGTTTTTAGCCTCGGAAAGCGTGTTCGAGATGCGTCCCCGGGTTGATACTATTCGTAGGTCTTAGGTATGACCTTATAGAGTCCGTTAGTGACCGTTTGTATGATTTGGACAGGTCCGGAAGTTTCGGAGATGGTGAATTAGCCCCAGGGATGCTTATGCACGCGTATCGAGGCGTAGCTAGGACGATCTGTGAGTGGACCTTTGTTTTCTAAATATGATGCATGTATAACTGTTTTATATGTTTTTTACATGTGATTTATGATGATTATGATTATGGTATTTTGTATTTATGTATTTGCACCTATTTCGAGATCTATGATTTTATACTGTGTTTATACGTTCTGGTATTTCAATGGTGGTTTAATGAACTGGTTTTGGTTTGGAAATGAGGTATCGGGCTGAAACCCATTTGGTTTACACTATCAGGCTTAAGGCCCAGTTATGGTTTACGAAATGGATTTAAGATGGTTTTATGGAAATTTCGGGCAAGGGCCCCTTTCTAACGGTTTTGAAATGATTTTATAAAATGTTTTCCATATACTATCCTTATATGTGGATATGTGGATGGTCTCCTCCAGCTGTCTAGGACACTGAGGTTGTCACGGCGCATTGCCTGCGAATGATCATTGCACGGAGCGACTAGACCGTATAGTGACTCAGGAGCAAGATTGCTATTATTAGACGTCTGGGACGTCAGACATCTGGCATGTCATAGATAGGCTCGGAGAGACCTCGAACGGCACGCGTAGCCTTAGACCGTGACATGACGTCTGGGACGCCATGCATCTGGGATGCCAAGGATTGGTATAACTGTGTTTTATTGGATTTACGTATTTACGGATTTACTAGATTTGAGGATTTGGATTTACGGTCTTGGGCTAAGGCCCTAATGATTTGAGGAATGAAATGGCTTTGGTTTTAGAAACTATTTCATTATATTTGATTTGATTAAGTTAAATGGTTTTTGAATGCATTCATTGTCTTAAGTGAAGGGCATAAATGTCTTATTTATGAAATGGGTTTTTATTAAATTATTTATTTTCTTCCACTCACAGTTTTTATGGTTTTTAATGCCCTTCAGGTTGATCGTGGATGCAGATTGTAGTAGAGACCAAGACATCATAGTCCTCCACTGATCCTAGAGCATTCTGGAAGCCCCGAATGGGCTAAGGTTTGGGTTATCCCTTTTTTCGGCTCTTCATGTCACACATGGGTTAGACGGGAGCATGGCACATCCCGCGTTAATCCCGGGAGGATTGGGATGGGTCATGTGTCATTTTACCCTCATGCAATCCTGCTCCTGAGTCTCTACGTGAGCCTTTATGTGGTCTCTCTGTAGGACGACCCCTCGCTGGCAATGCACCGTAACTACTCCAGGGTACCGAATATCTGGAGGAGACAGTCAATACATAAGGATGGTATATGGAAAACATTTCACAAATCATATCAAAACCTTTCAAAGGGGCCCACGCCCGGAATATAGTTTCACCAATTCTGTTTCCATAAAACCATCGTAAATCCACAACTGAGTCTCATGCCCGAAGTATAACTTTCATAAACCAAAAACAAAACCCAATCTCATTAGGGTCTCCAAACCCGAAATCACATTTCATAAACCACAAATGTGACTCAAGCCCAATATCATAAACCAACTGGGCCTTAAGCTCGATATCATAAACCAACTGGACCTTAAGCCTGATAGTATAAACCAAATGGGTCTCAAGCCCGATATTTCATAAGTCCAATGGGTCTCAAGCCCGATTACATATTCCCAAATCGGAAATCATTCCATTAATCCATTATTGAAAACATAAGCTTGTATAATCCATCATAAAACCATAAACCTCGGAATACGTGCAAATACGTAAATACGAAATACTACAATCATATGCACTCAAGGCATTTAAAAACATAGATATAAAACATATAAAACAGTTATACATGCATCAATTTAGAAAGAAAATGCCAACTCACAGACCGTCTAAGCTGAAATTTGTGTCGTAATGACAGGACCCACCCTTAATCCCCTGGGATTAAGGGCTAAATCTCGATCCCGTCTAACTTACGCATGACACGAAGGCTAAACTGGCGTCCAACCTGCATGTGACACGTAAGTCGCACAAGAGAAACTCGAACCAACCATCCAAAAAGGTACAGGTCTTCCCAGAGTATACCAAACTACTGTGGATCGTAGAGGTGATGTCTCCGTCTCTCTCGACCAACAGCCCTTGCCGCAACAACTTGGAGGGTATCGAAAACACGAAAAGACTGTGTGTGGACAAGAATAAAGTATAATTTAAAAACAGTTCATAAAACAAGTACATTTCTACCCTCCACTTAAAAAGCCAATGCATGCATATCAAATTCATCTCATAAAACCATTCACTATTCCGGTTAAACAAACCATGTAAGAAAAACCGAACACAGTTTTCTTTTCACAAATTCTGGGCCCGTCCCCCGTCATATCAGAATTCGGGTCTTTAAACCCAATAACCAGATCCAACAAATCCAATCCAAAACCGTTTGAAAACCATTTTCCATTTCCGAATCCGAATCCACAATCTCATCAGGATCCCGAATCCAAACCCAGAACTCACATCTATATCCATTTCCCAATCCGAGTTCGAAACCATCATTCCGTAAGCCGACATCCGGAATAACCATTCCGAACCCAAACTCCGAATCCACGTTCAAGTTCCAAATCGAATCCCGAATCGCCATCCGGAATTCCGATTCAAAAACCTGAAATCATGTTTCTTAAAACCACTTTCCGATCCGGGCTTCCATCCCGAAAACACTTTTCCAAAATCCTCTTCAAATCATTGATTTTAAATCATACTTCAAACCCCAACATCAAATCATGAAAACCAGGTTCAAATCACAATATCCATCGAAATCTCGTAAAACGTGAGATTCTGTAATTTCCTCGAAAAACGTGCAAAACCGTAAATCATCAAGATCATAAATCAAATCATAGAATCACGTATAGAAAACATATAAAACATATATGCATGCATCAAGAGTTAGAAAACAAAGTCCACTCACAGACCATTCCGACGTCGCCTCGATACGCCCGCACTTACACTGTTCCCAGCAATTCCGCTATCCTCGGCTTTCCCGAACCTGTTCAAATCTCATACTAAGGTCACTAACTACTTCACAAAGACCATACTAAAGCCCCATAATTTTCCCGTATTTTTAACTATTTTTAACCGAGCCCTAAAACCTTCGGACATCCCGAAACATATCGAGACAATATCCGATTGACTCGAAACCAGCGGCAAAATGTTCGTTGCATTGAATAATTTAAAAGTCGTATTGGGACAATTCTTAAACACTGTACCACGCGCCCACACGCGCCGCCCAAAGGGGCTGCGCGTAGGCTTCTCGCGCCAGCACAGTGTCATCTTCAACTTTACTTCGACCGGTCCGACCGGTTCACAGTTCAGGGCGAATCGGCGTGACCGGTTCACGGGTCTATCTGGTCCAGTTTTGTTCGTTTACTTCCCTAATTAAATCTACAATCCTTTCTCAATGTTTCTAAAAGATCCATGAACTCAGAATAGGAAAAACAGGTTATATCTTCATACCTTCCATTTCTTTTCTGGAACCGGTCCATTCCTCCATACGGTTCTCATGGTTCTGGCCATCTCAGGCCGTGGTCTGGTCCCAAAAGCTTGCTAATGACTCCAGAAACCTCATGCAAATGACCAATTTGATCGACACTTAGCACAAATAAAACTGCCATTTTTGAAACACAACTGAAGGTTTCATGGGACGTGTGCTTACCGTTCCTTTTAGGCCTCGAAAATAGGCTCAATCAACTCCTTAACCCTTGTTCTCACTTCCTCAATCAAAAATCAGGAGCTAGAAGCAAGTTTAAGGGATTCTACACTCTGGCTTGTGACAATCGCTTCTCTGTCGAAATAAAAAACAGAGTGGCCACCTTCCACCGTGCACGACGGTGCACTCCACCACTCTCACAACCCGTCTCAGAGTCCCTTCCTTCTTCCCTATTTGTAACAGCACAGGGTAAGAGTCCAACAAACGGGAGGATGATCAGTTGTGCTCTCTGTTTTCAGCCGTGTAAGGCCATTGCCACGATCGATTGATTTGTAATTTGGGCAAGGCGGTGAACCAAGGTCTACAACCATCTAGAAGGGGACATCTGTACAAATTCTGATGGTCACTCCACCCAAAATAGCCAAGTGTCCTGATCTCATTGGCACACACTCCAAGACAGCCAAATGACCATTTTACCCTTATTTGTACAAATTACCGTTTTGCCCCTCACCTTTCTAGAACCCTAGCTCACTCGTCCGATGTCCGATGAAGATGTGTCGTCTGTCGTTGTACTCAGGACGTCGAGTTCTACCTAACGATCCTCGGTTTGCATGAAGAAAACTGGTCGTGCAAAATGTCAACAAATTCCTCCTGTTTCACCAAACTACGAAAGTGCCCTCAACCTTCCGAACATCATAACTTCCTCCTCGGATATCGAAATCGGGCGTGCACCTGTCTACGGACTCGTGACGTCCCGAACTACGTCACGGTCATCGGTCAATGCCCAATTGACCATCTAAACTAAAAGTCAACATTTTGCCCATTCTAGGGGCAAAATCGTCATTCTGCGCCGACTGTCCAAACATAATCGACTAAACACCGATTAACCTAACTAATTTGTCACTAATCACTAAGCAAATCCCGACTCCCGGGACGGGTCGTTACAATCTACCATCCTTAAAAAGAATTTCGTCCCGAAATTCCACTTCTCGTACCTCTGTAACCAACCACTCTGCTACACTTAAGCGAATCCAAAACTTCGACGGCTCACAACCAGGTGTCCATAGCCACACCAACTCACCCGTCGGTTCTCATTGTTTCCCCGACTCTCGGAATCACAATCAACGGTTACTCACCTCGGCCTCTTCAATCACTACCCTCGAACCTCTGCTCACACCGAGCCAAAACCCTCTATCTACACTCTGGTCAAGGAAACTAACATCCCTCCTCAGCCACAACTCTAAGCAACCAAATGCTTAACCAACACCGCAATCTTACTGAACTCGTCCAGAGTCATCCACCAATCATCTACTACCTCGGCTGCACCTAGCAGCACAGTCTCCAGTCTAGCCGTAAGTCAGCCAAAACCAGCACGTCTATCCACCACAAATCCTAACTTACAATCCCATCAATCATCCCAAACTAGTCATCTCAACAGAGTTTTGTCAATCCAAACCCGCAATTGCCACTAGTTCACTACAATCTTACCACTCGGGTCGTCCCACCCGACTAAGTCCATTCCTAAACCCTGCCACTCAAGGCATCCGGCTACTCGTAGCCGCACAAATTCAAGCTCATCCCAACTGACCAAAAGATCGCCAATCTATCCTATCGTCATCTAATCGCCATCCGGCTCAACATGCCACCATCAACCAGCCTCATCGGTCCACGTGTACCACCAGCTCAACAGGCTCCTAGTAGGCCCCACAGGCCAACTAGCCTACCAACTACCATCCAGGTTAATCCTCTTGGCAAACATTTGACCCTATGGTCAAACCACCAAGCACCTCTAGTGCCAAACACATTAACTATTCTGGCCCTAAGCCGACGTACTTCATACCTCGTACCGAATATCGAGCGACTCACATCCTGCCACTAACAATCACCGCTAACTAGCCACAACGAACGTACTATCACTAACACATCCAGGTTGCTGACGGGCTGTTCCACGTCGAGACATCACATCCATAGTAGTATCACACCACCCAAGTCGACGAACCAACGACTATGGGAACAAAACCTCGCGCAGAACACATAAAACCTCGCTCTGATACCAATTGACAGGACCCACCCCTAATCCCCTGGGATTAAGGGCTAAATCCCAATCCCGTCTAACTTACACATGACACGAAGGCTAAACTGGCGTCCAACCTGCATGTGACACGTAAGTCAGACAAGGGAAATTCGAACCAACCATCCAAAAAGGTACAGGTCTTTCTAGAGTATACCGAACTACTGTGGATCGCAAGGGTGATGTCTCCGTCTCTCTCGACCAACAGCTCGTGCCGCAACAACCTGGAGGGTATCGAAAACACGAAAAGACTGTGAGTGGACAAAAATAAAGTATAATTTAAAAATAGTTCATAAAACAAGTACATTTCTACCCTCCACTTAAAAAGCCAATGCATGCATATCAAATACATGTCATAAAACCATTCACTATTCCGGTTAAGCAAACCATGTAAGAAAAACCGAACACAGTTTTCTTTTCACAAATCCCGGGCCCGTCCTCCGTCATATCAGAATTCGAGTCTTTAAACCCAATAACCAGATCCAGCAAATCCAATCCAAAACCGTTTGAAAACCATTTTCCATTTCCGAATCCGAATCCGCAATCTCATCAGGATCCCGAATCCAAACCCAGAACTCACATCTATATCCATTTCCCAATCTGAGTTCGAAACCATCATTCCGTAAGCCGGAATCCGGAATAACCATTCCGAACCCAAACCCGGAATCCACGTTCAAGTCCCAAATCGAATCCCGAATCGTCATCCGGAATTACGATTCAAAAATCTGAAATCACGTTTCTTAAAACCACTTTCCGATCTGGGCTTCCAGCCCGAAAACACTTTTCCAAAATCCATTTCAAATCATTGATTTTAAATCATACTTCAAACCCCAACATCAAATCATGAAAACCAGGTTCAAATCACAATATCCATCGAAATCTCGTAAAACGTGAGATTCCGTAATTTCCTCGAAAAACGTGCAAAACCGTAAATCATCAAGATCATAAATCAAATCATAGAATCACGTATAGAAAACATATAAAACATATATGCATGCATCAAGAGTTAGAAAATAAAGTCCACTCACAGACCATTCTGACGTCGCCTCGATACGCGCGCACTTACACCGTTCCCAGCCATTCCGCTATCCTCGGCTTTCCCGAACCTGTTCAAATCTCATACTAAGGTCACTAACTACTTCACAAAGACCATACTAAAGCCCCATAATTTTCCCATATTTTTAACTATTTTTAACCGAGCCCTAAAACCTTTGGACATCCCGAAACATATCGAGACGATGTCCGATTGACTCGAAACCAACGCCAAAATGTTCGTTACATCGAATACTTTAAAAGGCGTGTTGGGACCATTCTTAAACACTGTACCACGCGCCCACACGCGCCGCCCAAAAGGTCTACGCGTGGGCCTCACGTGCCAGCACAGTGTCATCATCAACCTTGCCTCGACCGGTCTGACCGGTTCACAGTTCAGGCCGAATCGGCGTGGCCGGTTCACGGGTCTATCTGGTCCAGTTTTGTCTGTTTAGTTCCCTAATTAAATCTACAATCCTTTCTCAAAGTTTCTAAAAGATCCATGAACTCAGAATAGGAAATACAGGTTATATCTTCATACCTTCCATTTCTTTTCTCGAACCAGTCCATTCCTCCATACGGTTCTCATGGGTCTGGCCATCTCAGGCCGTGGTCTGGTCCCAGAAGCTTGCTAATGACTCCAGAAACCTCGTGCAAATGACCAATTTGATCGACACTTAGCACAAATAAAACTGCCATTTTTGAAACACAACTGAAGGTTTCATGGGACGTGTGCTTATCGTTCCTTTTAGGCCTCGAAAATAGGCTCAATCAACTCCTTAACCCTTCTTCTCACTTCCTCAATAAAACATCAAGAGCTAGAAGCAAGTTTAAGGGATTTTACACTCTGGTTTGTGACAACCGCTTCTCTGTCGAAATAAAAAACAGAGTGGCCACCTTCCACCGTGCACGACGGTGCACTCCACCACTCTCACAACCTGTCTCAGAGTCCCTTCCTTCTTCCCTATTTGTAACAACACAGGGTAAGAGTCCAACAAACGGGAAGATGATCAGTTGTGCTCTCTGTTTTCAGCCATGTAAGGCCATTGCCACGATCGATCGATTTGTAATTTGGGCAAGGCGGTGAACCAAGGTCTATAGCCATCTAGAAGGGGACATGTATCCAAATTCTGATGGTCACTGCACCCAAAACAGCCAAGTGTCCTAATCTCATTGGCACACACTCCAAGACAGCCAAATGAACATTTTACCCTTATTTTCACAAATTACCGTTTTGCCCCTCACCTTTCTAGAACCCTAGCTCACTCGTCTGATGTCCGATGAAGATGTGCCGCCTGTCGTTGTACTCAGGACGTCGAGTTCTACCTAACGATCCTCGATTTGCATGAAGAAAACTTGTCGTGCAAAAAGTCAACAAATTCCTCATGTTTCACCATATGACTAAAGTACCCTCAACCTTCCGAACATCATAACTTCCTCCTCGGATGTCGCAATCGGGCGTGCCACCTGTCTACGGACTCATGACGTCCCGAACTACGTCACGGTCATCAGTCAATGCCCAATTGACCGTCTAAACTAAAAGTCAACATTTTGCCCATTCTAGGGGCAAAATCGTCATTCTGCGCCGACTGTCCAAACATAACCGACTAAACACCGGTTAACCTCTCCGGGCCCTCCGAACCTATCCAAATCACACTCAAAGGTCACTAATAGACTTTATAAGTTCATACATAAAATCCATGAATAGTCCCAGCCGGGGAAAGCGTCCCGAGGGTTTAAACCCCAATTTGACTTATCAAACGATCTCTGATCGACCTGAAACCACCACCATAGGATCCGGATCGTCGAAATCTTTAAAATAGTATTGGTCCCACCTCGGGATTCATGGTCACGCGCCCCCATGCTCTAGTCAAAGTCAAAGTTGGTCAAAAATTCAACACTAATGTTAGAAAAGTCAACATCGACGTTAAGTCAATAAGTCAAAGCCAACGCTAACATCACTACTGATGTTAGCATGACATCATCTTGACAGCAGATGCCACATGTCAGCAGCCACTTGATCCACGTGTCTGACATGTCAGTAACACTTGGCATTACCTGATTAGTCCACGTCACTGACATGTCAGTGCTAATTGGGAACTGACAACTGCCACGTGGTAGTTCCTGATTGGTCCACCTCTGACATTTGTCAGATGATGACATCACCCAATGATGTCATCATCGTCTTCAACCTTCGTCCAGGTCAACCTGAACCTCTGCAACCGAGTCACGCATTCAAAGGCCTGACCCGGTTCTAAAGGCCACATTTCTGCACCGTTTGGATCCATTTTTGTCCCTATACAATCGTCTAATCCCCAGAAACATTTCTACCTAATCAAAAACACCAAAAACGTACGAGAAATTACCTTTTGAGATTGAAGAAATTCGGGTGTCCAGAAACCTCTGTTTCCAGCCCGTTCCAACCACCAAGTTCCTTCAAAAAGGGTGATCTGAGTTCGTCTGTGTAACAACCCGTCCCAAATTTCGGGATTAAATTAGTGACTAATGGAGGATTAGTGAGATTAATCGGAGATTAGTTGAGCGAAATCGAACGGACGGTGTAAAATGATCGTTTTGCCCATAAATTGGACAAAATGTTGACTTTTGACTCAGGGAGTCAAACGTATGAGGGCCGATGACCGTGATGTAGATCAGGACGATACGAGTCCGTAGACAGGACGCACGTTGAAATCAGACGTTGAACGAAGAAGTTATGGTCACATGATCGAAATCGGGAATTTAACGTGTCGGGATTCGCATTAAATATTATTTTATTTGGATTGACAGATATTTGTAGGTGGGGCTCTTGGATGAGTGACAAGTGTCACTCATACCATTGGGGGTTTTTCCCTAAAAAAGGGATATAGATCTAATTGGCCACTTAATTAATTAATTAATTAAAACTCACACATTCATCTCTCTCTTCTTCCCTGGGCATCAGCTTCATCTTCTTCATTTCTCTCTAGCAAACACACATACACAATCCCACAAACAACCCTCAATCTTGATCCTTTACTGTTGGGCCTTGAACGAAAATGAGAGAGGAGGTCAAGACGCGTCGAACGGTGGCAACGGCGCGGGTCGTCGTGGGCGGTGGCCGGCGAACTCAAAAACGGTGAGTTTTAGTTCGAAATTTGAAAATCAGTTTTTGATGTTTATCGATCGATTCTGATGATTGGGTTGTGTTCCTAGGACTCAGACGAGTTGATTGGGACTGGCTACGAGGATTGTGGTGGTTGGAGACGACGGTGGAGTGCAGTTGCAGGTTGGCTTGTTCAAACGTCGATCGGGGAGGTGAGTTTTATGCCTGGTTTTATGTTTTCGAACCTGTAGATCGGTAGGGGAGGTTTAGACGAATGTTTAGGGACAAATAGGATAAAAATGGTGGAGAATTGAAGTAGAACTGGTCTCGACGGTTCGTCGGTTCGACTGAACCAGACCGAACCAGAGAATCGGGTTCGTTGGAGGTTAGGGATGAATAGTGTAGTGGCGAGTGGGCTTCAAGCGCAGCCACTTGCGGTGGCCCGTGGGAGCGCATGGGGCCTTTTCTCCGATCACAGTCAACATGAGTTTTTATCGTATCGATGTAACGAACATTTTAGGACTAGTTTCGTGTCGATCGGACATCGTTTCGATATGGTTCGGGGTGTCCGAAGGTTTAGGATCGAGTTTAAAAATGTTTAAAAATTAGGGAAAATTACGGGGCTTCAATGAGAGGTTAATGAGGTAGTTAGTAACTCTCTAGTATGATTTGGACAGGTTTGGGAGTCTCGATGACTGTGATTAGCCAGAGAAGAATTATAGCACGTAAATCGAGGCGGAAACTAGGACGGTCTGTGAGTGGACCTTGATTTCTAAACTGTGATGCATGCATAAATGTTTATATGTTTTATATATATATGATTTCTATCATGATGAGTATGGTATTGATGATTTACATGGTTTTACACGTATTTCGAGGTGATTTACGTATTTGTACGTATATTGAAGTTTATGGTTTTACACTGATGATACGTGCTTGTGGTTTCGGTAATGGTTTATTGAAATGGTTTTGGATTTGAAAAGGGTAAACTCGGGCATGAGACCCATTTGTTTTGGAAACCTCGGACCTAAAGTCTATTTTAGTTACATTATCGGGCCAGGGACCCATTGGTTCATGGATTGATGGATTGATTTCGGATTTGGAAATATGGAATCGGGCATGATACCCATTTTATTTACAAACTATCGGACTTTGAGTCCATTTGATTTAATAAGGCATCGGGCCGGAGGCCCAGTTGTTTTACATAATCGGGCTTGAGGCCCAGTTGGTTTACATGATCGGGCTTGAGGCCCAATTGGTTATGATATCGAGCATGAGTCCCATTATGGTTTATAAATGTGATTTTAGGTTAGGTGACCCTAAATGGATTTGGAGTTGGAAACATGGATTTCTGGTTCATGACGGTTTATGGGGACCGGACATGGATCCTTTGAAAGGTTTGAAAGGTTTTGAGAATGATTACGAAATGGTTTTTCATATACCATCCTTTTATTTATGGATTGTCTCATCTGGAGAGGGTCATTGGCCTGGGTGGACCCCGGAGTAGTCACGGAGCACTAACTGAATGGAGTCGCCCCCGTGGGGTACCTTACTCTTAAGAAGGTATTTATGGATTATAACCCCCAGGGAGGGTCAATGATCTGCGAACATTGACCTGGGTGGACCCTGGGGAGACTTGGGATTTGAGACCCGGGGTAGTACACACGTAACTTTGGAAACCGTGACAGAATTGGTTATATGGTAAATGGTAAACATGAATTATTGGATTTCAGAAATGGTATTTCTGTGTTTTATGGATTTGGGCAATGACCCACATACTCGGACTTACGGTTTTGGGCTGAGTTTCCACATATGGTTTATATGTTATGGATTTATGTAAATGGATTTGGGTAGGGGCCCGTATGACTTGGATTTACGGAATTTGGGGCTGAGACCCTAATGATGGTTATTTGAATAAATGGTTTTCGAATGCATGCATACTTTTTAGTGAAGGGCATAAAGGTCTTTTTATGAAATGTGTTTTATTAAACTATTTATTTTCGTCCACTCACAACTTTTGTTATTTTTAATGCCATTCAGGTTGATCACAGATGCGGGCTGTAGCAGAGACCGAGACATCACACTCCTCCTCCACTGATCCTGGCGCGCTCTGGTAGCCCGGTCGAGCTGAAGGTTTTGAATTATCCCTTGTCTGACACTTTGTGTCAGACGGGAGCATGACACATCCCGCGTTAATCCCCGGGGGATTGAGATGGGTTGTGTCAGTCTGGGCCCTAGAAAGCTATCCCAATCAACTAAATCGTCCAACAAACACCCAAATCGAAACTCGAAATTCAAACCCGAAATGGCTTACCTGCGGGTTTCCGGCCACCGTGCTCTACCTACCCAGCCATTAGAACCATCGTGCTCGTCTTATTTTCGTCTCTCACTCTTCCGTTC
The DNA here is from genome assembly GCA_032719365.1 of Prinsepia uniflora. Taxonomy (NCBI): domain Eukaryota; kingdom Viridiplantae; phylum Streptophyta; class Magnoliopsida; order Rosales; family Rosaceae; genus Prinsepia; species Prinsepia uniflora. Next base: position 9,602,040 of record CM064865.1, on the reverse strand, counting down.
ACACAATCAGCAGAAGATGAAGGTTTGTGAAGGTTGGGGTGGGTTGTGGTGTTATGTGTGTGTTTTGGGCTAGAGAGAACAAAAGAGAAATGAAGATAAAATCCCAAGTGTTTGGGTTTTGGGCCAATCAGATAAGGGACATGTGTCACTCACTGATTGGTCCCCCTAGATTCTCAACCCAATCCAAAAATGTCATTTGTCCACTTTTCTTGGTTTTCATGAATAGTATATTTTTCCTTCCGTGACCCGTAATTTTCTCGTCGAACGTCCGATTCCGACGTGCCACTTGTGTACGAACTCGTAACGTACCGATCTACGTAACTGTCATCGGTCCCCTTGCATTTGACCACCCGGGTCAAAAGTCAACTTTTTGCCCATTCCCAAAGGTAAAATTGTCATTTTACACCGACCATCTGAATTCCCTCGATTAATCTCCGATTAGTCATAATAATTTTTAATCAGTCCTTAATTAATCTCGTAAACTAGGGACGGGTCATTACATTTCACATCAGCACTTAATTAAAAAGAAAATAAAAAACGTGACGGAGAGTTGAGAATGTAACGTTTTTAAAAGTATAGAGTAGTAAAGTGAAACATTTTAAAGTACATGTGTAATTCTGTTATTTGGTGTAAACCACACAGTATTAAAGTATAATGTTTTTGTTAATTAAATGAGTGACTCTTGTGTCAACCCACTAACCTGTACAATGACATGTTAGCGCGTTTAATACATATATTAGTCATTTACTCACATATATATATATATATATATTTCTATTTATATACCTATTAAATTTTTATAATTTTAAGATTAGTTAGGGTCATGAATTTATGAATTCATAATAATTGATTGTCTTTGGTAGTAATCATTGATTTTGAAGGTGTATCTATTTAAGTAAAATAATTCATCGGTTCATCTATTGTCGAATGACCTAATTATTAAATAGATGATAACGCTCAAACTACGCATTTAAATAAACACGTAATTCGAGTATATGTGATTTAAACTTTTTTTGTGTAGATGTAGTATTGGTAAATAGAGATCGTTCTTAACCTAAGAAATTAGGAAACATTAATAATAGTTAGTGAAATAATAATAAATAAATAATCAAAGAATAAAATAATAAATAAATTTATGAATTATATGAATTAAAAAAATGAAAGAATTAAAGAATAAAATAATAAAATAATAAAATAATAAAATAATAAAATTATAAAAGAATTAAATGGGGGTTTTTGAAAAGAGTTTGTAACTGAAACTACATTTTAACAAACTAAGAATTAAAATGCGAATGTTCATACTAATTAGAACTTACAAACCATTGATTAGTTGCATGGAAAAAATCGACACTTTTACGTAAGTAAATTCAAATTAACAATCACATTATTTAAACTACTATTTTAACCTTTGTACAATAGACTTTCTTTAAACACAAATTTTCACCAACACTCTAGCATTTTGCTCATATTGAACTAATCGCGAAATCCTACATTCATCATCTTGATTACAAGTATACATTTTTTAATACTATAAATGCACCGAATAACGGTCATAAGCACTTATAATATGATTCACCTTACGTTTTTTATTTTGAATGTGCATCAAACATTAAAATCTCTTCAATCATATTCTAAGTGCACTGAACAACGATCATAAACACTTAGGCTACGTTTGGTACGTCGTATAAGGGATTGGATAGGATAATATAGTACGAAACCAGTTTTTGATACTAGTCGTATTAATTTGTCACCGTATAAATTAATATGGTTGAATATCTTTATATGTTCCAAACACGTTTTAATAATACCCTCGAAATTTTCCGTATTAAATAGTCGGATGACTAGTAATCTTGAAAAATGTAATAATAATAATAATAAATAGTAGTATAATAAAAATAAAATAATAATTTAATAAATACTTTAATAATAATAATTAATAATTAATGATAATTTAATAAATAATGATAATGATAAAAATAAAAAATAAAAAATATTAATAATTAATAAAAATGTAATAAATAATAATAATAATAATAATTAAAATAAATAATAATAATAACAACAACATACATAATTAATATTTAAGATATAATTATTTCGTATTAACTACTATAATATAGTTGAGCCAGTATAAGATAGTCGACCTTCTAATCCGTCAAAGTACCAAACACCCGACTAAATAGTCAGTCTATCTGATGGACAATTAATCTATCCGACTGAAATAGTCAGTACAGTACGACATACCAAAAGAGGCCTTAGCATTAAATTGAAGTTTAAGCACTAAAACGTATGTAGTAAATGAAATTCAAAAAGTAGAACACATGGAAATTGTATTCACATTTACAAATGTTAGAAAGAAAATAGCAACACATATATTGAACTATAAATAAAACTAAAGTTTAAGCACTAAAACGTACGTAGTAAATGAAATTCAGAAAGTAGAACACATGGAGATTGTATTAACATTTACAAATGTTAGAAAAAAAAAATACCAACACATATATTGAACTATGTTGATGCAAAAATTGTACCAATGAGACTGTAGACACACGCACGCACACCAAGACACAAGAAAGTACGTGGTTCACCCAAATCGGGCTACGTCCACGGTGTTGCTTCACTTTCATTAGTATAATAGTGCCTTGCTTACATAATACAATTAGCTTAGAGCTTTTAAAGAGAGAAAGTAGAGAGAAGGGAGAGCTTTTCTCATGGGAAGGTGGAAAGAGATCCCTTTTAATGGGGGAGTGGCTCCCTATTTATAGAAGTTATCTAGGGTTTAGGTTAGGGTAATAGTGATGGGCTTTGAGGCATGGGCCTTGTGTGATCTTTGAGGTCTACTGGTAGACTTATCCCGTGGTCCAGTGTAGTATTTTGACAGGCCCATTGCTTGGTTAGATATCACGTCAACAAGTCCCCTAGTTCTTAACTGAGGCGGACTGCCTCGGTTGAGGACTTTTAAGTAAAGTGTACTGACTGAGAAACTCCTCACTTTTGCATTGCTCCGCTCGGTGTATCATCAGTCCCCCAAGTCCTCAGTCGAGGTAGGATGCGGAAGAGAAGACACCATGTAGTCAGTTGTATGTCTGAGTGGATGGACGTTGTGGCGGTTGTGCTCTAGTAATCCCCCGGTGAGTATGACTCCATGTAAGAATCTAACTGCCTGTGAGTGATTCTTTATTGTATATGTGCGTCAGTCGATATGTGAGCCAAGTGTAGCCTTGAAAGTGGGCTCGGTAATTGAGCGGCTCGGTATGCGTTAAGCTGATGTGGGTGCTAGGTAATGTGTTGAGTCGATGTGAGTGCCCGGTAATGTACTGAGCAGCTCAGTAATGTGTTGAGCCGATGTGGATGCCCGGTAATGTGTCCAGTAGCTCGGTAATGTGTTGAGCCGATGTAGGTGCTCGGTAATGTGTCGAGCAGCTAGGTTTGTGTTGAGTCGATGTGGGTGCTCAGTAATGTCTCACGCAGTTCGATTTGTATTGAGCCGATGTGGGTCCTTGATAATGTGTTGAGTAGCTCGGTAATGTGTCGAGCAACGCGGTAATGTGTCGAGCAACGCGGTAATGTGTCGAGCAGCTCGGTAATGTGTCGAGCAGCTCGGTAATGTGTCGAGCAGCTTGGTAATGTGTCGAGTAGCTCGGTAATGTGTCGAGCAGCTCGGTAATGTGTCGAGCAGCTCGGTAATGTGTCGAGCATCTCGGTAATGTGTCGAGCAGCTCGGTAATGTGCCGAGCAGCTCGGTAATGTGTCGAGCAGCTCGGTAATGTGTCGAGCATATGTGGGTGCTCGGTAATGTGTCGAACGTATGTATGAGTTCATGTTAGTTCGACATGGATTTATGTACGTCAACATGCACGAGGGCACGTATGTGTGACATGTATGAGTGAATGTATGTTTAAATGTATGAGGGCATGTATAAGTGACATGTATGTCAGTATGCACGAGGGAATGTATGTATGACATGTATGAGTGAATGTATGTCTGAATGCACGAGGGTATGTATGAGTGGTATGTATGTTAGTATGCACGAGGGCATGTATGAGTGCCATGTATGTCAGTATGCACGAGGGCATGTATGAGTGACATGTATGTTAGTATGCAATGGTTAGAAGGGGTTTCTGATTGGAAGTGTTGCCTGGTTGTATTTAGGTGTGTTACGAGGTTTTTCTTGGTGCATGCTAAGTTGTTTACCTTGGGATTATGATGACCGACCGAGTAGAGAGTCCGTGTAACGACCCGTTCTGGAAATCAAGATTATATTAGTGGTTAATGATGGATTAGTGAAGTTAATCGGTGATTAGTTGGATGCGTTCGGGCGGACGGTGCGAAATGACGATTTTGCCCCTAAAATAGGGCAACATGTTGACTTTTCGATCGGGGGGACAAATGGCTTTTGACCAATGACCGTGACGTAGTTCGGGACGTCACGAGTTCATAGACAGGTGGCACGTCCGATTTCGACATCCGAGAAATAAGTTATGACGTTCGGAAGTTCGAGGGTACTTTGGTAATTTAGTTGAAAAGGGCCAATTTGTTGACTTTTCAAACGACATGGACTTTTCACATAAATCGAGGACTATTAGGAAGGTCTTGATGCCTTGAGTACAACGACAGGTGGTACGCCATCATCGGACGTCGGACGGTTAAATTACGGGTCTAAGTATGCGAGGGGTAAAATGGTAATTTGGACAGTAAGGGGCAAAATGGTCTTTTGGCAGCTTGAATTATGTGAGCAATCATATGAGGACACCTGGCTTGGATGGATTGGATATTTTCACCAGAATTTGGCAGAGGGGGACACGTGGTTTACCTCTGGTTGGTTCTAGCAAAATCGAATGTGTTTGATCGTTTACTTAAAGAGAAAATAGAGACAGTGAGCGCAATCGTGCACTTGGTTCAATTGTGAGTCGTGGGTGAGTTAGTATGCTTGAGGAAGAGATCAGGGGCTTGCTTGTGAGTTATGTGAGTGGGTATGAGTGCGAGAATGAGTGTAGGGAGTCTGTGAGAAGTGAATAACCACAGAAAACAGAGAAGGAAGCCGTGAACAGCCGTGAGCTTCAAATGATCAATCCTTCATGAATCGTGTCTGTGGTGGTTTTCAGTGAGCAGATGAGAGACTAGGACGTTAAGAAAGCACAGCGGAAGCCACGTCAGAGGACAGAGGGCAGGTAAGCCATCTCGACTGCCCTGTTTTTCTGAACTTGTTCAAAATGAAAATCGAGAGGTTTAGTGAGTTGTTGTGCATCTGTGATGTCTATTAGCGTCTTAGGAGGTTGTTCTTGAACTCAGGGACTCACACCCGTGATTGGAGAAGCCTGTGGTGGCTGGGAGCAGAGGAGGAAGACTGGTCGGTTTTTCTTCGATTTTGGATGGTGCGTTTTTGTTGGTTTCTTAGTGTTTTGGTTAGATAAAACGAGTGAGGAGAGTGAGACGAAAAAAATTGGTGGAAACCCTGTTGTTTTTGGTTGAGGAATCATGGAGAACCGGTCTCACTGGTCCGGTCCAACCGAAAACCAGAGAACCAGCTCGAACCCGGTTCAACTCCAGGTCATGGATGATGAATAGTGCCACACGTGGCTCTCACGCGCAGCCCCTTTGGGAGGCATGTAAGGGCGCATGGGGCCTCTTTTGGGGAAGGTTCCAACACGACTTTTAAATTATTCGATGTAACGAACATTTTGGGACAAGTTTCGAGTCGATCGGACATCGTCTCGATAAGTTTCGGGATGTTCGAAGGTTTTAGACCTCGACTAAAAATAGTTAAAAATTTGGGAAAATTACAGGGCTTTAGTAGAAGCTTCTTAAAGTAGTTAGTGACCTTATCATGGGATTTGGACAGGTTTGGGAAAACCGATGATAGTGGATTAGCCCGGAAGCATAATTACGCGCTTATCGAGGCGACGACATAACTGGTCTGTGGGTGGACTTTGCTTTCGAACTTATGATGCATGCATATATGTTTTTATATGTTTTCATATGTGATTCTATGATTTTGATTATGATCTTGATGATTTACGGTTTTGCACGTATTTCGAGATTATTATGTATTTGCACGTTTTACGAGGTTTTGATTTCTATGGTGATTTGAGCTTGATTTTGATAAGTTGACTTCGGGATTTGAAACATGATTTGATTTCAAGGATTTGAAATGGATTTCGAAAAAGTGATTTCGGGCTTGGAGCCCTGTTTCTGAAATTTCGATAAACGAGCTTCGATTTTGAAACTGGATTTTGGAAATGAGATTTCAGATTTGGTTTTGAGAACTTGGAAGGAAATTCTAGATTTGGGTTCGAGATGATGATTCTGGATGCCTGCTTACAGAATCATTGTTGCGAATTCAGATATGGATTTTCTATGGTTTTCACTTGATTGAAAAATGGTTTTGGGTTTAAAGACCCGAAAAAAGAAATGAAAAATCGCTAGATCTGGTTTTGAGTTTAAAGACTTGGTTGACTGACAAGGGAAAGGCCCTGGATTGATATGTTTTGAGTTTAAAGACTCGGTATATGTTTTGAGTTTAAAGACTCGGTTATTGTGATACCCCCCGAGGCCTGTTGATTGTGTTTTGAGTTTAAAGACTCGTTGATATCCCGGGAAGGCCTGATTATTACGCATGGTTTTGAGTTTAAAGACTCGGGCGCACTTGAGATCCAGCAAACTCGTATGGTTGATGTTTTTCACTGGTTTTCAGATGTTTTGGGTAGTGGCCCGAATGATTTGGATTTGATGAGTTTTGGGACTAAGTTCCCATACTTTGAGATTGAATTGTGATTTGTGGCTGAGGCCTAGATTTGACTAACGGATTTGATTCGGGTTTCCAAATGGTTTTCTTTGATAGTTTTGATATGCATGCATTGGTTTTTTTACATGGAGGGTAAAACTGTAATTTCTTTTGAACTTTTTTCTAAATTATTGTTTATTTTTTTCCACTCACATTCTTTTCGTGTTTTCGATACCCTCCAGGTTGTCGCGGTGCAGGCTGTTGATTGAGAGAGACGGAGACATCACACACGCGATCCACAGTAGAGTCTACGCACTCTTGGAAGTCTGGTACTGTTCAAAGGTTTATTTTGGGAAATCCCTTATCTGACTTACGTGTCACTCGGAGGTTGGACGTCGGTTTAGTCTTTGTGTCATGCATAAGTTAGACGGGAGCAGGATTTAGCTCTTAATCCCGGGGGATTGGGGGTGGGTCCTGTTAAATTGGTATCAGAGCAGGTTTTGTGCGCTCTACGCGAGGATTGGTTCCCAGAGTCGTTGGTTCGTCAACTTGGGTGTTGTGATGCTATTGTGGATGTGATGTCTCGACGTGGAACAGCTCGTTATCAACCTAGACGCGATAGTGATAGTACATTCGTTAGTGGCTAGTTAGTGGCGATTGTTAGTGCCAAGGTGATAGTCGCTCGATACGCGATGCGAGATTTGACGTATGATGGCTTAGGGACGGAGTAGTTAGTGTATTTGACGCTGGATATGCTCGATTTTTGGTTAGGGTCGGATGTATGCCAGTGTGCTTATCGTGGATGATAGTTAGTGAGCTACGATTACGAGTAGGCTAGTCGGCGTGTGGGGCCCGTTAGTAGCCTATTGAGCTGGTGGTGCTTGTGGGCCGAGGAGGCCGGATGACGTTAGTATGGATTGATGATCCCTTGGTCAGATGGTGTGAGCTTGGATTTGTGTGGCTATGAGTAGCCGGAGGCCTCGAGTGACGGGGTATAGGAAACTACCTTAGGGAATTGAGGGGACATCAGGAGACCGACCGAGTAGGGAGTTCGGGGACATCGGGAGACCGACTGAGCATGGAGTCCGGGGGACATCGAAAGACCGACCGAGTGGACATTGGGAGACCGACTGAGCATGGAGTCTGAGGGGACATCGATGGGGCCGACCGAGTAGGGAGTCCGAGGGGACATCGGGACACCGACCGAGCAGGGAGTCCAAGAGGATATCGGGAGACCGACCGAGCAGAGAGTCTGAGGGGACATCTGGAGACTAGCCGAGCAGGGAGTTCGAGGGGACATCGGGAGATCGACTGAGCATGGAGTCTGAAGGGACATTGGGAGACCGACCGAGCCAGGAGTCCGAGGGGACATCGGGAGACCGACCGAATAGGGAGTCCAGGGGACATCGAGATATCAACCGAGCATGGAGTCCGAGGGGACATTGGTGGGCCTACCGAGTAGGGAGTTCGACAGAACATGATAAGACCCGCCTCGATCCCCCTAGGACCACCCGAGGACATGCCCTAATCCCTTCTAAAACTCGTCCTCAGAATACCAAAATTACCCTTACGAAAACTCAAATGCATAAATATCCAAATTAAGTAATACAAATCGTCCGAAAATGAAATAGTGTCAGAACAAGGGAAAGCTTAAAACACAAAATGAGCACGACTTCCTAAGATCTTCTCATGTGCCAACCTACCCAGAAGTGGGGTTCAGGTGCATAATGTAAATATATGCCTTTGCCTCGTGATCCTCATCTGCCTCAGTAGAACGGCCTGGAGGGGTCAATAAAACACTTAAGGGTGAGTGGGCCAGAAGCAATAAGTTTAAAAAACAGTTTCAGCCACAAAGTAAACATACGGTTTTACCCCTCCGTTTTCCAAATCATGCATGCATCATAATTGAAAAACCATAATAGCATATCATATAAGCATAACAAAACAATATACTCGTAATTATAACATCAGCCACTGCACTATACATCCCAACCCTGACATCCCAGATGTCTGACGTCCCATACGTCCAATAAGGTCACAGTCCCAAGGCTACGCATGCCACCCGAGGTCTCAATCCCGAGTCCAAATCCCGAACCCAGTCCGGGTATGACATCCCAGATGTCTGACGTCCTAGACGTCCAATCATAGCAATCCCGCTCCTGAGTCACTCTACAGTCTGGTCCCTCCGTAGAATGACCCCTCGCAGGCATTGCACCGTGACCACTCCGGGGTACCCACATCCGGAGGAGACAGTATCACAAGGGTAGATCTATATAGTGCAGTACTAAAGATAATCATCGAAATCCATATACATATATATGACTCAAAACAGTGCATAAACTAACCCGACGGGTCTCATGCCCAAACATCGTAATATGTGCCATAATCATAACTCAAGATAATCAGATGCTTTTTTCTTAAATCATGTGTGTATATATATAGGAAGGAAAACAGTTATGCATGCAAGGGTTTAATGAAATCAAAGGCCCACTCACAATCTGGTCCCACCACTAACTGGACGTATAAACCTGTCCTGGTGCCTACGTACAATTCCTGTCAAGTCCAAAGTACTCATAAAGGTCACTATAGGTTCCTACAACTCAAATTTAAAGCCCTAGAATGAAACCGACCCGGGACAGCCGTCTGAACATGCTTCTCGAGGCTTCAAACCCTAATTTGACCAACTTAATGATCTCTGATTGACACGAAACCACCTCCATTGGATTCGTATCGTCAAAAACTTGAAAATGGTACTGGTCCCACTAAAATTACTATTCACACGCGCTTGGTCAAAAGCTAGTCAACACTGCTACTATACCTGCTAACGTCAGCATGACGTCATTGCTGACAGTGTCAGAGGACACGTGTCACTCTCTGGTTGGTCATTGATCTGACAGTTTCAGGCTTGATGATGTCATCACAGTCATTTTACCTGGTCAACTCGGAATCCTGAAACTGGGTCACCTTTGACCCGCTGCTTGACCCGATCCCAGATTCCATTTTTGGCCACCATTTTCGATCAGATTTGGCCCTAGAGGTTCGTTACATCCTACCCTAGAGTTCTGTGGCCTTAAAACTAGAAACTAAATCGAAGATGCTACCTGTAACTCGAAGGAAAACTGGCAGCCAGCTCTGATCATCTTCCCCGGTGACTCACTCTATTTCCAACCTCGAAAACTGGTTCTACTTGATCTTCAATGTCCTTAAAACACGTCCCAACTGTGAGGAATGAAACACAAATGTCAAAACGGGTCATTCGGAACAGGGAAGAAAGTAAGGCCTCTCGGGTTTTCGGGCTTACCGCCGCCGTGTCGCCGCCGTGTGTTGCCTCGTCCACTCCTCAGTCCTCTTGTCATGCTAGTAAACCTAGCCCTACGTTGGTTCGAGCCCTGGTGATGGGGTTTGAATGGTTGGTTCTTCGGGGCTGGTTTTTCCCTTCTCGGGTCCGGGGGGTTTTGGGTTTAACAGATAAGGGAGTGGTGATGATGGCTAATGAAGGTGGGGGTGGTGAGGTCGTGCTTGCTTGATCTGTGACTGGGGATGAGCAAATAAGGGAGAGTGGTGAGATGTGGAGTGTTTCTTTGAGAGGGTGAACCGTGTGTGTTCTCACGGTTGAGAAAATATGAAGGTGAGAGAGAGAGAGGGAGTTGTTTGATCAAATAAAAAGGAAGGGAAATGGAACGGATGGTGCAGATGCACTCTGGGGAAAAGGATGAACGGCTGGGATTTTTATGAGAGAAATAAAGATTAAAATATTTAGCCAATAGGGACAAGATCCATGAACTAGGGAAAAAGGAGTGTGGGATGAGTGACACTTGTCATTCATCCAAGGGTCTAGATTAATTTTCAGTTTTAGGTCAGATTACAATATTAAATTATTATTTTAATTAAACCCTCGGTTCGTACGTTTAATCGAATTTGCTCCCGTGACCATAACTTTTTTGTCGTACGTCTATTTTTGATGTGCCGTCTGTCTACGAACTCGTGACGTCCCGATCTACGTCACGGTCATGGGTCAAAGTCCTAAATATTTCCGGGGCCAAAGTGAACTTTTTCCCCTCTAGGGGCAAAATGGTCATTTTACAATAAAATAATAATTACAAAAGTTCGGGTCGTTACAACCTACCCTCCTTACAAATGTTTCGTCCTCGAAATTTACTCAAACAAATAGGGGTACTGTTCCCTCATTAAGTCCTCAGGTTCCCACATGGCTTCCTCGACGTCATGGTTCCTCCACAGCACTTTCACCAACCGGATTGTCTTGTTCTCAGGACCTTGTCCTTCCAATCCAGAATCTGCACTGGTTGCTCTTCAAAACTCAAGTCGGTCATCAATTCCAATGGTTGTTCCGGTAAGGCATGTGAATCGTCCCGTAGGTACTTCCGTAGCATGGACACATGGAAAACATCGTGTACTCTGGCAAGTTCTGGAGGTAATGTCAACCGATATGCCACGGACCCAATCCTCTCTGTGATCTCGTACGGTCTAATGTAACGAGGACTCAACTTCCCACGTCGGCCAAATCGGATAATTCCTTTCCATGGAGATAACTTTAAGAACACAAAATCTCCGACCTCAAATTCCAAGTCTCGAATCCGTCAATCAGTATAGCTCTTTTGGCGATCCTGCGCCGCTTTCAACCTTTCCTTGATGATTCAGACAGTTTCCTGGGTCATGTCCATCAAATCCAGCCCCACTACCGCTCGCTCTCTGACTTCCATCCAACAGATGAGTGTCCTGTACTGCCAACCATACAGTGCCTCATAGGGTGCCATCCCGATACTCGCCTGACAACTATTATTGTATGCGAACTCCATCAAAGGCAAATGAGTATCCCACGAATCTTGAAACTGTAGCACACAAGACCTCATCATGTCCTCTAGGGTCTAAATAGTCATCTCTGACTGTCCATTAGTCTGTGGGTGGAAAGCTATACTGAAATGTAGATCTGTACCCAAAGTATTCTGTAAACTTCGCCAGAACCTGGAAGTGAAATGCGGATATCGATCAGGCACTATCGACTCCGGCGTACCATGAAGTCGAATGATCTCTTTCACAAACAGCTGGGCCAGTCGGTTTGGCTTATACATCTCTTGTATCGGTAAGAAACGAGCTGACTTGGTTAATCGGTCTACAATCACCCAAACTCCATCGAAGCCACTCCGAGTCCTCGGTAACTTGAAGAAAAAATCCATGGTAATGTGGTCCCACATCCACTCAGGAATCGAAAGTGGTTGCATAGCCCCATACGGTCTCTGCCGATCTGCCTTGACCTGCTGACAGGTCAAACATCTGCTAACAAACTCTGCAATATCCTTTTTCATTCCTGCATCGTGAACTTGTTGATCAGACTAGGTGGAGAGTTTATTACCCTGTCGTAAATATTTGAATATGGGAATGTTGGGACTAAACTTCTTTTCGAAGTTAATCCGGTATAAGACGGTACTTGAGTGAGTTTAGATGTTTGTGTTTTGGCTTAGGTATTTGACTTCGTGAACGAGTGGGTGTCCGACGGAGTCGGATTGGTTAGTCTTGGATGTGTGGATGGTGGTATTGGCTTCCCTATGAAGTCAATCGAATGTAATGTGTTAATCGAATGAACATGTAATTGATAGGTTCAGAATTGATACGTCTCAATAGATGTAGGTATGTTTGGATGCTCTTTTGGCATGAATAGGTATGCCTAGGTAGGCGTGAGGCAGATTGGTACGTGTTGGATTACATGTTTGGGAATAGACGATGTGATGTTGGTCGGGTGACCATGGGACTCAGAATAGATGACGAGTTAGAGTAATCGATTTTTCTAGTACGGGATTGGACAGATGAACCCCAGTATTAAATCGTGATTAACCACGAACCATGTAGTGGACTGGTTGGAGGATGGATGTACGTACCCTGTACGTTGTGTGAGGATCGATATGGAGAGACCGAGTGGTGCCTGGTGATGGTACATAAGATGTACCAGTAGTGTGTGGTTGAGCGTGTTGGTGGTCGGCTGAGTCCTGATATCATTGGATTGGTTGAGGACGTGAACTGGACATTGAATACTATGCACTGAGCAACATGATTTTGACGGATTTAGTGATTGTATGAGCGGGTTCTCAGAGCCGTGGATGGCTAATGGAACCCTAGAGCTGGGATGTCTATTATTGTTGGGCAGGTATTCGATGGGGTCCAGTTACATACAGGACGAGTGAGACGCTAGCATACGTATACTCAGGTTGAGTGAGCTGGTGGTTGGTATAACCACGGGTTGTTTGCGTGAATCGGCTGCTCTGTGACTCTCACTAATGACAGCATGGATTATGAGGAAATTTTGGTACGAGGTACCTTGGTGCGACTCTAGGGTGAGTCAGTGTGTGTCGGTGATTCGAGTTGTGATCATGGAGCCGTAAGTGACGGCTGAGTGCAATGTGATGGAACGCGTAATGTTGACATGATAAAATTCAGGAAATGCGGAGAAATTGTGAGATTTGGTGACTCTTGATGTGGGAGAGATGGCAGATTGATTTACGGTTGGCTAAGTGTTGATGGTTTGGCTGAATGTGTCGGCATGGATTGATGAGTAGGATTTGGTGACTCCCAGTGGGAGCAGCTGCTAGAGTGTATTAGTGATTGAGAGGAACCATTAAGTTGATTGTGTCGAGTAAAATGTGGAAAGGTAAGGGTAGAATTGTCAAGCGGTATTAACTCGGATCGTGTGATCAATTTCACTCGAAGTGGTCGAGTGTAGTAAATACGACGTGAGTGTTGGTGGAACGTTTGGGCACAGACAAGTATGGTTCTGTTTAGTGGGTGTACAAATGTACACATGGTGTGAGATCGAATTGTCTTCCACGAGGTGGATGTGGAATCGGGATAGTTGGAATTTCGAGGACGAAATTATTTAAGGAGGGAAGGTTGTAATGACCCGTCCCGAATTCCAGGATTAGATTAGTCACTAATCAAGGATTAGTGAGGTTAAACAGTGATTAGTTGAGCGAAATCGACCGGACGGTGTAAAATGAACGTTTTGCCCCTAGGTATGGGTAAAAATTAGACTTTTGACCCAAGAGGTCCGATGGCCTAGGGCCGAGGACCGTTACGTAGATCGGGTCGATACGAATCCATAGACCGGCGGCAAGCCAAAATCGGACGTCGGACGAAAAAGTTATGCTCACAGGAGCGAAATCGATTAAACGTACGAATTGAGAGTTTGATTAAAATAATAATAAAATCTGATCTAAAACTGGAATTAATATGGACCCTTGGATGAGTGACAAGTGTCACTCATCCCACACTCCATTTTCCTTAAAATATGGATCATGCCCCCATTGGTCTAATAAAATATATTTTTATTTTCCTCAATTAATCTCAGCCGTCCATCTCCATCTCTAGATTGTATCTGCACCCTCCATTCCCTCTCATCTGTTCCATCATTAATATCAACTGCATCTCTCTCTCTCTCTCTCGACATCTCCCAAACCGTGAAGAACACATCCTATACCCCAAACTCACAACTCGTCCAACCCACACAAACCTAACTCAAACCCTTACTAGACTGGACCCAGGAAAAGACTAGGACACCAGGGGAGTGACAGGAGGAACTCATGGCGGTGGCACGACGGCGGTAAGCCGGAAACCCGAGAAACGCCATGCTTTCCCACTTTCGAAACCACAAAATCCTGACGTGTTTGGGTTGTTTCTGAGTGTTAGGACTTATTCTAGGGACAAAATGAGGAGCTTTGACACTGGTTTCGTGGACCCTGATGGCCAGAAAATCTTGGAATAGTGAGGAGGAATCTGGGCTACGAGTTTTGAGCTACAGGTAATGATCTCGTGTGTGTTTGTTGTTTTTGAAGTCAAAGAACCCTAGAGAAGAATTAGACGATCATGTAGGTTGAAACCCCGTCGAGAATGGTGGCTAGAATTGGGAGAACCGACCGGGTCGGTCCGTCGGTTCGGTTGAACTAGACCGAATCGTTGAATCGGTTTAGACCTGGTTTACCCAAGGTTGACGATGAATAGTGTTTGGCGCGTGGGTTTCACACGCAGTATCTTACGACGGAGAGTAAGGGCACGTGGGATACTTTTGGGTCATGATGTCAACATGTGAAATAATCTATTCGATGTAACGAACATTTTGGGACTGGTTTCGTGTCAAACGGACGTTGTTTCGATATGTTTTGGGGTGTCCGAAGGTTTAGGATCGAGTTTAAAAATAGTTAAAAATTCGGGAAAATTACAGGACTTTAATAGGAGGTTAATGAAGAGGTTATTAACCCTCTAGTATTATTTGGACAGGTTTGGATGTGCCGGTGATAGGGGTGTGGCCCGGGAAGGCTTATGGCATGCGTATCGAGGCGACAGCGTAGGACAGTCTGTGAGTGGACTTCGTTTTCTAAACTGTGATGCATGCATAACTCTTTTATATGTTTTACATACGTGATTTATATGTTGATGATTGTGGCACTGGTGGACTATACGATTGCACATATTTCGAGGTAAACCCATATTTACACGTATTTCGAGGTTTACGAGTTTATACTATTGCTATGTGAATGTGAATTCAATAATGATTCTGTGGCATGGTTTTGGTTTTGGAAAGATTAACTCGGGCATGAGACCCAATTGAATTATGTGATCGGGCCAGGGGCCTAATTGGTTTACGAAATCGAGCTGAGACCCTTTTTAAGTTATATGATTAGGTCGGGGGCCTAGTGGTTTACAAAATCAGGCATGAGGTCCAATTGAGTTTTATAAATGTGATTTTGGGTATGGGACCCTATGTTTCATAAATGTGATTTCGGGCCTAGGACCCTATGTTTCATAAACGTGATTCGGGTCGGGGACCCTAAATGGATTTGTGATGTTTTATGGAGATTTTGGGCAAGGCCCATTGAGATGTTTTGAAATAACCTTGTAATTTTTTTTTTCCATATACCATCTTGATACGAGGATATGTGATGGTCTCCTCCAGGTGTCTGGGACACTAGGGAAGTCACGGTGCATTGCATGCGAGGGGTCATTATACGGAGCTACCAGACCGAATAGTGACTTAGGAGCAGGAATGCTATAATTAGACGTCTGGGACGTCAGACATCTGGGATGTCAGAGATATTGACCCGGAGAGACCCCGGGTAGCATGCGTTGCTGATTACCGTGAGATATGACGTCTGGGACGTTAGGCGTCTGGGACGCTAGGCAACTCAGATGCCGAGGATGGTTATGTGGTGAATATGGACTATTGGATCTATGAAATGGCTTTTCAGTTGGTTTTGTGTTTATGGATTTGGGCAGTGGCCCACTTGGTTTTGGATTTACGGTTTTTGGGCTGAAGCCCTAATGGCTTATTTGAGTAAATGTTTCGATTACTGATTTCCAATGCATGCATACTTCTTAGTGAAGGGCTTAAATATCTTTTATGAATGTGTTTTTTATGATATTGTTGATTTTCATCCACTCACAGTTTCGAATGGTTTTAATGCCCTTCAGGTTGATCACGGATGCGGCTATAGCAAAGACCGAGACATCGCACTCCTCCATCGTTCCTGGTGCGCTCTGGGAGCCCCGTATGGGCTAAACTATGTAATATCCCTTGTCTGACACTTTGTGTCAGACTGGAGCATGGAACATCCTACTTTAATCCCGGGGGGATTGGGATGGGTCGTGTCAAGTGTTATCAGCGACGTGAAGGAACGTGTATTGTTGACATGGAAAAATTCAGGAAATGCTGAGAAATTGTGAGATTTGGTAACTCTCGATGTGGGAGAGACGTTGGATTGATTGAAGACTGGCTGAATGGTGACGGTTTGGCTGAATGTGTCAGTGTAGATTGATGAGTAAGATTTTGTGACTCCCAGTGGGAGCAGATGTTAGAGTGTATTAATGGTTGAGAGGAACCGTTAAGCTGATTGTGTCAGAGTAATGGTAGAATTGTCAAGTGCTCGGAATCGTGTGATCGATTTCACTCAAGGTTGTCGAGTGTAGTCGATACGAGGTGAGTTCACGATGGAACGTCTGGGTGCAAACAAGTATTGTGTTGTTTAGTGGGTGTACAGGTGTACACATGATGTGAGATCGAATTGTTTTCCAAGAGGTGGATGTGAAATCGATATAGTTGGAATTTCGAGGACAAAATTATTTAAGGGGGAAGGTTGTAATGACCCGTCCCGAATTTCGGGATTAGATTAGTGACTAATCAAGGATTAGTGAGGTTGAACGGTGATTAGTTGAGCGAAATCAACCGGACGGTGTAAAATGACCATTTTCCCCTGAGAGTGGGTAAAATGTTGACTTTTGACCTGGAAGATCCGATAGCCGAGGGCCGAGGACCGTTACGTAGATCGAGTCGATACGAATCCATAGATAGGCGGCACGTCGAAATTGGACGTCGAACGGAGAAGTTATGGTCATAGGAGCGAAATCGGGGAATTAACGTTTCGGGAATCGAATAAAATATTACTTAAAGCTAATTGGGCAGATATTAGGGTGGGACCCTTGGATGAGCGACAAGTGTCACTCATCCCATGGCCTGGAACCCCCAAAATGTGGATCTATGTCTATTGGTCATCAATTATTTAATTAATTAAACTCTCATATCTCATCCTAACCATTTATCTCTATCTCTCATCTCATCCTCACCGTCCATTCTATCATCTGATTATCATCATCGATCTTCATCATTTTCACATTATCCTTCAATGAAACCCGAGCACCCAAACTTCATCCATAAACCTTCCAATACTCAGCTAATGCAAGTAAAGTGTGAAGGGAAAAGTGTGAGTGAGTGGTGAGGAACATACTGGTGCCACTGTGGAGGGCCGCCGTGTAGGGTGGCAGAAACGGGCAGGTGAGCCATGTGCTCTGTTTTTCAGAATTCGAAAATGGTGGGTCAAGTTTTACTAATGATGGACGGTCTCGGTTGTTTGTTTGAGGTTATGGAGGATAAGACAAGGTTATTGGTGGCCATGGAGGTGCACAAATGCGACGGTAAGCCATTTCCCGTAAATTTCGAATTTGAGTTCAAAAATGGCAAATCACAAATTGGGCATTGTTAATCTTATTGGTTGCTCAGGTGAGCATCTGAGAGTTTCCAGGAATCGATCGAGACTGGTTTCATGGTCTGAGGTGACTTGTAGTGGCCAGAGACGGCGGAGGAAAATGGAGGTTTGGTTTGTCGATTAGGGAGGTAATTTTCAGTCCCTAAGTTCAAGTTTTGACATCATTAATCAATCAGAATCAGTAGGACAAAGCTATAGGAATTAAAAGGACAAAAAATGGACTGAAAATGGAGGAAAACCGGGGACACCGGTTCGAGTTAGACCAGACTGGTCTAAATTGGTCTGAACTAGGTCGACTAGAGGTTGACGATGAATAGTATTTGGAGCGTGGCTTTCACGCGCAGTCGCTTGCGACGGTGCGTGGGAAACTTTTGGGTCATGATGTCAACATGTGTAATAATCTATTCGATGTAACAGACATTTTGGGATTGGTTTCGTGTCGATCGGACACAGTCTCGATATGTTTCGGGGTGTCCGAAGGTTTAGGATCGAGTTTAAAAATAGTTAAAAATTCGGAAAAATTACGGGACTTTAATAGGAGGTTAATGAAGAGCTTATTAACCATCTAGTGTGATTTGGAAAAATTTGGAAGTCCCGATGATAGGGGTGTGGCCTGGGAAGACTTATGACACGCGTATTGAGGCGGCAACGTAGGACGGTTTGTGAGTGGACCTCGTTTTCTAAACTGTGATGCATGCATAACTATTTTATATGTTTTACATACGTGATTTCTATGTTGATGATTGTGGCACTGGTGGACTATACGATTGCACATATTTCGAGGTAAACCCGTATTTACACATATTTCGAGGTTTACGAGTTTATACTATTGCTATGTGAATGTGAATTCAATAATGATTCTGTGGCATGGTTTTGATTTTTGAAAGATGAACTCGGGCATGAGACCTAATTGAATTATGTGATCGGGCCAGTGGCCCAATTGGTTTACGAAATAGGGCTGAGACCCTTTTTAAGTTATGTGATCGGGGCGGGGGCCCAGTGGTTTACAAAATCGGGCATGCAGCCCAGTTGAGTTTTATAAATGTGATTTTGGGTATGAGACCCTATGTTTCATAAATGTGATTTCGGGTCTGGGACCCTATGTTTCATAAACTTGATTTAGGGTCGGGGACCCTAAACAGATTGTGATGTTTTATGTGAGTTTTGGGTAGGGCCCATTGAGATGCTTTGAAATGACTTTGTAAAACTATTTTCCATATACCATCTTGATACGAGGATATGTGATGGTCTCCTCCAGGTGTCTGGGACACTAGGGAAGTGACAGTGCATTGCCTGCGAGGGGTCATTATACGGACCTACCGGACCGTATAGTGACTCAGGAGCAAGAATGCTATGATTAGACCTCTAGGACGTCAGACATCTGTGATGTAACGACCCGTCCCGAATTCCGGGATTAGATTAGTCACTAATCTTGATTAGCGAGGTTGAACGGTGGTTAGTAGGTCGAAATCGGACAAAATGTGCAAAATGACCGTTTTGCCCCTGATCGTGGGCAAAATGTTGACTTTTTGATCGGGCGGTCAAATGGACTTTGACCGATGACCGTGACGTAGTTCGGGACGTCACGAGTTCATAGACAGGTGGCACGTTCGATTCCGACATTCGTAGAGAAAGTTATGGTGTTCGGAAGTTGAGGGGTATTTTGGTAATTTGGCTTATTAGGGGCCAAATGTTGACTTTCTGACCGGGAGGTCCGATGGGCGAGGGCCAAGGACCGTTACGTAGGTATCGTCGATACGAATCCAACGACAGGCGGCATGCCGAAATCGGAGATCCGACGACGAAGTTATGGTCAAGGACGTAAAACGCGATTAACCGAGACTCGGAATAAAATAATAATATAATAATAAAATCTGATTACTTTAATCCAAACCAATCTGGACCCTTGATGAGTGACACATGTCATCATCCCCTTCAATCCTTAAATCAGGGATCTATGTTGGCCATTTAGTTAATTAATTCATTAATCTCCTCAAATCCTCACCATTGGTTCTAAGCCCAGATTCAATCCTGGCCATTGATCTCATCTGCACCTTCTGATTTAAACCATCAGACTCACATTCCCTCACATTTTCATTTCTTTCAACCCGTGCACTCTCACTCCTTGCACGATCACTCCACCACCTCACAGCCCAGCCTCACACACCAGTCAGCCCCAGACGAACCCCAGCCACCTTCAGACGCCGGCCACCACCACCACGGCCGCCCTGCACGGCCGGAAACCTCCCAGACCCGAGAGGAAACCAAACAACCCGACGCTGCCCAACCGTCCAAACCACCTCACCTGGACCTGAAACAACTTCATGTTAACATCACTGGAACCTTAGGATGACTCAGACCACGACTGGGCAGCCCACGACGGCGACACGGCGGCGGTAAGTCCAGAAACCCGTGAAGACCCGATTTACTTCCCTGCTTTGAAACGTCCGTTTTTAAAGTTATGAATGTTCGTTTGTTTTTTAGACATGTCCTAGGAACCTAGACGACCATTTTGGACCATGAACCACGACCGGAATCTCGACGAGTCGCCGGAGAGGATGACCTGAGTTCTCAGCCGATTTTCCTGTCAGATTTCAGGTAGTTTAATCCACCTAAAAATTAGTTTGGATGTCACAGAACCGTAGAGGAGGTTATGACGAGTCCATAGGATCAAACCGCATCAAAAATGGTGGTCTGGAACTCGATCTGTGATCGGGTCAAGCCGCGGGTCGACGGCGACCCGGTTATAGACCCGGTTTCAGAACCCGGTTACTGTAGCATGACATCATCATTGTTGACCTGAATGTTGACCTGGCGCGTGGGGGCGCGTGAAGGGTATTTTGGGGAAACTTCCAACATGACTTTTAATCTATTCGATGTAACGGACATTTTGGGATTGGTTTCGTGTCGATCGGACACCGTCTCGATAGTGTTCGGGATGTCCGAAAGTTTTAAATTAAGTTTAAAAATAAAAATTCGGGAAAATTACGGGACTTTGATAGGATGTTAATGATGAGGTTAGTAACCCTCTAATGTGATTTGGACAGGATTGGGAGTCCCGGTGTTAGTGGTGTGGCCCGGGAGGGCCGGTGGCACGCGTATCGAGGCACACGGTTGAAACGGTCTGTGAGTGGACTTTGGTTTTATAAATCCTATGCATGTTTAAATGTGTTATATTGTTTATATACATGATTTCTATGATGGTATTTGTGAGCATTGATTTTGGGTATGTTGCACGTATTTCGAGGTGTTTTCCGTATTTCACGTATATCGGGATTAACGGTTTATTTGTGGTTTTGCGTGTTTGTGGTTAAATAAATAATATGATAAAATGGTTTTCATATTGGAAAGATGAATTCGGGCTTGAGGCCCACTTGTTTTGGAAATCTCGGACTTGGAGTCCATTTGAGTACGTAATCGGGCTGCGGGCCCAGTTGGTTTATAAATCGGGCCGTGGGCCCAGCGGTTCATAAAGTCGGGCATGAGGCCCAGTTGGATTTAAATGATGATTTCGGGCCAGGGGCCCTATATTTAATAAATGTGGTTTCGGGTCAGGGACCCTAAATGGAAATGTGTTGTTTTTATGGAAATTCGGGCAGGGCCCATTGTGATGTTGTGAAATGAATTAATAAAAACTGTTTTCCATACACCATCTGTACACATGGATATATGATGGCCTCCTCCAGATGTCTGGGACACTGGGGAAGTCACGGTGCATTGCCTGTGAAGGGTCACCATACGGAGCAGCCGGACCGTATGATGACTCAGGAGCAGGATTGCTATGATTGACGTCTGGGACGTCAGACATCAGGGATGTCAGATATATGGACCCGGAGAGACCCCGGGCAGCACGCGTAGCTTATAAAACCGTGAGACATGACGTCAGGGACGTCTAGCATCAGGGATGCTGGTGATGGTAATGGTAAAATACGAATTAATGAAATGGCTTTCTGGGTGGATTTATGATTGTGTGATTTTAATGAATTGATGTTCATTTATGGTTGTGGGTGGTGACCCACATGGTTGTTTATGTATAGTTATGGCATTTCACAGTTTTGGGCTGAGTTCCCACACTTGGTTTTTGGTTGACGGTTTTTGGGCTAAGGCCCTAATGGCTCGGTTGAGCAAACGTTTTGGTTACTGGTTTTCGTGGCATGCATACGTTTTTATTGGAGGGCATAAATGTCTTATAAATGTATTTGATGAACTTACTGGTTTTTGTCCACTCACAGCTTTTGGTTTTAATGCCCTTCAGGTTGATCACGGATGCGATTGCAGCAGGGACTGGGACATTGCACACCTCCTCCATCGATCCTTGCGCACTCTGGATGCCCCGTGTGGGCAGTGGCTCTTGGTCATCCCTTGTCTGACACCCCTGGTTGGACGGGAGCAGGGCACATTCCATGGTAATCCCGGGGGGATTGGGATGGGTCCTGTCATGTGATGTCAGAGATATTGACCCGGAGAGACCCCGGGTAGCACGCGTTGCTTATTACAGTGAGACATGACATCTGGTAAGGGTGTTAATAGGGTTTTCGGTTCGATTTTTTTACCGAAACCGAAACTGAAACCTGTTGAAAAATCGGTTCGATTTTTCCTCAAATACGGTTCGGTTCAGTTTTTCCTCTTATTCGGTTCGGTTCGGTTCGGTTCCGGTTAAAACCGGTTTTTTTTTCTTCAAATTATGGTGAATCGGTTCGGTTGAATCGGTTCAATTTTCTCTAAAAACCAATTTTTTTTGTACTTTTATAAAATAATCAATATTTATTATCTAATTAATGTCCATTATAACCTAATTAATGTTTATTACAACTAATCAAGATCCATTATAACTAATCAATGTTCATTACAAAGTAACCTAAAGCATTTCGGTTCGGGTCAATTCGGTTTGGTTCGGTTCGGTTCGGGTTTTAGGTCCATTCGGTTCGATTCGGTTCGGTGTTGTTATACCGAAAACTGAAACCGAACCAGCTCGGTTCAATTTTCTCCAAACGGTTTTGGTTTTCCTTCGGTTCGGTTTTTTTCGGTTCGGTTTGATTTTTCGGTCGGTTTTTTCGAACCAATTAACAGGGCTAACATCTGGGACGTCAAGCGTCTGGGATGCCGGAGATGGTTATGTGGTAAATATGGACTATTAGATCTATGAAATAGTTTTTCGGTTGGTTTTGTGTTTATGGATTTGGGTAGTGGCCCACTTGGTTTTGGATTTACGATTTTTGGGCTAAGGCTCTAATGGCTCATATGAGTAAATTTTTGATTACTGACTTCCGATGCATGTATACTTTTTAGTGAAGGGCATAATTTATCTTTATGAAATGCGTTTTTATGAAATTGTTGATTTTCGTCCACTCACAGTTCTGAATGGTTTTAATGCCCTTCAGGTTGATCATAGATGCGGGCTGTAGCAGAGACAGAGACATCACACTCCTCCACCGTTCTTGGCGCGCTCTAGGAGCGCCGTATGGGATAAGGTATGTAATAGCTCTTGTCTGACACTTCGTGTCAGACGGGAGCATGACACATCCCACGTTAATCCTGGGGGGATTGGGATGGGTCGTGTCAAGAACATCGGGACACCAACCGAACAGGGAGTCCGAGGGGACATGTGACGACTCGTCCCAAATTAACAGGATTAATTAAGGATTAATGATGGATTAGCAAGGCTAATCGGAGATTAGACGAGGATTATCGGACGTTCAGTGCAAAATGACGATTTTGCCCCTAGAATGGGTAAAATGTTGACTTTCCGTTCGGACGGTCAAATGGACTTTGACCAATGACTGTGACGTAGTTCGGGACATCACAAGTTCATAGACAGGTGGCACGTTCGATTCCGACATCCGTGGAAGAAGTTATGACGATCGGAAGATCAGGGGCATTTTGGTAATTTTAGCGAAAAGGGGCCAACGGTTGACTTTTGACCCGAAAGGTCCGATGACTGAGGGACAAGTACCGTTATATAGATCATGATGATACGAATCCGTAGACAGGCGGCACGTCGAATTCGGACGTTCGACGGTGAAGTTATTGTTCACGGAAGTACGAAAGTACTATTGCGCGTTTTACGAGACGGCGTGAGTTTTGTCCTAGGTGGGGCCCATGGAAATTGTCAGGGACCAATGGATGAGTGACAAGTGTCACCCATCCACTGGCCCTTCCTTTTCATTCATGCATATCATCTCCCTTTCCTTGTTCGTGCAACCAAACCCGTCCAAACCCAATCTTACCCAACCTTCACCCAAATCCAACCCAACCCTATTTGACCATTTGAGAGAGGCCAGAGAAGTGAGGAGGACTGGCTGGAAGTGGTGGCTGGCCAGGAAGGGCCGCCGTGCACGGCGAAGGAGGAAAAATTGATCGGGTAATCGGTTTTTACCGTTTTAATCCATTTTTCAATTCTATTGATTATGGACCATTTTTATTGTTTCTATTGAACTAATTAGGTTGCTAAGGGGTTTTTAGGAAGGTTTTGGGAGTGGTGAGACGTCGAGAACCCCTGGGGTGGATTTTGAAAATTGAACCGTGGGAACGAAAAATCGAACCGGGTAGTTTTCGTGGGTTTTAGGGCTTCAAATTAATTAGGTTAGGATCCTAGGATTAAATGATGAAGATTGGGATCGATTAGGAGTGAAACGGGTGAAAACTGGACCGGTTATGGGCTTGAACGTGTCACGCCGGTCCAAGTTGCAGGCGAACCGGACCGGACCGGTCGACGCGAGGTTAGGGATGACACTGTTCACAAGCGCGTGGCTCCCACGCGTAGCCACTTCAGGCGGCGCGTGCGGGCGCGTGCGGGAGATTTTGGGCATGGTTCCAACATACGAAATCATCTATTCGATGTAACGAACATTTTGGGACTGGTTTTGAGTCAATTGGGCATCGTCTCGATATAGTTCGGGCTGCCCGAAGGTTTAGGTTCGCGTTTAAAAATAGTTAGAATTTCTGGAAAATTACGGGACTTTAGTGAGGGGTTATTTAGGTAGTAGTAACCCTCTAAATTAATTTGGACAGGTTCGGGAATCCAGGAGGCGACGTTTGACCCGGGAGACGATTAAGGCACGCGTATCGAGGCGCGGCTTCGGACGGTCTGTGAGTGGACTTGTTTTATGAATTCGATGCATGCATAAATGTTTATAAATGCTTTTAATATGTATTTTATGTTGCCATGAGTGCAATTGTTTGTGGTAGCTTAGGATCGACATAATTGCACGTTTTGAGGTTTTCGGCTTTATGTCGCACCTTTGCGTACTGTGTTTTCAATGACGGTTTAATAAACGGATTTTGGATTTGGAAACATGAACTCGGGCGTGAGAACCATTTGATTTACAAAGTCTTGGACTTGGAGTCCATTTGAATTGATGAGGAATCGGACCGAGGGTCCATTTGAGCTATACGATCGGACCGAGGGTCCAGTTTGTTTACGATTCGGGTTTGAGGCCCAGTTATTGGTACTATCGGGCTTGAGACCCATTTAGTTGAGATATCGGGCTTAAGGCCCCATTAGTTGTGAAATCGGACTTGCGGTCCCGTTACTTTATGGTTCCGGGCTGAGGGCCCAGTTGGTTGTGATATCGGGCTTGAGTCCCAGTTCAGTTTGTGAAAAGAGTATTCGGGCATGAGACCCTGTTGAACTGTGGATTTAGGCCGAGGCCTGTGAAATGGATTTGAATCGGATTCGAGGAATCCTGTTGAAATGAATCGGGTTTGAGACCCAATTGAAAAGTGATTTGAGAAAGAAAGAAAAGAGTATTTGAAAATGTGATTGAACCCTCCATGATTTATATGGTCTCCTCCAGACGTCGACCTGGAGAGTCACGATCCACAGACCAGAGTGGGTATCCCCATAGGGATCCTGTTCTAGGAGTGGTGGTTACTATATTATGTTGTGGTCCCGGACCAGATTCCGGAGAGATATGTGGACTAGATCCAGAGAGAGCACTCAGACTAGATCCAGATATTGAGCCTCCCAGATGGAGATTCTTGGGAGAAGACTCGGAGTGAGACCCCGAGTAGTGTGCACACTAGTATAGATTTGATATCGTGACATTTATCGGGGATATGTTCCCTAGGGGCTGTGTGCCCCGAGTTGGCATCTTCTCGAAAGTGCCTCAGATGGGTTATACGTTTGTCGATACGTATGTGGTTTATGGAAAAGTGATTTGAGGGTGGAGACCCTATGTTTTATGATTTATAAAAGTGATTTGGGGCTGTGACCCTGTATACGAGATTTGAGAGCGGAGACCCTATGTGTTATGTTTTAGAAAGTGATTTGGGGCGGAGACCCCCGTATTTGAAATTGTGAAAGTGATTTGGGGCGGAGACCCCGTTTGTGATATTTTGAGAATGGTTTTGGGCTGAGACCCACGTGATGTGAATTGGGCTGAGTCCCTATTGATTTGAGGTACGAGTTTTTGGTGATTTCGGATCGTGGACCCAAATGGATTTACGGGTCATGACGGTTTATGGGAACCGGGCATGAACCCTTGAAAGGTTTTCTAAATGTTTGACAAAGGTTTTTATGAATAATTGATAAATGGTTTTGAATGCATGCGTATGTATTTATGAAGGGCATAAATGTCTTTAAGCGAAAGTGTTTTTAAATGAAAAGTTTAAATTGTCCACTCGCAGTTTTCGTGTTTTAATGCCCTTCAGGTTGATCGAGAATGCGGGCTGTAGCAGAGACGAGACATCACTCCCCTCCTCCTACGATCCTGATGCACTGTGATAGCCCCGGCGAGGGCAGAGATGGATTTTTCCCTGGTCTGACACGTGGTGTCAGACGGGATCAGGCGGGTCCCACGTTAATCCAGGGGGATTTGGGACCGGTCCTGACAGGACATCGGGACACCGACCGAGCAGGGAGTCCAAGATGTCATTCTAATCCCAAGAGGACATCCCATGTAATATGATTCTGCCGATAACTAATAATACAAAATCTTAAATATAAATATAAATTGAAGTGAGTTACTATAATTGAATGTTAAAATGGTTAAAAACATAACAATAAATGTCAGGACCCACCCCGGTTTCACCCCGAAAACCGAGGTAAATCCTGTTCCCGTCTGACACCCCGACACTAAACCCAAAATAAAGTCACGAAAAACCACCAAAATACACAGTCAGACGTAGGAGAAACTTTAAACATCCCGAAGTTACAGCGCATAGTACCACAAAAACAAAGGAAAGAAATCCAATAAACAAGGTACTCGCACAACGGAAAAGTTTAAGCACTCCGGGGTCACTCTCGAAAATTCTATGCCTCCGACGCTGCCTCAACGTCACAATCCCGCGCTAGCTCCACGACCTGGAGGGCAATTTAAAACAGAAGGTGTGAGCAGACCATAATAATAAAATACTTTCCGAAAACCATTTCATAATAAAACCAGGGTTTTAGCCCTCTGTTTTGAAATCACATGCATAACCCAGTTATCAAAAATAGTTATAATGCACATAAAGATCGTCATAAAAACAATTGCAGAACATTATAAAAACAGTTATAGAAATCATATCATAAACATCATAAAACCGTATCACAAAACATAAATATCAAGCCATCATTATCCGATCAAACCTGCTGGATCTATCCGAGTCTTTAAACTCAATCCAGACCTCAATAATATCCGAGTCTTTAAACTCCCGAGTCTTTAAAATCAACAGACCTACAGGGGAAAATCAATATATCCGAGTCTTTAAACTCCCGAGTCTTTAAACTCAATCCGGGTCTTTAAACCCAATCCGGGCCCGTCCCCCGTCAATCACAATATCTGGGTCTTTAAACCCAATAACCAGATCCAGCAAATCCAATCCAAAACCATTTGAAAACCATTTCTAAATCTACATCCAAACTCGAATCCGAAATCACCGGCCCGATGCCCTTCCGGCGTCCCGAACCGTCATTCCGAACCCAAATCCGGAAATTCCACGTTTCAACTCTAAAACCAAATTCCGCTTTCCGAAATCTGATTCTAAAACCGAAAACCCTTAATCATCAAATCACATTCCAAAATCCCTTTATAACCATTAGGAATCATTTATCATTTGAAATCCCGAAACTATACCATCATAGTCAGAAATCAACATTTTATCGTAAAACGTACTAAAAATCGAACTTTCTCGAAAAACGTGCCATTCGATAAAACCAACATATAACCGTATGAGAAACATAAAAACATACTTAATAGCGTAAAACATAAATAAAAGTAGTTATGCATGCTCGAGTTTAGAGAAAGGGTCCACTCACAGATACCGGCACGTCACTCGCGCTCGTACGTCCCGTACGTTCCTCAGCTTCCTCTGGAAATCCCGATCCTGTCAACAATCACCAAAGTACGTTACTAACACATCTACGAAGGTCCACCTAATTTTCCCCAAAACTCCCCGGGTCCTACACGTAACGAACCGGAACCCTAAACCTTCAACCTCGCGGAACTAAGCTCAAACGACGTCCAATTAACCCGAAACCAATTCCAATGGATTCGTTATAACTCCGGGACCAAAAACTATGTTGACCGTTTTCCCAAACACCGCCGCACACACCCCCACGCGCCGCCCAAAGTGGATGCGCGTGGCCTCACGCGCCTGCACACAGGGTATTGTTCACCGTCGTCTACCTCGCATGAACTGGTCTGAACCGGCGTTCCCGGTTCTCCGCCATCCCGTCTCCGTTTTCCTCCCTTTCTTCACCCTCTTCATCGTCCAATTCTAAGGAACCTATCCCCCTCACTCAAACACCACGACACCGTCCCTAACCCGTCGACTCAATCTCGAAGCCAAAACCTAAATTGTCCCCTGTTTCACGATCCAATCACCTACGTCCTCCCCCGTCACGGTGGCAACACTAGACGTTTCCTAGGACCTCCCTGAGTCTCACCCAACTCACCAAAACCATTGACTCAACCCCAAAAGCCACGACTTTTGGTTTGAAGTTCACGGCCAAAACAGAGCAAAAGAACGGAAAGAAGAAATTACCTGTCGTCGATCGCCGCCGTGCTCACCGCCGCACTCCCTGGAGTCCACAGAGTCGTCCTCGCCCCCTGTCGAGCCCAAACGATCAGCACACGACCACACCACCACCCAAACTCCTCTCTGTTCTCTCTGTTTTTCCCGTGAACTTTCCCCCTTCTCACACTCATTCCCGTACACTAGCAGCCCTCACCACTCAATCCTCACACTCTCAGCTTCCCTTAGTCACTTACACACTCACCAATTCGCACAAACACACACAGTCACCAATCAATTCTCCCAATCTCTCAGTTTCTGTTTCTCTCTGGTTCGAACACAAACACTGGCACACACACACACCTGCACGATTTTGAAACACCCGTGCACTCACTAGAACCCTCTAGCCAAGCCCCACGTGTCACCATCCCCTCAAGCCTCACACAAAAATCTCCTCTCTACCCTGGACACTTGTCCAAATCCGGCTGCACCAAGCCAAAGTACAAAAGACCAAACTGCCCTTCCTTTTAAGTCCAAATTACCATTTTGCCATTACCTTTCTAGACCGTAACGCACACATCCCAACTCCGATGAATACGTGTCGCCTGTCATCGAACTCAGGACAACAAGATCTACCTAACGGTCCTAGGTCAACGTGTCAAAACCCGATCGTACGAAAAGTCAACTTTTCCCCCTATTTTAGCCAAATTACGGTAATGCCCCCAACCTTCAGAACATCATAACTTCCTCCTCGGATGTCGGAATCGGGCGTACCACCTGTCTACGGACTCGTGACGTCCCAAACTACGTCACAGTCATCGGTCAATACCCAATTGACCGCTCAAACTAAAAGTCAACTAGTGGCCCAGACTATGGGCAAAATCGTCATGCTACGGTAACCGACCAAAAGGAACCAACTAAACACCAATTAACTCACTAATCCCATCTTAATCATTGTTTTAACCCTAATTTTCGGGACGGGTCGTTACAATAAATATACAAAAATTCAATGTAAGAAAAATGATAAAATAAGTTGAAATATATTTAAATTTGGAAGAAAAAAAGAATGAAAAAATAGGGTCAAATTTTGTTAAAAAATTGGAAATAATGGATATATATGAAATTGAACAAAAAATGAAAAAAAAAAAGAAGACCAACCTTTGAAAAATTGGAATAAATGAATAAAAAAACAAAAAACAAAAAATATAATAATCATTAGCAACTAAGGGGGTCGAACCCAAGACCCCCCAAAGGAATTCAAAAGCCCACACCAACTCTGCTGGGCTGCATTTTATTAATTTATATAACATCAATTATATAACTATACATATTTATCTGCTACCAACAGTCTCCCCTACCTCCCGCCAGGTCTGCAACTAGGGTTTTCCGACCCGGCGGCATGATCCGACGATATATCCTTCAATTTACGTCCAATTTTCACAAATCAATAGTGCATATTCATCGTTTTGATATAAGAAAAGGATCAGTGGACTTAAAACATGATAATTGTTCAATATTTCGACGAATTTTTTCCCCCATTTTTATATGCTGCTGGTCAAAAATACCGAAATTTCGGCGACATTCACCGATATTTTCATCCCTGGTTTCAAACTTTCAATTTGGCATTAGTAAGGATTATATTAATAGCTTTTTTTCTCTTTTTTTCTAAGTTTTTATTTGTAGTTTCCTCTATTCCTTTGTTGTTCGGACTTTAGCTCCCTTAAGGCTACGTTTGGTACGCCGTATAAGGGACGAGATATGATAATATAGTACGAAACCAGTGTTTGGTACCAGTCGTATTAATTAGTCACCGTATAAGTTAATACGGTTGAATATCTTTATACGGTCCAAACACGCTAAAATAATACGCTCGAAATTATCCGTATTAAAGAGTCAAATAACTAGTAATCTTGTAAAATATAATAATAATAATAATAATAATAATAATAATAATAATAATAATAATAATAATAATAATAATAAAAAGTAATATAATAAAAATAATATATTAATTTAGTAAATATTAATAATAAAAAGTAATAAATTAATAAATACTACTAATAATAAATTAATAATTAATAATTAATGATATTTTAATAAATAATAATGATAAAATTAAAAATAAATAATTAAAAATAATTTAATAAATAGTAATAATAATAATTATTAAAATAAATAATAATAATAATAATAATATACATAATTAATATTTAAGATATAAGTATTTCGTCAACTACTATATATAATATAATCTGGTCAGTATAATATAGTCGACATTATAATTCGAAAAAGTATTAAACGCCCGACTAAATAATAAGTTTATCCGATGGACAGATTAGTCTATCTGATTGAAATAGTCAGTACCATACCAAACGAGACCTTAAAATCTAGGCCCTTACCGACCAAAAAAAAAAATTTAGGCCCTTTTACGATATATTCTTTTGATTAAAAAAGAAGAAACTTTTCTCGGGAAAAAAATATACAGAGAATCAATTTGGGGTTAGGGTTTTATTTGTGCGAAGAAAATAAAAATGGAGGGTTGGGATCCGAACACAAAGTCGACGCTGACGCAGATCCCACTCTTGACGACGAAGGCCGGACCGAGAGATGGGGCGGCTTGGACGCAGAGGCTGAAGGAGGAGTACAAGGCTTTGATCGCCTACACTCAGATGAACAAGTCCAACGACAACGATTGGTTCCGTATCTCCGCGGCCAATCCCGAGGGGACACGTTGGACCGGCAAGTGCTGGTACGTTCACAATCTTCTGAAGTACGAATTCGATCTCCAGTTCGATATCCCGGTCACGTACCCCGCCACCGCTCCAGAGCTCGAGCTCCCTGAGCTCGACGGCAAGACCCAAAAGGTGACCCCTTTTTTTGGTTTTACGATTGTGTCCCTTTCTCTTATTTTTCTTCTTATGATTATAGTGTAATTTCTTCAATTTATGGGTAATTTTGGGTTGGTTCAGATGTATAGAGGGGGGAAGATCTGCTTGACCGTGCATTTCAAGCCACTTTGGGCCAAGAACTGGTCAGTTTTGCTCTTGATTGGCTTCATTGTTTTGTATGTTTGTTGAATTATAGACTATAGAGTATGTGATTTTTTTGGGTCACCAATTGTTTTGGTTATTGATTATATATTGGGGTTTAGAAGAGATTTTAAAATCCGCTGTGGACCTAAAAAGTAAAAACCTAATAACTTCTAGCTTGGTGAACTACTCAATTGGTTGGGAAGGTATAACATAACAGAAAAATCAAAACTATAGCTCTTTTGATTATTTTTCTTTCCAGCAGAAAATTAAGATTCATATTTTGAATTATTATTCTCTGTGTTTTTTCTCAAAGGAAATTACTTACTTAGATTAAGCATCTATTCATCTGTGAGTGTGGTAGAAATTCCCTTTCAAATAAAAAGATTTAACGAGAACTTTACACCATTTGCTCGGTGGAAGAATACTATTGTTTTCTGCGTAAGGAAGTAATCTATTAGATGTGTTAGTGCAAATCTTGAAGAAATTGCTCTTTTCTTCTTTTCTATTTGATATAAAAGGATAAAAATTGGTACATGAAACTTTTGCATTCCATGGCATTCACTTAGTAATTGTTTACCATGAAGTTTTCAGTTTTTAATCTCATGTAAGGAACTTACTCTAATCATTTCTGGAAAGAATTTAAGTAATCAGCATGACAATTGAAGATTCTTTTTCTAGCATTTTCGAGTTATCGGTTAATATTTATATGATGGTTGTTTTTATATCATGCAGTCCGAGATTTGGTGTAGCACATGCACTCTGTTTAGGTCTTGCGCCATGGCTCGCAGCCGAGATTCCCATTCTTGTGGATTCTGGTATGGTTAAGCACAAAGATGATGCTGCATCATCGGCTGAATCTTAGCTCAACATAACATTGAATATATAAGACTGTAAACCTTGATAACCCAAAATAAGTGTTGAGCCATAAGTAACTGAGGCGTATAATTTATCTGCAGAGATGTACATTTTGAGATCAATACATACTCTCGAAATGATTTTCATTTTTAGTTTTGAAGTGCATACATGTACATTATAAGAATTGAAGTGATCTGTCTTTTAGTTATGTTCTTGTGTTCCTTTGTTTTATTCCAATATTTATGATGCTTGAGATAGGCTTTGATTATATGCCCTTGTTGCTTCTATAGATGTTTGGTATATCTTGTACAACGAGTCTCAGGAGGTGCGAGTGTAATTATCCTCGTTGGCCTCCGTGAGTGTAATTATCCTCGTTGACCTGTAAGTGAAAACCCTTTGTGACCATTAGGTTGAGTTTGATGCAGTTAACTTATACAACTGGCATGACCCTTCTAATGTCGAATGGTCATAAACATAAACACTCACTCAGGCACACGCACACAGCTAAATCTTATGGTAATATATTTTTTCTTATCCTTGGGGGAAAAATTATAATTAGTATGAAAGTATATATCTTTATAGTTAGCATGATCCTTTGGAAGAGGAATAGTCACATAAGTATGTACATGTATGATATATTATTAGGCCTTGTCATTGGGCTGGGGTCGGGCAAGTCCGGCCCAAAATTTTTGGGCTTGGGTCGGGTTGGGTCGGGTCTATTTCATAATTTAAAAAATACCGGGTCGGGTCGGGCGGGCTTGATCATAAATATGACAGCCCATGCCCTTTGTCGGGCCGGATTTGGGTCGGGTTTTTATCGGGCTTTACGGGTCGGGTCTACTAAGTCCATTTGTACCTACCTGGCTACCTAATTGTAAAAAAAAAAAAGTGAATTGAGTTTAAATATTATTATCGAATATTGAAATAAGCTAAGGAGGAGTACTATTGGATTTGGAGAATTCACTTAACTTTTCGACCATAAAGAAGAGATAGGATAAGGAGGTCGCTAAGAGAATCAGAGACTTAGTGAGTTTTTTTGAATTTAGGGTTAGGGTTTGGTTTGTGCATTGGGTTTTTAAATGATACTAGGTTGACATTTGGTTGGAGTTTTAGATTTTGACTATGATAGTAGTAACAAGATTGAACTGGTTATCAATTCTTAATTTATAATTATTTTATATTTTCGGGCTTATGGGTCGGGTTTACCTGGGCGGGTCGGGCTGGGCTTACCGAGCTTTATCGGGCTCGGGCCTATCGGGCCTAGCGGGCTTGAATACCCTAAGCTCAAGTCCAGCCCATCAATATGCGGGCCGGGTCAGACTTTTTGTCATTGGGCCTATCGGGTATCCATAAGCCCGTGGGCTTCTGGACCAAATGATGAAGGCTATATATTATCATGGGCATTAACTGCATGTTTTATGCATTCATTTTCAGAACAAAATTCGGTTCAAAGATCAATTCTATCCAAGTGATTTGCTGAAGAACATTGATTGCCTTCGGTCTCTTATACTTCTCTATTTTTCTCCAACCAGTCTTTATTGGAGGTACTCTTATAGGGTATACATGTTTTAGTTAGGAAAAATCTCAGGCGAATGGCACTTATGAGCTTAAATTGAATGCATTACTAGCTGATCTGTCTATTTTGTCTCATGGAGGAAAATATCGAACACTGACGTCAGGGGCAAAACTAGACCCGAAAGCCAATTTATAATGGAGTAGCTCAATGTTGGAGAGAATTTTGGACGAGAAGTCTGTTGAAGGAGAAGAGTCACATAAGCATGCTCTTACACATGATATGATGGCCGTAAATCCAATTTGCATGCATATATTTCAAGAACAAATTGAATTCAAGGGTCAATTTAGCTGAAATGTTTTGCTCAAGAACATTGATTCGACTGAGTCTCCAATCTTTCTCTTTTTCTATCCGAGCAGTCTTTATTGGAGGTACTCTTATCCGGTACCGGTATACATGTTTTAATCAGGAAAAAATTCAAGTGAATGGGACATGTCAGATCAAATTGAATACGCACTAGCTGATTGTCTAATTTGACTAAAAGGGTAAAAGCTCGAACAGTGTTTGTTGAGGGCAAAACTAGAGCACTTGCCCAAGTGCAATATATACATGGACTAGCTCAATGTGAAGATAACTTTCGCTGAAAGACAAGAGTCTTGTAAGACTTGTGTTCTCGTAAGCATGCCAAGCTCTTCGTAAGAGATGCTCTCACAATAAATGAGCTATAATTTTGTACGACAGTGTAATAAACTAAAGTGCAAAACACTTGCACCGTGGCTTTCTCTTATAAACATTCTGATATGGTTAAGAACAAAAATGATGATGCGGCATCATCGATCAGCTGAATCTTAGTTCTATCTTCTATGTAATATTGACAGTGTAATAGTAAACTTCCAGCTTGAAAGTATTTCGTTGATCCGTAATTTGCCCTGAAAAAATAGAAGGATTCAATGTAATTAGATTTGAGTCACCATCATTAGTTCTTCATCTGGTCCAATGCATTTAGTTCTTCTATATATGAAAAAAAAAAAATGACAACACGTGTTAATATATTGAACGGTCTCACCCTTACCTGGTTTGAACCTAGGTAGTATTCATGATTGTCTTGTTAGCTAGGGGATGCAGTCGTTTGTCTTCCTGTGTATCCATCTGTAAAGCAAAACCCACAAGAAAATACATAAAAAGAAGGAAGCATGGTTAAATTCTGAATAACATCGTTCTCAAGTACAAATATTTAGTCATGTAATTCAATTGTAGCCAGCAAAACGGTGAATTCTCTCCAACAACATTCTGGCTATATCAAACTAATCGAAGCTATAATCACTTGATCAGAACAAAAGCAGTGGCCAAGGAGGGAGTTTTTGCTTATGTGGCTGCAGTGGCCATA
Source organism: Prinsepia uniflora (assembly GCA_032719365.1). NCBI lineage: Eukaryota > Viridiplantae > Streptophyta > Magnoliopsida > Rosales > Rosaceae > Prinsepia > Prinsepia uniflora. The sequence goes on along the minus strand of CM064865.1, from coordinate 9,566,549 downwards.
ATCAAATAAGCTGCAAAGATATAGGACAAACTTAGAAAGCAGCAGATGAGTATTCCGGGTACAATGAGGACTGAGCACCATGAACAGAACAAAGAGAGAATTGTATCATTCTGAATCACAAGAATCTCACGCATAATCACTTGATCATGTTATTCAATTAAATTAGCATTGGTCCGAAAAAATAAATGAAATAAATTAGGATTTGGAATTATTTACCTAAGAACTGTTGGAGGTGGATGCAATGTGTTCTTGTGTTTGCTGTATTGCTGATGATCCAACATAGACATATGGGATATGAGATATCTTCTGCCAGTCCTCACCTTTTCCCCTCTTGCAGCGCTGCTCAAGGTCAGGACAATCTCTGATGGACAAGTGCTGGAGAGTGCTGAGACGTTGCAGGCTTTCTGGCAACAACTTTATATTTGGACAGTCTGAGATTGCCAAAGATCGAAGCGAAATGAGATGCTCCACTGAATCCAGAAATTTCATGAGTTTTGGACAGCTACGAATTTCAAGGATTTGTAATTTCTGGACGTCCTGCAGTCCCTCTGGTAGAGATATAAGCTCCGGACAGCTTAAAATGGTCAAACTTCTAAGCTCAGAGAGACATTGAACATTAGCTGGTAGATGAACTAAACTAAAACAATACATAATTGTGAGGTTCTGAAGAGCTGTGAGGTGTTTCAACCCCAATGGCAAAGAAGTTAATCGAGGGCAGTTCTCAATTGAGAGTGATCGAAGTGAGCACAAGCCTCCCATCCCTTCCTCAGGCAAACATGTCAAATTAGGACACTCAATGATGTCCAAGTTATCCAGCGAAGTGAGGTTCATTAATCCGTGTGGCAGAGTACATAGCCTCTCACACCACCCAATTTTCAGTGATTTAAGAGCAGTGAGGTTTGCCAGATTTTCAGGCATTGAGCTAAGCTTTGGACACGAGGTAACCGTTAATGATACCAGACATGAATTGCTCTGCAGCAATTTCTTTGGTAGAAACTCTAACTCCTGAAAGCAGTCAATAATGAGAGTGGAGATTGTACTTAACTCTGATGCTGACCTTACAACTATTTCGTTGCACTTCTGCAGCTCCAAGTATTTAAGGCATGGAAAATGTGGCATGGCTATCAACTTTGGACATTTTGAGATGATTAGTCTACCCAGGCTTTTAAATGCTTCCGCGGAGCAGATGCTATTCCAAGTTCTTAGTTGAGGAAAGTCTTTGAGAATTAATTCCTCTAGAGACGGGAATGGTCTGTCACCTTCACCCGAGAACTCGACACCAATGTGTATGATGGAATCCATTCCTTGAATATTGAGAGTCTTGAGCACTGAAAGTACCCCGAGTTTAGGAAGAAATTCGCAACTTTTGCAGTTAATGAAGTTTACTTGGGTCAGGTTTTCAAGGCTGCACATATTCATCCAACTTGGAAATATAGTTCCGGGATAGCCATTTATTGACAACCTTCTAAGAGAGGAGTTTGGTTCAAACGATGTTAGCAATTGCTCATCATGACCACCTACCTGAACAATTGGTCTTCTAGTGCAACTATTTGACTGACCCTTACCATCATTACCATCATCACCCCATGACAGTTGGAACGAGTAAAAATGTCTCCGGGCCATCCAGCTCTTGACATCTTCATAAAGCCACTGTCGATACGGTTTTGTTATCTCTAGGTGCATGATTTTCAACTTGCCTTGAAGATTGCTCAGTTTCAAGAGCTGACTTATGCAATGCTTATGATCGATGCCAACAATAAAAACTGGCAAAGTCTGAAGCTGTTTTAACTCTCCAATTTCTGGGGGCAAGTGAGCAAGTCTTGCACAATCCTCTATGCGCAGATGTCTCAGATTTATCAAATTTTTTATTCCACTCGGTAACTCGATGAGCTGACTGCAACTTGAAAGATTCAGCGTCTGCAAATTGCAGAGATCACATATTGTTTCTGGCAAGGTCTCAATGAGAGAATTTGAGAGGTCAAGATATCTCAAATATATTAAAACACCAATAGATCTGTGCATTCTTGTAGTCCCGTATCCACTCAAATTTAGTACTCTGAGGTGCTTAAAATTTGTGACTATTGTAGGAAGAACTTCCCCAGAATCATCTCTTGGTGACAACAAATTCAGGGTACGCAATCTCTTAGCTTTACACAAGGCTTTGCCATGCAAATAGAAGCTAGAATTGCAAACAACCGATGCATGCCGTAACCTTGAGAGACCATCAGAAACCAATGGCATGTGATGTCTTTCCGTGACATTGCAACTCACATTGTCGTGCCCCCACAGTCAAAAATTCCTCCCCAGAGACAGATTTTGCAAGATCATGGATAAGATCGTGCATTTTAAACTCTGTCATACTCATATCATCAGATTGAATTATGCCTTGAAAGAAAGACATCATCAATAGAGTATTGAAATACTCATTTCCAATGACCTCCGCTGTAACTAAAGGATCTTGATTCTGAATGAAGTCTTGTGCAATCCACTGATGGATCAAGTTTTCTTTATTAATCACATAATTCTTAGGGAACACTGAACAATAAGCAAAGCAAGGTTTAAGTTGTGATGGCAAATGATCGTAACTCAACCTTAACATGGTCAAAATTCTGTTCTCACCTCCATTAGTACTCCAGAGCTCACTTCTTTGCCAGAGCTCACTTCTTTGCACATGTAACCACTCGCTTTCTTCTCTTCTAAATCGCAGTAGGCTTCCAAGAATTTTGGCCACCAAGGGAACACCTCTGCACTTTTCAACAATTTGTTCACCAATGGGGACTAGGCTCTGAAACTCGTCCTCTTCTCCCTCCGCAAAGGCCCGTTGCTTGAACAAGTTCCAACAATCATCTTTGCTTAGCATTTCCAAATGGTACGGGGGAAATGAACTAGTTATTGCTGCAACTGCCTCGCTCCGTGTAGTAAGTATAATTTTACTTCCATCTGCCGTGCCCTTTAATGGATTTATTAGCTTATCCCATTCATCTTGGTCTTCATTCCATACATCATCGAGCACAAGTAAGTATCTTTTTCTCAATAATGATTCCCTCAGTTGAGACTGCAGCAAACCAATCGGTAAAGAATCACGTTTACCACCATTTGTGATTGCATAACCCAACATTTCAGTCATGATCCTTCTCGGGTTGAAATTGCCATTGACAGACACCCACATCTCAAGTTCAAAATTCCTCATGACCCTGGGATCGTTGTAGACTAGCTGAGCAAGTGTTGTCTTCCCCATGCCTCCAATTGCAACAATCGGAATAACTGAAAGTTGAGCACCACCGCTGGATGATGACAGTAACATCTCAACAAACTTCTCCACATCGTCTTCTCTACCATAAACCACAGATCCATCAACATAGGGTCCAGTTTCGCGTCTCTCCATGGTATCAGACCGCTTAACGGTGCAGCCTTGTTTGAATTTGAAAGTAGACATTTGTTTGGTTAGTTCGTCCAAACTTTCCTGAATCTCTTTCAGCTTACGCGAAGTTTTGAAGTAGAATGACATGGATTCAATCCTTAAGCTAGTCTTTCGTACCTTATATGTTGTCCGATCTCGAATCTGTCTCAGTTTCTGTCTCAGTCTCACATCAATCCGCTCCTTGGTGTTCCTAATTCGATTTGGTATGTAAAGATCCTCCTCTTTCATCAACCGTCTTCTCAGATCTAGTGTGGAAATCTCATCCAGTAGGTCATTAGCTTCGTAGGTCACGTCTTTGAGCTTTGCCAGCCAGCCTCTCACCTTATTGTCTTTCACCTGCTGCTTCTCTGCATCTTCTATCACGCCCTGAATCAGTGGTAACACGTTCTGCAGTTTCTCCATCGCTTTCTTGAAATCTTGGCGATTTTGCACTTCACCAACAACAGAGGACGTCAGCCTTCCAAAAAGCAACTCCAAAAGCGGTGATACAATCACAGACTCCATGATAGGTTGATTGATCTCACAAACTCGGAGCAACCAGGGCTGTTGAAGTGAGGATGACTTTCAACTTCAAGTCAAAATTCACTACACAACTTCAGTTTAATATTGCATGTTGGAAGATAAACCGAGCTTGTGTTCTATAAGTAATTATGTAATTGGTGTAAGGGCAATCTTGTCCTTTAATGATACAGGGTTATTTTGATTTTAGTATAAACTAGTGCTTTAAGCCCCGCGCTTTGCTGCGGGGTTGTAGAATGAGTCTCAAATTTGCGATGACACAAAGAATGTTGTGCGAAGTAGACAAATATACAAAATGTGGAAGGTGAATGTTAATAGAAGATAAAAGGGAACCAAGCACCAATCTTCTTCTTATTTTCAAATATAAAAGAGGAGTAAGTACTGATCAATTTTTGCAAGAAAATATTTGTAAGAAAAAGCTTTCCAGCAAAGACATAACATTTTAATTAGTTTGTCACTTCTTCAAAAGTTTCCTCAAAGTTATAACTTTAGGTCTTTTAAAACGGCACCTACATAACAATAGTAAAATGAGAGAGAAGCTTCAATGATACCAGTAAGGTGCTTGATTAGCTCGAAATTCAAAGAATAAGAATGCTTTGCAATTAAAATGAAAATGTAGAAATTGAAAAGGATACACTATTGAACATAAACAACAAACAAAAACATCACCCAATTCATACCAAAAATTGAAATTTGATGCGAAGAACACACCTTGAAAGATACCAAAGTGAAATGTAAAGATGGGTATTCTGTGACATATTGGCAACCATAGTTAGCCAAAAAAATGTCAAAAAATCAAAATTTGAATAATTGAAGTAAACCAAATGAACAATTGATCAAAATTAAAGCAAAGCATATGCTGAAAGTACCCAGAATTGCACAATTTCACAAAAAAACAATTTCAATATTTGTACACTTCAATTTGTACAAATAGATCACTAAATCAACCATTGGTTTTTAGAAAAATATGGCATATAAATCTCTATGCCAATTGTCTTCGTAGGCAATTGGACAAAGAAAAAAAATTGGTAGTTCAACAACTATTGTTATACAACAGTTTTCAACTAATATACGTTTTCATAGAATTGTCGAATTCATATCGGCTAATCTCAATGTTCACAGAATCGTATGAGATTGCATAATATAATGAGGACAATAAGGAGATATGCGTATTAAATGCACCAATGTTTAGTTCTGAAATCAAATGGATAAGAACATGTTTGGGTTGACAACAATTTTATTGACAGTAATTGTAGATACAACTACACACAAACATAACTATCAAAAAATGAAGGCATTGGCTATTTGTACATCCAGCAGAAGAATATCAAAACTAAAGCAACAAAACCAAATGTAAAAACGGCTTACGCATTTAGTTTTTCACAATTTTTTTAGAACGATGTACCAAATGTATTGAATTCACACTTTCATATTAGAATCACAAGTACCTGAATGAATATTAATATACTATTTTCAATTCATACTATTACACACAGTAGATTTGAATCTCAGCTTGCATTCAAATTCGTAAATATTAATTCAAATTTTCAAACTGGACATTAACTCATATCAATAATAGTCGTTGCTTATAAAACTTCAATGTCATTTTGTTGACAAATTCATAATCCACCTACAAATATCATTGGAATCAACCTATCAATTTGAATAACGATCATGACAACTCAATACGAAGCCCAAATACACATCATTACAAACCAAGATGAAAAGTCAATTATCATATATGCAGACAAACTAAATGAAAACTGGTGTTATATATTTGGTCCAAACAGTAGCAAGAACCCAGATGGTGCAACACCAATTTGCAGCCACCAAAATAAAGCAATTAAACCTTAATTTATACCATAATATGAAGGTAAGCAATTATGCACAACCAACTCAATTTTATAACCATCATAATATAAAACAGTACTCATTTTTTGACTTAATGAGCCAATCTAGAAGTACTCATTCACTAATTTTAGAATTTAGGAAAATGGAAAACCTAATTAATATTACTACAGTAGAAATTTAATTTATTGGTGAGTAGTGCACCAAATACATTAACAAACAGACTACACTTTAATTTTTTGGGTGTAAAATATAACAATCCTAAAAAGTATATCCATATATGATATATTGCACAAAACCAACAGATTACAAAAAATTACAATATTGAAGCAAATATAAAAGCATTAGTAATGTTTCTAAACCAAGAAAACTGTTTATTAGTTTAACATGTCAAAGGCAATGAACCTGGCAATGTCAAGCAAGAACATCAATTCGTCAGTCTCAAATTCCTCCTGAAAGATGTTCGAACATGAGCAGATAATTTCATAGTTGTAATGCTAACTAAAAAAATCAATCACTTGTCCCTTTGTTTGCTCATAAAACTAACATGCAAATAGTTGAAATCAATCAATCAATTAATCCACTGAAACAATTTCATAGAAACTTAATATTAAATCAATTGTAACTTTTACACCAAAACTCAAATGTTAAGGTCAACTTATGAACTCCATAACTGAATTTTCAAATTATACTCTATCTTATACACAAATATTTTAAAAAAATAAGAAACATACATGTGCAAAATAACAACAATTGAAACCATAAAGAGACTGGTAAATTCGAAGAAATTAGGCTCATCAATCATCAAATAAGCTAACAAATAAAACTAATTCAACTAAGCATAACTCAAACAGGAGTTGAAACAAACCCAGCCTATCCCAGACTGGTAGAAACCTTGATGTTGGAAATAACTGTCTATGCGAGACTGGAATATGAATCAATTTATGGAAAAGTCTATGGAATATAGTAAATTTATGGAAAAGGTTTCTGCCATGCGAGACTGGAAAATATTTAATTATATATATTTAAGAAAGCAATGCAGAAAATAAAAAGGATACATAAAGGTAAAACACAAACAAGAATGACTGATATGCTTTCCTTATACACCAATTCCTAATGCTAGCTTTGAGAAGTGTGAGAGCCAACTCCATCATAACCGAACGTATATACTTACTCAATGATGGTCAAAATACTAAACCAGAAACCTCAAGGCTTAAGCAACTGACATTTGCAAAGAAGTGAATTAGTTATTAAAGCATAGACAATATTCGATCTGGAGGGAAGAGACATACTACATGATGCAAGGCAATGACATAAACAAATATTATAGTAAACAGGGATTGGAAAGAAAAAAGAAATGCAAAGCTCAGTAAAAAAATGATGATAACTCGCTGTGCAAGTATAAAGCATATCCAGATCTTACTTTTCCCCCATTATTCCCCAACTAATACATGCCATGGACGTCTAAAAAGACTCCAGTACAAAGCCAAAAAGAAGTTTCAATATCACACCTGTAATCTTAAGATATGCGAAGTACGAAGCCAAAAAGAAGTTTCAGTAGTGCCATCAAACCGACTGTACAACATAATATAACTGGTTTATTATTTAACCCAAACCAATCTTAAATGAATTCAAAGATAAAAGTCTACCTCATATTTTGATGGAAAAAAAGCCAATAAACTAAAAATGTAAAACCAATTGGGAAAAAATTTTTTTTACCTCAATACTTATAAAAAACACAAGATTTTCTTCCTCAACCTTATCAAAATAACCACAATTCTCTAGCCCTGTTACAAAATCGAATCTATAAATTAGGCCAAAATTCAATTCACCAAAATCATACCTCAATTCACAAAGATCATACGAAATTTCATAAACCCAAAACTCAATCAAATAAACCCAACAATTTTTCCTTTATTCCATTGCCTACCCATTATATCTATTTGATCACGGCTTCACGACAACCTTCCCTTAACACTTTCATCATCATACCGTACAACAGTGGAGCAAAGTTAAATCAAAGAAAACATAATCGAAAATAGAGTTGAAATCAAAGAAATTACAATTTAATGATCATATGCTAATGTTACCTATTCAAATTAAGAATTCTTCAAATCTCTTGCAAGATCAAATAAAAATTAAAAGAAATGCTCGATTACATACACAATCGACAAACAACCAACTTTAAGAATGAATCAAATGAGGAAGCGAAGAAAATAGCAGAAATTAAAACCCAAGTTGTCACATTTAAAAGAAGCAGCCCATCAAATCAATCCGAACAATCTAGCTAATGAAGTAATTAGCATAAATCAATAGCCTGGGAAATCCATATGAGTAAGAAAGACTAACGAATATAAAATATGATTGGTAGCGACAGCTCCCAACCTACAGAATTCTTAAGAGAGGTTTGCAGATGTATGGAATATGATGTCCACGTGCACATTTGGCAGAGAACCAACATTTGTTGTGTAGAAAATATGATGTTCACCCTTGGGATAACCTATACCTCAAGTGGGCAATGTGAAATCCACCACGAACTAACCATGAAAGGATAACCTATACCTAAAGTGCAGAATGTGAAATCCACAGACAATAAGGTAACCAACAAAATCCTAAGACAACCACACAGTTCATCGTAATGCAGAGAGGTTAACCGAAATGAAACAAAGCTGAAGATTGTATTACAAAGTAGTGGAATTAAAATAGTTGAAAAACCAAATCTAAACATTTTACTTGGGTGCTGGAGTAATCTGCAATGAAGCATAAAATTAAAAAAATTCAGCAACTGGAAACAAATTGCTAGGACAATAAAATTGGACAACAAAAAGTGAACAAACAGACCCATATCTCAAATCACACAAATTGCAATAACAATGAAGAAATCAGAAAATCAAAATGAATGAGATAACATAGAAAGAGGAACAAACCTACTAACCTAAAAATAGCAGCAATGAACAGCGAAAACTAACCCATATTTCAATTCGACAACGAACCCATATCTCAGTTCTAAAACCCATATCTCAAATCAGAAAATTAGTAAACCTAGAAATAAATCCATATCTTAAATCGAGGAATTAGTAAACCTAGAAATAAAAATAGTGATCAACCCATTTCTCATATCCAGAAATTACTAAAAAAATCACATGGTTGAACTTAATCCACAGAGCTTCATGGTAGTGAAGATTAGCTTATTCCAAGCGAATAAAGTTTGAAATTGTATTTGGAAATAAGGGAAGTAAAATAACAAAACTCAAATCGTTGGGAGAACAGAGGTGAAAACTTACCATGATACGAAAGAGAAACAAAGCAGAGATTGAAGAGGATTGGTTTTATGGTGAAGATTGAAGGCAGCAAAACATGTCGCATGAGTGGGAGCCAACGATGACTGCAGACGCGAGTTGATTGGCTGCAGTTGTCTCGAGGTGCGGTGAAGGAGTTGCGGCTGAGTGGAGCATCGATGCATGTACATAAGCCATTGGGCGCAGTAACTGTGAGGAGGAGGTGTCGAACAGGAGATGCAACAACGTTGAAGGAGAGTGCGGCGTTAATTGGTGAATCCAATTGGATAAGAGTGTGGCGTGAATTGGTGATTCGATGCAAATGAACAATATGCAAAAATGGAAGACGACTCTCGCACGCAGAAAACAAGAGAAAGACCAACTCACATGGGCACGGTGGGCATCCCACTGTAGAGCGTGCAGCGGATGGGAAAAATATGGGGGCAAAACAGACAATACACTGTGTACACAGTGAAAACGGCGAAACCATTGTACATGAACAGTGAAAATTGGCTTGGGCTTTAGTATAGATATAAATTGCTCTTTTTTTGTCTTTGTATTAATGAGATCGAGTTAGAGAAATAGAGAGCGAGTGTGCATAAGTGCGAACAGAGTGGAGGCAGCCCATCTGCAAAACCTTCATCTTTCTCTTATTTGAATTCTGAAGTCATTTTGGCTTTCTATTCATGAATATATAAAGTTATTCTCTCTAAAATATATTGCTTCAGGTTCTTTATAATTTTGCTTCTCTACTGTTGTGTTATTGTTGAGGTTACTGCTGTTGTGTTGTTATGTGTTGTTTTGCTATTTTAGTTGCTGTTACTAGTTGGTGATCTAATTCTAGCAGTTGCAATCTGTTACGACATTTGGTGCAGTCTTAGTGAATTATAGTTGCAATCTTAGTTGCAGTTTCAATGAATTTCAATTACAGTCACAGTTGTAGTTTCAGTCAACTTTAATTGCAGATTCAATTGGAGTCTTTGATAATTTCAATTGCAGTCTCAGATAATTTAAGTTTCAATTTCCAGCCGTTTCTTATAGTTTCCGTTGCTATATTGTTGTTGTAGTGTTTCTACTTCCCACATCTGATATCAGAGCTTACTAGGTTGGTGGAGATGGCAAATAGGAATGACTTTGTTCAGTGCCTAGTAGGTAAGTTTGATGGAAAGGGAAATTTCCAGCATTGGCGTTCCCAAATGGAATTGTTCTTCAGAGTGATGGAGTACAATGATATTGTTCTAAATGGATTTATAGATCCTCGTGATCAAACAACAATACCACAAAACCAAAAAGAAGAATTATTGAGAAATAGGAAGAAGGACAGCAAAACATTGATGTATATCTTTGGAGCAATTGAATCTAGTGTTTTTGAGAAAGTTGCACATGTTTCTACATCTAAGGAGGCATGGGATGTGCTTATTAATAGTTATGTTGGCAGAGAGAAAGTTATGAAGGTTAGGCTGCAGACATTGAGAAGACAATTTGAGCTTCTACAAATGGAGAAAAATGAGAGTATCTCTGAGTACTTCTCACGTACCTTGACATTGTCAAATATGATAAGTCCAATGGTGAAGTCCTGAAGGATGTGAAGATTGTGGAGAAAATTCTCCGAACTTTGACATATCGATTTGAGGGCCAAGTTACAGCAATTGAGGAAACCTGGGACCTTATACGCTGACAGTGGATGAGTTGCAAGGTTCTTTGCAAGCTTATGAGCAGAGATTAAATGAGAAGAGTGAGGTTGCAATTGAAGGAGCCCTACAAGCTAAGGTGAACTTCGAAAAGGAGAAACATGACTAAAAAAAGGGTCCAGTAGTGAATCGAGATCACATCCAAGGTACGAGAATACAAGCTACAAAAGAGGTTCACGAGGCATATTTAGTTCAAATAGAGGAAGAGGAAGAGCAAGAGGAAATAGATGGAGTCAGTCTTATGAAAAAAGAGGAAGCCAAAGGAATCAACTCTATGAAAAATCCAATGTCAAGTGTTACAATTACCAAAAGTATGGCCACTACAAAAATGATTGTAAGATGAAGGGTGAAAGAAAAGGTTTTCATGCCAAGATTGCAGAAGAAAAAGATGGTGATGAAGAAATTTTGTTGCTAGCTTTTAGTGCTGTGAGTGGTAAGGAGAAGACATAATGGCTTATGGATACATGGTAAGAGAATCACATGTGTGGTGATAAAGAGCTGTTTAGCGAACTTGATGAGTCAGTGCAATCAACAATCACATTTGGTGATCACACAAAAATCTCTACAAGGGGAAAAGGTAGAGTTGCTATCCAGATAAAGAATGGCTCCTATAATAGTATTGCTGATGTCTACTATGTTCCGGGCCTCCACCATAATTTGTTGAGTATGGGGCGATTGGCTGAAAAAGAATACGACATCCGGATTCATGGAAGAATATGCACCATAAATGACTCACGACGTGGCATGATAGCTAAGGTAACAATGACTCGAAACCGGTTGTTTCCTTTATATCTTAATTGTAAAAATCTGCCTTGTTTTAATTTTGTGATAAAAGATGATATGAGTTGGTTATGGCATATGCGGTTTGGGCATTTGAACTTTCATAGTCTAAGTTTACTTAGTCTGAAAGAAATGGTGTCCGGTTTACCAAAAATTCAAGTTCAAAAGGAAGTATGTGAAACCTGTGTGTTGGGTAAGAAGCATAGGGATAGTTTCCCTATTGGAGAGGCTCATAGAGCTAGAAGATTTCTAGAGTTAATCCATTCAGATTTGTGCAGTGTTGAAATGCCTTCATTTGGTGGTGGTAGATATTTTATCACTTTCATTGATGATTATAGTAAGAAGACTTAGGTTTATATTTTGAAAAAAAAAATCAGATGCTTGTGAAACTTTCAAAATTTTTAAGGCGTATGTTGAGAAGCAATGTGGAGAGAAGATAAAGTGCTTAGAACTGATAGAGGAACAGAGTATACGGTTTGTGACGAATTCTTGGTGAGAAATGGGATTAAACATCAGATGACAACAAGGTATACACCACAACAAAATGGTGTAGCTGAGAGGAAAAATAGGTAAATTATGGACATGGTGAGATGTATGCTGAAGTTGAAGAATTTTCCTAAAGGCTTTTGGGACGAAGCAGTTGCCTGTACAATTTATATTTTGAATAGGTGTCCAAATAAAGGTGTCAATTGGAAATCTCCTTATGAAGTTTGGAGTGGTCGAAAGCCCAATGTTCATCACTTTCGAGTATTTGGGTGCATTGCATTTGCACATGTCCCTGATCATATAAGGAAAAAGCTTGATGAGAAAGCGGAGAAGTGTATTTTTTATTGGTTATAGTACAACCAAAAAAGGGTACAAGCTCTTCAATTCAACAACGAAGAAAGTCATAGTGAGCAGAGATGTTACTTTTGATGAAAAAAAGGCTAGGGACTGGTCCGTGAAGGAAAGCACACAAATTGTCTTTGTTCCTCATGACAACACAGATAATGGTGATGATCTTCTTGCTAAAAATTTTGATGTTCACGAGAGAATCGAGCACCATAAGTGAGACAACTTGATCGACCACGAAGAGAGTGTCACCCACCAAGGCACTTGGATGATTCTGTGGTCATAAATGATAATGATGACACGGATAAAGAGTACATGAATTTTTTACTCTTTGCTGATTGTGATCCAATTTCCTTTGATGATACTTGATGTAAAGAGTAATGGATTACAGCTATGAATGAAGAAATAAACGCAAATGAAAGGAATGACACATGGGAGTTGACCTCTCTACCAAAAGGGAATACTACAATTGGTGTTAAATGGGTGTATAAGACGAAGTACAAGTCAAATGGAGATGTGGACCGCTACAAGGTGAGGTTAGAGCAAGATTAGATTCTTGAATTTGTAATTTGTGAATCAATGTGTTCGAAATTTTGAATTGGGTCTGAAACCACGCTGCTCTTGCTGTTCTTTGTTTGGTTGAATTCAAAAAAGATAATTTTGTGGGATTGGTTCTTATGGGTCCAATTGTGATTTTATCGTGAGCTCAATTTGCACATTTTTTTTTTATGTGTCAAATTTTCATTGTTTATAGGTGTAGAAATATAATTCTATTGATTGTGTATGGATGAGATGTATAGTGTATATATAAGGACTTTAGGCAGCGAGTTATTTTTTCTTTTGATCAAATTGATTAGGCAGTGAGCTATTTTAGGTATAATAGATTAGTCAACCCTAGAGATATTGTAACGACCTGTCCCAAATTATCAGGATTAATTAATAATTAATTATGGATTAGCGAGACTGATCGGAGATTAATCGAGGATTATCAGACGTGCATGGCGAAATTACAATTTTGCCCCTGAACGAGGGTAAAAAGTTGACTTTTGACCCGAGAGTTCGATGCACGAGGACTGAGAACCATTACGTAGATCGGGTCGATACGAGTCTGTAGACAGGCAACACACCGAAATCAAACGTTCGATGGGAAAGTTACGGTTCAAAGAAGGTTCGAGGCACTATTGCACGTTTTATGAGACAAATGGACTTTTGACATTAAGTGGGCCCAAATATTTGTATTAGGCCCAATGGATGAGTCACAAGTGTCACCCATCCATTGCTCACCTATCATAGATACATGTATATCCCCTTGCCTTCATCTATTTCATCCAACCAAATCCGATGAACCCCAAAAACCATTACCCTTTCCCCTTTGATTCTGTGTGAGGCCAACTGTGACACGACCCATCCCAATCCCCCCGGGATTACCATGGAATGTGTCATGCTCCCGTCTGACAAGAGGTGTCAGACAAGGGATAACCTGTTGCCATTGCCCAACCGGGCTTCCAGAGTGCGTAAGGATCGATGGAGGAGGTGTGCGATGCTCAAGTCTCTGCTGCAGTCGCATCCGGAATCAACCTGAAGGGCATTAAAAACAAAAGCTGTGAGTGGACGAAAATAAACAAGTCTGTTTAAAACATTTATAAGACATTTATGCCCCCTCAGTAAAAACATATGCATGCGCCAAAAACCAATGATCACACATTTATTTAGAAATAACCATTAGGGCCTTAGCCCGGGAACCAAAGCATAGTTTCAATTTCCAAAAGTCAATCCAAGAGTTATTTCATCAATCCAGTAATATTCATTTATTATTTTTCCATCTCTGGCATCCCCGATGCCTAGCGTCCTAGACGCTTGACGTTCCAGACGTCATATCTCACGGTATTAAGCAACGCTTGCTGCCCGGGGTCTCACCGGGTCCATATCTCTGACATCCCCGATGTCTGATGTCCATGACGTCTAGAAATCCTGCTCCTGGATCACTATACGGTCCGGTAGCTCCGTACAATGAGCCCTCGCAGGCAATGCACCGTGACTTCTCCAGTGTCCCCGACACTTGGAGGAGACCAGGATATATATATATATATATATCTTCATATCGAGATGGTTTTATGGAACACATTTTATTCTTCATTTCCAAAATATCACAAGGGTCCTGCCCCGAATTTCCATAAAACCGTCATAAGTCCAAATAGTTGATTTAAATCCGAAATCATTTATTCAATTCCATTTTAGGGTCCCCAACCCGAAATCACATATATAAATCAACTGGGCCCCTGGCCCGATTTCTCAAATCAACTGGGCCCTTGGCCCGAATTCATAAGTCAACTGAGCCCCTGGCCCGATTTTACTTTATCAAATCCGTAACCGTTTCATGAAATCATATCCATCCATATTTATGGAAATCAGTGCAAATCCAGAAAACCTCGATTCACGTGCAAACACGTAAATCGCCTCGAAATGCGTGAAAACATATAAATTCACTGATATCCAAAATAAATCATATAACCACAATTATAACAATCATGAAACAGTTATGCATGCATCGAATTTATAAAACCAATGTCCACTCACAGACCGTTTAACCGAGCGCCTCGATACGCGTGCCATAGGCCTTCCCGGGCCACACCACTAACACCGGGACTTCCAATCCTGTCCAAATCACATTAGAGGGTCACTAACCTCATCATTAACATCCTATTCAAGTCCCGTAATTTTCCCGAATTTTTAAGTATTTTTAAACTGGATTTAAAACTTTCGGACATCCCGAACAATGTCGAGACGGTGTCCGATCGACATGAAACCAATCCCAAAATGTTCGTTACATTGTATAGGATAAAAGTCATGTTGACCTCACCTCGAGATTTGTGCCCATGCGCCGTCACGCGCCGCCGTGAGTGGCTGCACGTGAAAGCCACGCGCCTGCTACAGTGACTGCTACAGTCACCATCTTCACCCGTTTGTCTGGTAAACGGGTTGGAAAGCCCGCGATAGGATCCGGTTCAAACACATCCAATTCGACATCAGTTCGATCCGTTCTTGATCCTATAACAATCATCAACCAACTAATTTCAGTTCTGTGTCAATGATCAACATCAACCATCGATTAATCGTGTCAACAACCTGTGATCACCCAAAACGGGTCAATCACCAAAACTCCATCAATCCTCAACCATTGTCAAATTAACTTCACAGGAAGCTTATAAGGATTAATACGAACCAATTCACATGATTAATTGAACACGACGTTACCACAATCACCACGACTCAAGCTTGAGTTTTCCGGCCGTCCACCTCGTCCGTCCACGGCCCTAGGAGCCCCAAAGCTTGCCCCATTTGATCTGGTTCGACACGTTGAAGTTCCAGGAAGCTCAATCCATCATCAATTAGGCTTGGGCTGGCCTAAAACTAGAAGTTTGCATTTGAATTTCCCAGAAACCAATTTCGGGTTTTCAGAGAAATCCAACACCAATTTCCCTCATTTCCTTTCATTCTCAATCCCAGAGTAACCCACTCGACATATATTCCATTCCTTTAATCCAATTTAGCCGTTAAAGGCACCCAAAACCGTCCTCAAACGACTGTGCGAAGTTCCCCTGCACTGACCCGAAACCATTAAACAAACCAATGCCCATGTCGTGCAATCGATTGCCAGCACCATACATGTGCAATCCCACCTCACACTGTCCCAATTCAGTCATAAAATTGATAAAAAAACCATGGGATCGATCGCACAAACATTCCACCTCACGGCTGTTCAATGAAACAGTACCCCGTGTGAAATTACAATTCTGCCCTTGTGCAGAAAATTACCAAAATGCCCCTCACGCGTCCTGACCCGTAACTCGGTCATACGGACTCCGATTGATGCGTGCCGCCTGTCTACGGACTCAGGGCATCGAGACCTTCCTAACGGTCCTTGGTCCTCGGCCATCAGACCTCCCGATCAAAAAGTCAACATTTCCCCCTTATTACTTTCAAATTACGAAAACGCCCATGAACTTCCGTACATCATAACTTTCACCACGAACGTCGGAATCGAACGTGCCACCTGTCTATGAACTCGTGACGTCCGCCACTACGTCACGGTCATCGGTCATCGGTCAAAGTCCATTTGCCCACACCCAGGGGCAAAACGGTCATTTTGCACAATTCGTCCGAAATCACACAACTAATCCCAGATTAGTAAATCACAATTTAATATTATTAAATCCCGATATTCAGGACAGGTCGTTACAAACTGAGTGGCTGAAGGGAGGGATGGACTGAGAGAGATGATGGCAGGCCACAAGACTGCCGTAGGCGGCGGTGAAGTTCACGGCAGAGGTAAACCTGTAACCTATCACATTTCAAATTTTGGATTTTGGGATTTGAACATTTTGAATGGGTCCTGATGATTTGAGAACGTTTGTGGGGGTTGTACGAGTCATATGGGATCAGGAACGGTGATTGAGGACGGCTGAGCAGCCCAGACAACAGCCGTGAGGAATTTTGGTTGCTAACGGCCAAAATCGATTTTTGGCATGGTAAGCACAAAGTAAACCCCTAAACCTATTTCTAGGGCCCTAGGAGCTTAATGGAACCCTTAGAATGAAGTTTTGGCCCATGGAAATGCCCAAATCGTGGGATGAACAATTGGGCCTAAAATGGTTTAATGAACCAATGGGTTTTAGGATTGTTTTCATTGATTTTATTGCATAAAACAATTCCTAGGATAGATTAGAGAAGATTAGTGGAAAGAAGGAAGAAAAAGGATGAAAATAAAGTAGATATGGAGGTGAACCGGTCATGCCGGTTCAGTTTGATCGACCGAACTAGTGGACCGGTCTGAACTGGTAGCGCGAGGAAGAAGACGACCCTATTCACCAGCGCATGAAGCCCACGCGTAGGGCCTTTGGGCGGCATATGGCGACGCGTGGGGAAGTGTTCAACTTGTAATTTCATTCTTTCGATGTAATGAACATTTTGGGACAAGTTTCGAGTCAATTGGACATCGTTTCAATATAGTTCGGGATGCCCGAAGTTTTAGGATCGAGTTTAAAATATGTTAAAAATCCCAGAAAATTACGGGGATTTAGTGGAAAGTTATTGGAAGTGTTAGTGACCTTAGAATGTGATATGGGCAGGTCTGGGAGTTCCGGTGATGGTGATTATCCCGGGGAGGCTTATGGCGTGCGTATCGAGGCGCATCATGGATGGTATATGAGTGGACTTTTTTTTTATGAATCGATGCATGCATAAATGTTTTATATGTGTTTATAAGCATGATTTGAGATTCCATGAGTGCATATGTTTGTGGTATTTTTTATTTACGTATTTACACGTATTTCGAGATTTAGAGTTTTATATGGTGCTTATACGTGCTAGTATTTCTATGATGGTTTAATGGAAAGGTTTTGGAATTAGAAATATGGAATCGGGCATGAGACTCATTTGGATTGGAAATTTTCAGACTTGGAGTTCATTTGATTTCAGGAGATATTGGGCCAAAGGCCCATTTGCCTTATATGATCGGGCTTGACGCCTAAGAGTTATGATATCGGGCTTGAGTTCCAGTTGTGGTTTATGAAATGAGAATTCGGGTTTGAGACCCTATTAAAATGTGGATTTAGGCTAAGGCCTGTGAGATTTGAATTTGAATCAGATTCGAGGAATCCTGTTGAGATGTTCGGGTACGAGACCCAGTTAAACAATGATTTGAAAGAAAGTATATGAATATGTATATACCCTCCCGTATGAATAGTCTCCTCCAGACGTCGATGATCCTGGAGTGTCACGATCCACTGCTTGGGATGAGTGACTCCAAGAGGGAGAACGTCCCAGGAGTGAGAGATGAGAGATAGTCTCGGACAGGGTCCGGTGACAGGCCCTCCCAGACGTCGTAGATCGTGGGAGTAGGCTCGGAGATGAGACCCGAGTAGTATGCATACTTTAGATATATCGTGACAGGTTCTTGATTGGGCATATGAGATGTCGACGATGGGTTATATATATATTTATGAAGTTTTACGGACATTGGTATGGGGCTAAGTCCTTGTGTTCTATGATTGGTTTTGGGCTGAGACCCATGTGATTTGATTTGGGCGGAGTCCCTACAGATTTGCTTTTGGGCTGAGACCCACCTGATTGGTTTTGGGCTGATGGATCGGTCAGGATGTAACGACCCGTCCCGGAAGTCGGGATTAGATTAGTGGTTAATACGGATTAGCGAAGATAATCGGTGATTAGTTGGATACTTTCGGACGGACGGTGCGAAATGACGATTTTGCACCTAGAATGGGCAAAATGTTGAATTTTCGATCTGGCGGTCAAAAGGATATTGACCGATGACTATGACATAGTTTGGGGCGTCACGAGTTCATAGACAGGTGGTATGTCCGATTCCGACAACCGAGGAGGAAGTTATGATGTTCGGAAGGTTGAGGGCATTTTGGTAATTTTGGTTAACAAGGGGTATTTTGTTGACTTCGCAAACGACTTGACATTTTCACGAACTGCGAGGACCGTTAGGAAGGTCACGATGCCCAAAGTACAACGACAAGCGGCACGCCGTCATCAGACGTCAGACGACGAAGTTAGGGGTCAAGGAATACGAGGGGTAAAACGGTAAATTGTCCTTGAGGGGGGCATTCTGGACATTTCCTGCGTGGGGATTATTGCCCAGTGAGCAGTGGACTTGTGGCTGCATCAGGTGTGTGTGTCCACCAGGTTTTGGACACCTAGCAGAGGCTAGATGGGTGTAGAAGTCTCGACGGATTTTCAATTTGTGCACGGGTGTGTTTGTGGCTGTACAAAACAGAGGAAAACAGAGGAGAATTCACCCATTGATTTCCTTCGATCTTCATCCATTTTGCTTACACTGTGAACGAGAAAGAGAGAGTGACATGGGAGGAGTATGGTGGTGCTGCCACCAAGCACCGTCGTGCACAGTAGTGGCCGAACAAAGGAAAGGACCCGTAAGTCCCCTGCTGAGTTTGAAACTTGGGAATCGAATTGAAGAGTTTTTTTAGCCAAATTGAGTATTAGATGTTGTTTCTGAGATGCCAAGGAGTATATTAAGCCTATAACGGCGACTCGCCGTGGACGGAAGCCGCAAAGTCGACAAGGTAAGGAGTAAGAGTTAAACATGGTAACTATGGTTTTAGTGCTCGATTATCGAGTTAAGTAATTGGATTTTGTTTCTGGAGGTTCTAAGAATGGATTGAGATCGAAACCAGTGAAGGAAGTGGCCATAATTCCGGCAACTGGACGACGAACATGGGGCAGTTTCTCCTTCGATTTGGGAGGTAATCTCTAGCCTAGAATTTCGTGTTTTGATGATGAGAATAGGTTAGGGATGATAGAATGAAACAAATGGACTAGTTAGGATTAAAAATTGGTTAAAATTGGACGGAAACCGGCCACGCCGGTTTGAGTTACACAGACCGGTTCAACCCACCGGGTCGACCAGAGGTTGAAGGTGACACTGTTCACGCGCGTGGGTTTCACGGGCAGAAACTTCCAGACGCCCGTGGGGGCGCGTGAGGGGTAGTTTGGGGAATCTTCCAACACGAATTTTAAAGTATTTGATGTAACGAACATTTTGGCACTGATTTCGAGACAATCAGACTTCGTCTCGATATGTTTCGGGAGGTTCGAAGGTTTTAGGCCTCGGTTAAAAATAGTTAAAAATTCGGGAAAATTACGGGACTTTAGTATAAGCTTAATGAAGTAGGTAGTGACCTCGTTATAGGTTTTGGACAGGTTCAGGAAAGCCGAGGATAGCGGAATGGCCGGGAACGGCGTAAGTGCGCGCGTATCGAGGCGACGTCGGAATGGTCTGTGAGTGGACTTTGCTTTCAAACTTATGATGCATGCATATATGTTTTGATATGTTTTCATACGTGATTCTGTGATTTGCTTTATGATCTTGATGGTTTACTGTTTTGCACATTTTTCGCGGTATTTTACGGAATTTCACGTTTTACGAAATTTCGTCTGATCTTGTGATTTGACTATGGTTTTAATGATTGGATTTCGGGATTTGAAATATGATTTGATTTCAATGATTTGAAATGGATTTCAGAAAAAGTGATTTTGGGCTTGGAGCCCTGTTTCTGAGATTTCGATAAAAGAGCTTTCGGTTTTGGTTTTGGAGACTTGGAAAGGAAGTTTGGATTTGGGTTCGGGATGATTGTTCCGGATGCTAGCTTACGGAATCATCGTTGTGAATTCGACTGTGGGTTTTCTGTGGTTTTCACTGTTGCTTGAAAAATGGTTTTGGGTTTAAAGACCCGAAAAAAGAGAAAAACCCATTGGATCTGGTTTTGAGTTTAAAGACTCGGATTGATTGACGGGGGGAGGGCCCTGGATTGATATGTTTTGAGTTTAAAGACTCGGTAACTGTTTTGTGTTTAAAGACTCGGTGTTTGTGATACCCCCCGAGGCCTGTGATTGTGTTTTGAGTTTAAAGACTTGTTGATATCCCCTGAAGGCCTGGTTATTGCGCATTATGTTTTGAGTTTAAAAACTCGGGTGCACTTGAGATCCAGTAAACTTGTGTGATTGATGTTTTTCACTGGTTTTCAATTGTTTTGGGCAGTGGCTCGGATGAATTGGATTTGACGAGTTTTGAGGCTGAGTTCCCGGATTTGAGATTGATTTGTGATTTGAGGCTGAGGCCTGGATTGGAATAGCGGATTTGACTCGGGTTTCTAATTTAATGATGGTTTTTTATATGAATGGTTTCATAACATGGATTTGATATTCATGCATTGGTTTTAAATGGAGGGTATAACTGTACTTGTTTTATTGAACTGTTTTTTAACTTATCCTTTATTTTTGTCCACTCATAGTTTTTCGTGTTTTTGATACCCTCCAGGTTGTTGCGGCGTGGGCTGTTGGTCGAGAGAGACGAATACATCACAACCGAAATCCACAGTAGTTTGGTGCACTCTGGAAAGTCTGGATACTTTTAGGATGGCTAGTTCGAAAATTCCTTATCCGACTTACGTGTCACATGGAGGTTGGACGTCAGTTTAGCCTTCGTGTCGTACGTAAGTTAGACGGGAGCAGGATTTAACCCTTAATCCCGGGGGATTAGGGGTGGGTTCTGACACAGGATGGATGTGCTGCAGTGAGCAGCCGGGTTTGTGATAACCCTAGTTTGTGATTAATTGGACAAGTTTCCAGAAGTGTGGTACTTGTGACCGGATCTTGAGGTGGACGGGTTAGTGGTTATTGGATGTTGATCAGTTGGTATCTACGGTGAGTTGACCGCATGGATATAGAGTCTCGATAGCGGAGTGTTTCTAGGGTTGGCCTGCACGCGGTTGTGGCAGACGTCACTATCAAGAGACGTAAATGAGTCCTATCGAGTAGACAAACTCGTGTTACCGTGACGATTGAGATGGTGGGCTTTTTCAGTCGTGACGATGATACCGAGGTATGTTAGCTCAGTACGAGCGTAGGATTTTGGATTCGACTCGGTTACTATTGAGTGCGATCACAGAAGGAGATGTTGAGTTTTGGGCGTTGGCAAGTGTGCCATGCTACCTCAGTGGGAGTACTGGAGTTTATCCCATAAGGGTTGGGACGTGTGAACCAGTATGCCGACGGGAATGGTAGAAGTGCCCTAGAGTGGCAACATGTGGGTTCGGTGGGCATTGAGCGGGACAGAGAGGATCCCTAGTGGCTCAGTGCGAGGTACGAAGAGTATCTGGGTTGGTGACCAGTCCCCTAGTGATATGAGACTTGAGACACGAGGGTGTGCTCAGAAGTTGTAACGTTAATGGTGGAAATGACTAAGTAGCGATTGGATGAAATGGTGTAATCGGACAGGCGAATTGAGTGTTAACCAGTTTACGGGACACATAGGTGGATGTTGTCCGGGTGAGTTGAGGACTTGAGAATCTAGAGGGAAATGGTTTTGGGTTGACTACGGGCGATCATACTTCCTAAATTCGATATAAGTTTGGTTGCGGAGAAATCTGATTGTTGAGACAAAATCACCAGTGACAGGACCCATCCCAATCCCCTTGGGATTAACGCGGGATGAACCTGCCCCCGTATGACACAAAGTGTTAGACAAAAGATATTTCCGACCTTTGCCCTCTCGGGCTATCAGAGTACGCCAGGATCCGGAGGAGGTATTTGATATCTCGGTCTCTACTACAGTCCTCATCGTATCCAACCTGAAGGGTGTTAAAAACAGAAAGACTGTGAGTGGACAAAACAAAGAGTTTATAAAAACATTTTATAAGACCTTTACACCCTTCACTAAAAAGCATGCATGCATAGTAAAACCATTTATCCAATCACACATGTTTAAACAATCATAACATAGTAAACATATGCGGGATCTCAGCCCAAATCCATTTATCATCATAAAACATAATTTCCCAAACCACTTGAAATTATGTTTATCCATTATATTTCATATCACCGAACCTGTCATGATATATAGAGCTACGCGCGTGCTAACCGGGGTCTCAAACCCAAGTCTCTCCAGGGTCCACCCAGGTCAATGTCCGTAGATCAATGACCCTCCCTGGAGGTAACGAACCATGCCCATCTTGAGAGTAAAGAACCCAACTGGGGGGCGACTCCACTCAGTCAGTGCTCCGTGACTACTCTGGGGTCCACCCAGGCCAACGACCCTCCCCGGAGGAGACAATCATATATAAAGGATGGCATATGAAAAACCTTTTGAAATCATTCTTTAAACCTTTCAAGGATTCATGCCCGGCCCTCCTAAGCCGTCATGAACCATAAAATCCTTTCAAGGGTTCATGCCGGTTCCCATAAACCGTCATGACCCATAAAACCTTTCCAGGGTTCATGCCCGGTTCCCATAAACCGCCATGAACCATAAAAACCATTTGTAACACATAGCTGGGCCCTAGGCCCGAATCCACATACAAACTGGACCTCCGGTCCGAATCGTAAACTAACTGGGCCTCGTTCCCATTTTAGTAAACTAAATGGACCATGTGCCCAATTTAGTAAACTAAATGGGCCCCGTGCCCGATATCGTAAACCAACTGGGCCTCCGGCCCGATGCCTTATTAAATCAAATGGACCTCAAGTTCGAGAGTTCGTAAATCAAGTGGGTTTCGAACCCGAGTTTACCTTTTCAATTTCAAAACCATTTCATGAAATCATATCCAAAACCTAAGTACCAAATATCAGAGTAAAACAGGAAAACCTCGATTTAGGTGCAAGCACGTAAATCGCCTCGTAATGCGTGAAACCAAATAATTCACAACCATCCAAATCAACATCATAGAAGCACATTCATAATCCATATAAAACATTTATGCATGCATCACAGTTTAGAAATCAAGGTCCACTCATAGACCGTCCGAAGTTGCGTCTCGATACGCGTGCCATAAGCGTCTCCCGGGTCAATCATCGCCTCTAGGATTCCCAAACCTGTCCAAATTCATTTAGAGGGTTACTAATAGCCTCATTAACCTCTCATTGAAGTCCCATAATTTTCCCAATTTTCTAACTATTTTTAATCTCGATCTGAAACCTTCCGATGCCCCAAACATTATATTATCGAGACGGTGTCCGATCGACACGAAACCAGTCCCAAAATGTTTGTTACATCGAATAGAAGATTTCACGTGTTGAAAGCTTCCCCAAATTCCCCACCACGAGCTGCCACGTGCCGCCCAAAGGGCCCTGCGCGTGGGCTCACGCGCCGGTGCACTGTAGCCGTCTTCAACCTCCAGCTGGTTCAGACCGGCCGGTTTGGTCCTCTTTCTGCAACTGGACCGGCATGACCGGTCCATGCCCATTCCTTCCTTGTTTTTCGTCTGTTTTGTCCATAATCGATCCTATAATTCCTATTTTCTCATTTCCTATCCATTCCAATCATGAAAACTAACTAAAACCTCATAAAATCCCACGGTTCAACTTGAACCTCACGGTCCAAGTTTTCCAAAACTCACCCATGGCTTCACTGCCGTCCAAAGCTTCCTACAATCATCCTAACACAATCCTAATAACCCATTTAATTCATTAGAAACATCCAAAACAAACCATAATGCATATATTGAATTAAAATGGAATTTGGGCCTTACCGAGTACCCTCTCGCGTTTGTGGCTCCACCGTCCACGGGGGCGCCGTCCAGGCCAGACACCACTTCATACTGTCCTCTCTTCCCTCACTGATCTCAGTCATGGTCGCAAGGGAAGGGTTGGATTGGTTTTGGGTTCAAAGGGAATGAGATCGGGTTGTTTGGGTTTGAAATGAAGAAGAATGATCGATGCACGGGGAAGGGAGATGCATGAAGGAAAAGAGATGGCATGTGGATGGGTGACACTTGTCACTCATCCATAGGGCATGGATTAAATATCTGGGGCCCACTAGAATCCAAAAGTAAGCTCGTCTCGTAATTCGTGCAATAGTACCCTTGAACTTTCGTGAACCGTAACTTCACCGTCGAACGTTCGAATTCGACTTGCCGCCTGTCTACGGATTCGTTTCTTCCTGATCTACGTAACAGTCCTCAGTCCTCAGCCATCGGACATCCCGGTCCAAAAGTCAACATTTTTCCCTTAACCAAAATTACCAAAATGCCCCTAAACTTCAGAATGACATAACTTCTTCCTCGAATGTCGAAATTGAACGTGCCACTTGTCTATGAACTCGTGACGTCCCGAACTACATCATGGTCATCATTCAAGGTTCATTTGACCGCCAGAATAGAAAGTCAACGTTTTCCCCACGGCTAGGGGGACTTGACACCTGTTTGCCTATAGGACACGAGGATGCTCGTGTAGAGAGTAAGCTCAGTAATTGGAAAAGTTACGTATGCTTCCAACGTGGTTGGAACTTCGGAATCAAGGGAGGTTGTGATTGAGACATATAGAAAGGTGCTTGATTCTGTATTGGTGATAAGTGATCCAGAGTCGATGAAGGAGACTTCTCGTTTTCTGCGCTTTAGCAAATAGTGCTTGGTGCCGCAGGATGACATAGGATGAACTTTGATGTCATCATCTTGGATTCGCCTTGATTCTTCCCTAGGTGGGATGACGAGGAGTGATATGGAAGATAGAGGATTCAAAAAGGGTGTAAAAATCGAACACCTAGGTTGTGAGTCAAAAATTGATTGACTAGATGAGCCGATGGTATCTTATGTCACCGAGTGTGACTAGTGAGTGTCCGAGGTAGTGGACCCATGTTAGTGTTATGGATCATGTTACATTGGTTGCGAGAGTCAGTATGGATCCTCCTAGGATAAAGAGGATCGAGGCAAGATCGGATCGAGCCGTGTGGTGACGATCAAGAGGATCGAAGTGATTGAGATGATAGTGGCGACCGTGGGTCGAGTAAACCGAACTTGATCATCATCTAGAGGATTTTCCATGCTGATTATGCTAAGCTAGGAGCAGAGGAGGATTTGTACGTGTTGGACATGCCAGAGTGCAATCCCTGAGCAGGCCGTGCGGTGCCTTGATGATCGATATGGTTGGGGTGGAGAGTTACCCAAAAGGATGAAGGTGTGTTGATTGGATGAAGTCCTAGATGGACATCAGAGGGTGATCAAATTTAATCCGATTGTGGCATTTGACGAGGATTTTGATCGGATGTGTTTCGACATGATGAGATGATGATTGGACGTCGAATACTGTGCTAATGTAGAGACGATTGAGAGGGTTCAGTGATTATGTGAGCCAAGAGCTCAAGGCCATGTGGGCCAGAGGAACCCTAGAGATTATATATGTGATTACCTCTACTAGCAAGTATTTGATGGGGTCTAGATACACCCAGGATGGGTACGATGTCGAATGTGTTTCAACAGGATACGTGATGTAATGGTTTGAGACTCGGGACGAGTCGGGATTTCGGCAGAAGTCACTGAGTGACATGAGTTACGATGTGGGGACCCGAGAGTGAGTCGAGATCAGAGTGGCACAGCGAAGGCGCAGTGGAGCCGGAAGTTGTTGGCTGGTCACGATAGTTGTAGATGGGATTGGCTTACTATGAAGTCAATCTGGCATGTGGTAGTAATGAGAGGAATTGGTATCCGACAGATTCGGATTTGGTATGCAGTGATGAGACTCTAGTGGGAGTTAGTATGCGTATGGGAAAATGAGAGAGTTGAGTTATATGAGTATCGAGGCCAACGAATTCCACAGATTGGAGTATGGCCTACGAGATGATTCGTGCCATTGTTATGGCAGGATCTAGCGGATGGTCGCCCCATCGGATGTTGAGCATGATGTCAGCTTGGATGTGATAGCCCTTAGTAGGAGTACATATTTCAGCTTGATGGTTGTAGGTTGGAACATGTAAGAGTGGTAGACTGAAAAGCCGATTTGATGACAACTTAGTATAGCTGGCTCGTCAGAGTGAATGGCAGGCAGGATCGATTAGTGTCGGCGTCTCGAGTGAGCCTTACGAGCCACCATGTAGTTTCTCGAGAATGAGTTAGAGCTTTGGAGGCTCCGGTGATAGCAAGTACCGACGGGTACAACGCTTGTAGCGGACGTGTACGTCTACACGAGAGTGCCCCGAGTTGGAGGCCGGATTGGATTTCCACAAATTAGTTGTGCATTTGGGTAGATTTAAATATCGAGGATGAAATTCTTTAAGGAGGGGAGTTTTTAACGACCCGTCCCAGATTATCAGGATTAATTAAGAATTAACTACTGATTAGCAAGACTAATCGGAGATTAATCGAGGATTATCGGACGTTCAGAACGAAATTACAATTTTATCCCTAAACGAGGATAAAAAGTTAACTTTTGACCCGAGCGGCCCGATGCACGAGGACCGAGGACCATTATGTAGATTGGGTCGATACGAGTCCGTAGACATGCGGCACGTCGAAATCAGACGTTCGATGGGAAAGTTACGGTTCACGGAAGGTTCAACGCACTATTGCACATTTTACGAGACGGATGAAATTTTGTCATTAAGTGGGCCCATATATTTGCATCAGGCCCAATGGATGAGTGACAAGTGTCACCCATCCATTGTTCACCTAACACAGATACATGCATATCCCCTTGCCTTCATCTGTTTCATCCAACCAAACCCGATGAACCCCAAAAACCATTACCCTTTCCCCTTTGATTCTGTGTGAGGCCAAGTGAGTGGCTGAGGGGAGGGATGGACTGAGAGAGACGGTGGCAGGCTGCAGGACCGCTGTAGGCGGCGGTGAAGTTCACGACAGAGGTAAACCTGTAACCTTTTACATTTCAAATTTTGGATTTTGGGATTTGGACGTTTTGAATGGGTCCTGATGATTTGAGAACGTTTGTGGGAGTTGTACGAGTCATATGGGATCAGGAACAGTGGCTGAGGACGGCTGAGCAGCCCAGACAACGGCTGTGAGGAATTTCGGTGGCTAACGGCTGAAATCGATTTTTGGCATGTCAAGCTCAAACTAAACCCCTAAACCTATTTCTAGGGACCCTAGGAGCTTAATGGAACCCTTAGAATGAAGTTTTAGCCCGTGGAAATGTCCAAATCGTGGGATGAACAATTGGGCTTAAAATGGTTTAATGAACCAATGGGTTTTAGGTTTTTTTTCATTGATTTGATTGCATAAAACAATTCCTAGGATTGATTAGAGAAGATTGGTGGAAAGAAGGAAGAAAAAGGATGAAAAAAATAAGAAGATATGAAGGTGAACCGGTCACACCGGTTCAATTTGATCGGCCGAACTAGTGGACCGGTCGCGCTAGGAAAAAGGTGACCCTGTTCACTGGCGCTTGAAGCCCACGTTCACGGCTTTTGGACGGCATGTAGGGAAGTGTTCAATTTGTAATTTCATCCTTTCGATGTAATGAACATTTTGGGACAAATTTCGAGTCGATTGGACATCGTGTCAATATAGTTCGGGATGTCCGAAATTTTAGGATCAAGTTTAAAATATGTTAAAAATCCTGAAAAATTACGGGGATTTAGTGGAAAGTTATTGGAAGTGTTAGTGAGCTTAGAATGTGATAAGGACAGGTCCGGGAGTTCCGGTGATGGTGATTAGCCCGGGGAGGCTTATGGCGCGCGTATCGAGGCACATTATGGATGGTCTGTGAGTGGACTTTTTTTTTATGAATCGATGCATGCATAAATAGTTTATATGTGTTTATAAGCATGATTTGAGATGCCATGAGTAAATATGTTTGTGGTATTTGTTATTTACGTATTCGCACGTATGTTGAGATTTAGAGTTTTATATGGTGCTTATACGTGCTAGTATTTCTATGATGGTTTAATGGAATGGTTTTGGAATTAGAAATATGAAATCGAGCGTGAGACCCATTTGGATTTGGAAACTGTCGGACTTGGAATCCATTTGATTTCATGAGATATCGGCCTAGAGGCTCATTTGGCTTATATGATCGGGCTTGAGGCCTAAGAGTTATGATATCGGGCTTCAGTCCCAGTTGTGATTTATGATATGAGAATTCGGGTTTGAGACCCTATTGAAATATGGATTTAGGCTGAGGCATGTGAGATTTGAATCGGATTCGAGGAATCCTGTTGAGATGTTCGGGTACGAGACCCAGTTGAACAATGATTTGAAAGAAAGTATATGAATATGTATATACCCTTCCTATGAATAGTCTCCTCCAGACGTCGATGATCCTGGAGTGTCACGATCCACTGCCTGGGATGAGTGACTCCAAGAGGGAGCACATCCCAAGAGTGAGAGATGAGAGATAGTCTCGGACAAGATCCGGTGATAGGCCCTCCCAAAAGTCGGTGATCCTAGGAGTAGACTCGGAGATGAGACCCGAGTAGTATGCATACTTTAGATATATCGTGACGGGTACTTGATTGGGCGTATGAGATGCCGAGGATGGGTTATATATATATATATATATGTATGAGGTTTTACGGAGATTGGTTTGGGGCTGAGACACTGTGTTCTATGATTGGTTTTGGGCTGAGACCCACGTGTACTGGATTTGGGCTGAGACCCACGTGCACTGGATTTGGACGAAGTCCTTACGGATTTGGTTTTGGGAAGAGACCCACCTAATTTGACACGACCCACCCTCAATCCCCCGAGATTAAGGGATAAGTCATGCTCCAGTCTAACTTATGTGTGGCACGAAGGCTAAACCATCATCCAACCTCCATGTAACACGTAAGCTGGATAAGGGATACTAGGCCAAAGTACTAAAACAACCTTCCGATGTCCCAGAGTGCGCAGAACTTACTGTGGATTGCGTGTGTGATGTCTTCGTCTTTCTAACAACAGCCCGCACCGCAACAACCTGGAGGGTATCGAAAAAACAAAAGATTGTGAGTAAAGGATACGTTTATAAAACATTTACAAGAAAAGATATTTATACCCTCCCTTTAAAAACCAATACATGCATATAAAACCCATTACATAAAGCCATTTCATATTCAAGCTAATATAACCATTTATGAAACCAAAAGCCTGAAATCATTTCATTTTCTTCAATCCCGGGCCTCAGCCCAAACCATCTGGAAACCATTTGAAAACCTTTATTATTGAAAACCATTAGTGTATCACAGAAATCCAAACATATTTGAAAACACTTTTGAAACCCATTTCAATCAATCGAACTTGCTGGATCTATCCGAGTCGTTAAACTCAATATATATCCGAGTCTTTAAACTCAATATATATCCGAGTCTTTAAACTCAAACCAAGCCTCAATATAATCTGAGTCTTTAAATTCCCAAGTCTTTAAACTCAATAGGCCTACGGAGGAAATCACAATATCCGAGTCTTTAAACTCCCGAGACTTTAAACTCAATTCGGGTCTTTAAACCTAATCACATATCCGGGTCTGCCCTCGTCACATATCATATCCGGGTCTTTAAACCCAATACTAGGTCTAGCAAATCCAATCCAAAACCATTTTAAAACCATTTCCAAATTCATGTCCAAATCCGAATTCAAAATCATCATCCTGAAGCCAACTCTGCATCCAGAATCACCATTCCGAATCCGAATCCAAATCCAGAAATCCACTTTTCAAGTTCCAAAACTGAATCCTGAATCATATTTCCGAAATCTAATTCCAAAACCCGAAATCACGTTTATCGAAATCACTTTTAAAAATCTATTTCAAATCATTGAAATCAAATCATATTTCAAATCCCAAAATCATAGTATTGAAACCGTTAGCAATTCGTAGCATAAAACCATAATCTCGTAAAACGTGCAATTACGTAAATATCGCGAAATACGTGCAAAACTGTAAATCATAGATCCTAATAATAAACATAGAAATTACATATAGAAAAAATATAAAAACATTTATGCATGCATCATAAGTTAGAAAGCAAGGTCCACTCACAAACCATTCGCGTCGCCACCTCGATACTCGTGCAATTATGCTTTCCCGGCTAATCCACTATCATTGGCTTTCCCAAACCTGTCCAAATCCGATAATAAGGTCACTAACTACTTCATAAAGCTTCTACTAAAGCCCTGTAATTTTCCCAAATTTTTAAATATTTTTAACCGAGCACTAAAACCTTCGGACATCCCGAAACATATCGAGACGATGTCCGATCGACTCGAAACCAGTCCCAAAATATTCGTTACATCGAATAATTTAAAACACGTGTTGACAACTTTCTTAAAAGGTGTGCCACGCGCCCTCACGCGCCGCCCAAAGGGGCTGCACGTGGGCCTCACACGCCTTACTGTTCATCCCATTCTACCTCTCGCTGGACCGGTTCAGACTAGTTCGAACTAGCCCGGTTCAACCGAACCGACGAGGATGGTTCAACACCATTTTTTCATCCCTTTCAATATGATTTTGATCTTTTTCATTCCTAAATGCTTGTCTCAATCTTTCCAATCAATTTAAAACCCAAAACCATGAACTTATTATCTAGAAATTACCTCCGCAATTCGAAAGATGAACTCACTGACAGGACCCATCCCAATCCCCCCGGGATTACCGTGGAATGTGCCCTGCTCCCGTCCAACAAGGAGTGTCAGACAAGGGATAACCACGAGCCACTGCCCAAACAGGGCATCCAGAGTGCGCAAGGATCGATGGAGGAGGTGTGCAATGTCCGAGTCCCTGCTGCAATCGCATCCGTAATCAACCTGAAGGGCATTAAAACCAAAAGCTGTGAGTGGACAAAAACCAATAAGTTTACCAAATACATTTATAAGACATTTATGCCCTCCAATAAAAACGTATGCATGCCACCAAAAACCAGTAACCAAAACGTTTGCTCAACCGAGCCATTAGGGCCTTAGCCCAAAAACCGTTAACCAAAAACCAAGTGTGGGAACTCAGCCCAAAACCGTGGAATACCACCACCATACATATTAAAACCATGTGGGTCACCACCCACGACCATAATTGAACATCAATTTAAAATCCGAAACCATTTAGGGTCCCTGACCCGACATACCATTTCATAACCAATAATCCATTTTTACCACATAACACATATCCAACCAATAAGCCATTTTATTCATTAAACCATATTTTACCATTACCATCACCAGCATCCCAGATGCTTAGCGTCCCTGACGCTAGACGTCCCTGACGTCATATCTCACAGTTTCATAAGCTACGCGTGCTGCCCGGGGTCTCTCCGGGTCCATATATCTGACATCCCTGATGTCTGACGTCCCTGACGTCAATCATAGCAATCCTGCTCCTGAGTCATCATACGGTCCGGCTGCTCCGTATAATGACCCCTCGCAGGCAATGCACCGTGACTTCCCCAGTGTCCCAGACATCTGGAGGAGACCATCATATATCCTTGTATCCAGATGGTATATGGAAAACAGTTTTATTAAATCCTTTTATCACATCATTACAATGGGCCCTGCCCGAAATTTCCATAAAACCACGTAATCCCATTTAGGGTCCCTGACCCAAAATCACAATTATTAAATATAGGGTCCCTGACCCGAAATCACATTTATAATCCAACTGGGCCTCATGCCCGATTTTATGAACCACTGGGCCCACGGCCCGATTTGTAAACCAACTGGGCCCGCAGCCCGACTTTATAAACCCACTGGGCCCACGGCCCGAATTCACAAATCAACTGGGCCCCTGGCCCGATAATATAACTCAAATGGGTCTCAGCCCGATTTCATACCAACTGGGCCCCTGGCCCGATTCTCAAATGGACTCCAAGTCCGAAATTTCCAAAACAAGTGGGCCTCAAGCCCGAGTTCATATTTCCAATTTCAAAACCATTTCATCATATTATTTATTTAACCACAAGCACACAAAACCACAAATAAACCGTTAATCCCGATATACGTGAAATACGGAAAACACCTCGAAATACGTGCAACATATCCAAAATCAACGCTCACAAATACCATCATAGAAATCATGTATATAAACCATATAACACATTTAAGCATGCATAGGATTTATAAAACCAAAGTCCACTCACAGACCGTTTTAACCGTGTGCCTCGATATGCGTGCCACCGGCCCTCCCGGGCCACACCACTATCACCGGGACTCCCAATCCTGTCCAAGTCACATCAGAGGGTCACTAACCTCAACATTAACATCCTATCAAAGTCTCGTAATTTTCCCGAATTTTTACTTATTTTTAAACTTAATTTAAAACCTTCGGACATCCCGAACACTATCGAGACGGTGTCCGATCGACACGAAACCAATCCCAAAATGTCCGTTACATCGAATAGATTAAAAGTCATGTTGACCTCACCTCGAGATTCGTGCCCACGCGCCGTCACGTGCCTCCGTGAGTGGCTGCGCGTGAAACTCACGCGCCGTGAACAGTGTCACCGTTCAAACCCGTTTCTCTGATAAACGGGTCACCGTGACCCGCGGCCCAACCCGACTGGTTCTCAGTCAATTCTCAACCATTCTCAGTTCCGTTTGTTCCTACAAGATCGTCCAAGTTAGACTAAGGGTTCTGTGGGATTAAAAACTAGAAAACACGTCTAGATCGTACCTCCATGATCGAGAAGCTCACGGCCAAAACTCCACCGTCGACTGCTCCCAGCTCCGACCACCATTCCCTTCGAAAACGATCCCTACAGACTCGTTTCAACCCCTAGATCATCATCCTGGTCACTAGATCGATCGAAGTACGTTAAAACCCAACCTGCCATTTTTACCCGAAAACAGACTCACGGGTTCGAGGCTTACCTCGCCGCCGTGGCTCCCGCCGTGGCTACCAGCACGCCTAGTTCGACTCCAGGAACATCATTCACCTCTCCAAAACGATCAAACACCATCCCACAACGATTTCCAATTTCTGAGTTTCGGACCTCCCCTGTTTTTCCTCTCCGCCGCCAGCCTCGCCGTCTACCGTCGTCTCCTGTCATCTCCCGTCATCTCTCAAGCCTCACCGTGCAGCTAACTGTCACCCACACCAACACAGAGGAGATTGGTGAGGTAGTTTGGACGTTTGGATGTTTTGGGCCGATTTGGTTCCTCTCGGGTCTGGGGGGTTTGTGGGCTGCGCCGCCGCCCGTGGTGGTTGTCGCCGGCGTCTGGGGGTGGCTGGTGAGTACCTGGTGCCGTCAGGTGTGTGAGGCTGGGCTGTGAGGTGATGATGTGCATGATCAAGGAAGGAAACCGTGCTCACGGTTTTGAGGGAGAATGAAAATGGGTGTGTGAGTTGTCTGATCAAATACAAGGGAAGGAAATGAATCAACGGCCCAGATTCAATCTCAGTTTAAAATGAAGGGTGAGGATTCCATGAGAGGAAATGATTACCTACACCAATGGCCAACAAGAACCCCTGATTTAGGGAATGTAAGGGATGGTGACACATGGCATATATCCAAGGGTCCAGATTCGTTTTGATTAAAGTAATCAGATATTATTATTATATTATTATTTTATTCCGAGTCTCGATTAATCGCGTTTTACGTCCTTGACCAAAACTTCGTCGTCGGATCTCCGATTTCGGCATGCCGCCTGTCGTTGGATTCGTATCGACGAGACCTACGTAACGGTCCTTGGCCCTCGCCTATCGGACCACCCGATCAAAAAGTCAACATTTGGCCCCTAATAAGCCAAATTACCAAAATGCCCCTCAACTTCCGAACACCATAACTTTCTTTACGAATATCGGAATCGAACGTGCCACCTGTCTATGAACTCGTGGCGTCCCGAACTACGTCACGGTCATCGGTCAAAGTCCGTTTGACTGCCCGATCAAAAAGTCAACATTTTGCCCACGACCAGGGGCAAAACGGTCATTTTGCACATTTTGTCCGATTCCGCCCTACTAACCACCGTTCAAACTCACTAATCAAGATTAGTCACTAAACTAATCCCGGAATTCGGGACGGGTCGTTACAATCTTCCCTCCTTAATAAATTTCGTCCTCGAAATTCCAACCGCTCTAAACTCAACGTACTTCCCTCCTTAATAAGTTTCGCTCTCGAAACTCGACTATCCTGATTCCACAAACACCCCGTGGAAAGTGGAATCGACCACACAACACGTGTACACCCGTACACCAACTACTTAGACAAAACTTGTCTACGCCCAAACGTACCACTAGTACTCAAAACGCAACGACTACATTCGACCCCGTCGAATGACTGAAACTACTTGTTTCGAATTTGACACCACTTGTCAAATCAACCCTCTCGTTGACGCAACAACTCGACGGTTCCTTTCCCACTCCCACTAGGAGTCAGCTGACCCCACTCAACAATCTATGTTGACACATCCTGACAAACTGTCACCACACAGTTGTTGTCAGTCGAAAACTGACACTAGACTCACTCGTGGCTACACATGCCCCCAACATACTTAACTTAGTAAACAATTACCGACCTTTCACACGACCTGTGTGTAATTTAAACACATCGGAATTACCATGACCCATTGCATAGTAATGTCCGGTCCACAACCAATCCCATGGTATCGGAACCAATCCGACTACCAACACGTTCACCAACACACCTCGGGTATATCCCGTATACCGTAACTAGACATCACAAGTCTACAAGGTATTGTACCTCGAACCATGTACGAAGTACACACATCTACCTAATAACCAGACTACAACCGCCTAGGTCATAGCCGAACGCGTCCCAATCATGGAGTACGTTTGCCCAATCCAGCATGAGGCAAATCGAAACTCCACCCAACATCTAGTTCCAATTCCGAATCTGAATCCGCAACTCCGTAAGAAATCCCGGATCCAAACCCAGACATCACAGTTTAATTCATATCCAAATCCGAATCCGAAATCATTATTCCGTAAGCTAGCATTTGGAATAACCATTCCGTACCCAAACCCGGAAATATACTTTCAAGTTCCAAAATCGAATCCTGAATCGTCACCCAGAAATTCGATTCCAAATCTCGAAATCTCATTCACATTTACCAAGACACACCAAAACCGAACCTATCGGTTACCTGTTCAATACACTTGATTGACTTCATAGGGAAGCCAATCCAACCTCCACACGTCTAAGGTTGACAAAATTCAACTACCTTGGAAACCTACTCACCCGAGTAGAATACCATACGGGCCCCACTTCGAAAAGAAGTTCAATCTCGTCATTACGACTCACGTACCAAGGTAAGAGTGATATATTCTCTCCCTATCTGAATCATCAAGATCATGACCCAGATAGACACTGTGTCCCTGACTATAACGTCAAAATCCTAGATCGCCACAACGATCGACAACCGACTCCCACAACTAGACAGATCAGTCAACGACGAGACACGTCGAGACTGCGGATTCTCACAGATTACCTTGTATCAATCCTTGTCATTCCACCTAGGAAAACCAAGGATGATCCAAAACAATGACACCAAAACTCATCCTACGTGGATGCAACAAAAACTCACTGCACTCACCACGCCATGTACCCCAACATCGTCTGCCACCAAGCAGAAACGAAAAAAACTCGTTTACCTAATTTCGAACACGTAGCTCCTCCTAATGACCTCGCAACACACAAGAGCTCACCAACCAATACACGCTCAACGTACTGGTAACTACAGTCAATGTCTGCCAGGGCAGAAAGCAAGAAGTCAACCCCAATGACTTCGGAATACCAAGCACCAAGAACGAACACCACTCTCGTTCCCCAATCACAACGCTTCTCGAATTTAAGGTTCCAACCATGCTGGAAACAGACATGCTCCCAACAAGACGTCAAGTCTAACCACTAGACTTCCTACCTCCTCAATTCACTTGGACAACCCCGTGTCCACAATCAATCCGTTATTGTTTCGTTCGCACATCCTAACTTTTACAGGTTCAACACTCAGTTTTCCAAGTTCTCAATTACAAATTCCTACCTTTATACCACTAATGGTTTTCCTCGTCTTTTCCAGTTTTAATCATTTCCATGTACATTTTAGGGATATTTAAAAACATAAAATCGCACAAATTTTGGAGTTGCCAACAACTCCCCAAATCCACTAATCATCCCAAAATTCCTTAAGTCTTAATTATACCATTTTAATCCACTCATCACTGGTTATCTCACCACTATTGGGACTTATCCCAACCCAGCACAATCTTAACTGGATCCCATCCAGTCCATCACTCAACCACTACCGAATCTCAGAGACCGAACATATGTTCATCATGACGGAGTCACACCCAATTTGTGGCTCATCGTCAACACCATTACCGACACTAGCACCAGCGCTAGTACCAGCACCAACACACTATCAACAACACTAGTATCAGCACACATGCATCCATACTAGCATCAGCACAAAAGTACTAACCCACAAACATTCATACTTGCACACCGTGTGCAAATACGACAACCCTGGATCTCCGTTCATACCGAACGACGATCCCGTACCTCACGACTATGGGTACTACTATTCTGACAATCCACATCAGGAAAATGAACGTTCCCTGAACGTCCCCTGATCCCCAAGTATTATAACCACACCAATTACCCTTGATAGCCAGTCATCACCATATGACTACCGACTAACTGTCATTGCTATCGAGATCCGCATTCACACATCACACCAATACCCGATCCAACACGGGATTCCATAATTTATCTCAGAACCGTATCCGTAGATCGGATCTCATAATTCTGACAAGACTCACTAGAGTTATCCACATGGTCATCCATGACCTCAACCGTTCGTCGCAGCACAAGTTCTCATCCACTAATCACAATTAAGGTTTACCTAGGGTTCCACAATCACACCCTATGGTTCAACCGAACCAAACAGCTCTCCGCAATCTAAAAGCCACAACCTGACCGACCCCGCGGTCTAGACATCGAATAGTCGTCAGATCCAATCCTACCATCCCATCAACGTGGGTTCCACCACTAGGTCATCGGCCAACTCCGATGAACCAACATCTCTCACACCAACAACCACCACTAGGGTTCACATTTTAGACCATTACTCAAATGAGGTTCCCCGAACCTAGCTGCACCTAGCAGCACAAAGTTTAATATTATATGACCGAACCGTCGGTCCCACAATACCAGTTCATCACAATCAACCCCACTTGGGTCGAATCATATAAATGCACGGCGTATCGGGCCAATCACACTCCATCCACTATCCAAACCCAAAAACTATCTATCAGGTTGATAACGAATTGCAGCCGAAAGAGACATCACATCCTCGACCTGCGCACACAAAAGAGCAACCGTGCTCTGATACCAAGTTGACAGGACCCATCCCAATCCCCCCGGGATTACCGTGGAATGTGCCCTGCTCCCGTCCAACAAGGAGTGTCAGACAAGGGATAACCACGAGCCACTGCCCAAACAGGGCATCCAGAGTGCGCAAGGATCGATGGAGGAGGTGTGCAATGTCCCAGTCCCTGCTGCAATCGCATCCGTAATCAACCTGAAGGGCATTAAAACCAAAAGCTGTGAGTGGACAAAAACCAATAAGTTTACCAAATACATTTATAAGACATTTATGCCCTCCAATAAAAACGTATGCATGCCACCAAAAACCAGTAACCAAAACGTTTGCTCAACCGAGCCATTAGGGCCTTAGCCCAAAAACCGTTAACCAAAAACCAAGTGTGGGAACTCAGCCCAAAACCGTGGAATACCAACACCATACATATTAAAACCATGTGGGTCACCACCCACGACCATAATTGAACATCAATTTAAAATCCGAAACCATTTAGGGTCCCTGACCCGACATACCATTTCATAACCAATAATCCATTTTTACCACATAACACATATCCAACCAATAAGCCATTTTATTCATTAAACCATATTTTACCATTACCATCACCAGCATCCCAGATGCTTAGCGTCCCAGACGCTAGACGTCCCTGACGTCATATCTCACGGTTTCATAAGCTACGCGTGCTGCCCGGGGTCTCTCCGGGTCCATATATCTGACATCCCTGATGTCTGACGTCCCTGACGTCAATCATAGCAATCCTGCTCCTGAGTCATCATACGGTCCGGCTGCTCCGTATAATGACCCCTCGCAGGCAATGCACCGTGACTTCCCCAGTGTCCCAGACATCTGGAGGAGACCATCATATATCCTTGTATCCAGATGGTATATGGAAAACAGTTTTATTAAATCCTTTTATCACATCATTACAATGGGCCCTGCCCGAAATTTCCATAAAACCACGTAATCCCATTTAGGGTCCCCGACCCAAAATCACAATTATTAAATATAGGGTCCCTGACCCGAAATCACATTTATAATCCAACTGGGCCTCATGCCCGATTTTATGAACCACTGGGCCCACGGCCCGATTTGTAAACCAACTGGGCCCGCAGCCCGACTTTATAAACCCACTGGGCCCACGGCCCGAATTCACAAATCAACTGGGCCCCTGGCCCGATAATATAACTCAAATGGGTCTCAGCCCGATTTCATACCAACTGGGCCCCTGGCCCGATTCTCAAATGGACTCCAAGTCCGAAATTTCCAAAACAAGTGGGCCTCAAGCCCGAGTTCATATTTCCAATTTCAAAACCATTTCATCATATTATTTATTTAACCACAAGCACACAAAACCACAAATAAACCGTTAATCCCGATATACGTGAAATACGGAAAACACCTCGAAATACGTGCAACATATCCAAAATCAACGCTCACAAATACCATCATAGAAATCATGTATATAAACCATATAACACATTTAAGCATGCATAGGATTTATAAAACCAAAGTCCACTCACAGACCGTTTTAACCGTGTGCCTCGATATGCGTGCCACCGGCCCTTCCGGGCCACACCACTATCACCGGGACTCCCAATCCTGTCCAAGTCACATTAGAGGGTCACTAACCTCAACATTAACATCCTATCAAAGTCCCGTAATTTTCCCGAATTTTTACTTATTTTTAAACTTAATTTAAAACCTTCGGACATCCCGAACACTATCGAGACGGTGTCCGATCGACACGAAACCAATCCCAAAATGTCCGTTACATCGAATAGATTAAAAGTCATGTTGACCTCACCTCGAGATTCGTGCCCACGCGCCGTCACGCGCCGCCGTGAGTGGCTGCGCGTGAAACTCACGCGCCGTGAACAGTGTCACCGTTCAAACCCGTTTCTCTGATAAACGGGTCACCGTGACCCGCGGCCCAACCCGACTGGTTCTCAGTCAATTCTCAACCATTCTCAGTTCCGTTTGTTCCTAAAAGATCGTCCAAGTTAGACTAAGGGTTCTGTGGGATTAAAAACTAGAAAACACGTCTAGATCGTACCTCCATGATCGAGAAGCTCACGGCCAAAACTCCACCGTCGACTGCTCCCAGCTCCGACCACCATTCCCTTCGAAAACGATCCCTACAGACTCGTTTCAACCCCTAGATCATCATCCTGGTCACTAGATCGATCGAAGTACGTTAAAACCCAACCTGCCATTTTTACCCGAAAACAGACTCACGGGTTCGAGGCTTACCTCGCCGCCGTGGCTCCCGCCGTGGCTACTAGCACGCCTAGTTCGACTCCAGGAACATCATTCACCTCTCCAAAACGATCAAACACCATCCCACAACGATTTCCAATTTCTGAGTTTCGGACCTCCCCTGTTTTTCCTCTCCGCCGCCAGCCTCGCCGTCTACCGTCGTCTCCTGTCATCTCCCGTCATCTCTCAAGCCTCACCGTGCAGCTAACTGTCACCCACACTAACACAGAGGAGATTGGTGAGGTAGTTTGGACGTTTGGATGTTTTGGGCCGATTTGGTTCCTCTCGGGTCTGGGGGGTTTGTGGGCTGCGCCGCCGCCCGTGGTGGTTGTCGCCGGCGTCTGGGGGTGGCTGGTGAGTACCTGGTGCCGTCAGGTGTGTGAGGCTGGGCTGTGAGGTGATGATGTGCATGATCAAGGAAGGAAACCGTGCTCACGGTTTTGAGGGAGAAGGAAAATGGGTGTGTGAGTTGTCTGATCAAATACAAGGGAAGGAAATGAATCAACGGCCCAGATTCAATCTCAGTTTAAAATGAAGGGTGAGGATTCCATGAGAGGAAATGATTACCTACACCAATGGCCAACAAGAACCCCTGATTTAGGGAATGTAAGGGATGGTGACACATGGCATATATCCAAGGGTCCAGATTCGTTTTGATTAAAGTAATCAGATATTATTATTATATTATTATTTTATTCCGAGTCTCGATTAATCGCGTTTTACGTCCTTGACCAAAACTTCGTCGTCGGATCTCCGATTTCGGCATGCCGCCTGTCGTTGGATTCGTATCGACGAGACCTACGTAACGGTCCTTGGCCCTCGCCTATCGGACCACCCGATCAAAAAGTCAACATTTGGCCCCTAATAAGCCAAATTACCAAAATGCCCCTCAACTTCCGAACACCATAACTTTCTCTACGAATATCGGAATCGAACGTGCCACCTGTCTATGAACTCGTGGCGTCCCGAACTACGTCACGGTCATCGGTCAAAGTCCGTTTGACTGCCCGATCAAAAAGTCAACATTTTGCCCACGACCAGGGGCAAAACGGTCATTTTGCACATTTTGTCCGATTCCGCCCTACTAACCACCGTTCAAACTCACTAATCAAGATTAGTCACTAAACTAATCCCGGAATTCGGGACGGGTCGTTACACTGACCATGTCCTCCATCATGTTCTTCTGCTTCCAGCCACCTCCCGTCGTGGTTTCAATCCCCATACGTCCCTTGCAACCTCCAAATCGTAGTCCAAATCACAGAATCAGTCAATAGCGTCTAAAACTACAAACACCATTTTCAAATTTAAACGAAGGCTTCCACGGGTTTCTTAGCTTACCTTCTTCCTCCGCCGTTGTGACCACCACCGTGGCTACCACTAGCCTTAGCTCACCTTCCCTTCCAACTTCCATTCACATTTAATGGCCAAAGGAGAACGTTTGAGGAGGTTACATAGGTAAGATCATAAGTGCACTTTGTTTTTTTCTCACGGGTTTGTCTATCAGGTTCAGGGCCACCGTCCACGTCGGCCCTCGTGGCAGCATCATCACAAACCTCACCATTTGTTCTCTCATTCTCCTTCACACATGTTACAGAAATAATGAAGATTGAAGGAAGAGGATAAGAAAATTCATGCTCTGTTTTTCCCAAAACCGTGCAAGCCATATCCCATTCCTTTTTAATTTGGACGTGACGAGGCTAGGAGAGTTCCACAGCCTTCCAGGATGGGAGAAGTGTCCCAAATCTGGTGGGCAACCACCCAAGGCAGCCAAGTGTCACTGGCACAGATCTCAAGCCAACAAATGACAAAAATGCCCTTGCCTTCTCAATTTACCATTTGCCCTTAGCACGTTTAGACC
Organism: Prinsepia uniflora; assembly: GCA_032719365.1. Taxonomy (NCBI): domain Eukaryota; kingdom Viridiplantae; phylum Streptophyta; class Magnoliopsida; order Rosales; family Rosaceae; genus Prinsepia; species Prinsepia uniflora. The sequence goes on along the minus strand of CM064865.1, from coordinate 9,524,493 downwards.
AAAACTTGAGCTAAAATCTGATGATAGCGTGCCGCCTGTCGTTGTACTCAGGAGATCCAGACCCACCTAACGGTCCTCAAAATACGTGAAAAACACATGTCGTATGAAAAGTCAACAGTTTCCCCTTTTCAACCAAATTACCAAAAGACCCCTGAACTTCCGAACAACATAACTTCTTCCTCGAATGTCGAAATTGGACATGCCACCTGTCTACGCACTCGTAATGTCTCGAACTATGTCACAATCATCGATCAAAGTCCGTTTGACTGACCAAACTAAAAGTCAATGTTTCGCCCATTCTAGGGGCAAAATCTTCATTTCGCACTGTCCGTCCGAAATCACCGACCTAATCACCGATTAACTTCACTAATCTGTCATTAATCACTAATATAATCCCAATTTCCGAGACGGGTCGTTACATGTTTGGTTTTGGACTGAGTCCCACATGATTGGTTTTGGGCTGAGTTCCCATATACTTTGGTTTACGGTGTTGGGCCAAGGCCCTAATGATTGATTTAACTAAATGGTTTGAGAAATGGTTTTCGAATGCATGCATGCTTTTACGTGAAAGGTATAAATGTCTTTTCTGTAAAATATTTTATAAACTTATTTATTTTGTCCACTCACAACTTTCAATGTTTTTAATACCCTTTAGGTTGATAGCGGATGCGGGCTGTAGTAGAGATCGAGACATCACATGCCACCACCAATTCTTGCGTACTCTGATGGACCCCGAGCGGGTGACGAGTTTATCCCTGGTCTAACATGAGGTGTCAGACGGGAGTAGGTACGTCCCACAATAATCCAGGGGATTCGAGACGGGTCCTGTCAGATATTCTTGATATCTACTTGATTAAAATTACATGAATTGTGGAGAGATTATGGGAGTTGAGAGATTCTTGCTAACAATAGGGTTGGATAGCTTCAAGCTGTTGATCTTGAATCCGTGGAGCGCTCAATCAGAGCTTGTCAATTTTCCAGTTCAAACTCACACCTTTATTTTCAATTTTTAAAAGTTTTCTGTTGAAAATAGTGAACGAGTTTGGATTGAATAAAATGGCTCTTCTTTTTCCTTTGTTTTAATTCCTCTTTGTGTTGATTTTATTACAAATATTCAATGAGACATTATATGATTGAATTGAACTACCTAAATTTTGTTTTTTTAGGAAAATAATCGGTTTAGTCAGATCGGAACCATACTGAACCTATTCAAAAGTTTTCGGTTAAATTCGTATTGGGAGTAAAAATCAAACAGAAGAAAAATCGATTCAAACTGAAAAACTGGCTAACACCCCTAGATCCTTAAATCCCAATGCTTTTGGTTCGGATAGGTTAATGAAGTTAAAAAATAATTAGACATATTTTCTTCACATATGTTTCTTTTCCAAATTTTTCTGCTGAATTTTGTTTAAAGCCTTTCTTGACAAATTTTCATGATTTTGTTTCTTTTAAGTGCCGAGGTGTGCTTAATTAATACTAGTTTATATAGTCAACTTCATTAATTTGTTATATACTTTGTTGATGCATAAAATGTAACAACTTAGAAGAGGGAGACCGCATTCACCTCAGAACACAAGCATGTATGTGGTTCACCTAGAATAGGCTACATCCACGGTGGTATACTCCATTCTCATTATATAAATATATTTGTTTGTACTATATACAATATGCTTAGAGCTTTTTTAGAGAGATAAGCAGAAGTGTAGAGAGAAGGGAGAGCTCTCAAAGTTAGAGAGAGTGTGGTTTTTCTAGTGAGAGAATGGGATCCCTCAAATGAGGGAGGAAGTCCCTATTTATAGGCAAGAGCAAGGGTTTAGGTCATGGGCCTAGTGATGAGCATTCAGGCATGGGCCTTGATGGTAAGCTTTGTATGATCTTTGAAGCCTTCTAGATGGGCTTACTTCGTGGTCCAATGTAATGTTTTGGCAAGTCCGTTGCTTGGTTAGACGTAGTGTCGACAAGTCCCCAAGTTCTTGACTAGGGCGGACTATCTCAATTGAGGGCTTCTAGAGAAAGTGCACTGACCGAGCAGCTCCGTATTTTGCAACCACTGGTCTACTCGGTGTACTATCCTTAGTCCCCCAAGTCCTCAGTTGAGGTAGGATACTGAGAGGAAGCCTCGTAGTGGTTATGCTTGGGAAGTCCCCCGGTGTGTATATTCCTATGTATGAGCTTGAATGCCTTTGACTGATTTTGTGGTGTCTGTGTGCCAGTTGGAATAATAGCTAAGTTTTAGCTTTGATTTGTGGGTTTAATGATGTGTTTGAGCGGCTCAGTAATGTGTTGAGTGAATGTTTACTCAGTAATGTACCGAGTAGATCGGCAACTAATGTGTATATTCCTATGTACAAGCTTGAATGCCTATGTAGATAGGTAATGTGTTGTGCTTGGGAAGTCCCCCGGTGTGTATATTCCTATGTATGAGCTTGAATGCCTTGACTGATTCTGTGGTGTCTATGTGCCAGTTGGCATAATAGCTAAGTTTTAGCTTTGATTTGTGGGTTTAATGATGTGTTTGAGCGGCTCGGTAATGTGTTGAGTGAATGTTTACTCAGTAATGTGTCGAGTAGATCGACAATGTGTCGAGCGCTTGAGTGTAGGCTAGGTACGCGTGTATTCTGACTCTAATGTTCAAGTCGTGTGTATACTCGATAATGTTTCGAGTAGCTCGGTAATGTGTCGAGCAGCTTGATAATGTGTCGATCGTTTGAGTGTAAGCTAGGTGCGCCTGTACTCTGACACTAATGTTCGAGTCGTGTGTATACTCGATAATGTGCTCGATAATATGTTGAGCAGCTCGATATGTGTATGTGTTGAGCGTATGCATGAGTTCATGTATACTCGACATGTATGAATGCATGTATGTCAACATGTATGAGTGTATGTATAAGTTTCATGTATGCTCAACATGTATGGGTGCATGTATGTCAACATGTATGAGTGTATGTATATGTTTCTTATATGCTCGACATGTGTGCTTACTATGTGTATAATGTTCAGAATAAGTTTCAGATTTGAAGTGTTACCTAGTTGAATTCAGGTGTATCCAGACGTGAGGGTTGGAGGATGACCAATTGTAAGAAGACCGGTATGTTGGGTCGGCAGAAGACCACTTGCAGGAAAACCGGAATATTGGGTCAGACGAAGACCACTCGCTGGATGACCACTCATAGGAAGACTGGTATGTTGGGTTGGAGGAAGATAACTGGCATGAAGACCGGTATATTGGGTCGGAGGAAGACCACTTGTAGGAAGATCGGTATGTTGGGTCGTAGGAAGACCACTTGCAGGAAGACCGGTATGTTGAGTCGGAGGAAGACCACTCGCATGAAGACTAGTATATTGGGTCGGAGGAAGAACACTTGCAGGAAGACTAGTATGTTGAGTCAGAGGAAGACTACTCGCAGAAGACCAGTATGTTGGGTCGGAGGAAGATCATTTGCAGGAAGACCCGTATGTTGGGTCGGAGAAAGACCACTCGCAAGAAGACTGGTATGTTGAGCTAGAGGAAGACCACTTGTAGGAAGACTGGTATGTTGTAGGAAGACTAGTATGTTGGGTTGGAGGAAGACCACTCACACGAAGACCGGTATGTTGGGTCGGAGGAAGACCACCTTCAGGAAGATCAATATATTTGGTCGGAGGAAGACCATTCGCAGGAAGACCGGTATGTTGGGTCAGAGGAAGACCACTTGTAGGAAGACAGTATATTGGGGGGGACCTCGCACAATTATGTGGCTGATCGGCCTAGGGGATATCATTAGACCAACCAAGGACCACGCGAACAAAAGTGTGTATATCACCTTGGTTGGTCAGCTTATGTGGGCTCTCGCACGATTAGGTGGCCGATCGGTCTTGGTGAAGTTGAATGAAGACCAAAAAGGTATCAAGACCACAAAGAGTGTCAGACCGATCAAAAAGGCATTAGAAGACCAAAAAAAGTGTCAGGCTGACCAAAAAGGTATTAGGAAAACAAAAATAAAAGTGACAGGCCGACTAGGAAGGTATCATGTCACGACCCGGCCCATCTAACACAATATTGTCCGATTTGGGCCCAGCCTTCACGGTTTTATTTTCGGGAACTCACGTGCAACTTCCCAGTAGGTCACCCATCATGGGATTGCACCAGCCTCAACTCGCTTAACTTTGGGGTTCCAATCCCCCCCAAAGCCACTGAGCTCCCAAAAGGCCTTGTGTTAGATAGATAGGTGCCCACACATATAATGTACTTCACCTTTCCCTCCCCGAGCGATGTGGGATCGTTCACCAATCTTACCTTTCCAAGTTCACTGGTCTTGCTCACCGTTCTTGCTTCTCAAGCTCACGAGTCTTGCTCACCGTTCTTGATTCCAAGACGGGGTCTTACAATCCACCCCCCCCCCCCCCCCCCTTGGGGCCCAGCGTCCTCGCTGGCACACTTCCGGTCAGGGTCCGGCTCTGATACCATTCTGTCACTACCCGGCCCATCTAACACAATATTGTCCGCTTTGGGCCCAGCCCTCACGGTTTTGTTTTCGGGAGCTCACGTGCAACTTCCCAGTTGGTCACCCATCATGGTATTGCACCAGCCTCAACTCGCTGAACTTTGGGGTTCCAATCCCCCCCAAAGCCACTGAGCTCCCAAAAAGCCTTGGGTTAGATAGATACGTGCCCACACATATAATGTACTTTACCTTTCCCTCCTCGAGCGATGTGGGATCGTTCACCGATCTTACCTTTCCAAGCTCACGGGTCTTGCTCACCGTTCTTTCTTCTCAAGCTCACGGGTCTTACTCACCGTTCTTGCTTCCAAGACCGGATCTTACAATCCAGGACACGGGTCTTACATATCAGGCCGACTAAGAAGATGTGTGCAGCTGATGCTCGGTGCTCTTGAGTGATATGGGTTCCGTCAGGAGATAAAGGAAAGGGGGACTGGCATGGATTTTAGTCATCTTCCCACTGACGACGTCAAACTATTGATGCATAAAATGTACCAACTTAGAAGAGGGAGACCACACTCACCCAAGAACACAAGTATATACGTGGTTCACCCAAAATAGGCTACATCCACGGTGGTATACTCCATTCTCATTATATAAATATATTTGTTTGTACTAAATACAATATGCGTAGAGCCTTTTTTTAGAGAGGGAATGAGAAGTGTAGAGAGAAGGGAGAGTTCTCAAAGTTAGAGAGAGTGTGGTTTCTCTAGTGAGAGAATGGGATCCCTCAAATGAGGGAGGAAGTCCCTATTTATAGACAAGAGCTAGGGTTTAGGTCATGGGCCTACTGATGGGTTTTTCAAGCATGGGCCTTGATGCTGGGCTTTATGTGATCTCTGTAGCCTTTTAGATGACCTTATTTCGTGGTCCAATATAATGTTTTGGCAAGTCCGTTGCTTGGTCAGATGTAGTGTCGACATACTTAAATAAAAAAGATAACGAATTAATATGAAATTGTATGATATAAAATTATCCACATAAAAAGGAACTTGTTGCAATTTAAGTGTTTTATACTAAATTACTTTGCATGATTATATGTTGTCTCTATGCATAAAGTATGTATTATCTATTGTTTATATAGCCCACCAACGAATTCACTCATACCACCAAAATTAGATTAAAAGACATTTACGTTCAAATTAGCTCATAGAGTTTCTAGTTCTTGGGTTCGTACCTGATCTGGAGAAGATGTTAAACCCTCTCTTTAATTGTAACAATCAATTTTTTTACAAGGGTACTACACGGTGACTATAAAATGATGGGTTTTGTGCAAATATCGAATAGTTAGGTTTATAATAGAATGAGCTTTGAGCTCAAGCCTATTAAGGAATAAACATTGTCTAGTAAGCTCATTATAGCTAATTTCCCTAAGAATTTTGTGAAAAATTTCTATCTTTAATAATAAGTTAAGGGCTAAGTTGAGGAAATTTTGTAAATGCAAGTGATACAAAAAATACAAGAAGTTGGCTCATTGTTTCCAGGCTAAATATAATCTTGGCTCATCTTGGGTCCATGTTTCACACATTCATTTTTTTGTTCCATGTTTGATGTGGTAGTTTTAACCCTTATTTGGAAGGTTTTGGATTTGATTCTCGTAAAAATAATGTTGATTGTCAAGATGTATAATTCTACTCTCTAATCTTAAAAAAAAAAAACAAAAACAAAAAAAAAACCTAGTAGCAAGAATTTTTAACTTAGCAGTGCATCAAAAGGATTGGCAAATTAACAGTTTAGTTGCAAAGGGCGCATCTTACTAATCATAACTAGGTAGGAAATAACTTGGCAAATTTAGCTTAGTCGATGTGGAACTATAAAACACCGGAAAATTGTAAAGCTACCACGTGGCCTATAATTCTTGAAATGACCAAATTGCCCCTGGAAATAATACAAATGACTTGTAGACACTCATACATTAAATAATCTATTTACCAGTTAAATACGTTATTTAATCGGGTTAAAAGTCTCCGTAATATTAATATTCTCTCTGAAAATTAATTGTCATTATTCTTAATAACGAACAATTAAATATTGATATTAAATCACAATAATTATCATTATTATTATAATGAGCCATTATTATAATTATTAAATAATATATTTTAGTATAAATATATTATTTATTAATTAAAAATTCAACCGACCAATCAGGATGCTCCGAGACTCCCAAGGATTTCCTATAAATATTAGAGTTCATTTCACTTTTCAGGTAATTCTGTTCAACGCTACTTAAGCTCTTGAGATTTCTCTTTCGAAGCTGACTTAAGTATTGGAGCATTCTTGGTCAAACACCCCCCGGGTCTCAATCATTGAACGAACGATAGCTTACTATTTGCTTGTTTGCAGGGATCCTTGAATCTTTTGAGTTTAAACGAAGAATTCAGCTTCAACAATTGGTGCTCTCATTGAGAGCTTGAAGATATACAAGAAGAAGCTTTCATGATTGTTCATTGTTCATCCTACTTCGTTCATCGTTCTTAACGTTGACTCGAAGATCTTGAACGTGTTCATCGTTCAACAAATTTCCATTCAAGATTCGCTGATCAAGCATGGCCAGGGTTCGACGATCCATTCGTTCAGCTGGAGAATGTGTTTCTGCCTCAACTGCCTATACGAGGAATGAAGCTCGCATTGAGACACCAGAGGAACGCCCAACTCGACCCCGTCGAGTGTCCATAAAAGTGCCCATGGAGACGCAAGGAAGGATGCCGACCTTCAGTTTCGGAGCATTTCCTTCTCTAACAACCCAAGTGCCCGCACTAGGAGAAGGAACTTCAACCTTGCAGCTAGCAGGCGGGCGATTGATGGGAGGAACATCAAGGCAAGGTCAGCCTACAACAAGCATGGATTTGCGTGACTTCTTGGATGGGCTGGTATGCTTCTTACGAACACACAATTTAATACCCTGCAAAAGTTGTAGTATGTAGTATAGGATAAGTAAGGATCGTTCTACGCTAGGGATTAGAGGGTTTGCTAATTAACACGAAGGGAAAAGGAAAAGAAAAGATAACTAAATAAAACGATTAATTGGGGGAGAATGGTGAATCATCAATATGACAAAATTAAAGTAAATGTAATAAAATCTAAGGTGAGTTTGATAAGAGGAGAATGTAGCTAAAGGTTCAATCTTCACACACCAAACATATGCACATGAATTAATTTCCAGATATTTCTTTACAAACTAGTGAATGACAATGTCTAGAATCAATCGTGAACAGCACTAATTAATCTTATTATTTTCCCACTTTTATTGAATTAAACTTAGCGTCGCTTTCAAACCATTCTCTACATACTATCTAATCATGAACTGCAAGTTAAATGAACAAGTAGAGATCATTAAGCTCTATAGAAAATTTAGACATTATCTAGGCAAACATAAGTATGAACCACATCTTAGTTGAACCTAGGTTTTGCTTAACATACCAACGTCCATTTATAGTTGCTACTTATGAATATAAGATCATAACTATTAGGTGAAACTCTCTTATATTCTAGCATCAAATCCTAGCATGCTTACTGGCCTAACAAGCAAACAAGAATAAGTTATCTATAAAAAAAAATAAGCAAAACACATTCACCAATGAGTAAAGAAGGACTGAATAAAATCAATTCATTAAACACATGTTTGGGGTTTTGAAATCACCCCTAGCTATAAAGAGAATTAGCTAGACATACTTATTATGTTTGAAACGCAATACATAATCAAATATGAAAGTTGAAACAAGAATAACAAAAGAAAAGATGAAGAGAAAATGACAAACGTCACGGTCACGCTTGGAATGGTGGTAGGATATGGATGTGGTTGTTGTGTTGCTGCCAAGTGAGGGAATGACAAACATCACGGTCACGTCCAGGTGTCCTTGTCGCTGCCAAAATCTTCTCTGGTCTACTTGTTGCTGCCAAAATCCTCTCTGGTCTACTTGCTGCTGCCAAAATCCTCTCTCAAGTCAAAAGTTGCTGCTGCTTTTATAGTAGGAAAAATGAGAGAGCAACTTTATGATGAGTTAATGGTTGGAGACAATACTCCTCCAAATGAATGAGCAATTATGTCTTGCTTTGATGCTGCCGTTGCTGCGGTTTCTTCTCTCTTCACTGCTGCTCCAAAAGTTTTTCCTTATTTATTACTGCCTCAAACGTTTTTCCTTGTTTATTGCTGCCTCAAACGTTTTTCCTTGTTTATTGTTTGCTGTACTAAAACAGCCATAACTCCTCGTAGAAAATTCCAATTCATGAACTGTAAAATTCTCTAGAAACTAGACTTCCGTATGTTTCCAACGATATATGGCTCATCAGCTAGTTCTTCCCGAGCAGGTGCAGTTTATTCCGGGAAGTTGACACATGTGTCGCAGACAGTTTCAAAGTTTTCTCTTTTATTGTCCAAAACAGCAACTAATTGGCTCCTTTTGTAAATTTGCTTCAAAAAAAAACCTACGAAACACGAAAACAAGCTAAGTACCAAGAAAACATAGGAAACAAGTTAAGAAAAACGTAAGAAAACAAGATAAAATGTTGCATAAATATGCTCCTATCATGGGCGCCACGACATCTCAGGCAGGAGTCACCACCAACCTCCCCAGAACAACTTGGCGCAACAAGTTGAAAGGTTGAGCAGCCAAGTTCAACTCCATTCAAAACTTTTACAGCAACTCCTAGCAGAAAGAACAGCCCGAGAACCAGAGAGACATCCCACTTCGCGTGGAGGGCAAGAGAGAGTTTCAAGACGTCTGGGGAAGGAAAAGGTTCGATGCCAAACAATGTCAATGGACACTTCACTAAGTGACTCTGGTGAAGAGAGTCACACTCGCAGAGAAAAGAGCCCACAACGCCCAAGGCCATCGGTACATGAGCGGCTCGGAAGTAGAATCGGGACAACTTCACGGGTGGAGCGCTCATATGGGAGCAGGAGGCAGCACCGGACTCCGCATAAAACTCCAAGATAATCTGCCCATGGTAATGAGGGGGAGGATGAAACTTATTCCCCTGCGTGGCCCCAGAGGTCAAGGGGAGAGGCTCGAGTGGTTCCCGACGATCAGCTCATAATGACTCTCCACTTCAATGAGGTGCGTTGCAAGCTAATGATGTCCAAGGGATGTTGGATCGACACCTTCATGTTCAACGAGATGGAAATCTAGAGGACGATCTACGTCGCCAAATTCAGCTATCCACCCCTTTCGTAAGAGATATTGAGGAGGAGTCGTTCCCTCAAAGGTACGCAACGCCGAACTTCACTCCATTAAAAGAAGCTTCCGACCCAGTAAAGCACATCGATTACTACCGTGGAGTCATTGTCCCCCACAGACATAATGATGCACTCATGTGCAAAGTTTTTCAAACTTCTCTTCAAGGCCAAGCCATGACTTGGTACAATCATCTCCCCCGGAGGTCGATTACGTCTTTTGAAGAGTTGGCTCTGGCATTTGTGAAGGAATACGCACAACTTCAAACAATCGAGGTGAAGGATGACCATCTTTTCTCTGTCCGAAAAAGTACAAAAGAGACTTTGCGACAATACATACGGAGATTTTGCAAGGAGAAATCTCGAATTGTAGGTTGTAGCGACCTTGTTGCGGCAATGGCGTTCAAATAAGGGCTTCCCCTGGACATCAGCTTTACGGAGACATTGTCATGGGCAATGCACGAAGTCTCACCAAGATGATCTCTCTAGCAGAGCGTCATGCATGCTGGGAGGATGAAAAGAGTGCTGCACATGGGGAGAAAGGCTCCAAACCATCATCACCGCGCAAAGGGGATGTTAGTGGAAAACTTTCCAATGAGGGGTTCAACAAACGCAAGGTGAACCAAATTCCCGACGACTCAACCATCGGAAAGCCTAATCTGCAGTTCTCAATGCCAATCCACCAGATTCATAATGAGATCAAGGACAAACCATGGTTCAAGAAGCCAGAGCCGATCAAAGGCGATCAAGAGAAGGCCGATAAGACAAAGTGGTGTGCCTACCATGAGTTGTTATGGGCATAACATCAGGAAATGCATATCCTTCGAGAGATATCTCCGAAATCTCGTCAAGGAAAAACACTGCACCGAGTACGTGAAAGGGAAGACCACATATCGACACGCTGATAAAGGACCAAAGGAACCTACTACAAAGGTGATCCGCATCAACTAGAAATTAGAGAGACATAGAAATATATAAGGCTTCAAGTTTTTTTTTTTCAAGTTGTCTTCTAAATTCAAGTACATGCATTTGAATTATCAATAAGATTGAAAAATTGTTCTGAATTCATACAAACCAATTTGTTCATCATATACAATTTTCAAAGCTTATACCCTGTAGCGCCAAAAGCCTTCATCATTGAAGCAACCAGACCTTCACCATGCGAAACACCTAAGTCTTCGCCTTGCGAAGCATCCAAACCTTCGCCCTGCAAGCCCTGCGAAGCATCCAAGCCTTCGCCCTGTGAAGCATAGCCTTCGCCCTGCGAAGCATCCAAGCCTTCACCCTGCGAAGCATCCAAGCCTTTGCCCTGCGAAGTACCCAAGCCTTCGCCTTACAAAGCATCCAAGCCTTCGCCCTGTGAAGCATCTAAGCCTTCGCGTTGCGAAACTCCTAAGCCTTTGCCTTGCGGGGCATTTAAGCCTTTGCCTTACGAAGCATCTAAGCCTTCGCCATGTGAAACACTTAAGCCTTCGCCATGTGAAACACCTTAGCCTTCGCCATACGAAGCAACCAAGACTTCGCCATGCGAAGCGACCAAAACTTTGCCCTACAAAGAACCCATGATTCCGCCATGCAATGCATCTCAACCTACGCATTCAAAGCCTTCCACCTGGAAGCTCTCAAACCCTTCCACCAGGAAGCACTCAAAACCTTCCACTAGGAAGCACTCAAAATTTTCTTCTTGGGAGCATTTCAAGCCTTCTAATAAGAAGCAAAAGCCCTTCCTTGAAGGCAACACCAAAACGAACGCCAAGTTAGCTGAAACCCAAAGTTGGACGCCCATGGCTACAACGGGGGCATCTAATGCATGTGTTGGTTTGGACTCAATCAAAGCGCATAGGAGAATTTTGCAAAGAAACTAGACGATGAGATCTCAAAAGTCTTCATAAGTACTGTTTTCATTTATTTGAAGGATGGTTGGCTAATCACATATTGATTTCTCAAACCAATTATTGACTACAAGAAATGCAAATACAATCATTGGCATAACAAAGCAAAAGCAACTAAGGATGCACTTCTTCACAACCCATCATTTTTTGAAACTCTGCACAGTTTTCTGCTGAAGGTATGGGAACATCGTCAAATAGAGATTCGTCAGTTTGAGAATGCCGTTTTTCTTAACCTCCAGCTCAGACTCCAGTTCAGGTTCAGACTCTATCTCTAGTACAAGCTCTAACTCTTTGGTGGCAATCCCGCTCCGGCTCTCAGTGCCCAAACTTTTTCACTTCGTTTTCCTAAAACCACAAAGTTGTGGGGGCATGTGGTGGTAGCGAGCAGTCAGCTTTCAATTTCAACTTCAGTCTTCAACGTTGAATTAGGCTTCTGGAACGTCGCTTTGAGTTTGTTGGAACTTCAGTCTTCAGCGAGCAGTCAGCTTTCTTAGCCTTCCCGTCAAGCTCAAGTTCAGGCTCAAGCTCCATGTCTAGTTCAAGGTTTAGCTCTTTGGTGGTAATCCCTCTCCGACTCTATGTATCCAACTTTTGTGCTTCATCTTCCTTAAAGCACAAAGTTGTGGGGGCATGTGACGACAGCAAGCAGCCAGCTGCAGCCAGCTTTCAAATTTTGGGATTCAACATCCAATCGTTTGACTTTCTCTTCGGAATCATGCAAGCGTCTGCACAGCTGGAAACATGCCTCCTGTTGGGCTGTGACACACCTCACATTAAGTGATGAGACTCCTCGACTCCCTTGCTAAAAGCTTCGATGTTGGCTCTACCTGCACTTGAAGATGACAAGTCCATAAATGCACTAAGCTCTTCTATCTGCCAAGTTCCACACGCATGGTCATTGGAAGTACACCTCGTGCAACACTTTGAGCTCCAACTAGGTATTGCCTTACATTCTGATGTACCTTGATCCTGGTGTGTTAGGCCCTTCTATCTTCCAAGCACCATTTACATGGTCCACCTCCAAGCTTTCTTCCTTCAATTATGCAATGTCGTACACCATTTGGAGCTTCACAAGGGGCATGATCGATCTTCCGTCTTTATGCTCCACCTTATAGCCACCCCACTTGAAGCTCAATAGGGCTTGGAATGTTAAATCTCTAGAAGGTCATCCATTGGCCAAACAACTCCTTGAGAAGCTTCATTAACTCCATGGAACTACATGCACCGCGCCTCGCGTCATGGGATACTTCACCTTGCCTTGAACTTTGGCACGTATCCCCTTGCATTCTGGTGTGCCTAACTTCAAGTCATGGAGTGCCTCGCCTTTTGTAGATGAAAGCCTAGGCAGGTCATGGTGCACCTTGCTCCCCATCCGTCAGACTCTTCTATCCACCATGCATCAAGTTAATGGTCGCTGGGAAGAACACCTCATGTCATTCGGTGCATCACCTCCTGCTCCAACCTTACCTTGCCTTGCCTTGCATTGTGGCACACCAAGCCTTGGATGTAGAGTACCTTGCATCGCACTTGCAGCATGCCTCGTCTTGTAGTTGAACCATGCCTTGCCTCGCAGTTGTAATGCGCCTCGCATTGGGTTGTTACACTCCTCACTTCGAATGATGGATGTAACGACCCGGACGTTCAAAAAGGGGAAATTTGGAAAATTTGGAGAAAATGACGATTTTGCCCCTAGATAATGGGCGAACCGTTGACTTTTTGGTCAGGCGGTCAAACGGACTTTGACCGATGATTGTGACGTAGTTCGGGACGTCACGAGTTCATAGACTGGTGGCACGTCCAATTCTGACATTCGAGGAGAAAGTTATGACGTTTGGAAGTTCAAGGGCATTTTCGTAATTAGGATGAAAAGGGAGAATTTGTTGACTTTTCAAACGACATGGACTTTGCATGTAAGCCGAGGACCGTTGGGTAGGTCTCGAGACGCTGAGTCCGTAGACAGGCGGCACGCGTCAATCGGAGTTCGGATGACCGAGTTACGGGTCTAGAAGCATGAAGGGTATTTTGGTCATTTTGTGAATGAGGGGTAAAATGGTCATTTTGAGGGTGCAGGTTAAAACAACCGTGAGTGGGTGTTTTTGAATTGAAAAACAGAGTATGGGCTGAAGGAATAGTTTATGGAATTGCTGGTTGGGCTGAGTGCTACTGCATTCTTTATGCATTGAGTGGAACCCTTGGCGTGCCGTCTGCACTGGGAAGGCAGAGCACGGCTGAATTTTGTAATGTTTGGTGTTGTTGGAACTTGGATAACAAAGATGGTTCCACACGCTTGATCGACCTTCCCCACTATCAATTGAGAGAAAAGAGGGGCTGAAACAGAAAGAAGAGAGGGAGAGCAGAGTTTGGAGATTGAGAGAGGAAGGTTTGGGATGAAAATGGTGAGAGAAGAAGTCAAAACCCGAAACGGATTGTAGAGAGAGTGAAAATTCAATTTCGAAATGTAGGCCAGCCCAAGGCAAATTAAGGTTAGATTATGTTTTCTGGGACCTCACTTAGTCGATCCAGATCGAGAATTCGAAGCTCGAAGCCCTTGGAGCCATGGACAGGCACGACGGAGTTTCAAAAAAATCGAGCTTAGAGTCGTGAATTTAGAGGTACGTTCTTGTGGTATTGATTGCAAAATCATCCTTAGAATAAGCCTAAGATGCTCCCTAACTAGTTAATTGAAGAAATGAGTGACTGTTTGATGAACTGGGACGATAAACTTTCATTAGAAGCTTCAATTCTATTGAGATAGTTCGAGGTAGTGACGACTGAAATTAATGTTACAGACCTTTAATTAAGTTGATTGCGACGTTATGTGAAGGTTCAATTGAAGAAAACAAGTTGTTATTGGCAGGAATGGAACCGGGTCGAACACGCGGGTCGCAGACCCGTTTCACAGAGGAGTCGGGTGAGGAAGACGACTGTGCAGTACTGTAGCAGGCGCATGAGCCTCACGCGCAGCCGCTTGCGGTGGCACGTGAGGGCGCGTGGGCCATATTCTCAAGGTGAGTTCAAAACGACTTTTGTCCTACACAATGTAACGAACATTTTAGCGTTGATTTCGAATTAATCGGACACCGTTTCGATGTTGTTTCGAGGGTCCGAAGGTTTACGTTACGTTTTAACTAACGTTTAATTCCCAGAAAATTATGGGAAATTAGTATGTTGTTATTTGAGTCCTTAGTGACACTAAAGTATATTTTCGGACAGGATTTGAGATTTCTGGAAATTGTCAGAAATTACAGAAACGCGTGCAGCGCGAAAACGAGCGATATGGACGGTGTGTGAGTGGAATTTGCTTTCTAAAGTTTAATGCATGCATAAATGTTTCTATGACTTTAATGATTATGATTTGTGATAATTTCGATTTCCGTATTTATACGTATCTTTGATATGCATACGAAATTTCACGTATTTCGAGACTATGGTTTCCCTTATGCTTTGATGATGGGTTAATGAATGATTTTACATGATTTGTGTGTATCATGTTTTAATGATGTTTCGATTATGATTGTGAGTATGATTTACGGTTTTGACACGTATTTCGAGAGTGACACAGATTTGCACATTTTACGAGATTTCGAGTATGCTGTGGTTTGACCGTGATTTTGGTGATTTGATTATGGTTTTGATGTTTTGACCTTAGGATTTGAAAAATGATGTGATTTCAAGGATTTAAAACGAATTTTGAAAAAGGTGATTTCGGGCTTGGTGCCCAGGGCATAAAAGTAATTTTGATGAACGAGATTTCAGTTTTCGGAAGTTTGAAAATGGATTTCTGGTTTGGGTTCGGAATGACGATTCCGGATGTCGGCTTACAAAATCGTTATTGTGAATTCGAATTCAGGAATGGAAGACGGATATGAGTGGGGATTTGAATGTGAAATTCGGACAAGAGTCCCGTTATGACAAAATGTGATTTCAGATTGGATTTGGAATTTGGATCCTGGATTGTTGTGATTTACAAATGGTTTTTGGTTTAAAGACCCGGCGCTATCGCTGGATAATGTTTTTAGTTTAAAGACTCGGATAATTGATGACGGGGGAGGGCCCTTGATGAGTCTAAAGACTCGGTTACTGTTTTGAGTTTAAAGACTCGGTATGATACCCACCCCCCCCCCCCCCCCCCCCCCCCCCCCCCCCCCCCCCCCCGAGGCCTATTGATTGTGTTCTGAGTTTAAAGACTCGTTGATTTCCCGGGAAGGCCTGATTATATGCATGATTTGAGTTTAAAGACTTGGGCGCACTTGAGATCCAGCAGATTGATTGACTTGTGAATTACTGTTGATTTCAGATGTTTCAGATGTGTTGGGCATTGGCCCGGTTTATGTGGTTTTGATTATGTCACGTACTGGATTTGATTCATGATTTTGGGCGGAGGCCATGTGTTTATGATTGCGGGCTAGGACCCGAAGGTTAAGAAAGGAAAATGATTTTGATTTTCAAACACGATTTTTGTATAATGGAAATGCAAAGGATTGTGAAATGATTTTTGAATGCATGCATTGGTTTTACGTGGAGGGTAGAAACGTTTTCCGTAACTGTTTTATAAACTGGTTCATTTTTGTCCACTCACACCTTTTGTGTTTTTATTGATCCTCCAGGTCGTGGCGCGTTGATCGAGGCTGATCGAGAGACGGAGGCATGAGTGAGTACGTGTGTGGCTATCCCTGGTTTGACAAGTACTGAGGGCAATTTGGGACTTCCAGTCGACTTGCCAGACGGGAGTAGGACTGGACACGGTTATCAATGTCCCTTCGGGGGCGGTTGTGTCAATGGAACTCTTCGCCTCTCCATGTTGAAATCCTTGATGCATCATGTCATATCGTTCTCAATGCGTCAAGCTCTTCAATCCGTGGAACGCCATGAGTGTGTTAATTGGATAAGCATATTGATGTCAACTTCATTCTCTTTAGAAGTCAGAACCTCCAACAAATAAATTCTTCGAGATTTTATTGGAAGTATGTCTTCATGTATCTTAAAATGACCGTCTCTGAAAGAAGAGCGCAACGTCACTCGAGTCATTACAATCGGACTTTTATAGCTCACGAAGTTAGTGAAACGATGAAACTAAATATATATATATATATATATATATATGCAAAATCTGCACGGACGTAAAAGGCTTTGCCATTAACTAATATATATGTATATATATAATATGTGAAATCTGCAAGTAAAAAAAAAAGAGCCGCAATTCACCAGAACATAACCGCACTATTTGCATGTGGGACCCTTACATCTGCACCGACTCTCTCCCAATCTATAATAGCCACCTGCCGCACCAGTATGCATCTTTTTGTCCTGTGAGGCTCACACTCGCACGGGTCTCCAATTTGTGAGCTGCCATCTCATTCCTTATTGCCAATCAATTAATGGCATGACACACCTTGCCTCAATGACACATCAAATAGACAGTTCCCAATGGCATGCCACATCTCTCCAATCCATGATCAGGAAACCCAAAAACCAATATAAACAAACGGAAAAATATATAAGCTTACCACGAAATTCCGTGTTGACTTGACGCAAGTCCACTGCTCCAAACAGCTGTCCAACTTTATCTCCAATTTTCACCAAACAGAAGCGAAGCTATGGGTTACATTCTGCAACAATTCTATCTTTAATAGATCAAAAACCCTTTGCTCATACATTCACCAATTAAATGGGATTAATTTCCATTAAAGGAAATTTAATGGCCATGATTAAGACCTTTTCAGTTTCAAAAAATTATTTTGGTTTTGAAAACAAAGAAGAAACCGACCTGAGTCTTCATCAAATATTTTTTGGCACAAATATATACAAGCTGGATTCATAACCAATCTTCATCAGCACAAAGATGGAGCAAGACAAGTGTGGAATCTAAAATCATCCGAAAATTATGGAGCTGCCACGTGGCCCGTAATTCCCAAAAATGACTAAATTGCCCCTGACAATAACGCTGATCATTTGAAAACACCCACATATTAAATAATTTATTTACCAGTTAAATACGTTATTTGATCGGGTTAAAATCTCTGTAATATCAATATTCTCCCCGAGAATTAATTGTTGTTATTCTTAATAATGGATAATTAATATTGATATTAAAATACAATAATTGTCATTACTATCATGATGAACCATCATTACAATTATTAAATAGTATATTTAATTAATAATATATTTTTTATTAATTAAATATTCAACCGACCAATCAGAACGCTTCAAGGCTCCCAAGATTTTCCTATAAGTTGCAAGGCACATTTCATTTCCAAGGTACGTTGATTCTTCGCTTCGAAGTATATCCATTTCCTCTCTCAAAGCTAACTTAAGTATCAGAGTGTTCTTGGTCGAACAACCCCCCGGGTAAATCGATCGAGACAACGATAGCTAATTGTTTGCTGTTTGCAGGAATTGTGAGAAATTTTTCCGGCGGGTTCAATCTTTGATTCAACAACAAGGATACTGACAAGCTCAGCAGCAAAAATTCCAAAAAAGTGTACATCTTTTAGGACCTTAAATTTCTAAGTGATGTGGGAGCATTTGTGGAACCATAAAACACCGGAAAATTGTAAAGCTGCCACGTGGCCCATAATTCCTGAAATGACCAAATTGCCCCTGGCAATAATACAAATGATTTGTAGACACTCATACATTAAATAATTTATTTACCAATTAAATACGTTATTTAATCGGGTTAAAAGTCTCCGTAATATTAATATTCTCTCCGAGAGTTAATTGTCATTATTCTTAATAACGAACAATTAAATATTGATATTAAATCACAATAATTATCATTATTATCATAATGAGCCATTATTATAATTATTAAATAATATATTTTATTATAAAAATATTATTTATTAATTACAAATTCAACCGACCAATCAAGACGCTCCGAGACTCCCAAGGATTTCCTATAAATATCAGAGCTCATTTCACTTTTCAGGTAATTCTGTTCAACGCTACTTAAGCTCTTGAGATTTCTCTTTCGAAATTAACTTAAGTATTGGAGCGTTCTTGGTCGAACACCCCCCTGGTCTCGATCATTGAACGAACGATAGATTACTATTTGCTTGTTTGCAGGGATCCTTGAATCTTTTAAGTTTAAAGGACGAATTCAGTTTCAACAGCCGCGAAGGTCACATCTTACTGATCATAAATAGGTAGCAAGTAACAAATTCTTTTAGACCAAAAAATAAAATAAAGCTTTTAAGAAATTCAAACTATATAAGATCCTCGATCTCAAAGCATTTTTTCAAATTCATACAAACAAAAATAAAACTTACAGATTGTGTCTTCCATCTATAAATCCGTTATAAATACATTGAGCTACCAATAGTATTATTCATTTAGTGGGAGGTCCTTCAAATTAGATTTTTGGAAAAATTAATGTTATATAGACACACTAATTGACCATATTTAATGACCACATTGATGTGGTATTCTATTCACCATACAAAATATACAAAATGATTTAATTTGTTGAAATACCACGACTCATTGATTGCCACATCAATGCGATCATTAATCGTGGTTAATTAATCGTGGTCAATTTAGTATGTCTAAACAACATTACTTTTGCCAATTAAGCCAACTTGAAATAACAAAGCACCCAACTTTTCTCTATTCTCTCCCATGTGAAACACATCCATTCTTACCCTAACTGACACCAGCCCTGGCTTTGGCTGGGGTTAGTGGCTGTCTTTTCTTTCTTACTCTCATTCTCCCCCTTTACTTTCCTGCCATTTTCCCTTCATCCTCTGTTGAGCTTTCGGTTGCATCTATGGCTCCAGCTTGAGGTTGTGTGTGCCTTCTCCCCCATCTTTTGCGTGGTTGTCCAGCTGCTTTGGTATGCCACTCTCACTTTTGAGATCCAATTTTTGGTATGTTCTCCATCTACCTCATTTTCTCTTCCACGTAGTTTTAGTCTTCAAGATCAACTCATCTCCTCCTCTCACATCTCAACACCCTCAACCTCCAAATCTTTCTCATTCATCCAATCTCCTCCCCATTTCCTAAAATTCCGAATGCCCCATTTTCCCCGCCTCAACTTGCCACCAAATACCCAATCTTCTTAGATGGGTTTACTCAAAGAATCAAAGGTCATGGATGACCTAATGGATTGTTTGGGTATTTTGTCCATGGGCGGATTGTTTCTCCAACACCATTCTCTATTGATCTACGTACTCTCTCATCTACTTTCTCTATTTGTTTCTCAGCGACGACGGTGGTGGATCTAGGTGTGGCAGTGACTACTATCGTGTGTTGATGGGTGGTGTTAGGGTTATGATGATTTGAACTTTTGTTATTAGGACCTATTTATCTCACTATTGTGGGTTGTGTTAATTTTCATTTAGTTGAGTCATTTTATTTATTTTTTTTTTATATATATTTGGACTTTTTTTAGTGTATTTCTTTTACCATTTGATTAATAAATGGCTACATATTGATTAAAAAAAATAACATTACTCTTTTGAAAAATGCAATATTAATACTTAATGTATACGAGAATAATGTATGTATAAAAATAATTTGATGAACGATTTCGATCATAATATATGTATAAAAACAATAAAATAAACGATTTCAATCGTAATATATGTATAAAAACAATTTGATAAATTGAAAAAATTCATACTAGGAGATATCATATCCATAATGTTTTATCATAACCCAAATCGGCACTTGAATGGATATTTTGACATGGTACATTGTCATAGATGGAAGAAATTTGAGACATGAAAATAATATTTATAAATCTCAATTTTAACACTAATAAATGGCTACAGGTAACGACAAAACACAAGCGTAAGAAATTAGAAGGCTGATATTTAAATGCCACACCCCATCTTTCTTTATACAAAGCAGTAAATGACGTTATTGGCTGCTTAATTATGAAAATAATTTATACATAAAACATCAATAAACATATAACATCACACCGATAACACAACTTTTTATTTTTATTTTTAATTTTATCAAAAATTAGGACCAGCTGCGAGAATTTCCTGTGTAAGCTTATTGTCCTTTCCAATCTTGTGATTCGTGAAAACCTCAAAATTTTTCTTGAACAAACCACCCAGCTGAAGCAGTGTATCTTTGTAGGCTTTCTTGTCTCCCCACTGCATGCCATCCAAATCATACATTGTCAAATTCAATACAAACTTAATCCCAACCAAAAATGTGACATAAAATATTACTACTTACAGTGTTTATTGGATCCAGAATTTGTGAAGGTACACCTTCAATCTCAGTAGGGATCTCCAGACCGAATATTTCAGTCTTGGTGTATGTTGCATTCAGAAGAATTCCCGAGTGAATAGCATCGATTATCTTCCTCGTATAGGCTAATTTGATACGGTTACCTTTTCCATACCTGCACAAGAACTAAATGTTAAGCAACCGAATAAGTGCACCAACTAGCTCTGAGCCGAGTGATAAATCTGTTTCTAATATTAGAAGAATATATAAGTTTCGTACCTTCCTGCAGACCAGCCTGTGTTAACAAGCCACCCAGTTGCACCGTGCTTTTGCATCTTTTCAGCCAACATTGCTGCATACCTTGTAGGATGCATCATTATAAAGGCTGCACCGAAGCACGCTGAGAATGTAGCTTGTGGCTCCTTAATACCATCCTCTGTTCCAGCCACCTAATTTTGGTATTGGCAAGTTAATTACAACGATGAAAATGCAATACTCCAATGCAAACAACTACTAGAATGAAGAAGTTAGAATAAAATAGGTACCAAGGCAGTGTATCCGCTGATGAAATGGTACATGGTTTGAGCCAGGCTGAGCTTGCTCACAGGTGGGAGCACTCCAAATGCATCACATGCCAGCAGGATCACATTTTTGGGGTGAGGACCAACACACGGTAGTTTCGCATTCGGTATGTACTCAATCGGATACGCTGCCCGGGTGTTTTCTGCAACACAACAAAACTGAATTATGATTCATCATATCATGCCTCCTGCAATTTTTTTGATACCTTAAAAAGTAAACTTTACCCTCACTCATAATTCGGATTTAAGTTAATCCCGGTTTCTACATGTTTCAGATTTGGTTCGGATCAGTTCGAGTTCGAGTTCAATTTGAAAATTCGAAATATATCATTCAATTAGGAATAAAATCTCCCAATTTCTGAAAGCTTACAAGTTAATATTCTCTCTTTAGAGTGGATTACTTTCAAAAAATTGGTACAAGTACATAGTTTTCTACTGTATACACATGTAGAGTCTAAATGAATTATTGATATAAAATTGGGTTAGGGTGGATTATTTAGAATATGAGCTAGGTTAAATCGAGTTTGGACGGGTTGATACTTCAATCAAACCAAACCCAACCCAACACGACAAATGCTAGATTTGAAGTCGAGTTGGATTCATGCGGATTTTTTTTTACTAATTTAAACTGATCCAATCGAATTAAAGGTCGGATTAGACATGGATTGGTTTGGATTGACCCAACCCTAATTACAGGCATATATCTCTGGTTAATCTACATGGATTGCTACAAATAAGAAGTAATGAATAAGAAAGCTCAATGTTTTTGGAAGTATAGGAGGGAATTATTAAGATCGTTACCAGTAACAGATTTCTCGGAGTAATCAACTTCTCGAGTATACTCATCAAACACAACATTCTCCAAAACTGCCAAGCATAAGCGAATGCAATCAAACTTAATTAAGAAATATGAATAGCTAGAAATTCATTTCTAAAGTCAAAAAGAAGTTGAGTAATATCATGTAGTTAATTACTTACCAGTCCCAAATTTGATAGCATTCCAAATATCGGGCTCCTTGTCCTTTGACAAATCAATGCACTTGGCATAGCAACCACCTTCAATGTTGGACACACCATTGTCACTCCAGCAGTGCTCATCATCTCCAATTAGATACCGGTTATGATCTGTAGACAGAGTCGTCTTCCCAGTGCCTATTACAACCATAAAACATAGAATAATTAAGGTTGTCGAATCAAAGTTGCAAGTTTTTTTTTTTATACGTAAATTTGGTTATAATCGTGTTAAAAGTGTAATTATTCGAAACCTGATAAGCCAAAGAAAAGGGCAACATCGCCGCCTTTCCCCATATTGCAGCCAGAGTGCAGGGAGAGGATTTGACGCTTAGGCATGAGATAGTGCATGACACTGAAAAGGCCTTTCTTCATTTCCCCAGCGTACTGGGTGCCAAGGATCACCATTTCTCTCCTAGAGAGGTTGAGGTCAATGCTTGTAGAGGAAGTCATGTAGTGAGTGTAACGGTTGCACGGGAACTGCCCGGCATTGTATATGGTGAAATCCGGTGTCCCAAAATTCTCCAGCTCTTCGGGAGTGGGGCGGATGCACCTGCACGTTGAAGAAGATCAATTCCACATCGAGAACATAGAGAATATTAAGACAATATATAATTAATAGTTCACTTTTGAACAGCACGGAAACTTTTTGTAATAAGAAGAGTCTAGGCGCTTACATGTTGTGCATAAAGAGGGAGTGGTAGGCTCTAGCAGATACAATCCGAACTTTGATTCGGTGTTCTGGATCCCAATTAAGAAATTGATCATTCACATATACCTGAAAAGTCACTGGTTATTTACAATTTGAGATCCAAAAGCTATAGTTACCTTAACACATATACTCTACAATGTCTACAAGCATGTAATTTCATTCCTTACTTTTACCTAATCCTCAGGTTTATATATCTATGGAGGCTGAAGTGAAATTTGAATGAACTGTTTGTAGAATTTACACCATCAAATATTATGTGGTCAGGATTGAATTGAACGACCCTCTATGTCCAAAGTTTCTCTAAGGAAAAAAGGAACAAATTTCGTCCAAGATGGAGGTAAATGTGAATTATTTCTAAAAAAACTAATCGATTCCAATTCACATAAAACAGTAGGATTAGAAATAATAAGTTCTGTTGACCACCAAGCTCCTCTAACCCCTCATGAAAATCATACGCCTCCATCTTAAAAGATCTCGAACTTTTTGAATTATTCAAAACTAATCAAATTCAAACGAATAAAAAAAGAAACTACAATTCAATCATGATGATCATTACCATAACATATTAGACTTATCCTAACATGATTATCTTAATTCAGTCCTGATTATGACTTAATCCTAAACTAGCATCCCCCACTCCCCAGGATTTATAGTTTATTAGGACAGTGGAATTGAAACATGCACCACCTGGAAAGAAGCTGTCCACAAACCCCGAAGATTACTAGAATTATTGACTGGTTAGATAGACCAACCTCAGTTGAGGTTTAAATATATTAATTATTGGTCAACTTTTTTTTTCATTAATTAAATTAAGTACCCCACCGTCAGCTTCACGAAAATAGAAAAGGTGACCAATATAATACTTGCACACCCCTTAGATTGCGGAAATGGATCACAAGATAAGCATCCACTGAATATAAACTTAGCAAACAGTCATTGCCAGCTGATTCATTTACACATCTAATAATCCATGATTTTTGGACCATTTCAAGCAAACTAATTAAAATAAAAATAAATAAAAGATCATACTAGTTGGTTTACTAAAACTTGAAGAACCGGAACCTCTGGAATGAGTCAAAAATCAAAATAAAACAATGGTACTGGAAGTACCCATTTATGTTCTAAAATCTTAAACCGGCGTGGTAAAATTTCAGACCTTACTCGTTTATTTACAGCCAGTAAGCAACTTTTATATTATGGGACACCTCAATGAGATAGGATATGTGTCCGTAATCAAAGGCGGTCCTAGGCATAAACGAGCCTCCAAAACCAAAGGTCCCGCCCCTGCTTATATTACGTACAACTCAAACATAAAGATGAAAGAGAGACCAAATGTGTGGGGGGCGGATTGGATAATAGATACCTTGTCCAAGGAATTCAAGTAATCAACAGCTCTTTCTCTGTTCACTAAGAAAGTATGCTCGTCCATTTCAATGTTGGGCGAGCCCCTAACAACATGAAAGGAAAATTAATTAGGAGAAGTTTAAGGGGACGGCTTTTGAAGGGGGCAATAATGATATATGATAGAATGAGTAGAGGCACTTACTTTCCCCACCAAAGCTCATTTGCAGTTTCTTCATCTTTCACCACTCGTTTGTCTCTTGGTGAACGGCCCGTCTTTGCCCCAGACATTGTGGCCAAGGCACCCGTTGCTGTTATGAATGAACCCTTCTCGTACTTGATAGCTTGCTCATACAATTCTGTAACAAACTTAAATTAATCACCATATCTGTATCATACGCATATGCACTACTTTTTTACGTTTAATATCGGTCAAATTTGAGATTAATATTATTTATCTAGTGATATTCTTATTCATGATGCAGAGGAGTTATTTATCTAGTAGGAATTTTATCCAACGGTAAAGTGGGAGGTCTCAATTTTTGTAAAGTATATGGCCGATCCTCAATGTCTCAATATCCTTATACCAAATAAGGTCGATAGCCAATGTCTCAATATCCTTATATTAGTCTCCAGACAACTCTTACTAGAGTGATGGTGGGTGAGTCAAATTTTTTTGACTGCTTACTTACAAATGAAAAGAAGACCCCACACCGTGATTATAGGTCTCACCACTCGCTTAAGGCCTTAAAAACTATCATGTAGTCTTGGATTAAATCTATTCATCGGTCTAGTAATATTTCTTTCTACAACTTACTGAGTTATTACACATTTGACTCTTATAAAGGATAAAATCCATAATAGTTGCTTAATGCCTTAATGGAGTATACATATTTCACCTCTTCTCCAAGATTGAAAGCACTCATATTTCTCTTCTTTATCCATATGTTAAAGAATAATGCTACGGTACCACTTTTTGTATTCCACTACATGTGGCAATCCCATGCCATCATTTTTAATTATTTATCTCAATATAAGAACAAAAATAAAAATAAAATCAAACATAAAAAATAAAAGATAGAAGGTATATAAAACAAAAAAATATTTATTTATTGTTTCATAAATCCTAAATTTTTTATTGTGCATCAAATTGTATCCTTCCTAAAAAAAACACAAATTCTAAGAATTTCATTCAACATCAAATCATCTCCTTCCCTAAAAACATACACCCTAACCGTTCTTTTCCTCATTTTAAGACTGAAAGCATGGTTATTAACATCACTTAAACACTCCCAGAATCTGTTATGTCTCAAATAACTCAAACAGATTTATTTTTTTTTTGACAGAGCAGATCTTGGGAATGTTTAAGTGATGTTGATGATCAAGACTCTCAGTTTCCAAATAAGGAGAAGAACAGTTGAATTCTCAGGGTTTATGTTTTTGGCGAAGGAGATGATTTGACGAAGAATGAAATTCTTATAGCTAGTTTATCTTTTATTGGGAAGGAGAAAATTTGATGCAGAATGAATTCTTAGGATTTAAGAAACAATAAGTAAATATAATATATTTTTATTTTGTATATATTTTATATTTTTTAGTTTACTTTTTTTTTTTTATGTTGAGATAGGTAATTCAACCAGGGGATGATATGGGATTGTCACATTAAGTACCAGGTGGTGTGATGTAAAAAGTGGAAGAATCTTAGGTGGTACCCATAACATAGACAATATTTACATCCCGGGCGGACTATACCCCTCATATTACCCTTTTGATATATAGAATAATCGTGATGCATATATCACAATCGGTACTATTCAACTACTAAATAATTATCTCAAGATTATCTCAGCAAAATATCAACTTCGAAAAAGATCCTTTAGTAATTCATACATATAAAACAAATAAATGGTATTGGTACGAAGCATTGAATTGTTCATTTAGTTTACATATATGAATGGTTAAATGATAATTAATTTTTAAATTATCTTGAAATATGATTTGGGAGTTACGATTTCAATTATAAATATATGTATAAAAATTATTCTATAAATTTAAACGGTGGTACAATGAGGTCCAAGTGGAGGGGTATAAATATTATTTTTAAATAAATATGAGCAATAGATTTATAAATGGTGAGAGTTAATTACTGTGATAAATGAAATGTAAATAATTACCAGGAGGAGGGAGATTGTAGAGGATGTGGGTAAATTTGAGGGCACTATCACTAACACCAGAAAGAGAAGCATCGTATAGATGATGCTCGACATGCGTCGCCTTCTGGCCTTCTGACTTCCTCGCTGGGTCCCCTTTCACCACCTTGGGCCCCGTCTCCCTCGTCAGCGACGCTAAAGAGGCACTATCACAATTCACAAACACCCACGATTTCAAATTATAACACCAAGACGCAGCGTTTCATTTTACATGATCACACTAACTATATAGTATATATACACGTGTACGCACCTGATGGATTGCAGCTGCTGCTTCTGACGTTCCTCTTCAGACCTGGGTGTGAAAGCACCCGGCGACGATGGCGCATTGATGGGCGTGGTGGGTTGAGACGGCCGCTTCTTCTGCAGAGAGTGAAGCTCGTCGATGGTCTTCGCCTTCACCGGAGTAGCGCTGTCGTCGTGGCAAACTTCCGACGAGGACTCGTGGTGGGTTTGGATCTTCGCCAACCCATGCCGTCCAATGTTGCTTCCAGTCCTCGTAAAGCTAAACCCTCCATTTTCTGCTCCCTTATTCTGAGCCATGCTTAATAATGTGGACGTCCCTGCAATATTACAAATCAAAACATGTATTATTAGCAAACTACCTAATACAAATTTTTTTTACTAAATTTATATCGAATACCAATTTACTGTAATCATTTAAAATATTGATTTTTATATTAGTATACATATGGTGATGATCAAAATCGAATAAGCATATAAATAATTGATACATATATAACTTAGTGATCAAAATTGATAAATTATAACGGTTATCTATTGTAGATTAGCATCCGATTCCAACAAAATATAT
The DNA here is from genome assembly GCA_032719365.1 of Prinsepia uniflora. Classification (NCBI taxonomy): domain Eukaryota; kingdom Viridiplantae; phylum Streptophyta; class Magnoliopsida; order Rosales; family Rosaceae; genus Prinsepia; species Prinsepia uniflora. The sequence goes on along the minus strand of CM064865.1, from coordinate 9,497,086 downwards.
TCGGGATTTATTTTTTGGTGATTAAATTAAGGATGGCAAGAAAGAGGAGAACCTTGAACCAAATAAAGTTGTGAGGGTGACCAAACGAGGCCGGAATTGGGCAAATGAGGATGAAAGAGAGCTTTTGAGAATATGATCAGAGACTTGATCTGAAAGGATCCATATAAAAAGGGTGGATGAAGTAACCTGGGTTAGTTTAAGTAACCATGGTTGATATGATATGTCCTCGTAAAGAGAAAAGAAGATAAGGACACGACCCAAGAAGAAATTTGCGAGTGGGAATTAAATGGGAAACGCTTTTTTCAACATGGAGAAGGAGGGAATCGTGATATGGTGTCCAAGTTGTCACGAAACGGGTACGCGTTTTACCAGTTGCGGGAGCTGCAGGCAAGTCTTGCAGTCGTTGAATGTGAGCAAAAAAGATCTCTATCTATTTCTATTTGGTTCACTCGCCCAAGTTGGGAATCGCTAGAAGTGGTCACCGATTGAATAGGTTCAGTATTTTTCTACATTGTTATTCAAATTCAACCAACATTTTACAATATTTGCTTAACACACAACATAATTTGTTACTTCATTAGCAAAGTTGTGCAAAGCAACTTCGGTTAAGATGAAAGGATTTAAAGCTTTCTAAATTGGGACTACAAACTATAAAACCGTAGGCACTGAATTAATTCAACATGGTTCAGTTTGATTATTAAAATTTTTAAAAGAAAACCTAGCTAACTAAATCAATTATAACGAATCAATTCTCAGTTTAGTTTGTTTTGGATACTAATGTCTAGCCTAGGTTTCGTCTCCAACGCACATATCACACTTAGATAAATTATTGAGTAAGTAATATCATTGATCAGTGTGATTTTACTCAAAAATAACTTCAGCCACCGTGATTTCAATTTTGCAATTTTAGTCGACATATATTTTAAGTTATATAGTCCCTTTTTGATAGTTAGGCAAGGATATTTTAGAATTATAATTATAATTATATTATATCAATACTAAAAGAATATTAGAAAAATCACTGTAGATCTACCATGTTTTTCCAATTCTGCCCTTTTTTCTTTTCCTTTATATTTTTTATTTCTTTTCCTTTTTCCTTTATATTTTTTATTTCTTTTCCTTTTTCCTTTATATTTTTTATTTCTTTTCCTTTTTTCTTTATTTATTTATTTTTCCTTTATATATATATTTTTTCCTTTATACATATAAAAAAAAAATTTCTGCCCCTTTTTTTTTCTTTTCCTTTATACATATCAAAAATAAAATAAAAAATCTATACTAAAAGAGAATTGGAAAATTCACTGATCTACAGTGTTTTCCAATTCTACCCTCTTTTTTTCTTTTCCTTTATATTTTTTATTTCTTTTTCCTTTATTTATATATTTTTTTTCTTTTCCTTTATACATATCAAAAAAAAAATTCTGCCCCTTTTTTTTTCCTTCATACATATAAAAATAAAATAAAAAATCTATACTAAAAGAGAATTGGAAAATTCACTGTAGATCTCCAGTGTTTTTTCCAATTCTACCCCTTTTTTACATTTATTTATTTATTTATTTTTTACTTTTCCTTTATATATATTTTTTTCTTTTCCTTTATACATATAATTTCTGCAATTTTTTTTTTTCTTTTCCTTTTCCTTTCTATATTTTTTTCTTTTCCTTTTCCTTTTCCTTTTCCTTTATATATTTTTTTCTTTTCCTTTATACATATCAATTGTTTTTTCCTTTTTTTTTCTTTTCCTTTATTATTTTTTTTTCCTTTTCCTTTATACATATCAAAAAATCATAAAAGAGATTAAAAAAAACACTGTTCCCCTTCAGTGTTTTACCGTTTTTTTTTTCCTTTCTTTAATAGATATAAAAAAATTCATGCTCATATATGGAAAATTAGTAATACTCAATTTAACAATCTCGCGGCAACGCGCGGGCCTAATTGCTAGTCTATACTAAAATTCCAACTCCAAACACTGTTTCACGCACAGTATTTTCCTCCAAAATACTGTTCACTCCTAGAAATCCCAAATTTGCCCCTCCTCGAAGTTAGTTTTTCCTTTCTTGTGGGATCTGCTTCTCCGTGCTTTGTATTTTCTCTCCTCTCTCCAGGGGTCGTGCTGCAGCTGCACCGAATCAGCACGAACCCATCATTGCAGCCATTTCATCTAATCGTCAGTCGTTGTTTGTCGCCGCTGCTTGAGCCAATTGCCAACGAGGGATATGCGGCGTGTCCCTCAGATTTCGTCTTCCTCCTCCTTGCTTATGCGGCAACAGTGTTCAATGAATTTTTTTGTTGCTTCCGCATCTGATTGCGCCGCGCTTGCACTCAATCACCTGTGCTAGCCGCACTTACATCCAATTGGAAAAACCGCTTGGCGCCGCACATTCAGCCAATCGGCAGTAAACAACAGGCGTCCTCGACACATCCTATTCGAATCTTCGTGCTTCAATTTATCGACACCTCTTTCTCGTCACTTCCACATATTTCTTCTCTTTGTTGACACGTGTTTGCCGCATTCAATCGCTGCGAGAAAACTGACCGCCTGTGCCTTCTATTTATCTTCTTCTCTTCCTTTCTTTCTCTTCTAAATTCCCAGCTTCCTTCTCTTCTCTACTATATTTCCCTCAATTTGACCTATCTTCTTTCATTTTCACAGGTTCTTTAATTCGAAGGCAGAAGAAGAAATCGTTTGTTGTGGAAATTGTGTACGGTCAATTTTTCTTCCAAGTTCATTTAGATTTCAGTTTATTGGCTTCTTTCATTCTATTGTTGTTGATGTTCATATTCTCTATTCCCTTTGCACGTTCATGCTTTTGGAAGCAACAACGAAGAAAGTGTTGACATTTGAGGAATTTTTGTTCACATCCTCATCTCAGGTAATCTTATTTCCCCATCTAGCAGTTGCTTCCACATTGGGTCTGTTTCATTAAGCAATTGTTTGAATTTTTTACATGTAGTTTGGTTGATTACACACCCCTCTTAATTGTTTGGTTGATTATTTTGATTACATATGAGGTTTGTTTATATTGTTGTTTCATATTTGAATATTTAAATTTGTTTTCAAGCTTATTGTCTCATAGGCAAAAAATTTGGCTCCCATTATTTCAACATTTTGATACGAAGAACCTATACTAATGATCTATTATTTTTAGGTTCAATTAAAGTGTAGTAGTCTTTTTGTCCTCAAGGAACTATTGTGAGAACGGTGATTTCTTTCATTCACTTATTTTCGTTACGATGTTGGTAGCGTATGATTTGAAATGTATGAAAATGTTTGGAGCAGTATTCAGCTATTAATATCTTACTGACGATTTTGTTTAAGCTTGGATGCTTACTCTCTATGTGCGCTGGTTTTGGATGTTTAAGTTTGCTGATGGGTCTTGCTGATGATATTGTTTTCTTGAGGTTAACTGTTCATCGTCTGTCAATTTATTTCACACATCTGCGTTTTTTCAAGCTCTTAATAATTTTGCAGGTGCGGTTTCTACTTGATTAGGTAGTATAATTAATTTGTTGGGATTAAAGTTTGTTTTACAATTAGGATTCATCCCAGCGGTATTCCTCACTTTTTGTTACTCTTCCAAAGATAATGTTTAATACGTTTACAATGTTGCTTCTCTTTGTTGAGATGTTAAGAAAATATCACACATCGGAAAAGTACAACTACAATTTGTGCCTTATATGATCTTGGACTACTCTCCCCATAGCCAATTGGTTTTGGCGTGGAACCTTAATTTCTTATATGGTATTAGAGCGGGGTTATCCCACGTGAAGATTTAACCGTCACACGTGTCACACTTACCCATTCAAATCATCATGTGATAGACTGCAAAATCTGTCACACGTGAGGGGCGTGTTGAGATGTGAAGAAAATGTCCCACATCGAATTTGTGCCTACGTGAGGGGCGTGTTGAGATGTGAGGAAAATGTTTCACATAGGAAAAGCGCAACTAGAATTTGTGTCTTATATGATCTTTGACTACTCCCCTCATTCCAATTGGTTTTGGGGGGAACCTCAATTTCTACACTTTTAAACTTTTATTTTCAACATATGAAATTGTTTTTAATATTGGTTTTGTGTCTTCCTTTTGCATCTTGATTTTTTGGACGCATTGACGAATAAGCTATTGACATTTGAACAAATTTTGCAGGTAAGGTTCTCTTTTCTGCTTTTCTAGTTTGTAAATTTTGGCTGCTTATTGATATTATTTTAGTGTTGGTTTACATCTTTCTTTGCTTTTATTGTTCCGGAAGAATAAGTGGCTATGTGGTACAAAGAAATATGATTTGAATCTATTAGATAGAGTGAGCCTTCCCTTGAGGTACTATTAGTAAATCTGTTTTTTCTTCCTTCTCAAATTTTAATATTGTTTTCTGGATTTTTTAATCTTTGGATATGATGACAAAACCCATCTTAATCCCCCTGAATTATCATGGGATGTGCTCTGCTATCGTCTGAGACCACGTGCTACACCAGGGATAAAAACGTAACCCGCTTGTGATTTCTAGAGTACGCAATGACTTGTGAAGTCCGCAGCCTCATGTGATGTCTTGGCCTCTGCTACAGCCCGCATCCGCGTTCAACTTGGGTATTAATGTAACGCCTCGAAAAATCCAAAAATTGTAAAATATTAAAATAATGTGAAAATGACGTTTTTACCCCTAGAGGGACATGGCTAAAAGTTGACTTTTTGTTTGGCATACTGTTTGTACATTTTTCTTGTGCCATTGTGTAGGTCTCGGAACGCTGAATCCGTAGACAGGTGGCACGTCGAAAACGGAGTTCGGATGAAGAAGTTACGGGGTTGTGAAGTGTAGGGGCAAAATGGTAATTGTGCTTAAGGGGGGTAAAATGGTAATTTTATCCAAAGGCTTTAAGTTAAACGGTGCAATGTGATTGTTTAATTTGCTGAATCAGCCCATCAAATGAGTCATGTAATTCATCAAGTGACAAGTGTCACTTGTTAAGAATGATTAGTGGCACTTGGTGTTGTGTTAACATTAATTAATTAATCTTAGCAGATAAGTGATTGATAATTGAAGAAATAGCAGTCGACTAAGAACAACAAAAACAGAGAGAACCCAAACATCCTCCCTTCACCTTGATCGATTTTCAGTGGAATTTAGTGCAATTGAGTGAGAGATTAGGGACAATTTGGAGAGAAAAACCGAGAGGAAACAAGAAAACCCAGCTAGAACCATACTGGGCATACCCGAAACAACCATTGAAGGACCCAAATTCGATTTTAATTTTTGAGACGATTTCGATCGAAATTGAGGTGATATTGCCTTCTGGGAACTAGACGACTCGAACCCAATCAACTGGAACGAAAATTGGAGGCGAATTGGTGTCGAACAGGCTCTGCAACCGTTCTGAAAATGTGAGCTTGCGTTCGATTACTTGGAGGTAATAAATTGTGAAATTGATTCCAATTTCGTACTTAGAATGAAGGTTAGATGCTTCTGGTATAATCAATTGAATGATATAGATCGATTTTGGGGTAGAACCCGAGTTAGGACCCGTCGGGTTTCGAGGTCGAGTCGAGGGATTTATGACCTTAGTTGATGAAATTGAATTCACAGACCCTTAATCCATATTGACTTGATGCTAATGAGTGAAAGAACGGAAAGAATTGAGTTCAAATTGGTAGAAACCGAATCGGGTCTGATCGCGGGTCTACAACCCGTTTACCAGAGAAACGAGCGAGAGAGAGAACTGTAGCAGCCACTGTTCACGGCGCGTGGCTGTCACGCGCAGCCGCTTGCGGCGGCGCGTGACCGGGAATCTAAATGAGGGTCCAACATACTTTTTTATGTTCTCGATGATACGGGCCTATTGGCGTTAGTTTCGGGTCAATCGGATATAAATTGAGGATAGTTTTGCGTATCTGAAGCGTATAGGTTACATTTAAATAATATTATTTTATTCCGACGATTCGAAAATTCGTACCTAAGATTATATGATACTCTAGTAACCCTATATTAAATGTTTGACAGGCCGAAATATTCTCGGGACATCAGACGAGAACGAACAGCTCGAATCCGAACAATCTAGACGGTGTGTGAGTGGGCTTTTGTTTTCTACCCTAAATGCATGCATATATGTTTTAACTTCTTTTAAATGCTTATTATATGATTTAAATTGATTTGCTATGATTAATGATGTGATATGATGATTTCCGAATTTTGGGAATATTATATTATTTTATATTGCTTTTGGGCACGAATTTCGAGAAAATCATAAAATTGTGATTTTTGGCAATGGCCTGAGATTTGAGATGGCTTTTGACTCTGAAATTAAATTACATGATTTAATTGAGGAAATTGTATTATAAATGATATGTTAGACATGAATTTATGGAATTTACTTGTGCTTTGGAAATGCTATATTTCGGGCAGAGGCCTTGTTGAACTATTGATTTGATTTTGAGATTTAAATGGTTTTGAAATGAGATTCTTGGTTATTGGTATCATCCTCGGTTGATGGTCTCCTCTAGACGTCGTAGATCCTGGAGTAGTCACGATCCACTGCCTGTAGATGAGTAACTCCGAGGGGAGGCTCAGTCTCAAAAGTGTGAGTTTATGATGATATCCTCCAGACGTCGTTGATCCTGGGGAGGTACTCGGACGTGAGATACCCGAGTTGCACGCGTTGCATTGATATCGTGACGGGTTATTGGATATTGAGATTGGATGTTGATGTTGGTGGTATCATGATTGATTTTGCATTGTATTAGCTGTTTTCTTTTACCTTTGATTTATATAAGTCATGTTTTATATGATATGCATGCACGTTTGTGAAAACTGGAGGGTAAGACTATTTTGATAAACGTTTTTCTAAATCTTTATTTTTGTCCACTCACACCTTTACTATTTTTGTACCCTCCAGGCCTGTGCACAGGTACTGAGGCTCGTATCGAGGCAGAAGAATAAACAGACCGTTGCGTACTCAAGTATTTGATCGCGTAGGATTTTGATCTTTGTTTGTAAATATTTCTTATGCTCTGTAAACCGGTTGACAACTGAAGTAATCAACGGTCCTAAAGACGTACATATCCCTGGTCTGACTATGTGTGTTGTTTGTTGTGTTGTGTATATATATATTTTTGAACTACTTTTGGTATTTTAAAATCATGGTCAGACGGGAGCAGGATCTTTCACGATTATCGAGGAATAATCGGGACGGGTCCTGTCAATCAAAAACATTAAAAACTGTGAGTAGACAAAAATAAACAATTCATAAAACCATTTAACGAAAAGGCGTCTATACCCTTCACTTAAAAGTATGCATGCATCAGAAAATAGTATCTCATATACTTACTTAAAAGAAAATCATATGGCTTTTCAAATCAATACACAGTGAAAACATTCATCAATCAAAACCATTTCCTCGATAGGGTCTCAGCCCAAAACCAAATCACGTAGGGTCTCAACCCAAATCAAAACCACGTGGGATCCTAGCCTAAAACAATCTCATAAATCATCTCAATAGGGCATATTCCCAAAACATAGACTCACATCCGGAGTCTTATGAAAACATGAGTAACAAATCCTCTTTATCCAATATTCAACAAATAATTTCACTAGTCACGATATCAACGCTACACGTGCGACTTGGGATTACACATTAGAGTATACACCTGGCTCGGAGTCCGTGGCTCGAAGTCTAGGTGTTCTAACTTAGACTCAGAACCCCTCGCTGGACATCTGAGTGATGAAATCTACAAGCTCATAACCCTTAGCTCGACGTCTTCAAAATGTCCATCTCTGACACTCCTGCAGGCAGTGTCATCGTGACCTCTCCAGGATCTACGACGTCTAGAGGCTACCACGCCAGGATCTACGACGTCTCACGAGACCAATCACATCATAGAGATGGTAGTATGGAAAACATTTCACAAACATTTCAAATCATCTCAAAATATCTCAATAGGGCCCACGCTTGGAATATAGTTTGATCAAATCAGTTTCCACAAAATCATTATAAAATCAATGTTCAAAACATTTCACAAACCCAGGATTCCTCGAATCCTATCAAATCCAAACTCGTAAATCCACAACAGGGTCACAAGCCTGATACATCATTTCCAAATCAAAACATCGTTCAATTTCCCGTTTAACTATACTCTAAGTCAAACCATAAATCAACTGGGACACATGCCCGAATGTTATTTCCAAATTCGAAAACCATTTCACTATTCAAATCACTTTTTCAAATCTTCTTCGATTGTAATCCAAGTCAAAGTCAATATCCAACTAAGTCTCATGCCCCAAAATAGCATTTCACGCATCTCCGTGAAATCATTCAAAATCAATAGTCAAATCTTCAGTTTCATGCCTCTTCGTGAAACCATGCAAATCACATAAATCACATGCACGTAGAATACTCAGTCTAAGCCCAAGTATCATATAAAAGCAAAAATCTCAAAATACGTGCAATATCACATTTTCCACGAAAATGCCAAATCATCAACACAAATCCTATTTAAATCATATGCAATCAATGCATCTATAATCATGTTCATAAAACATACAAAAACATTTATGCATGCATCATTTAGAAAGCAAAGTCCACTCACAGACCGTCCAAGCTGCATGCTCACAATCTGCATCGTAAGCCATTCCAAGGCTAATCCAATGTCTCCGAAACATCCAAACCTGTTTAAATCATACCCAAAGGTCACTATTAACTTATACAACTTCAAATCATAGACCCTAAAAACTCCCGGAACACACTTCCCAAGACTAAAAACCTCCAAATGACCTATCTCTGATTGACCTGAAACCACCACCATTAAATTTAGGTCATTGAAACCTTTCAAACATGACCTGACAAGACCCATCCCAATCCCCCCGGGATTAGTGCGGGATGACCCTGCTCCTGTTTGACAAGAAGTGTCAGACAAGGGATACCCTCTCGGGCTATTAGAGTACGCCAGGATCCGGAGGAGGTATGTGATATCTCGGTCTCTGCTACAGTCCACATCCGATGTCAACCTGAAGGCAGTCAAAACATTAAAAACTGTGAGTGGACAAAACAAGAGTTTATAAAAACATTTTAACGAGAAGAATTTTGTACCCTTCACTATAAAGCATGCATGCATTCGAAAACCATTTATCCGAAAGAAACCATATGTGGAAACTAAGCCCAAAACCAAAATTGAAAGAACCATAATGAAAACGACCATACGGGCCACTGCTCAAATCCATAAGGGACTCGGCCCAAATCATAAGAAACCAACCATACGGGCCACTGCCCAAAACCTGTGTAAACACACATCATATATCATATATAGCATACATCACATATACATATAATTCACACAACTAATCCTGTCACGGTTTCCAAAGCTACGTGCGTGCTACCTAGGTCTCAATCCGAGTCTTCTCAAAGTCAAGATCAATGTCCGTAGACCACTGACCTTACCCGAGGTAATAGTAACCATAGCCTTCCTGAGAGTAAGGAACCCAACTGGGGGTGACTCCACTCAGTCAGTGCTCCGTGACTACTCCGGGGTCCACCCAGGCCAACGACCCTCCCTGGAGGAGATAATAGAAGTAAAGGAAGGTATATGAATACATATATATACATAACATAAACGTTCATGCCCAGTTCCCTTGAACCGTCATGATCCATAACATCCATTAACCAGGGTTCATGCCGGTTCCCATAAATCGTCATGAACCAGAATGACCTGACAAAGGTTCATGCCGGTTCCCATAAACCGCCATGAACTTGGAAATCCATCTAGGGTCCCTGACCCGAAATCATCAGTGTAAAACAACTGGGTCTCGTGCCCGAACATATGACTCAACTGGGCACCGTGCCCGATATCTAAGGGTCAGTCACGACTCCGATCATAGTGATGCGTGCAACCATCCATCCAGGACCGCCCTCAATCCTGGTATGTCGCTGTGAACGTATCAACCGACGCGACCATCAAAAGGTCATGGTGCACTCATCACCGATCGATATCCTGAACCGTCAGCACTCCGAATGACAGGACCCACCCCGATCCCACAGGGACCACAAGGGGACGTGCCCTGCTCCCGTCTGACACCCAATAATTCATACCAATTTTAACCTCCAAACATTTAAAAGCATAAATAACCAAATAAACGTTATACATCAATTCCGAATTAAACGAATGTCAGACAAGGGATGAAAATCCGAAATACAAGTTGCGAGCACGACTCTATTAAAAACCTGCGGGTACACCACCCAACAGGGGTTCAGGTACGCAGAAAGTGGATCTATGCCTCAGCCTCTGGTTCCTCCTCTACCTCAGTTTCCCGACCTGGAGGGGTTATCAAAACAGTAAGGGTGAGTGGACCGAAACTCAAGTTTATAAAATCATTTGATAAGTAACACATATAATTTACCCCTCTGTTTTCCAAACATGCATGCATCATTATTTAAAATCATAAACCATATAATATAAACCATAAGGCATGTAATAAGAACATAAGTATAATTTTAGTTGCTGCACTATACACTCCAATCCCGACATCCCTGATGTCTGACGTCCCTGACGTCAATAAGGTCACAATCACAAGGCTACGCGTGCCACTCGGGTCTCAATTTCCGAGTTCAATCCCCGAACCCCGTTCGGGTACAGCATCCCCGATGCTTAGCGTCATAGACGCTGGACGTTCTAGACGTCCGTGACCTCTCCGGGGTACCTCATCCGGAGGAGACAATATAACATGGAAGGATCTATACAGTGCAGTACCAAATACATTTTATCGATATCCACATGCAAGGTATATATATACCTAGATAAAATCTGAATCAATCATTAAGTTTCACCAAACGGGTCTCAAGCCCAAATACCGTGAAACGTGCCATAACCATATTTTCCATATCATCAAAAACATCATTGTTTTAGCATATGAATAAGTATAATAAAACCAGAAAACGTTTATGCACGCAAGGGTTTAAGAAAATGGCCCACTCACAGTACAGTCCTGCTGAAAACCGAGCGTTTACCCTCGATCTGGTACAATTACAAAATTCCTGTCACATCCAAAGTATACGTAAGGGTAAATACAAACCCCTAACATTCAACCAAGAAACCCTAGACCGAAACCGGTCTGGAAAAGCTGCCCGAACACGCTTTCCAAGGCAAAAACTCTCATTTTGACCAACTTAATGATCTCCGATCGACCCGAAACCACCGCCATTGGATCCGGATCGTCGAAACCTAAAGAATGGTGGTGGTCCCACCAAAATTACTGTTCACACGCGCCCCCACGCGCCTGGTCAACCCTCTGGTCAACGGTGCTACAGTACTGCTGACGTCAGCATGACGTCAGCATGACGTCACTGCTGACGTCAGCATGACGTCATCACTGACAGTGTCAGAGGACACGTGTCAGCAGTCCATTGGTCCCTGGGCTGACTGAATTCTGACATGATGACGTCATCATGACGTCACTGCTGACGTCAGCATGATGACGTCATCCGCTACAGTAACCGGGTCTGAGAACCGGGTCACCGCAGACCCACGGTTCGACCCGATCAGTTCTCTCCAACCCGTCCACCATTTCTGATGGGATTTGTTCCTATGGACTCGTCACAAGGTGTTCTATGGTTCTACGGACTCAAAACTAGTTTCTAGGTTCAAAGAACTACCTGAAAATCGACAGAAATCCGGCTGCCGGCACTGGTTCGTCTTCTCCGGCGAGTCGTCCAGCTTCCAGCCGTGAACCTTGGTTTAAAATGGTCGTCTGGGTCCCTTAAGTGTGCCTTAGAAGCAAACAAACAAAATCAACGTCAAAAACGATCGTTTCGAAGAAGGGAAGGTAATCGGGTCATACGGGTTTTTCAACCTACCGCCGCCGTGTCACCGCCGCACGTCGTCCAGTCCAGCAGAGGGTCGTCCTGCCGTCACAGTGATCCCAACCGTACGTTGGTTCGAGCCTCAGAGTGAAGGTTTGGACGGTTTGGTGACTTGGGCTGTTCGGGTCTCCTTCTCGGGTCTGGGAGGAATTCCGGCCGTGCAGGTGGCCGTGGGGAGGTGGTCGGCGTCTGGGGTGTGGCTGCTGGTCGCCTGGTGTTACCGTGAGGGTGAGGTTGCAAGGTGAGGGGCTGGTGTGTTGGTTCGAATGGTTAGCCGTGTACACGGTTTGGAAGAATGAAGAGTGAAAATTCTGGGAATTAATAAACAGGTTGGCTGGATGGTTTGAAGGGCTGAGATTAAATCTCAGCATAGGATCAATGGTGAGGATTTGAGGAGAGGAAATTAATTGTTTAATCCAATGGCCAACAGAGATCCATGTTTTAGGGAGTGTGGGGATGAGTGACACTTGTCACTCATCCAAGGGTCCAGAATGATTTGATTAAAGTAACCAGATTCCATAAATAAAATAATATTTTAATCCGGTTCTCGGTTGGTTCGGTTAAATGCGAAATACTTCCGTGACCATAACTTCCCCGTACGAAGTCCGATTTCGGCGTGCCGCCTGTCTACGGACTCAGGACGTCGAGACCTACCCAACGGTCCTTGAGTCAACCGAAAAATAGTTTCCAAGGGAAAAGTCAACATTTTCACCCCCAAATGTCCAAATTACGGTAATGCCCCTGAACTTCCGATAGTCATAACTTTTTCCCTGATCGTCCGAAATGGACGTGCCACCTGTCTATGAACTCGTGACGTCCCGAACTACGTCACGGTCATAGGTTAAAGTCCATTTAATTTATAAATCAAAAAGTCAACAATTGGCCAAATCCAACGCAAGGGTAAAAGCGTCAATTCAAACATTAAATTACAATATTAAAATCCTCGAATTTCCGGGGTGTTACACCGAAGTCGAGCCTCCCCAGGCTGCCCGACCACGAATCGTTCATCGTGACCTCTCCGGAAGGAACACATCCCAATCTGGAGGCAAGCGTCGTATCGTTGATCGCCGTGCACATAGCACCTGCCGCGACCACGATTTAGACCCGAAGGTCGTAAATAGTGTCAAATGCCCGAGACAAAACTAAATGGGTCTCATACCCGAGTTTATCCTTTTAGAAATCCAAAACCTTTTCATTTAGACCAAGAAAGACATACAGACCTGTATAGGCACCGTATAGGGCCGAAACCTCGAAATATGTGCCTATACGTAACCACACATCCAAATTCACTCATGGAATTACAAACAAGCATTTAAAACATATAATAAACATTTATGCATGCACCAATTTAGAAAACAAGGTCCACTCACAGACCGTCCGAGCTGCCGCCTCGATTTGCGTGCCATAGGCTCTCCCGAGCCGATCACTGTCACCGGGACTCCCAAACCTGTCCAAATTTTAATAGAAGGTTTCTAACTACTTAATTAACCTCCCATAAAAGCCCCGTAATTTTCCCGAACTTTTAACAATTTTTAAAACCGAACCTAAACCTTCCGATGCCCCGAAACATATCGAGACGGTGTCCGATTGACACGAAACCAGTCCCAAAATGTTCGTTACATTGAATAGAAGATTTCCCATGTTGAACTCTTTCCCAAATTATGGCCCACGCGTCATCACGAGCCCCTAGAAGGCCAAAAACACTATTCATCACCATCAACCTTGGAAAACCGATTTTTTTCTAGTTTTCCTGGACCGGTCCGCACTGTGCTGAATTCCTCCGTCCTCATTTTTGGTCCGTTTGCTCCCATTTTAATTCCTAAATTCCTATTTCTTCATTTCCTATCTAGCCCAATTCATTAAACTAGCTAAAACCGCACAAAACCCATGGTTTAATTATGAACCAAACGGTTCAATATTTCCAAAACTCACCCACGGCTGCCCAGCCGTCCAACCACCATAGAAACCTTCCTAAAACTATCCTAGCAACCTATTTTATTCATTAAAACCATTAAAATTGAACCATAACAAGAAAAATGGAATTTGGATCGAAAACGGACTAACCGGGTACCCGCACGGGTTCGTCCCTTCCAGCCGCCGTTCACGGCGGCCCTGGCCATCCAGGCCGGCCACCACAGCTCCCTCAGCCTCCTGGTCCTCTGTCGTGGTCTTGGGTGGAAGTTGGATGAGTTTGGGTTGTACGGGAACGAGAGAAATGGTGAGATCGGGTGGGTGTTTGGGTGTGAATGAAAATGGAATGGTTTGCACGGTGCATGAATCAATTTGGGTGTCCATTGGATGGGTGACACTTTTCACTGATCCATTGGGCATCATGACAAATATATGGGCCCACTAGAGTCCAAAAGTGAACGCATCTCGTAATTCGTGCAATAGTGCACTTGAACTTCCGTGAACCGTAACTTCGTCGTCGAACGTCCGAATTCGACGTGCCGCCTGTCTATGGATTTGTATCATCCCGATCTACGTAATGGTCCTCGGCCCTCTGCCATCGGACATCCCAGGTCAAAAGTCAACTATTTGCTCCTTTTAACCAAAATTACCAAAATGCCCCTAAACTTCCGAATGTCATAACTTCCTCCTCGAACGTCGGAATTGAACGTGCCACCTGTCTATGAACTCGTGACGTCACGAACTACGTCATGGTCATCTGTCAAAGTCCATTTGACCGCCCGAATGAAAAGTCAACGTTTTGCCATGACTAGGGGCAAAACGGTCATTTTGCATCTTCGTCCGATTTCGCCCAACTAATCACGGATTAGCCTCACTAATCGTGATTAGTCACTAATCTAATCCTGGAATTCTGGATGCGTCGTTACATGACCAATTTGACATTGAAACTCATGCACACGTTCCCTCATGTGTCGGTCCACTACGGTCAACGGCGGTCAACGCTTACGTCACATGCTGACGTCAGCCTCACAACTCTGACATTTGACACCTTTGACAACCTTCCACGTGGCACACCCTGATTGGTGCCACATGTCACTGACAGTTTTGACACCTTTCTGACACACTACCACGTGGCACCATCCCGCTGGTCCACATGGGCTAACAATACTAATGTGGACCAGCCACGTTAGCTTCCACGTCACTTGACACATCCTGACACCCTGCCACGTGGCACCCTCTCACTGGTCCATGTGGTCTGACAAATCTGACATGGCCCTGGCACGTCAGTTGCTGACTCGACTAACACTTGGACACATGCCGTACTTTGATTGGCCATATGGCTGACAAGGATGATGTGGACCGCCATGTCATCACCTTCAACCTCTGGCCCGGTCAACCCAGTTCACTATAACGGGTCGTTTGACCCACGACTCGACCCAACTCATTCTCCCTCAAAACTCAACCAAAATCGATCCTACCTTCACCATTAGACTCGTCCTCACCCCAGGAATCTACACCTAGACTCAAAACATAAAAACAAGGCTGGAAACTCACTTGACATGTTCAAACTCCCACGGTCGTCCTACAAACCACCACCCAGGGTCGTTCAGCCGTCCTTTCCCATCCGTTTTAGTGCCTATGAACTCTTCTAAACTCAGAAAACAGGACCATGGCATTAAAACACAACTCAAACGTTCGAAAACCAAAAACCAAATTCAAACCAAAATGGGTTTTGGGTTTTACCTGGGTTCACAGGTTTTCAGCCACCACCATGGCCTCCGTCGCATCCCTCGATGTCTCCCAGTCTCTCTGTCCCACTCTCTCACTCTGTCTCTCTCTCTCTCAGGCCACCATGTGAAGATGAAAGGGGAGAAATAGTTTGGGGTTTTCGGATGGAAGATAAAACAAAGATGATGAAGGTGAGTGCATAAATGTGGGTTATGGACCAAAGGATGGGTGACACTTGTCACTCATCTACTGGTCTAGGTAAGATATTTTGGGCCCACTAAAGACAAACTAAAAGTCAACTGCCTCGGAAATTGTGCAACTGTGAATAGTTTGAAAAATTGTCCTTGACCCCGTATCTTTCTCGTACGATGTTCGATTTCGACATGTTACCTATCTACGGACTAGTATCGTCTCGATCTACATAATGGACCTCGATCCTCATGCATTTAACTTTCTGGGTCAAAAGTTAACATTTTTACCCCGATCTTTCGATAATCCTCAATTAATCCCCGATTAATCCTTGATTAATTCTCGATAATCTCATAAATTTGGGATGGGTCGTTACAATCTACCACCCCCCCCCCCTTAAAGAAATTTCATCCTTTAAATTCACACTGACTCAAGTCCACATCCAAACTGCGAAAATCTAGTCATGCCTCCAACCTGAGGTACACATGAGAGCCTCTATCCACATTATGCACCAACATCAACGTCACTCGACGTTAACTACAATTTGACGGTCAATGCTGAACTCAACACATCCTCTGTGATCGTATCCAAGTATGACCTGCCATCATTGGAAACCTCCAATGCTCAGTCTCAAATCTCGCTCAAGCCATCGACACTCATCGATCTTACCTGTCGCTCACGCAGATGTACTCAGAATCCAGTCTGACCATAATTCTCAGCTGACAGTCCAAACTGACATTCTGCTCAGCATCATATCGTACAATCATACTCTACCAAGCTGACGTTCGGTTCAGTAGGAGTATTACAAGTCGTCTCTCACTCGACAGTATCCAACCGTAAATTACACCAACAACAGATCGTCGTCTCATGCTGCTTACTCACGGCTCCACTGTGACCGCTCGAGTCATTAACGACACACTCGACTCGCTCTCGAGTCCCAACATCGTACCTTGTGTTACTCAGCGACCAACGTTGTGACCCTGACTCCTCTCGAGTCCCAAAATGTCATCTCACTAATTCACAGGATGTATCTGAACCCCATCAAATACTTGCTCTAGCAAGGATAATCACAAACACAATCACTAGGGATCCTCTGGCCCATCATGGCCCTGAGCTCCATGCTCACACAACACTGAACCCTCTAAAACCACTATACACTAGTGCATAGTATTCAATGTCCAGTACTCATACTCCATGTACCATCAACATCGGAGCTGGTCCGATTACCATACCATGCCCATCTCTTACTCAATTTGATGATCATACCACATCTGTCAGACAGCTCAATACTCAGAAATCTCGTTGTCAAACATTTGACTAGTGCACGTTGACCATGTACCAATATCCATACCCCAAGCATAGCTCGGGTCTAATCCCTCTATCGGATCACGTTAATCACGAAATCAATCTGATCATCATCTAGCTCATCTATTTGATTGGCATGGCAGCCCAACACTAGATCACGTTTGTCCGATCCCAGACCTGGAAAAATCACCTACTAACTCCACTCTTCGCGGAGTTCTCATGGTTACTCGTTTGACACTGGAGATATGTCCAACACATACTCCTCGAGAACTCCAAAGACTAACTAATTCACGTTAACCAAGACGTACCAATCCAAACCTCGACCCCCGTCCTGATGATGCAAAGGGTCGGATCCTGAAGTCGTGTTTTCAACCTCTAATCCAACCTATGTGTCTCACTGGAACACTATCCAATAACACTCTATGGTCATCCTCCACCAGTACAATACCTCCAACTAGAGCTCTAACATCCAACATCAATGAATAGTATAAATCAGAGATAACGAGCCTGCATACATCTGACTGAGGCATCGGCTTCTAGACTCATCTTTTCCTGAATAATACTCAATGTATCCTCAACATCTGACAATTAGCTTCAGCCGTCTCCTCTACCTCGAGTTTCACTCCCTCGAAGTAGCAACACATAAGGCTTTGTGATCTCCAATGTAACGACCCGTCCCAAATTCCTAGATTAGATTAGTGACTAATCACGATTAGTGAGGCTAATTGGTGATTAGTTGAGCGAAATCGGATGAACGATGCAAAATGACTGTTTTGCCCCTAGTCGTGGTAAAATGTTGACTTTTTATTCGGGCGGTCAAATGGACTTTGATCAATGACCGTGACTTAGTTCGTGACGTCACGAGTTCATAGGCAGGTGGCACGTTCAATTCCGACGTTCGAGGAGGAAGTTATGACATTCGGAAGTTTAGGGCATTTTGGTAATTATGGTTAAAAAGGGGCGAATGTTGACTTTTTGACCAGGATGTCTGATGGCCAAGGGCCGAGGACCATTACGTAGATTGGGATGATACGAATCTATAGGCAGGCGGCATGCTGAAATCAGACTTCGAACGGGAGAGTTATAGGTCACGGAAGTTCAATTTCACTATGCACGTACTTCGAGACGATGATGATTTGGCAAAATCTGATTGGCTAGATATTTTAGGTGGGTCCCATAGATGAGTGACAAATGTCACTCATCCCATTGGCTAAATCCCCTAAATTGTGGATCTAAGTTAATTAAATATTATTATAATTATTATTTTATAATTAATCCTTCCAACACTCAATCCTAGCCCTCCATCTAAACTTAATCTATCAAATCTTAGCCATCCATTTAGTCTTCTCTCATCTGATCAAATATTAACATTTCTCCTTCTCTTTTCTTCTTCAAACCCGAAACCCATATTGTAACGACCCGTCCCAAATTTCTAGATTAAATTAGTGACTAATCACGATTAGTAAGGTTAATCTGTGATTAGTTAGGAGAAATCGGACGAACGATGCAAAATGACCGTTTTTCCCCTAGGCGTGGGCAAAATGTTGACTTTTCATTCGGACGGTCAAATGGACTTTGACCGATGACCGTGACGTAGTTCGTGACGTCACGAGTTCATAGACAGGTGGCACGTTCAATTCCGACGTTCGAGGAGGAAGTTATGACGTTCGGAAGTTTAGGGGCATTTTGGTAATTATGGTTAAAAAAGGGCAAATGTTGACTTTTTGTCCGAGAGGTTCGATGGCCGAGGGCCGAAGACCGTTACGTAGATAGGGACGATACGAATCCATAGACAGGCGGCACGCTAAAATCGGACTTCGAACGGGGAAGTTATAGGTCATGGAAGTTCGATTTCACTATGCACGTACTTCGAGACGGGGATGATTTGGCAAAATCTGATTGGGCTAGATATTTTAAGTGGGTTCCTTGGATGAGTGACAAGTGTCACTCATCCCATTGGTCCAAACCCCTAAAATGTGGATCTCACTTAATTAAATATTAATATAATTATTATTATATAATTAATCTTTTCATCTTTAAATCCTATCCATTCATTTCTAATTAATCTCTCAATCCTCACCATCAATTCCATCTCCCTCTCATCAGCCATCATTTTTCTTCTTTTCTTCTTCAATTAAGTGAGAGGGAGATGGAATTGATGGTGCCCAGCTGCTGTCCTATGTTCGGGCACGAGACCCAGTTACTTTATGGTTATGATTTCGGGTTAGGGACCCTAGATGGATTTCCAAGTTCATGACGGTTTATGGGAACCGGCATGAACTCTGGAAAGGTCATTGTGGTTCATGATGGTTTATGGGAACCAGCATGAACCTTTGTCAGGTCATTCTGGTTCATGACGGTTTATGGGAACCGACATGAACCCTGTTTAATGGATGTTATGGATCATGACGGTTCAGGGGAACCGGGCATGAACGTTTATGTTATGTATATATATGTTCATATACCTTCCTTTACATGTTCTATTATCTCCTTTGGGGAGGGTCGTTGGCCTGGGTGGACCCCGGAGTAGTCACAGAGCACCGACTGAGTGGAGTCACCCCCAGTTGGGTTCCTTACTCTCAGGAAGGCTATGGTTACTATTACCTCGGGTAGGGTCAGTGGTCTACGGACATTGATCTTGACTTTGAGAAGACTCGGATTGAGACCTGGGTAGCACGCGCATAGCTTTGGAAACCGTGACAAGATTGGTTGTGTGAATTATATGTGTATATGATATGTGATGTGTGGTTACACAGGTTTTGAGCAGTGGCTCGTGTACTTGATCTACTTCTGATTTGGGCTGAGTCCCTTATGGATTTGGGCAGTGGCCCGTATGGTCGTTTTCATTATGATTCTTTCAATTTTGGTTTTGGGCTTAGTTCCCACCTATGGTTTTTCTGGATAAATGGTTTTCGAATGCATGCATACTTTTTAGTGAAGGGTACAAATGTCTTCTTATGAAATGTTTTTATAAAATTTGGTTTTGTCCACTCACAGTTTTAATGTTTTGACTGACCTTCAGGTTGACATCGGATGTGGACTGTAGCAGAGACCGAGATATCACATGCCTCCTCTGGATCCTGGCGTACTCTGATAGCCCGGAGGGCAAAGGTCGGAAATATCCCTTGTGTGACACTTCGTGTCAGACGGGAGCAAGGTCATCCTGTGTTAATCCCGGGGGATTGGGATAGGTCCTGTCACATATTGCCTCCATTCTCCATTTTTCATCTTCGAACAAACAAGCAACACACACTTACCACCATTCCCCGTGCGAGCTGAACGTGACCGTGCGGGAAATGAGAGAGTGAGGACTTAACGGTGACAGCCAGAGCCACGGCGTTGGCCACGGCGGGGAGGAACCGAAAAATAGAGAGGTAGTTCGGGTTGAAATTCGAATATGGGTTTTGAGGGGTTGTTGATCCATTCTAAAGGTAGTATTGTCTTTCTGGAGGTCTTAAGAGTCGTTTGGGATAAAAAATGACGGGTTTCGACGACGGAGCAGTGCAGACCAATGGCGAGAAACTGGGCAAAGTTCTTCGTGGCTAAAGGTACAGACTTTGGCCCGTTTTCTTTATGTTAAATTGATGGAAATGTGGGAAATGTACGTAGGAAGAGATTGGGATGAAAATGAGATGGAATGGATCAAAAATACGAAGGTTTAAATGATGAACCAGTCGAGCCGATCCGGTCTGGTTCAAACCAGAGAACCCGGTTCGATAGAGGTTAGGGGTGACACTGTAGCTAGGCGCGTGGGGGCGCGTGGTAGGTCCAATAGGAAAGTTTTCAACATGTGAAACACTCTATTCGATGTAACGAACATTTTGGGACTAGTTTCGTGTCGATCGGACACCGTCTAGATAATGTTCGGGGCATCGAAAGGTTTCGGATCGAGTCTAAAAATAGTTAAAAATTCCAGAAAAATACGGGGTTTTAGTAGGAGGTTAATAAGGTAGTTAGTAACCTTCTATTACGATTTGGACAGGTTTGGGAGTCCCAGTGACGGTGATTGGCTCGGGAGAGCCGTATGGCACGCAAATCGAGGCAGCAGCTCGGACGGTCTATGAGTGGACCTTGGTTTTCTAAATTGGTGCATGCATAAATGTTTATTATATGTTTTAATACATGTTTGGTGATGCCATGGGTTCAATTGGTTGTGGTTACGTATAAGCACGTATTTCGAGGTTTCATCCTTATACGGTGCTTATACGGGTCTATATTTCTTTAATGGTCTAAATGAAAAGGTTTTGGATTTCTAAAAGGATAAACTCGGGTATGAGACCCATTTGGTTTTGCCTCGGACCTATGACCCTATTGATGACCTATAGGTCCGAGTCGTGGTCGCGGCATATGCTTGGTGCACGGCGACGGACGACGTGACGCTCGCCTCCAGATTGGGATGTGTTCCTTCCGGAGAGGTCTCGATGCCCGATTCGTGGTCGGGCAGCCTGAGGAGGCTCGAATTCGGAGTGCTGACGGTTCAGGATAGGGATCGGTGATGAGTGCACCATGATCTTGTGGTGGCCGCGTCGGTTGATTCGTTCACGACGACATACCAGGATTGAGGGCGGTCCTAGATGGATGGTTGCACACATCACTACGATCAGAATCGTGACTGACCCTGAGATATCGGGCAGGATGCCCAGCTGATGTCATATGTTCGAGCACGAGACCAAATTTACTTGTATTGATGATTTTGGGTCAGGGACCCTAGATGGATTTCCATGTTCATGGCAGTTTATGGGAACAGGCATGAACCCTGGTTATGTCATTATGGTACATGACGGTTTATGAGAACCGGCATGAACCCTAGTTATGTCATTATGGTACATGACTGTTTATGGGAACCGGGCATGGAGGATATTACCTATATGTATATATATGGATCATGACGGTTCAGGGGAACCGGACATGAATGTTTGTGTTATGTATATATATGTTCATATACATTCCTTTACTTCTATTATCTCCTCCGGGGAGGGTCGTTGGCCTGGGTGGACCTCGGAGTAGTCACGGAGCACTGACTTAGTGGGAGTCGCCACAGTTGGGTTCCTTACTCTCAGGAAGGCTATGGTTACTATAACCTCGGGTAGGGTCAGTGGTCTACGGACATTGACTTTGACTTTGAGAAGACTTTGGTTGAAACCCCTGGTAGCACCCGCGTAGCTTTGGAAACCGTGACAGGATTGGTTGGGTGAATTCTATGTATATATATGGATTATGATATGTGATATGTGGTGTGCATAGGTGTGCACAGGATTTGAGCAGTGGCTCGTGTATTTGGTTTCAGTATGGTTATGGTTTTGGGCTGAGTCCCTTAGTGGGTTCTTATGGATTTGGGCAGTGGCCCGTATGGTCTATTTCATTATGGTTTTGGGCTTAGTTTCCACATATGATTTCATTTTGTTAAATGGTTTTTGAATGCATGCATGCTTTTTAGTGAAGGGTACAAATGTCTTTATGGAAATGTTTTTTTAATAAACTCTTTGTTTTGTCCACTCACAACTTTTAATGTTTTGACTGCCCTTCAAGTTGAAATTGGATGTGGACTGTAGCAGAGACCGAGATATCACATACCTCCTCTGGATCCTAGCGTACTTTGATGGCCCGAGAGGGCTAAGGATGGAAATATCCCGTGTCTGACACTCCGTGTCAGACGGGAGCAGGGTCGTCCCGCATTAATCCCGGGGGGATTGGGACGGGTCCTGTCATCTAAGATCATGCACAACTCTCGAGCTCCAACTCTCATGCACAAGCGCCACCATGGCAAACTCCCACTAACGTCCAGAGGAGTCAATCTAGAGCAGTGATCACAATTCTGCTCACTCTAGGAATATCTCATACTCGATTGGCTCCCTTCCAAGTTAATCCAGTCAACAGACTGTAATCACAGCGATAACCTTCACCTGACATTCGATGACACTTATCCAGTCTGAGTAAGTCCAATCTTAATTGTCATAATTGGTTGACACCAATCCTAACTCTCTTGATCCACAACCAACTCGATCATCTCGATCCATAACCCAAATCGGTCCAAGAACGTCGCGATGCATAAGCATCTCCAACCATAACCAACTCAATCCTTGCTAATTTTAGACAACTCGATCCTCTTGATCCTCTCGATCATCTCGATCCACGATCACCGCGATCCTCAATCGCCTCGATCCACAACCATCCACACACATCTCGATCATCTCAATCCATTGAGGATCCACACTTGCTCTCTCAGCCAACATAACATGACCAAAAATATCAACACGGGTCCATCAAATCTGATACTCACTCATCACGTTAGGTGACACCAAGCACCTTCCGCTCCTCAACTCATTCAAGTTTGACCCACAACGGGAAATACGAAGTCTCTTTCACCAACCAATAATATATGTTGATAGCTACTGTCGTGATCCTTCCACGGTCGTATCACTCCTCAAATCAGCTCAACTTTTACAAACTTATACCTCCATGAGTGATGAGAAGTTCACTAAAAACTTCCACGAAAATGAGTACTAGTTCCGCACAATTTCATCGTTCACATGTCTTGTCAAATCTAACTCTCGAAGTTCCATCGAACTTCGACAAAGAACACTGGGGTTCCCATCAGTGACATTCCAAGTCAACTTAACCCCAATTCCACTAAGTTCAGTTACAGGACTTAGGTAGAAAAACTCATCTAGCTGGCAACCATACAAATCCTTCAAGGGTTCATCGGGGAAACTCAGAACAATCAACTCTCTCCAAGGTCACTGAACTAACTGGGGACATCACAACACGTGTCCCATATCCCTTATGACAATACTGTCGTATCCTCCCGACCTACAAGCCGTAACTCACTTAGACATCAACCACATGTCCTGGGAACCAATCGGTCTTACCGCCTTATCCAACATGAACAATCTCGGTTCACCAAAATACACTCAACGTAGTACTGGTCGGAGTGCTAGCTCGTATGCCTCAACTCTATGGAATCAACTCCTGCACATAACACTCGTGTAATCCGTCCAAAGATAACTACGGTACCTGTTACCAATCCAGGCATACCCTGTGCCTCCAGTAATCCCACCGAACAAGGGGAATATTAAAATCTCATCGAGCCACTCGGAATCCCCTCGGTTCGCTCAACGATCACCACAATCGCATGTCTGCCACCTACAGATCTTGGATTGTTTCTAGCTCTGTGGCATTTGCAACCTCTAGACGCATCTGGCGTCATTCGAAATCATCTGATCCGTGCTGGATTCCATACAACTCATCTCAGTAGAGAGGGTGTGGCATCTCGACACAATCACCACCGACGAAACCTCATCGTCTCCTTCGTCACTATAACATGAGCATACCATGACAAGGTCGCAAACCTCTGTTTGCACTGAGCTACCATCAAATCTCTTCGATAAGACTCGGGGGAAAATAATGTATGAACATTCCTCACATGTCACCCAACTCTTGATAGTCTCATCCACATCCCTCGATAACAATGTCTGCCACACACCTCGTGCAGACCAATCCACGAAAACTCTGCTATCGGTACCAAACACTCTGTTAGTCCTAAGCACAACTCAAAGTATGTACAATCAGCTCAACGTGTATAATCCACTGATCGATCCACCTCGAGATCTGATCCACAAGTACCACTCTCATAGTATCTTGTTCAACCAATCTCTAACTAGAGTCATCAACGACCACATCCATCTTGACCAATCATCGGTCACCTCTCCGAGCGTCGCCATACTGGGATAACATCAACCAGTACCTACTATCTGAGGATCCCATCTACTCGTAACTCAACTGCTGGCTGGAAGCCGCTAGGACCACAAGAAATTCGACCCTTCTCAAGTCTAACACTACTAACCACGACATCTAATTCCAAATAGAATCTATCTGGGGTTCATTCCCACTTAAATTTCCTATTCTTACCCTCACTATCAGGTTGATGACGGGTTGTCTTCGTCGTAAAGACATCACATCTGACACATGCGCAACACCACAAGAGCAACCTAATGCTCTAATACCAAACTGACAGGACCCATCCCAATCCCCATATATTATCGTAGGATGTACCCTTGACAAGACCCATCTCGAATACAGCTTTGACATTCGTGAAGGGTCATGCTCCTATCTGACAACAAATTCAAATATCAAAAGTAACCTTATATATAATAGTACAACACGACAAACATTGTCAGACCAAGGATAATTAACCATACAGAACCGTTGACACAAAAGTTTGACTAGTCAACAGCATTACAGAGCATAGGTGACTATACAGATAGGGTTACTCTATAAGGTGTCTGAGTGCGCAACAGCCTATTTATGCCTCTGCTTCAGTATCAGCCTCGATACCTGTGGACTGGCTTGGATGGTTAATAAAAACATCAAAGGTGTGAGTGGACAAAATAAACATTTATAAATACATTTTGAGGAAAATCATTCTTACCCTCCAGTTTCTCAAACATGCATGCATATTATAAAATATGAGTAATAGTATGCAATCAAATCAAATATAAATTGTGGATCCCGTAAAATCGAACATGTTTCTAAGTTCCCATGGCCCACAATTTTTCCAAAACTCATGTTCACCAACCAAATCATGATAGAAAATATCTGGGCACAAATAGTAATAAATCATAAATATCAATAAATCATCAAGATCAATAAAACCTCGGGACTCATTCTCATATCCAACCTCTATCACATCTCATATCATAATTAGTCAC